>CM064575.1:29333690-29738690 GCA_032716605.1 Paralithodes platypus
CCAGAATGCTGTTTATTGTAATGTATTGTAATGTATTGTGAAGGGAAGGAGGAATGACTATACTACATAATACAAACAAAACTAAAAATCGAAATTAATTGAAATATGATAGTTTAATTAAACGAATCCGGAACAAACTTATTTTCCGAGTAATTGTGTTCACACTGTCCTATCTCGGAATTTTGAGTGATGACCATTTCCTTTGATATGCTCAATTAACGTATTTTTTGTTCTGTTCGTTAACAATCTGAGATCAGAAATTGTCTATCTTCAATAGTTCTCAAGCAGTGACCCAAAACAAAATAAGTAGTATTTTGCATGATATGGTTCATAAAATAATCGATTTATATCCTGGTTGCGAAGGCAATAGTTTTCAATTTAGTCCGTATGAATAGCCAATATTATGAGAAAGAGAATAAAACAAAACAGAACTTCCTACAACAAATGCTTTTTGCTCTAGGAATATTTGAAATAAATGAGCAAAGATGCGAATATTTACTTTTCATCCTTCGCCGTTCCACGGCCAAAAGCTGGGCTCCGAGCAGTTCCCCACCTCAGCGTTGCGGTATTTGCTAGAATTTGTTTATAATGCTATATATCACCTCAATATTACAACATAATTTGTTCGCTAGCTATGCGCAATTGTTTCCATGTATGTTTATTGGTGTGTAATTAAATAAGAATGTTTATACAGTTGTATATTTTTGCCATAATATACAACACCTTTATACAAGTTTCATTGTCAATATTTGTATAATGTTCATAGAACACCTGTTAGTCGTGAATGTGATCAATTTCATGTTTTATATTGAACATGACTTTGCTAAACTGAATACATTGCCAGTAATTTTTGTGCTGACATTACACGGAACACAAAAATTAGTAATAAATTTGGTGCGTAGTGCAGTTTTCACATCACCCAAGGAGGTACTGCACTAGAAGCGTTATTTTATTATAGTGGTTTCCCCAGGAGGCCTATATCCACTTTGATGATGAATTAGTGATGAATGAAGGTGATTGAATGAAGGTGGGTGAATGAAGGTGAATGAAGAAGGTAAATGAATGCATGAATGAATGAAAAGGTGAATGAATGAATACATAAAACAATCAAAAAATAAATAAATAAAACAAAAGTTAAAAAACTAAAGCAAAGCAAATCAAAACAAAACAAAAATAGACAACAATAGAAACAAAAATAAAATAAATAATAATACTAAATAATAATACAAAACATAAATAAATAAATAACACTAAATCAATACATAAATTAGAAAACATTAATACAAATTATATCAAATAAAATAAAAAATAAATGAAGCAAAACAAAATAAATAAATAAATAAATATTGGTAAGTATTTAAATAAATAAACTAAATATACATATCAATACAAATTTAAAATAAAAACAAAATAATACAACACAAATCTAAATAAAAATTCAAAATAAAAAAAAATAAAAAAATAAAACACAAATAAACATAAATAAATGTAAACCAAAACAAAAACACAAACAATTAAATAAATAAATAAATGTATAAACAGTATCCCCAGGTGGAGGGACAGAGAGGGAGAGGTAGACCGAATGAGAGGTGGAAGGATGGAATGAGGAAGTATATGAACGAAGGCGGTGCTGGTTGGGAGGAGGGGCGTCGACTGACTGGGGACAGAGGTGCATGGGGGCGGTTCGTTCGTGGCCACCCCTTCGTGGATCACGGCGTCGGGCAATAGATAGATAGATAGGTAAACACAATATAGGAAAACTGAGATATATATAAAAATATAAATACAGTATATATATATATATAATATATACCACACTACACTTAATGACTTCTTGTAAAAATAGGGTATTCCAGGTCCTAAATCAGCACACTTTTCCCGTGATTCACTACCCTCCAGTATCGTGACCGGTCTTTCCTCTTATTGACCGACACTTAACATAAGATATAAGGTGTTGATTTTCGGTGTGAGCAACCTGGGTTCGAATCCACGGACTGCCACATGTGTTTGTAAATTTCATTAATCGATTTTAGGAGTATGGTTGGTTGTTGGAAGGAACATAATAATTGATATTGGTTCAGGAGTAATTTATCGAGAGGACTTCCCTAAGTGGTTAAGGCCCCATTAATTGCTCTTTCCATTCACATATGCATAGCCTACGTGAGTTGCAGTTGGGATGTGTGTACATGCTTAGATTGATATGCAGGATTCGAAGTTGCATAATAAATCGTAGGCAGTGTCCACCAACCTTTAACTGTCTTCGTGGTGCGATGTATAAGGTGTTGATTTTCGGTGTGAGCATCCTGGGTTCGAATCCACGGACTGCCACATGTGTTTGTAAATTTCATTAATCGATTTTAGGAGTATGGTTGGTTGTTGTAAGGAACATAATAATATAATATTTATGAATGAGAAATATTTCCATATTCACTTTCAATGGGTAATACTTAAGGCCGGGTCGGCAGTGTATAGGCGCGGCTTAAACGTTCGCAGCGCCTGCCATACAGATTGGCGGCTGGGCTCACAATGGGAGGAAAATGGTGCGGGCTGGTTCAGGGTACAGGGTATAGGGTTGGTAGATAGCTCCACATGGAGATGCAACTTACTACCCAAAATATCACGTGAATTACGGGATAAACTTATTTTTCCCGAATTTCTGAAAGTCATATCCCGCGATCGCGTGATAAACTGACTTTTGGCCATACCGCCATAACACGCGATCATGTGATATAAGACAGTGAGTGAGTGAAGTATTTTTAAGTGAGTGAAGTGTTTTAAAGTGAGTGAAGTTATTTGAAGTGAGTAACCGTCACCATGTCTCGCACCTGTATGAGCTGAGCCAGTAGGTTTGGCGCTACGATGTTCGCCACTGCTGGCCTTCAAATCTGCCGATTCTGCCAGCTCTGAGAAGATTGCCAGCTCCATGAAGATAAATTAACAAAATTGGAGGAAGCTCACAACAAGATCAACACCCTCACCATGAAGGTTGATTCTCTCCAGAAATTCATAGCATTCAACATAGGAGTGTCAAAAACTGCCGAAATCAGCACTTCGACACCAACTTCCAGTAGCTCGACGCCTGCACCTCCGACCCCAGTGGAACCACTGGTTGCAGAAGAACCAAATAACAACTCGGCTCTCACTCAGGACACGACACGTCTGTGTCGTGAGGAGCAACGTTCGGCACAAGACAAGAAAAATCATCCCAATTACTGAGTGCCACAACCGTATTCAGATTCTATCGGAACCAGACGATGAAGAGGAAATGAAAGAAATTCAGATAGTAGGCGACTCGATGGTCTGTGGCCAACTAACAGAGTTCTGTGCCAGGGCACCCAAGACCAGGAAGAGTTTCTGCATCCCAGGTGGTGGGGTGGACGATGTCATTGCCGCAGTTCAAGAAATCTCCAGGCTGACAATCTCAACCACAATGTATGTCACACACGTCGGATCTAATGACATACAGCAGACCCAATCGGAGGACCTTATGCAGAAATACCGGAAGCTGATCAAATCGTACAAGGAAAAGTCGCAAAGGATCATCGTAACACGGATTGTCCCCAGGATCGGTGTTGAAAACCGGTTCTTTAACATAGTCACCAGTATAAATCGTCGTCTTGTGAATCTCTGCAGGAAAGAGAACATCGGTTATGTCAGCACCTGGGACATATTCTTTCATGAAGATCATAATATTCTCAGATGATTGGGTCCATCTGCACCAAGTGGGAGCAGCGCGACTCGGCCGCCTACTAAACGTTGCCATAAAGGATTATTGGACAAGATTTTAAGTCAAACAAGGACAGCCTGGGATGCGGATCTAGGACATCGAGGACCGAGGACAGCCAGAGATGTAAACGGAGATCCACCGACATCCAACAACATAATATACTCCAGAAATTAACAAATCAACTGCAACAACTCTCTCCAAGATATTACAGTATTTTTTGCAAATGCCCGAAGTATTCGTAACAAAAATTCAGACCTTGAAGAAATAGTTTTTATAGAAAATGTTGATATAATAGGTATCAACAAATCATGGCTAAATATTGAACATAGAGACTATTTAGCAATACAATATTCCTGGATATACAATGTTTGAATGTAATCGGATAAAAAAAAAATGGGAGAGGCGTTTTGCTGTACGCCAGGAAAGATCTTCATCCAGTGCTAGTAACAAAATCATCTATAGATAATATTGACATAATTTATGTTCATTTGAAAAATAAGCTTCAGGAAAAGATAACCCTTGGACTAATATATTGCCCCCCTGGACAATCACGAACATTGACAGAAAAGTCTATGACCAAATTGCTGAAACTTGTGATTACGAAGATGGAGTACTTTTGGGAGACTTCAACTTGCCAGTAGCTCAGTGGGGTGAACATCTAACACAGGATAGGAACTGTACTCTAATCTACTAGAAAGTTAGTAGTAAACCAAGTGAGAGTAGGAAATGAATTTAGTGATCATCCTTTGATCACATTCAACATCAAATTCCTAAACAATAAATACACTGAAAAGGTACCCAATTTCAAGAAAGCCAATTTCAATAAACTACGGATTATCTTTGCCAAAACAGATTGGAACTTCATAAACCACATCAGTGATGCTAATGATATATGGAACTCCTTCTCAGAAATATATAATAATGCCATTACTTTTGCATACCTATGAACAATCGTCGCCCATCTCAGAACAATTAGCCTAAATGGTGGAACACCAAAATTAAAAATGTTCTACATGCCAAACAAACTGGCCACAATACTTTCAATAGAACGAAGAATGAATCAGACTATCTTAGTCTCCGACGGAATGCCAAAAAATTGATTAAACAAAGTATGAAAAACTTTGAATCCCAAATTGAAATCTTAAGGGGGCTCACCGGCTTTTTTTATTTTTTATCCGTCTCTATCTTTCCCTGGCTTGTATCCACTCGACCCCATTCAGCCAACTGGTTTAAGACCTTTATCCCCACCCAGGTGTCGATTTCAACCTGGCGAGCGATAGCGAGCTACCATTGTATGGAGAAATCCGGCTTCGCCGTAGAAATTTTTCTATCGAAAAATGTACAAATTTAGCTTGATGTCAAAACAAAAATATATGTATGCTGGCTAAAAACCACTAGCCAGGAAAATATTGACACCTGGATAGGGGTAAACGTCTTAAAACAGTAGACTGAATGGGGCCGAATGGATACAAGCCAAAGAGAGAGGGAAAGAAAGATAAAAAAAAAACTAGGTGGGCTCCCTTAAGTAAGTCAAATAAAACAGAATTCTGTGGATATATTAGAAGTAAAAAGGTGATAACATCTCATATCAGACCACTTACTAATGAAAATGAAGATCTTGTCGATTATGAAGTCCAAATGAGTAATACTCTCAAAACCTGTTTTGCATCAGCCTTTACCGAAGAAGATCTTGATTCAATTCCTCATGCCACACCATCTACTGTATATTCTAAAATAAACAATAATAATATTTTACGTGATATCGTAATCACGGAAGTAGTGTACTAAACAGCATAAGCAAACTAAAGTTTAATAAATAATCTGGATCTGATACTTTTTCTCCCAGAGTTAAAAACAAATCAAGAAACGAGATATCAAAACCATTAGCACTACTTTTTAACGATACAATGCGAAATGGCATTGTACCCAATGAATTGAAATTAGCTAATGTAACACCTACAGTATTTTCAGAAAAGGAAACACATCACTACCTTGCAACTACCGTCCAATAAATTTGAATTCAATCATTTGTAAATTGCTCGAAACAATCATCAGAGATAAACTTGTAAACCATTTATAATAACATATATAATAAATGAATCACAACATGATTTCCAAAACAAGCGTTCATGTATAACAAATCTTGACTTTTTTCACATCTTCAACATGTATGACGAAAGTAAAGCCTTCGACATTTCCTACCTTGATTTTCAAAAAGCATTCGATAAAGTCCCCCACAAGTGTCTCTAGATAAAATTAAAAGCTCATGACATAGAAAGAATTATGTACTTCGATGGATTGAGAATTGGCTTACTGGGCATAAACAACGAGTAGTAATAAACGGTAAGGCCTCGGACTGGAAAAATGTCATTAGTGGTGTGCCGCAGGGGTCAGTGCTCAGACCCGTTCTTTTCTTAATTTATATTAAAGACATTGATGACGATCTTTCATGCACAATTTCAACATTTGCAGATGATACCAAAATAACGAACATAGTAATATCTCCCTTGCATGTTCAACAGATCCAGAATTATTTAGATAAATTAGAATATTGGGCCCAAACCTGGCAAATGAGTTGCAATACCAACAAATGTAAAGTACTACACATAGTATACAAAAATGAAAATTCAAATTAAACTACTCAATGCATGGTAGTCAACTAAAAAATGCTGATTAACAAACTGACTTAGGAGTAAGAATATCAAGTACTTTAAAACCCAGCCAACAATGTACCGATGTAGTTAAGAAAGCAAGCACAATTATTGGCTTCATTGGAAGATCGTTTGAATACAAATCTGAAAATGTCATTCTCACCATATACTGTATCACTCTTTGGTTCGCCCCCAACTGGAATACTGTGTACAATGTTGGTGTCAATGTTATCAAAAGGATATAATATAAACTGAAGAGAATAAAGCTGAGGGTGACGAAAATTATCCCTAGACTGAGAAAAAAGTCATATGCAGAGAGTCTAAAAGAGTTGAATCTTTTCAGTTTAACAAAATACAGGCTAAGAGGGGACCTAATTTAAGTTTTTAAAATTATTAAAGATATTGACAATATGGATGTCAACAAATATCTAACATTCGATCATTCGAATTACACTAGAGGAATTTATTGCAAAATATTCGGAAAGCATTTGAACTCCCGGGACGCAAAGCATTTATTTTTTAATCGAGTAGTAAACCTATGGAATGGACTACTCAGTCATGTCATTGAATGCAGTACTGTGGACACTTTCAAAATACGCCTAGATAAATATATCGCTCTTAATCCACGATTAACTGCATTTACAAACGAATAGCAGCACTTTCTATTGAGATACCGTTATCATTTTCTCAAATAGGTTTGGTAGCTTAGATACAAGCAGCCTCGAAGGATCAATAACACTGTTGTTGCTTGTTTTCCTTTGTACTAACCCAGTATCACAGCGTGATAAAGATATGTAAACCATTTCCTATTTACAGTATATTAAGGGGATGGAGAAATCCTACTTGAAGGATATATTCCATTCCATACCAAGTTGAAGAACTCATATTCCAAAATCCCTTGTATCATACTCTGGAGTGTGGGTCCTACAACTTGATATGGAATAGAATATTTCCTTCAGTCACTACAGACGCAACATTGGATCAAGTTACTTCCTACTCCCTTCCCACAAACTGCAAATGTAAAGTTGGCACTTCTTTCCATAGTTCCGTGTCCTACTCCACTGATCATGACTTTTTTTTATCTATATTAACTCATAGTCCATTGTTTGCCATACCGTTCCTCCATTTACTGAACTTTACTTCTGCATCTTGTGCACTATCTATGACATGAACTAGGTCATCTGCATATAACAATTCCTGTGGAAGTCCTGTTCTGAAGTCCTTTGACAGTGCATCCCGGACTAATACAACCGATAGTGGGCTCAACACTGAACCATGGTGAACTCCGACTTTCAGTGGGAACTCTTCACTCAGGTCCCCATTCACAATAACTGCTGCCCATATAACCCCTCATTTATTCTCACTATCACACCCACCAACCATTACTCTACTCCAAGTTATCTCATAGCCCCATGAATAACTTCCCTTGGCACCAGCCAACGGCCTTGTCCAGGTGTACAACAAATAGGTATAAGTCTCAGATTTTTCTCTAAGTACCTCTCTTCCAGTTGCCTAAGTACAAAGATAGCATCGGTAGTGCCACGTTCAGGCATAGATCCAAACTGCGTGATGGTAATGGCAATACTTTTCCTGATCTTGTATTCAAAGGCCCTCTCACAGACTGTCATGACTTGATCAACAAATTGCCGGAGGATGCGGAGAGTGGGGAGAGAGCCTTCATCTTAGCTTTCCTTTCCTTCCCCTTTCTTTTACTCTTAGGGTTACTATCTCTAATAGGATTAAGTCCTGGCCACCTCGCAGGGATTGTAACATCTGTGAGCCATTGTATCTCCTTAAAGCTATGTACATTTCTTGCCGCTGCCGCCTGCATCTTAAATATTTCAGTTGACAAGCTCCTTTCTTCCTTTCCCACAAATTCACTAAACTTTATGCTACATTGCTTCTTGCGGACGGTTGTTCCCCAAAGGCCGAAATGTATTATCGTTTTCAAATTAGTTTCAGGAGGGAAGGAGGGCGACATGAGCAGGGTTTATGGGGGGCCGGAAGGGGGGCGCCGCTCTCCCGTTTACCTTCCATTATTATGTAATTAATGCTTCACCAGAAATTCCTTCCCCTCCTCCAGAGCTCGACTGTCCACAAGTCATGAATGGCAGCTCACCTAAATTCCCTCACTCCTTCATCCCTCAGACTCGATGCTCAATAATTTACCAGCCAGACGTAGATTTAGCATCGATTTTCTTCGATATATTTCCTTATCATCTGTTATATAATCTAGCTGGAAGAGAAATGTTCATATGTGTGTTGTTAGGCAACAGTCATTACATTTAAATGGTTGTTCATGAACTTCAAGTATGGATATTTTGTATTGTTCAAGGACAAAATAATATCATATATTATAGTGATTAATGTATTCCCAGAACTATGTTTAACACAGCTGACAGTCTAAATGACCCTATACCTCACTTCTCTCAGCCTCGCAAAGTTTCATTTATTTAATGAATAGCAGTGCTCATTTTATCCCAGGACGAAGGTCGAGGGAGAAGCTAGCAGAAAGTAGCAGTGATTGAGTGTCAAGCTTATGTTGAAGGCATTGGATTAACCCTCTGAGGATCGATGACGCACTTCTTTTCTATTATGTGACTATTATTAGACGATTTTATTCAGATTAGGAAGGGTAAATGGAAAACAGAGGGTCAATTGAGATATTATTTACCCTTTCAATTCCCACTAGATCCTTCCTAACCTGAAAAAAATCGTCTAATGATAGCCAGAATAAACTGCTAAAACGCTGCTTATCCTCAAGGGGTTAACTGAAAGGGTGACGTAAAGGACGTCGATAACGAGATAACAGTGGCTTGATGACAACAATAAGGCACATATGCATGACTATAACATAACATAACAGCGGCTTGATGACAACAATAAGGCACATATGCATGACTATAACATAACATAACAGCGGCTTGATGACAACAATAAGGCACATATGCATGACTATAACATAACATAACAGCGGCTTGATGACAACAATAAGGCACATATGCATGACTATAACATAACATAACAGCGGCTTGATGACAACAATAAGGCACATATGCATGACTATAACATAACATAACAGCGGCTTGATGACAACAATAAGGCACATATGCATGACTATAACATAACATAACAGCGGCTTGATGACAACAATAAGGCACATATGCATGACTATAACATAACATAACAGCGGCTTGATGACAACAATAAGGCACATATGCATGACTATAACATAACATAACAGCGGCTTGATGACAACAATAAGGCACATATGCATGACTATAACATAACATAACAGCGGCTTGATGACAACAATAAGGCACATATGCATGACTATAACATAACATAACAGCGGCTTGATGACAACAATAAGGCACATATGCATGACTATAACATAACAACAATAAGGCACATATGCATGACTATAACATAACATAACAGCGGCTTGATGACAACAATAAGGCACATATGCATGACTATAACATAACAACAATAAGGCACATATGCATGACTATAACATAACATAACAGCGGCTTGATGACAACAATAAGGCACATATGCATGACTATAACATAACATAACAGCGGCTTGATGACAACAATAAGGCACATATGCATGACTATAACATAACATAACAGCGGCTTGATGACAACAATAAGGCACATATGCATGACTATAACATAACATAACAGCGGCTTGATGACAACAATAAGGCACATATGCATGACTATAACATAACATAACAGCGGCTTGATGACAACAATAAGGCACATATGCATGACTATAACATAACATAACAGCGGCTTGATGACAACAATAAGGCACATATGCATGACTATAACATAACATAACAGCGGCTTGATGACAACAATAAGGCACATATGCATGACTATAACATAACATAACAGCGGCTTGATGACAACAATAAGGCACATATGCATGACTATAACATAACATAACAGCGGCTTGATGACAACAATAAGGCACATATGCATGACTATAACATAACAACAATAAGGCACATATGCATGACTATAACATAACATAACAGCGGCTTGATGACAACAATAAGGCACATATGCATGACTATAACATAACAACAATAAGGCACATATGCATGACTATAACATAACATAACAGCGGCTTGATGACAACAATAAGGCACATATGCATGACTATAACATAACAACAATAAGGCACATATGCAGGACTATTAGTTTGATGGAAGACTCAATTATTGTTGTCGTTTCACTACCAAACCCATTATATTATTTTAGTTTTCGATTTTTTTCACCATTATAATTGATCAAAAGTTCAAAGGGTCACATGGGCAGAATACAAACATGAATAAAAAAATATAATATAGTGTATAAACATGATCACCGTAAGATGATATATTAACAATATCATTGTAAGTCTTGTAATTCATAATAATTCTTGCTGTGGCCATATAATTATTTTCAGCTTAGGATAATTCTGTCTTACAAGAAAACCGTTGAAATTTAGAAAATATCAGGAACAATCGAAAAGCTATATACTATGAAAGTTAACCGCTTCTCTACCGGCGACGCCTCTTTAGGCTAATTCTAGCTATATTTAGACGATTTTGTGCAGCTTAAAGGTGGGGGCTCATGGGTTGAGATAAACATGGAATGATAATCGCCAAGCTGTACATAATTATCTTGCAAAATGCAATGGCACTGAAATAATTATTAACAATGGTATAAAGGATTTTGTGGATCGTCTATACCGGGCCTGAGATGTCACAGGAGTGTAAGTCCACCATCCAGTCTAGGCTAAGGATACTGGTGTGACGTCACTATGACGTCACAGGCCCGGTATAGACGATCCGCAAAATCCTTTATACCATTGTTCATAATTATTTCAGTGACATTGCATTTTACAAGATAATTATATGCAGGTTGGCGATTATATGTCCATGTTTACCTCAACCCATGAGCCCCCACCTTTAAGAATGATCTGTGGTAGTAAAAAGGGTTAAGTGAAATAGATTGAAGCCTTTTAATTGCTGGATGACCTTTTAAAGTTGAATAAAGTTGCTTAATAGTTGCAAGAATATAATTCAAAGTTATATATATATATATATATATATATATATATATATATATTGCAAGTTATTGACCTTAAGCCACCAGCTGAAGGAGGGGCGGGATCTGAGGTGAATGAACTTGGCCTAAGGGGAGAAGGGCTTATCATTGGTTGTTATATTTAATTATTTAATATTATCTTTGATTTTCCTCTCTAAGCCTCCTTAGAAATCACCCCCTAGATAGATAGATGTGTACATTTTCGGTAGAAAGATGTCCTGGCTGGTTCTTTCTAAAATTACAGGCTCGCGAACATCTAAATGACACGAAAGGTCCTAGTCTTGCCAAATAAATGGGGTGAAAGGTTTTAAAATCGCCAAACAAACGGGGTGAACGTCATAAAACTCAAGCCTGGAGCCACCAGACCCCTCAGCTGAAGGAGGGATGGGATCTGAGGTGAAAAAAATTGGCTTAAGGGGAGATGTTTGTGTTTTTCTGATCCTCAAGACTTTAGTGATCTCTGTCTAAATCTATCTATCTATCTATCTATCTATATGCTCATGCCTAATCCCCACTTTTCCTATTTTTATTTTCTATTTTCTATTTTACTCTATTTTATTAATTTTTTGGTTTTTATTTTCTTGGGGGTGGCCGACTCAAGACAGAGCAAGAACAGGGAAAACACAAAATACAACACAACACAACGAAAACACAGACAAAACACAAAATTCACACACATCTAGGTCACCTAGGAGAATACCCAGAGACCAGGGTCACCAAGGTCCCTCCAGCACTCCCCCGGCCCCCGACCACCCGGAGAGGCTCCGATCTCGGCAGGCCTGCGAACGTCAGTCAAAAAAGATTTTTTGAATTTATGCAATAGTTATGATTTTCGGTCCAAAATAAGATGGTAGTGACGATGGTGACAGCATTAGTGATGATGGTGAGAGTAGTAGTGATGCTTGTAATAGTAGTAGTGATGATGATAGTAATGGTGATGATGATAGTAATGATGATGGTGACAATTGTTAGTAATGATGATAGTAGTAGTGATGATGGTGGTAATATTAGTGATGATGGTAATCCATCGCAGAGTTGGGTATGCTGTTTTGATTTTGGGCAAAACGGCACGTCCACTTTTTAATAGTAGTAGTGCTGGTGATAGTGACTAGTAGTGATGATGGTGACCCATCGCAGAGTTGGGTGTGCCGTTATGATTTGGGGCAAAACGGCACGTCTACTTTATTAATTTATATTTAAGTATCACTTAACCCTTCCAGCCCGGCTGTCCTGTTATAAAGACACCGCGGCAGTTGGGCAGGACCCCGGGTGTCCTTATAACAGGCAGTAAGCTTGAAAGCCTATTCAGCTTGGTCTGAGCACCGTGCGTCCGACGCATGTAAACAATGTAAACATGTAAACATGTACCGGTCATTGCATCACCGCACCTCCGAAAACAAGAAGGAGACGTCGGATCAATGTTGTTGTATGGTATGACGAAATTAATGTCTGAAAAGCTCCGATATTGTCAACATCGCGGCAAAATTTGCTCCACGGAAATCGTCATCACAACTGAACCAGTTGACTTACAGGGTTCTACTTAACGCCAGTCTACAGATTGGAAACCGCACTATGTGTAGAGATGCGTGGGAAATCTCTAGCAGTTAAAACAACAAAGGTACGGTAGCCTAGGCCTAGACGTTTTTCGGCCAAATCCCCCGGGTACCCGACACTGTCCTTAGGAGGGCGACCACGGGTCAGAAGGGTTAACAATGGTTTGAATTGATGAATAAACTCTGAATGCTACTAAGAATAATGGGCGAACATCTTCACTATGAAACTCATTCGATTTAAATTAGTGGTATGGTTAGTGATTGTCTATCTATCTATCTATTGCCCGACGCCGTGATCCCCGAAGGGGTGGCCACGGACGAACCGCTCCCATGCACCTCTGTCCCCAGTCAGTCGACGCCCCTCCCCCCAACCAGCACCGCCTTCGTTTATATACTTCCTCACTCCATCCTTCCACCTCTCTTTCGGTCTACCTCTCCCTCTCTGTCCCTCCACCTCGCTCTCGTACACCCTCTTAGTCATTCTCTCGCTTTCCATACGTTCCATATGGCCGAACCATCTCAAGTTGTTCCTTTTCACACTTTCCAGCACATCTACCTCCACACCACACCGCCTTCTTACTTCCTCATTAGTCTGTCTATCCCTCCATGTAACTCCGTACGCTCTTCTTAAGTAATTCAATTCCACTGCTCTCACTCTTGGTCTGAGTCTCTCAACCAACGTCCATGCTTCGCTTCCGTAAGCCAGTGTCGGGATTACCACACTGTCATGCAAGGACTTCTTCACTTCCATACTGACCACCCTATTTCTTGTTACTGCTTTCAGCGTTCCTACCACCCTCTTCCCCTGTTGTACCCTCTCCCGCACTTCTTCATCCATAGTCCCATCTTTACTCAACACACTGCCCAGATACTTAAAAGAGTTGACGATCTCCATAGCCTGACCGTTCAGCTTCACCTCACACTCTGTGACTTCACCCCTTTCGAAGACCATAACCTTGCTCTTCCCTGCATTTACCTTCAAATTCCGTTTTTCGCACACTGTTCCAAACTCATTTACCAGACCCTGCAACTCCCATTCATTATCACTCATCAGAACTGTATCATCCGCAAACAGCAATATAGGGAGCTTCCACTCAATTCCCTTCCTTTTCAGCGATACACCAACATCCACTGCTCTTAATAGTATTTCTTTCATGACTCCATCCATACATGCAGTAAACAACCACGGGGACATCACACACCCCTGTTTCAAACCAACATTTAGGTCAAAGAACTCGCTCTGCTCACTCTCCACACGTACTGCCGCCTTTGCACCCTCATACATGCTCTTCACTGCTTTCAGCAACTTGCCATCTACTCCGTATATTCTAAGTACTTTCCACAAACCTTCTCTATTGTAAGCATCGGTTATCCGAATGTTTTTCCAGATCACACTCACACACACACACAAACACAGGTGAAGGTATTGAGGGATTAACCTTTACAACGGCACTTCGTATCTACTTTCCGAAGAATGTTGAGTGGGAAAAAAGGGTGTTGGAGAAAGAGGAAGCTGTTGGAGTGGATTTTGTGTGTGTGTTAGCAAGCAGTGATCGCCAAAGGTATGTTCCGATTCGAGGAAACCTTGGTGCAGTACACATAGCGCATGACTACAGCAGATATGTGGTGCTTTACTTTGGATGTTGAGAGTTACAGTCCGGAGGCTGGCGGAACACTTTATTGGTAACCTATCACTTACTGGTAACCCATTCAGTACCAGAGACGTCATTTTCATTATATTCTGGCAAATATTAGACGGTTTTATTCAACTTAGGAAGGATCTGTGGTGGCCAAAAGGATTAATTGAGAAAATATGTGGCCTTTTAATTATCAGAGGTCTTTCTTAAGCTGAATACGATCATCTAATAGTTGCCATAATATAATAAAAAGAATGGCACTGATACTGAATGGGTTAACCTGAAGTAATACAAGGTTTACTGTAGACGAAATGTGACTGAGTGTCAAGGTGTACGTTTCCAGCTTTCCAATGATTAGATAATTAATCCACCTGTGGCATATTTCAAATACTTCTGTTTTATTGTATTTACTTTCTAAGGATCGATGACGCACATATTTTCTGTGTCTGTTTTTTATTTATTTATTTGTTGTTTTTGTTTTGCTATTATTAGACGATTTTATTCAGATTTGAAAAGTTATTTGGAAAGTTAGTTGAGATAGTCTTTACTCTTTTAATTCCCACATACCCTTTCTGAGCTGCATAAAATTGGCTAATGATATCCAGAATAAACTGTCGTTTCTGTCTCTCCTCTAACGTTTTCCCTTCTTGCTGAAAATTTGCTCTCATTCAACCTGTCTCAAAGAAGGGTTACCGCTCTCAACCCTCCAACTATCGTCCAGTTGCTCTAATTTCTTGTATCTCTATAGTTTTTAAACTATTCTTACTTCCAAATTTCTTAAGCATTTATCTTCTCATAATCTACTCTCAAATCGCCAGTATGGTTTCCTTAAGGGTCGCTCTAATGGTGATCTTCTTTCATATGATGCTAACTCTTGGTCATCCTCCTTTCGGGACTTCGTCGAGACATTTTCTATTATGCTAGACATATTGAAGGCCTTCAATATAGTCTGGCACAAATCTCTAGTTTAAAAACTACCCTCCTTCGGTTTCTATCCCTCCATCTGTGCCTTTGTCTCTAATTTCCTTTCCGGCCATTCCATAGCTGCAGTTGTGGATGGCCATCATTCACTTCCTCATCCTATCAACACCAGTATTCCTCAGGGTTCTGTCCTGTCTCCAATTTTCTTTCTAATTTTCATCAATGATCTTCTCCACTGTACAATACCTCCAGTCCTATCCATTCTTATGCAGACGACTCTACCTTACACTATTCAATTAGTTTTCCAGAGCGCTTCAGCAAACAAGCCTTCGAAAGCAAATATAATGAAGCCATGTAACACTTATCTTCTGATCTGACTGCCAGTTCCAATTGGGGCAGAGATATCCTTGTTACCTGTAATGCTTCCTAAACAAAATTTCTCCATCTATCTACCCATCGTGAACTCCAAGTTACTTCAACAAAACAACCAATCTTTCATCTTCTCTCAGTATTCTCGGTGTCACTTTCTCTTCTGTTCTCTCTTGGAAGGACCATATTACCAGTCTTGCTAAGGTGGCCTCCCAGAAGCTGGGAGTGCTCAACTGCCTCAAAGGGTTCTTTACCCCTTCACAGCTTCTTGCTCTGTACAGGGGCACAGAGCGTCCTTGTATTGAGTATTGTTCACATGTGTAGTGAGGAACGTCTCACACAGCACTTCTAGACAAAGTAGAAAGGAAATCCTTTTGTATCATTAACTCCTGTCCCCTCACCGACTCTTTGCAATATCTCTCTCTTCGCCGCAAGGTTAGATGTCTCTTGCCATTCTATCGCTACTACAATAATCAGTTTTCCTCAGAGCTCTCTCACTGTATACCACCTCCTCTACGTAGGGTACGTAGTACCTGTCTTGCAACACAATCCTACCCCTACTCTGTGCAACTCTCCAACTCAAGAGTGAAACGAGACTCCCAATATTTCTTCTATTCAACAGCTGAGCTCTGGAACTCTCTCCCTGAATCCATCTTTCACCCATTCTATGACTTAAATTGCTTCAAACTCCGTGTGTCCAGGCATTTTGGCTCGACTCTTCCTTAGTTTTGGCCCTGTCACTATTTCAACTCTGGGGGAGGTACTCGTCACAAGCAGTTTTGCCTTTTGTCTCACTCATCTACTGAACATAGAAGCAAAAAATAAAAAAATAAAGGGGGTTACTTAATTTCCTTGGGATGGATGTAGTTATCGGTGTACCACTACCGACATACAACATAAATCATCTATAAATACTTATAATAAAATAAATACTTATAAATCTATAATACTAGGTTAGGTTAAGTTAGGTTGTTTGGTTAGGGTAATGTATTTTTGTATCCAAAGGCAGTCAAACTAGACGGGAACATGATGGTGAGCGTCTGCGTAGTGTAACCAAGACGGGCGGTACACCCGGTAACTACATTCTTGCCATTTCCTTTCCCCCAGTTCCACTTGTCAACCATATTTCATTATTACATCTCCATTTCGTGTTCTGACGTCCATGGTACCCTTTAGAACTATTATTAGCCTTGGTCAAGTTTTGATGTTCCGACCTCCATTCCCTAATTAACCTTTTCCTTCCCGCCCTCTCCACCGCCTGCCACTTCTTTAATTCAACCTCGTCTCGGGCCGCTCTTCTCCCTCTTGCCGGAGCTCCATAAAAACGCACAATTTCGCTAATGATCCGATGTATAATACAAAATACTACCGAGTCTTCAGCTTCTCAGATAATTCTGTTGAATTGAGGGCGCCTGCGGAGATGGGCGATCCGGTAAGAAAACGTGTGCAGTATTTGAACCATACTATCTACAGTACACACCCATTTGAATCTGTATCGAATCCAACCGAGACAATCCAGTGTTCTGCTATATCCCAGAGGCTTCACACCTTGGCTTTAAAGATGCAAAGATCCAAATGGGTGTGCATATATTATGGGTCGTGAGTATATATGTGGTGAAAATGATGTGAGGTATCGGACAGAAGGGTTCGGCAGGAACTCGTAGAGACATTGGCTGAAGGATGAGTTGGGTCTTCAGTTAGGCACTTGATTAAAGATGAAGTAGGGAAATCGTGAGGTATTGCTCAATATGATAGTGTGGAATTTCGGTTTGGCGTTTGATGAAAGGATCAGGAGGGACTCGGTGACGCAATGGTCCGAAAGATTTTGTGGACATTGGCAAAGGCACTAGGTGATAATAATTTCGTGGATATTAATAAGTAACACCCCATTCTTAACATTAATCATCATTACAAACCCCAATGTACTTTAATAAACAAATGAAAGCATTAGGTCCTCCCGGTATTCGAACTCGGGACACTACACCCAGCACATAAGCATCTAAAATAAAACCATTATACCACCAACACAGTTGCAGACCTTTTAAAGAAAAAAAGCGAAGTTAGAAACCGGCGAGTCATTTGAGCGAAAAATATAATAAAAACTGTAGATATTCGCAGAGCTGTGAGTCGAAAGTCAGTTAAAATAGGACTTCAGAGGCTATCAACTATACTGAATTATTAAGCCAGTACACTGTAAGTCAAGAATAAAGTCAGAACTGGAGCCCCTTTTCGAAAACTCCAGCCCCTTTGACGAAAGGAAATCAATAATGCAGATATTCGGAGAGGCATTGAGTGAAACAGTGTAGTGATTTGGCATGGCATTAGATAAAATTGTTATGTGAAGATTCGATGAGGAAAATGGAGACTAAAATTAATGAGGCTTGGTTTCATTGTTACATTGGGCGAAAGGATGAGGTGGGGATTATAGAGTAAAGAAGGATAAAGAAGTAAGCGTGATGTCACTCGGTTATTTCCTCGCGCAAACTAGGAGTGTCAGCAAAAGGCCCCAGAGGATATTCCTTATTAAATACTCCTTGATATCTGCGCGCCTGGTTTGTCTGCAGTGTTACCACAGTTAAGAGAAAGTCCGCACAATGAGGGACAATATTTTCCACAGCCAATATAGTTCGACTCGAACTACAATTAATTTGCTTCATTATGCCAATGAAGCAGTTTTGTTTATAATATGGTTGTGGGAATCTCTAGCTTGTAGATATGATAGTTTATTATTTTGTAAATATTGGATACTAACTATATCGTATATAGTTAATAAGCATATTAGATTTAGTATATTATATAACTGTACATGAGAGAAGTAGTAATGAAATATGCATTTGAAGAATATATTCGCGGGAAATACTTTATTATTCTCGCCACAGTTTCACGGAAAGTATTCTTCCGCGATTTTTGAAATCAGATTAGAACTGCTCATAGGATGGCAGTGTTGGTTAAACGTTCATATGACGATTAATGGGATAACCATAAGTATTACTATTAACCACAATAATAAAGGGGTGAAATATCATGTTAAATACTGAACTATATTATAAGTTTATTAATTCGACCAACGATTTCTTACTTCTATGATAACATATGGTCGACTATATTACCCCGTGGTCGCTACCTAAACATAAATTATCGAATACCCTGGCCAGTAGGTAAGACTGATTTATTATTTAGTGTTGGCGTTACGTTACAAACTATCAAAACATCCCACTTAAGTTTATTTATTTAATTGTAGTATTTTGCTGTAATTAAATGATCATAATTGAAACATTTTAAAATATCATAAAACATAATTTACCGTTATTAAATAAGAACTCGTTATTATTCCAGGAGGGCTTGACAGTCCTGAAGGATGTAATACATCCTGTAACCGTAAGTACAAATACACTAAATGCCCTGACTAATCACGTTTGGTGTAAGTATGTCAAGCGAAGGGCGACTTTAGGCAATCGTGACAGATTTCCACCAAATGGTCCTTCAAACCGGATGTATTACCAATGGACGGAATAAATAACTTGAGATAACACAGCATTACACTGTTCGTCATTGTGAAATGACCAGCGATAAATTTATTGCGATAGTGGGTCATAGTTTGGTTCCACACTCAATAGGGTCAGTAGACGGGGCAACAATTAAAATCTTTAGATCCCCGGGAGCTAAAGTAACTAAGTAGGAAGAGAATCACCAGAGTCGTAATAAAAATCATCTTTATTTTCATAATTTTTCCTTTATATACGTTTCGACATTTTATTATGGCATCATCAGTATTTTCTGTGAAAAATAAAACATATGTACAAATATTGAATATATAAAATTGCAACAGCAAGAAAATTGAATAACTTACAAATAATGAAAGCTAACTTAATTAAAAGAACAAAACTATCTAGATCAGACAGAACTATACAATATGATAAAATAATGCGAAAAGTCGTGACAGTATTTAGCTTTTTTTTTTTTTTTTTTTTTTCTATGTGATTGAGGGAGGCAAAAGGCATAACTGCCTATAGCGAGTGCCTCCCCCATAGTTGAAAGAGTGACAGGGCCAAAATCAAGGGACGTTCGAGCCAAAATGCCTGGACACACGGAGTTTGAAGCAATTTAAGTCATAGGAAGAGGGAAAGACTGATTCTGGGAGAGAGTTCCAGAGCTCAGATATTGAGTAGAAGAAAGTTTGAGAGTAACGTTTCACTCTTGGGTTGGAGAGTTGCACAGAGTAGGGGTGGGATTGAGTTGCAAGACGGGTACCACGTGCCCTACGTAAAGGAGGTGGTATGCACTGGGATAGCTCTGAGGAACACTGATTATTATAGTAGCGATAGAATAGCGAGAGAGATGCAACATTGCGGCGGAGAGAGAGAGAGATTGCAGAGAGTTGGTGAGTGGACGGGAGTTAATGATACGAAAGGCCTTCCTTTCAACTTTGTCTAAGAGAGCGGTGTGAGAGGAACCTCCCCACACATGTGAACAATACTCAATACAAGGGCGCACTATGCCCCTGTACAGAGCAAGAAGCTGTGCAGGGGAAAAGAACCCCCTAAGGCGGTTGAGCACAGCCTCTGGGAGGCTGCCTTAGCAAAACTGGTAATATGGTCCTTCCAAATGAGAGCAGAAGAAAAAGAGACACCAAGAATATTGAGAGAAGATGAAGGGTTGATTTTTGTATTGTTGAAGAACAAGGGATAGTCCGCTGGGAGATCCTGACGGGTAGATAGATGGAGAAATTGGGTTTTGGAAGCATTAAAGTTAACAAGGTTTTCTCTGCCCCAATTGGAAATATTATTTAGATCAGAATTTAAGAGTTCTATGGCTTCATTACGTTTGTCGTTGAGGGATTGCTGGCTGGGGCGTTCTGAAAAACTAATTGAGTAGTGTAAGGTTGAGTCGTCTGCGTATGAATGGATGGGAATTAAGGTACAGTTAAGGAGATCATTTATAAAAATTAGAAAGAGAATAGGAGATAGGACAGAGCCCTGAGGAACACCAGAGTTTATAAGGTGAGGAAGTGAACAATGGCCGTCCACAACCGCAGCTATGGAACGGCCGGAAAGGAAATTAGAGACAAAGGCACAGATGGAGGGATAGAAACCGAAGGAGGGTAGTTTAGAAAAAGTGGCTTAGTGGGAAATAAGCGTTCGGGAACAAGGTACAGTCGCTCAATTAACGATCCATATAGATTCGATGACACATAAGAATATTAACTCCTTGCGACATATATGACGCGATCGCGTCATATGGAACTTATAACCAAATACTCATATGACACGATCGCGTCATATGGACTTATCTCCATGCCTCTCCAATAAGTTTATGACGCGATTTTGCGTCATATGAGCTCAGTAAGTCCGATAAGTTAGCTTACGATAAAACCGTTGGTGGCAACCTCAGCCTCCTCCGATAATTCTAACAGCCGCAGTGTTGTTGTGAGTGTATTGCGAGGCAGTGGCAATGATCCCGGGGCTCCCGCCTCCTGGGACTTATTGGAACATAATATGTCTGAAGGAGTTAAACTGGTTCATTTTTAAATTATGATCGGAAGTAATATAAGTATACACACTATGAAACTATTTAATTTGTAAAAGGAGACACAAAATAGCTATTTAAGTGAAACAAAATTAAAAATACAGCAATGAAATCAAATCAAATTACAGTACACAGTGTGACGTCTACCAGCGTTGGCAGAATCGCCTCTCTGTAGCCACTAGCGCTCGCCAGGGACATCGAAGTGGGCTACAGTTATCAGAGAATGTTGTTCTTTCTTTCCTAGCAATCGTATTGTTACAGACAGTCCAGTGGTGGTCTTTCTTTCGTCTGTGACAACTGGAAGTGCTTTATATCATTAATAGAATATAACATGCATTGTATATTGTTAAGGAGAGAGAGCGGTGTAGGCAGTGTGGTGGTAATGTGTGCGTGCGTATGCATGTGTTGTCTCCCTCGCTCGGAGGCTCGCGCGCGTGCTTTCCCACGCCCCTTGATTGGCTGGCATGTTTGGCTGTGTCACGTGACACCTGCTGCCTTCTGACGTCTCGGCCTGTGATTGGTCGACCACCGCGTCTTTGTAGGCTCCTGTGTTCGTGGGGGCCCCCAGGAGCTGCCTTCCTCAGAGCAGGCCAGGGGCGCACACGACTAACATCCTTTTTACAACTGTCCCCCATATCCCCACCATTCTGATACTGTCTCTCTCACTCAACTTCCTTTCTTTCATTCCTCTAATCTTTTAACGTCACAGCACTCCCTTCGGGTTCTGTACACTATTTCATATCGGCCCATCGTATTGTGTGCGTCGCTCTCATATATATTTACATGTATTAGAATAGGCTATAAGGGTTCTTAGTCTATGGAGGTTTGATGACTCTTTGTGTGTGTCTCCCTCATTATCAGTAGTGCTCTGCTCGGTTATTTAATGCTAGACTGGGATGAGGTTTCTGTTGTCGTTGTCACCGATGTGTGTACGGTTTGCTTATACCTACACGACTTCGACGGTTTCTGTGGTAGCCTAGGTCGTCCTTTTGGTTGTGTCTTTTGCGAGTGCTGCATCGTGTTGTAAGAGGGCATTAGCCTACTACCTTATAACACAGTGCTGCCTCTTTGCTTGACTTTAGAGGGATCGCCAGGGTAGAGCCAGATACTTGAGATCTGGATCCACCAAGAGAGCATCCCCGTCATTAACGTAATTTTAATCATACCGCCTTAAGGACAACGCTAGGCTATGAGCCTGTCTTGTTCAGCCACAGTTTCCTAACCTTGATATCCCAGCTAGACTTTATTCGCCTAGCAGACACTAGTTAGGACCTAAGCTCTTTTGATATGTATGCATTATTATTCACAAGCATTTATTAGTCTAGGTTGTTGTTGAGTTGCACAACCATAGTAGACTGTTTCGTTGATGAGGAAGTACTTCTTTTAGTGTCTAGCATTGCTACTGTTGCGCATTTATAGTATTCTTGTGTCAGTTAACATTATATGTCCTATCTTTTTGTGTATTCGCTTTACACGTGTGGTGTCCTGCCTCCTGCCTTTATATAGTTTAAGATACGAGCATCTTATGAGCATCAGACTTTCTTCAGAAGTTTCCAGGTCTATGCTGTAGGACTATACTTCACTTTCTTTCAGATAGGAGTGAAGAGTTTATTGTTGTTTAGAGTAACTGTATTGAAGGATCTTTTACTGTATTAAATCTTGCAGTGATTCAATTGATCTTCCCATAGATTCTTGTTTATGCATTTTAACGTAATTTGCATCCTGTGTGTTATCAGGATATACCCAGTGTGGGTTAGCCTGAAGTATAGTACATTTATGCCCAGTTAAGGATACCCCGTTATCACCGATTAACTCTGGAGGGTATATGTGTTTTGTTCGCCGGCATATAAGTTCGATGGTTTGGATCTAGCGTACCGTTGTTGCATAGTGCCCTATTACTAGTCCAAGCATTAAGTGCCCTTGTTTTATTCGTAGCCCCGGTCGTAACAACAGACAAAGTTCCTGCCTAAAATATGAGATTTCTACGTTTCACTGAAACTTAGTAATCTACTTACATAATAGCCTAGAACTAAATATTTATACAAAGGCTCTAGACACAACCAAATTAGATTATATTTACTGTACTTTGATTTGATTTCACTGCTGTATTTTTAATTTTGTTTCACTTAAATAGCTATTGTGTGTCTCCTTTTACAAATTAAACAGTTTCATAGAGTATATAACTATATTACTTCCGATCATAATTTAAAAATTAACCAGTTTAATATTCTTATGTGTCATCGAATCTATATGGATAGTTAATTGAGCGACTGTACCTTGTTCCCGAACGCTTATTTCCCACTAAGCTAAATACTGTCATGACTTTTCGCATTATTTTATCTTATTGTATAGTTCTGTCTGATCTAGATAGTTTTGTTCTTTTAATTAAGTTTGCTTTCATTATTTGTAAGTTATTCAATTGTCTTGCTGTTGCAATTTTATATATTCAATATTTTTACGTATGTTTTATATTTCACAGAAAATACTGATGATGGCATAATAAAATGTCGAAACGTCTTTAAAGGAAAATGATGAAAATAAAGATGATTTTTATTACGCCTCTGGTGGTGATTCTCTTCCTACTCAAACTGCGATTCCCTAGGAACACCCCTGTGTCTGAGATTCTATAAAGTAACTAACTTTGAAAGATCTCTAGTTTTGAACACCATACTAAATTGGCCATACGACCTAACGATTCTTTTTTTGGGTGGTAATGATATTAATGATGGGTATTAGTTTATGAACAACCTGATATAGGCCCCATCGATAACTATTAGTGTTTTATCACTTTCATGAACGATACTTTGTCGGTGTACATGTAATTACCGTCGCAAATTCACTACAAGTGAAATACGAGAAGCTGTTGGATTATTCACCCATAAACAGGGAATGCAAGCTGGGTTTAGACCATGGTAATTCTGCACAACTACAACTCCTGTTATTTTAGGTTAATTTATTTTATTTTTGTATTTTAATGCTTTGCAAGCGTGTATTTTAATGTTAGAGAGTGTGGAAAGCACTTTTTATTAGCATTTGCATTGTTAATTGTAATTCAGATACCCCAACAATCTAGGAGTTTACTCAATTTAGTTAACTTTGTAAAGACTATTATCCTAACCTGACAACCTTACCTAACCTATCCTAGTATTATGGGTGGGGGCTGTCACCCCCCCCCCCCCCCCCCCCCTCGCTGATTGGGTATTAAAACTATACAACATTGACGGAATAAAGTCTATGGTGTTTACTCTGCAATCTTCAGCTTTGGCTGTCGATAACAGGAAAGTACCAATAACAATTTACTGACTTCTTGTAGGTGAAGTTCCACTCTGATTGGCTACTAAACATGGGAGGAGCCTCCAAGGAGGCTAGAATGTAAACATAGTGTCCTGAACTGGCTGTACAAAAATAACTGATAATGTTATAGGGGAGTGAAAATCAAATTGACAAAATAAGAAAAGTAGCACTTATCCCCACATCACTAAGGTCCCCTGAGTAAGGTAAGAGCGAAAACAATCATTCCATGAGACAGGAATCCCGTAATCGAGGAATTGCTATTCTGCAGAATACCCGCTGGATTTAGACCATCGGCAAGACAGGTTAGGTTAGGTTGGGTTAAGTTGGGCTAATAATGAAAATATTAAAATGCGACGGTCCTCGGTATTAAACAACACTGTATATCAAAGCAAAAAACAAAAACAACAAAAAATTACCTGAAAAACTCGTATCTGGTTGGTGATAAATTTTGACCTAATGATGATTGTGTACCATCTGACATTGCAGGTAGCATTATTGATTTAGTTGAAGTGATTCATAAGTCATGCAACTCATAAATTGCGCTCGTGCTAATAGAACACCGGAACCCACCAGCTAACAACAGGTTTAACGTTACAGCTTCTAAGTATAAGAGAATCGCCAATAGTATTAATATTAGACTGAAACGAAAGTGGAATGATAAATCTTATGTGAAGTTCCTGAGTATTGGGGCTAAACCATTTCGGAATGGAGTAACTGATGGTGTTCATTTTGATAAAGAAACAGCTATCCATATGAAAAACAAAATTTATAAATACCTGGCATAGACTTGTGAGGGGAGAGATTGTACAGAGAGCATTGATGGATTATGTGCTGGTGACAAGGGGAAGATTGTGTAGACTGCTGGATGTGAATGTGATGAGAGGTGAGGCGGCGGGTATTTCGGATCATTACCTGGTGGAGGGAAAGCTAAGAGTTACGAGTTACAGGAGAATAAGAGACAAGCGTGAAGTAAGAGAGGTAATAAAAGTTAGTGAGTTAGAGACGAGTGCAAAAGAGTGGGAGTACAAGGAAAGACTAAATGAAAAGTGGATGGAAGTACAAAGGAGTACAAAGGAAATCAAGCAACAACAGATCTAGTGACCCTTCTAGGTTGCTTGTCCTCCAAAACACTGAGGATCAAGTGTCCAAACAGTGGTTTAGAGTGGGTAAGGGAACATTGGAAAGGGAATTACTGCCCTGGAACTAATGTCCGTGGCAGGATTAGGAAGTTAGTAGGGGACAGATGGGTTAGTAACTGAGGGGGGGATAAAATAAAGTTATTCATTTACAAACGCAGTCAGTCGCGGGTTTGATGCGAGATATTTGTCTAGGCGGAGTTTAAATGAATCAACGGTGATGCAGTCTATAACGTTTCGGGGAAGCCCATTCCACAAGTTGACAACTCGATTGAAGAAGAAATTCTTAGATTCGTGTGAGTTAAAAGATTTACCAATAATTTTGCAACCGTTTCCCCGCGTGTAATTAGATTTGGCGATAGTAAAGTACTTACTACAGTTCATATTGTCGATGCCTTTGATGATTTTGAACACTTGAATTAAGTCACCTCTTAATCTGCGCTGGGTTAAAGGAAATAGATTTAATTCTCTAAGACGCTCTTCGTATGGTTTGTTCTTTAGGCTAGGTATCATTTTGGTAACTCTACGTTGAACTCGTTCTAGCTTGTTTATATCTTTTTGGTAATAAGGGCACCAGGATTGAACGCAGTATTCCAGAAGAGGGCGGACTAATGAATTGTAAAGGGTTAGGATAACTTCTTTGGATTTATGCTCAAATGACCTGCCTATAAAGCCAATTATTTTGTTTGCCTTCTTAACAACTTCTGAACATTGTTGACTCGGTTTTAGGTTACTCGATATTGTTACTCCCAGATCGGTTTCTCTGTTTACATTCTTAAGCTGAGTGCCATTCATCGAATAGTTTGCTTTCTCATTTAGGTATCCGATATGTAGTACTTTACATTTATCCGCATTGAAACTCATTTGCCAAATTTGGGCCCAACATGACAATTTATCTAGATTGTGTTGCATATCGTCAACTTGTTCTTTTGAGAGTACGCTATTTGCAATTTTTGTATCGTCAGCAAATTTTGAGATTGTACAGGTGAGACCCTCATCTATGTCGTTGATGTAAATTAGAAAGAGAAGTGAGAGATATGGAAGAGAGAGAAGTAGAGGTTGAATGGCAACAGTTTAAGGAAGGAGTGAAAGCAAGTGCAGAGGTAGCATGCGGTAAAAGGAAAGTAGGAGGCACAGGTATCAGGAAGGGAAGCGAGTGGTGGGATGATACGGTGAGAAAGGCAGTTGAGGAGAAGAGACAGTGTTTTGAGAGGGTTTTACAGGATGGTAGTGTTGAGGTATGGGAGAGGTACAAGGAGAAAAGGAGAGAGACAAAACGGAAAATTAGAGAAGCGAACAAAGATGCAAACGAAAGGTGGGATCAAAGGTTGAGTGAAAATTTTGAAGAACGAAAGAAGATGTTCTGGAAGGAGGTAAATAAAGTAAGGAAAGGAGGTCACAAGAGGGAAGAGTCAGTGGAAGCTGCAAATGGAGAATTACTAGTGGAACAAGTTGAAGTGAGGAAAATATATGCTGAGTTTTTTTAATCTTTGCTAAATGCAAGAGATGGAAGAGAAGCAGTGGTTCATGGAGATAGGTTACCCAGGCCACCCAGGTGGCAGGTAATGAATGAAAGGATTGAGGAGAATGAGGTGAAAGAAGCAGTGCAACAAATGAGAGCGGGAAAAGCAGAAGGTTTGGATGGTATTGCTGTGGAGTGTATAAAGAAAGGTGGAGATGTGATAATAGATTGGTTGGTGAAACTTTTCAATGTGTGCTTTGTGGTGTCAAGGGTACCAGTAGACTGGAAGAGTGCATGTATTGTACCGTTGTACAATGGGAAGGGAGATCGGCAGGAGTGTTCAAGTTATAGAGGTTTTAGTTTATTATCAGTGGTTGGAAAGCTGCATGGCAGGGTGTTGATAGAGAGGAGAGTAAAGTGTACGGAAGTTGCAATAGGAGAAGAACTGCGGTTTTAGGAGGGGAAGATGGTGCTTGGATCAGATGTTTGCAGTACTACGACAGTTATGCGAGAAGTATTTGGAGAAGCATAAGGAGATATTTTGGGCTTTTATGGATTTGGAAAAAGCGTATGATTGTGTGGATCATGAAGCAATGTGGGAGGTGTTAAGGATTTATGAAATTGGAGGAAATTTGTTGGAAGCAGTTAAGAGATTTTATGAAGGGAGCAGAGCATGTGTTAGAGTAGGAAATGGTGAGTTGAGTGTATGGTTTGAGGCAAAGGTAGGTTTGTGACAGGGTTGTGTATTGTTACCTTGGCTGTTTAATATGTTTATGGATGGTGTGGTGAGGGAGGTGAAAATGAGAACTATGGGAAGAGGATTGGGTTTAGTAGGAAAGAATGGTAGAGAATGGGAGTTGAATCAGTTGCTGTTCGCTGATGACACAGCGTTGGTGGCGGATTCTGAGGAGAAATTGCAGCGGGGAGTCAAAGAGTTTGGAGTGGTTTGTGGGAGAAGGAAACTGAAGGTGAAAGTCAATAAAAGTAAAGTAATTGTGTGTAATAGCCTTAATAGGGGTGATCGTAGGGTGAATGTAGATGTGAGGCTGGATGGGGAAATATTGGAACAAGTAGAGTGTTTTAAATATCTAGGAGGAACGATAAGCAGGAGTGGAGGTATATAGAAATGGGGGTAAAACAGAGAGTGTGTGAAGGAAAGTTTTCGGAGCAATGGGAAGTATGTGGAAGTAGAGAAATCTCGGAATGAAAGTAAAAAATGCAATGTATTAAGGAATTGTTGTGCCAACAGTGATGTATGGGGCTGAGACATGGGCTCTGAAGAAAAGGGAGAGAAGAAAGCTGGATGTGATGGAGATGAGCTGCTTGAGGAGTATGTGTGGAGTTACTCGTAGAGACGGATTGAAGAATGAAGAGATACGTAGGAGAGTGGGGCAGTTTGTCAGCCAGAGTGGACAAAAGGGTGCTGAGCTGGTATGGTCATGTTGAACGAATAGGAGATGAGAGGCTTACAAAAAGAATATTTGAGTCAAATACAAGGGGAGATAGAAGGACAGGAAGACCCCCATTGAGATGGAGAAACTATGTAAGACAAGCTTTGGATGATAGAGGAATGACTATAAATCAGGCAAAGGAAGTGGTAATAAACAGGAATGATTGGAGAATGCTTGTGAATAGTTGAGTGAACACGTGGTCATTTGGGGGAAGGAGTCGGTCGCAAGTTGGGCTAGATAATAGTCCATCAGGCGCCTGGCCCGGGGAGACGATTAATATGAAGGGTGCGCCTGGAAGTGTGGTAGGCGGGCTTGTGGCTTCGGCTCTGCTGCATGTCTGCCTGCCGAGATCAGAACCTCTCCGGGTGGTTGGGGGCCGGGGGAGTGCTGGAGCGACCTTGGTGACCCTGGTCTCTGGGTCTTTTCCTGGGTGACCTAGATGTGTGTGAATTTGTGTTTTGTCTGTGACTGTTCATTGTTTTATGTTGTGTTTTGTGTTTTCCCTGTTCTTGCTCAGTCTTGAGGTGGCCACCCCCAAGAAAAATATAAATAAAATAAAATATAATTAAATTGCAAATAAAAATAAAAATGGGAAAAGTGGGGATTAGGACCTGAGCATATAGATATAGATAGAAATACCATTAAGTACTTCATACAAAATAACTAAATAAAATGGACGTCAATAAGATGAAACGATCCCTAAAGGCATTTAAAGGACACCTTACTCGGGCAAATACAACTGCGGAAACTCCACTAAATCAAGCCACCTCGGATCCAGCTGAAGTATAGGCAACCATCAAAATTCTGGATACCAAGTGGACCTCAATACAATGAAGCCTATGAGAAACTAGTCAGAACTACTGGAAGGAGACTGCAAAGAAGAAGAAATTGAAGCCTTGCAAGTTTATTATTATCCTTCATTCAGCTTATATGAACATCAAAGTGCCAAACTGAAAGCGCGGATTGTGTCACACACAGCTTCAATTGTAATTGGCTTTCTTCAAAACCGGACACTATCAGCGATATGTAAGCTTCCAAGTATCCAATTGCCTAAATTTGAAGGAGAAATAACAGAATATGAATCATAGATAGATCAATTTGAGGCACAAATTGGGAGTAGGCCAAATCTAGAGCCAGTGACAAAACTTCAGTATTTAAAGTCACAGTTGAGAGGAAGAACGTTAGATCTAGTTAACACCTTACGAGCGGCCTATGCGGTTTATTTATATGTACCGCCCAGCCGGGTGTTTTTAGCCAAAATAGGGCTGTTTACGTGATCATTTTCATGCCTAAATAAGACCCAGAACGTAAAACAAGTACCTATCCCTGAAAGGGCATAAACAGAGCTTTCGAATGACACCATAACGATCCTTTTATGATGGCTAGTTTTCTTGCAATAACCGTGCAACGCGAGTGCAAAAAGCATGTAATTAGCCACTTTCCCGATACAATTCCTTATATAGCGAGTGAGAGAAGGAGGAGGGAGCTGGGATTCGTGTCAGTATGTTCGCCGCGGTGGTCTGGAGCAGTCATACGCTCGCTACTCTCCTGCCACCACTTGTCTCTCTCTCTCAGCAACATTACGTGCTGAAATTGCCACTCGACCTATGTCGAGCGCCGCCACATAGTCCAGCTTTATTAAATACGACTTATGTGGTGAGCCGCTAATTAAGGGTTAAAGGGTATAATTCTATATCTGATAACTATCTAAGTGCATTGGAAACTCTGAAAGAAACATATGGAGACGAAGAGAAGATTAAACACAGTTTTCTGCAAAGAATAATAAATATAGAACACCCCAAACATAATAAGAAATCCCTAGAAACCTTCAGAGTTGCCATGCTTATACTTGTTGTGAGTGGATGATGGCTTCAATTTTCCAGCGCAAGCTTCCAAATATGACAATTAGACAGTTCCATCTTAAATATGATACTATTTTCTTTAATTTATCACAGTTCAATGAAGGTTTGTGGGATTTAGTTTCTCTTATGGAAATGGAAAAGCATCCAAATCTAATGAAGAATCCAAGGCAGGAGAAGCAAGGTATGATGGAACAGAACGTTGGATCCTATTACTCCACTGAAACCACAACAAAGGGAAAGAAAACAGCTTATAAAGCAGAGACCAAATGTAGGTTCTGTGGAATTGAACACACAATGCTCAAAGAACTCTACAGGTGGTGAAAGGATACAACGATTAAAAGAACTCAAACTATGCACAAGATGTATGGGTGTACATTCAAGCAAGACATGTCACATGAAACTACAAAGTTGTAGAAGATGTCAAAAAGGAAACCATCATACCACACTCTGCAAATCATATGATAGCAAGACTAACCAAGTTAATAATGAGGCTAAAACCTCACCCACAAATGCTGGAGAACAATCTAGTAGTTCTACAGCAACAAATGTGGGACATGTTAATGTCACAACAGGAGTGTCTACAAACAACCCCTCTGGAGTAGCTCTGGCACCAGCTTTGGCTGATATAGAGCTGAAAAGTGTGACAAAGGAGGTAAGATTATTCTTCGACACCGGGTCTCAAAAAAAATGTATAACACAAGACCTAGTACAACAAATAGGCCTCCCTATTAAACAAAGTGTTACCATGACGCTGAAAGGATTCATGGGCCAACCTAGAGCCCAGATATATGACCTAGTGAAACCAGTATAAAAAATGGGCAATCGTCGGCATTTTTTTCTTTCTGTGGTTGTAAAAAACTACCAAAGGCCATAGTGACTGCAGGATTGACTGATGCCATCAAACACCTAGGATCAAAAGGCATAACTCTTGCAGATCCACGCATAGGAAATGACAAAGTGGGTCCCATTGATATACTCCTTGGGTCTGACCATTATCATGATTTCATACATTCAACAACCACAGTGTGTGAAGGAATACGCTTATTCCAATTACCATCTGGATACATGATCACAGGAAAATTCCTAACCGATACAATCCAGTATTACAAGATCATTCCACACAATGTATAACTCCAGAAGCAGTCATTGTGATGAGAATAACCGAGGAAATTGATCCGTTAGTGGACATCGAAACACACCTCGAACATAAACCCCCAATCCACAAACTGTGGGACTTAGATGAAATTGGAATTGATGCTAACCAACCACTACCAGAGGACACAACTTCGTATCTATTTAAGACTATTTAAATTCTTGACAATATTGGATGAAGTTACCCTGGAAAATCAACAAACCAGACCTCCTAAGTAACTATTCACGAGCTGTGGGACAAATGTACTCTCTGAAGGAACTGTCAAAGAAAAACCAGCTTGAGAATTACCAAAAGCTACTGAACAAGCAATTACATGCCAACTTTATGGAGGAAATGTCAGATGCCCAAGCAGCAGAAGGAATTCATTATTTACCACATCAAGGTGTGTTGAAAGATTCTGCCACTACACCACTTAGAATAGTTATTAACTGCAGCTCAAAGGCAAATAAACACTCCTTGCTTGAATGACTGTCTGATGACTGGGCCAACATTAACAAAGAAACTAGTGATGTATTGCAAAGCTTCAGGACTAATAAATATGCTTACACAGCAGATATTTCAAAGGGGTTCTTAAGAATTGGGATACAAGAAGAGGACAGAGACTATACTCGCTTTGTGTGGCTTGAAGAACCACATGATCTACAAAGTCCTGTGAAAACATACAGGTTTAAGTACGTTCTATTTGGAGCCACAAGCTCGCCTTTTCTCTTGCAGGCAACAATTGACTATCACCTTACAAATTCTAATAGCCCTATCAAAGCAATACTGGCTAACAAGCAATCTTAATTATCTTGCCATGAGCCGTGTTAATTTTTCTACTACACAGTTTTCACGGTGTTTTGTTCCGGCCATGGTTGACTTGTGGAATAAGTTGCCAAATGAGCTAGTCAATTCAGCTAATATCTCCATTTTTAAGTCTAGAGTTAATGCTTTTTTGCAGCATTAATTCAAATTTTTAAACTTATTTTATTCTATTTTATTGTATTATATTTAAGCTTGATATCCTCCACTGCATAATATGTTGTCTGTGTTTAATATGTGTATATGTACAGTACAGTATACAGTGTATGTTTTTATTTTTTCCTAAGTTGCCATAGTCTCTCTCCAGTGCCTCCGGGTGTTCTGTGTGGATTGATCTTGATGGTGTTTCTGCACCATGGTTGGAGACTTCGGCATCTCATATAATAATAATAATAATAATAATAATAATAACAACTTGTATGTGGACAATTTTCAAGGGTCTACCACTGAAGAGAATGAATTGATTAAAATTTACAATGAAGCTAATAAGGAGTTACATAAAGCAAATATGCCACTTAGGCAGTGGGTAACCAATGACTTCCTACTAAAAGATATCATAGAGAATGATTTTCCTGAATATAAAGTTCCAAGATCAGCGGGAGTGCTTGGACTTCTTTGGGATACAGTGGATGATACCCGAAGATTGAATCCAGTAGAGTTCCCTCGGACAGAATTCCTTTCTAAGCGCCAGTTATTAGCTAGGGTCAGTAAGGTATTTGATCCTTTGGGACTATTCACGCCAATAACAATAAAAGAAAAACTGCTATTACAGGATCCCTGGACACTGGAAATAGGTTGGGATAGTCTTCTACCAAACTACTTTATAAAACAATGTATGAACCTACAGACAGAATTACAGCTGTTAGCAGATTTTGAAGTGACAAGGGCTACTGCTACTGAGAATGATGTCTGCACTCTACACATATTTTGTGATGCTTCTTCCAAAGCATATGGGGCAGTTGCATACCTTGTGATTAATTCAGACACAAGTAATTCTTGACAAGTAAATCAAACTTTCTCCACAAGCAGGCAAATAAACTTCTAAATAATCCAAATGATAACAAAATATTTTGGTCTACTCTTAACTCATTCAAATCCAACTTCACTACTGCTTCATCCATTCCACCATTAAAATCTCCGACTGGCAATCTTGTAAGTGACCCACGAGGTAAAGCTAACCTTCTTGCGGATATTTTCTCCACCAACTCAACCTTAGATGAAATTAATCAAGATGTCCCTGTACTTAATTTTAATTCGCCTGAAATTCCCTCACTTAAGATCCACACCAGACATGTCAAAACTATTTTGCAGAATCTCTCAGTAGATAAGGCTCCTGGTCCAGATGAAATTCCTCCAATTGTACTTAAGAATTGCTCCTTGGTGCTCGCTCCTGTATTGGCAAAATTTTTCCGTCTGTGTACTCATACCTCATGCTTCCCAGTACCCTGGAAAGAAGCAAACATCCATCCAGTTCCTAAAAAAGGTGCCTCTTCAGATCCATCAAACTACAGACCAATAGCTATAACTTCCACTCTTGGTCAAGTCTTTGAAATTATATTAAATATTCACATAATTAAGCATCTTGAGAATAATAAATTAATCAGTGATAGGCAATATGGTTTTAGACGATGTCGATCAACTGCAGACATTCTTTGCCTTCTTACGCATCAAATCAACCAAGCTACAGACCAACATGGTGAAACACATACAATAGCACTGGATATATCAAAGGCATTTGATAGAGTCTGGCATCAATCCTTATTGTCGAAGATGTCACACTACGGTCTTGCATCATTAGTTCCACTAATTTCTTCTTATCTTCATAACAGAAAAATACGTGTAATGGTAGATGGCCTTTATTCTCAATTTAACTCAATAAATGCTGGTGTTCCCCAGGGATCAGTTTTGGCCCCAACTCTGTTCCTCATTCATATCAATGATCTCATATCGACCACTCATAATCCAATACATTCCTACGCAGATGACTCAACACTCCACAGTTCCTTCACATTTACCAATTCTTTCACCCAACCCGATCTTATAAATTCAAAAATAAACACTGCAATTTCTCTGAACCAGGACCTTTCTAGAATTAATGAATGGGGACAAAAGAATCTAGTTTCCTTTAATGCACAGAAAACCAAGTACATTCAATTTTCTAACCGACAGAATTTCACTGACTCCCATATATTTTGTAATGATGTAAATATTCCCACTTCCCCTAGTATTGACATTCTCGGTGTAACATTAACTACTAACTTGAGCTGGACACATTATGTTAGAAGCATTGCTAAGAATCCCTCTAAAAAACTGGGACTCCTGTACAGAGTTCGAGAATTCTTCACTGACGAGCAGTTGGCCGTAATATATAAAAGTCATGTGCGTTCTCAGATGGATTACTGTTCACCTCTGTGGAGTGGAAGTGGAGTGGTTGCATTGAGGCAGTTGGACTTAATTCAAAATAAAGCTATTAGATTAATCAATAACCCTGCAATCACACAGGACCTTCCTACATTATCCATACGAAGAAACATTGCATCCCTTGCATTATTCTACCGATATTTTCACAGCAATTGTTCCGAGGAACTTGCTTCAATTGTGCCTCCTCTCCACATCTTTCCACATAGAACTAGGGCAGCTGAGAGCGCCCATGAATTTACACTTTCTCCTCCACAATGCAGAACTTCTGCTTATCAGAATTAATTTATCCCCAGAGCTACTACTCTTTGGAATTTACTTCCCTCGAATTGCTTTCCACAAACTTACAATCTACAAATGTTTAAATCCAGTTGTTACAAACATTTTATGAATGGAGGATGCCTTTAGGCACATAGACCTTTTTGTTTTATCTGTGTTTTTCCTTCCTCCGTTCATTGTCTCTTAAAAACAAAAAAACAAAAACGTGTTGCTCCACTAGAAACCAGAACAATTCTACAGTTGGAACTAACAGCTCTGTTGATAGGTACCAAGCTTGGCAAACATGTTTGTGAAACGCTTGTTCACTTGACAATTAGAGCTGTATACATATGGTCTGATAATGAAGCAGCACTACAATGGATATGAAATTATCTTCCAAAATACCATTTAGTGGGGCAACTTAGCATGACAATTGTGCATTTTGTGGGGAAAGCACCAAATTTGGCACACTAGTAGACTATCCTATTACGAACAGATTTGGATATTGGGCCATCTCAAATTCAGTCCCTGATGGCTGTGGCAGCCCCCTTTCAATTACTTTCCATAAGAGTTCTTAAGCACTTATATTTGCCCCAAACTGTATACCATGGTAAAGATGCCAAACTAGTCTCAAATGTCTCGTTTGGACATGGGTAACAACATATATTCAGATAATGTTTTGCTAATGTTGACCGTTTGACTTCTACTGGTCCCTGTAGTGGCAAATTAGTGGCAAATGGCAACATTACTTACCAATTTGTGGCATGATGATAAACTATAGCATACTGTATTAATCAAACAGTAAACATTAGCTAAACAATGTCTGAATATATGTTGTTACCCATGTCCAGACGAGTCATTTGAGACTAGTTTGACATCTCTACCATGGTATACAGTTTGGGGCAAATATAAGTGCTTAAGAACTCTTATGGAAAGTAATTGAAAGGGGGCTGCCAAAGCCAATGTAGAGTAAACCTATGATGGCCCAATATCTAATTTTGATTATATTGACTATTTGATTGCGTGTGCCAATTTTGATACTTTTTATCACGAAATGCACAATTCCCACAAATTCTGCCATTAAGCCGCTTCACTAATACGTGAAGAACAGAGTTGCCGAGATCAGAGAAATGCAGACGCATTTCAACTTTATGTATGTAGAGAACAAATCTAATCCAGCAGATCTCCTAAGCCGAGGAAGTACAGTGAGACACCTTAGTAAAGATACTTTATGGTTCCAAGGTCCCTCATGGCTAAAGGGTGAATCTGCATGGCCAAAACAGAAGCCTTGTATTGTATCTGCCATAGACATAACACCTGAAGTTCAAGTCAAGTTGAAAGACTCACCACAGCACCTCATGGATTTAACAAGGTATTCTACTCTAGGAAAATTACTAAAGGTTACTGACAATGTTTTCCAATTTATCAAGAATATATACCACAAGAAAGGATGGAGATGTCCTCAGAACATCGACTCTCCTAAAGTATACTGGTTACAAGAGGTGCAAAAGGAATACTATTCTGAAGAAATCAAAATATTACATAGTCTATCTAGAAATTACTCTAATTACCAGAAATCTGAGCCGTCTAAAAAGACTCGGATCAAACAAAGATAGTTTGACTGAGTCGTCTAAAAAGACCCTCGGTTTCAAAAGATCTCTTGGCTGAGTCGTCTACAAAGACCCTCAAGCCTAACAAATTAGTCAACAATTTAGGGTTATTCCTGGATAATGAATGATTGATAAGGTGCCAGGGTAGATTACATAATTCTTCTTTGTTGTATGGAACTAAACACCCAGTTTTGTTACCCAAATTTCACTGGTTTACCAGACTCGTGATCCGGGACTATCATCAGGTGTCTTTACATGGAGGCATAGCTGACACTTTAGCAAAAGTCAGGAAAAGCTTCTGGATCCCAAAGGGGCGACAGGCTGTCAAATCTTGTATAAAGAGTTGTGTTACTTGTTGGAGATATGACTCGAGACCTTGTCAGTATCCTGGCCCACCACCACTCCCTGAAGAAAGGATTCAAGAAACCAGACCCTTCCAGGTAGTGGGAATAGACTATACTGGTGTTATATCCTTGCAAAATTTCACGGGTACAGCAGAAGATATCACATCCAATTAAAGTATATATTTGTTTATCTACCTGTGCTACCACAAGAGCGGTGCACCTTGAAATGGTTACAGATCTATCTGCTAATACTTTCCTAAGAGCCTTCAGAAGATTTACTGGTAGAAGATCATGTCCTCAAATCATTATTACCGATTATGGGTCTAATTTTAAAGCAAGTGAGGTCTTTCTTAGAGATTTCTTCCAACAAGCAGAAGTACAAGAGTTTTTTTGAGTCGGGTAGATGTGAATGGAAACTTATTCCACCCAGAGCACCTTGGCATGGTGGATTTTATGAACGCATGATCGGAGAGAAAGAGGAGTTCTGGGTGAATGTGGAGGCATGCCGGGATAAGTTTGACAAGATCGAAAGAATATTTCTGATTGGGGATATGAATGGAAAGGTGGGTGATAGGAAAGTTGATGGAGTTGTGGGAGGGTGGGGGGTACCGTCAGAGGTGAATGGGAATGGTAGTGCAATTGTGGACGTATGTGTGGGGAGGAGGGTTGTGGAGAGCCAACACCTTCTTCCGACGCAGAATGATACACAGGCACACATGGAAAGTGGTGTGAACGATGAAGGATAAGACAGTGGTGGAACGAAAGTCACTGATTGATTATATATGTGTGGATGAAAGAATGAAGACATATGTGATGGATGCTAGGGTGTATAGGGGTATTGGAGGGGGTCTGTCTGATCATTATGTAGTAGTAGCTAAGGTTAGGATACAAAATAAGTGGATGAGGAGAGCGGGAGGGAGGCGAGAGGAAGGTGGAATGGTGAGGAGGGTGGAGAGGCTACAGGACGAGGAAATCAGGGAAGAGTACAGGAGAGCAGTAGAAAGACGACTAGGTGGGTTCGACCTGGAAGATATGGAGGAAGTGGAGGAGATAAGCAAGGTGTTTAAGGATGAGATATGTGCAGCATGTGAGGAGGTGTGTGGAGTGAGGAGATAAGCAAGGTGTTTAAGGAAGAGATCTGTGCAGCATGTGAGGAGGTGTGTGGAGTGAGGAGAAGAGGGAGGGGAGTGAAGGGAAATCAGGTTAGAACTGCTCATAGGATGGAAGTCTTGGTTAAACGTTCATATGACGATTAATGGGATAACCATAAAAATTACTATTAACCACAATAATAAAGGGGTGAAATATCATATTAAATACTTAACTATATTATAAGTTTATTAACCTTTTGAAGCTCTGACGCGTTTTGACAGTTTATTTTGGCAATCATTAGACGATTTTATGCAGCTTAGGAAGTATCAGTGGGTAATAAAAGGATAAAAACTATCTCAATCAACCCTGTGACTTCCATACACCGCTACTAATCTGAATAATATCATCTAATAGTAGCCAGAAACAGAACAGAAACGCGTATTGGAGCTTGAAAGGGTTAATTTGACCAACGATTTCTTACTTCTATGTCAACTTATGGTCGACTATAATACCCCGTGGTTGCTACCTAACAATAAATTCTCGAATACCCTGGCCAGTAGGTAAGACTGATTTATTATTTAGTGCTGACGTTACGTTGCAAACTATCACAAAATCCCACGTAAGTTTATTTATTTAATTGTAGTATTTTGCTGTAATTAAATCATCAAAATTGATTTTTTTTTAAATATCATAACACATAATTTACCGTTATTAAATAAGAACTCGATATTAAATACCAGGAGGGCTTGACAGTCCTGAAGGATGTAATACATCCTGTAACCGTAAGTACAAAATTATACACTAAATGCCCTGACTAATCACGTTTGGTGTAGGTATGTCAAGTGAAGGGCGACTTTGGGGAGTCGTGACAGATTTCCACCACAGGCGATAGATTAAAGAGGGAACGTATTTAAGCGTTAATTAATGTTGGTAAAAACACGTGTAAATTATGTAATATAAAATAGATATATACAAACAAGAGGAAAACATTAAGTATACATTTACACTATAACAAATACTTATATGATGTAAGCTTTATAACTCCAAGCAACACAACAATCATTAAAATGTCATTTTGAATATATATTATTAGTTACATGTTATATAGGTGTTAATTTGTAAAGTTGCACTAAAACCGGACATTTACACGAAATACGTTCTTAGGTTATACAGTTATACTTATGACATCTGGGGATAGTTTGTCCCAGCCTGTTTAGCGTTGGCAACTCCCGAATCTCACAACAACAATGACGTGGGTTGGAGGAGGTTTGCTTGTGAAGCTCCTCATAATGACGACAATTTCAGGATGATCTGGCCTTTACAGCAGCCTTTACTTATGTCTATTGGACTCTGTCATGTTTACAGTCTCTGGATAACGTTGAATTAATGATTAATAGCGTTATTAATACAAGGTAGGGATTATTACAAATTAATAGGGACCCTCCCATTTTCTTTTGCGATCGTGCTGCCATCTCTCGAACGCATGGATCATTATTTTCAGATTTGTGACATCACGCTTTCTTCTCTATCCTTCTTTATGCTATGGTGGGGATTCTCATTAGCTTGGGACAAAATCGATGAGGATGAAGTGGCGCTTGCTTGCGGTCAAAAACAAACGATGATGTCAACATCGGATAACAGTTCATTGAAATTGTAAACAAGACAAGAGAAGAAGAAGACGGCCGTAGTGTTCAGACGTGCTGGTCTCTTATGCATTTCATTTTCTTAATTCTCAAGCTATTGCTCAGGTGGGCCATCGGGCTTGCCAGCTGGCTTACCTGGTTAGAGTCAGTGGGACCGTGGTGGGTAGTGCTAGGGGATGAGTGTGTGTAGTGGGGGTGGTGAGGGGGATGTGGCGGGCCTGGCGGCCATGGACGATCAGTCGTCTGGTGGCCTGAAGCGGAGTCTGGTCCTTGATGAGGTCACTGATGGCCCTCCCGGGCCTCTCAATGATGGGGCCAAGGTGCAGAGGAAGTTGTCGGTGGATGGGGTGCCCGGTGTGCCGGTGGACCTGGCCCAGGGGGCCGTGGGGGTTCGGTGGGGGTGCCGGATGGATCGGACGACGCTGACTTGGTAACGTACATTATTCATTCTGTTCCTCGGCGGCGTGTCTTTGACAATTCTGCCAGGGTTACAGCGGCTGTGGGGGACGCTCCATTTGGTGAGTATGTGCGGCCACACGGCATCAAGGTACTGGGTAGGGGTGAGGCCTTGTGTGTCTCTCTTCCCCGCGGGGTTATTGGTAAGGGGATTAGGCCTCTAGAGGAGTTGACTAGTTTCGGGGACTGGACGGTGGTGTGCCGGGAGTCCATTTCCCCGGGGGATAGCAGGTATTCCTGAGGGAAGATTGGCCCTGTTGACCCTGTCATTTCTGAGAGTGCCATCATGGGGTCCCTTAGGGTCCTGTCTGATGATCATAGGGTTGTGTCAGCGGCCTTGGAGGAGGTCACGCGGCTCTCTAAACGCGTGGAGCGGGATGGTGGAGGCGAGGGGGGTGGGTTCTCCCTCGGTGAGTTCAAGGGTGGTCCGCTTGCGTTTTTGGGGTTACTTGCCTTCCAGGGTTGTCTTAGGCTCAATGTGCTATCCAGTTTCGAGGTACTCTTTTAGGCTGCTCCGGTGTTTCACCTGCCATTTTGTTGGTCATGGTTCGATCACCTGTCGGAATAAGGTGCGCTGTCGGAACTGTAGTGGGTTTCATCCTATGGCGTCGGGTGACCGCTCGTGCCCTAATTCCCCTAGTTGTTATTTTTGTGGTGGTGGACATAGGGTGACCTCCCGCTCCTGCCCCGTTTTATTGAAGGCTCTAGAAATCCATGAGGACTACAAACAGGATAAGTTTGGCCTGCCTGATCCCATCCGGAAGGTTCGGGAGCTTAATCCTACCCAGCGTCGGTCTCCTCCGCGTTTAGGATCGTCTCCGATTGTAAGTGGCTCTGCTGGCCCGCGTCTCCCGCCGAGGTCGGCGGCGGCGGGTGACCGGCTGTATGCTTCGGTGGTCACGGGCAACAGGTTTGAGGTGTTAGGGGATCAGGCGGATGACCTGGATGTGATTCAGCCACATGGTGTTGGCGTAGGAGTAATGGGTGAGGTGGTTCGGCGTGAGGTTCGGGTCTCAGAGGGGGCCTCCTCTGACGCTAAAGTGGTCCTTCATCGTCCATCATTCCCGAGGCCTCTGCGCCGTCGTAGTGGTGCTCGGCCTCGGCACGGGTTGTCGGATGCCTCTCCTCCCAGGGCTCCGCCGCCAATCCCCCGGATGCTCCCTCCCCCTTGCCCGAATAATATTTTTGTCTCTCCCCGGCCTACCTCTGGTCCTTTAGCGTCTAGTGCTGGTAGTCCGACGGTGAGGCAGCAGTCTGCCCCTCCCCCCCCCCTGTAACTGATACATTTGGCTCATTGATGGCGGATTTCTGGAAGTGCATAGTGTCAGGCCGTACTCTCAAGGAAGTTTGTCTCGCATTGATACCCAGACTGTTGGCTCTGTTGGTGTCCCGTTAAGGTTGCCCAGGTTATCAGAGAAGTTTCTTTTGTGGAATGCTCGGTCAGTTCACCGTAAGACTCAGGATTTACGGTTGTTGGTGGAACGTGAAGCCCCTATAGTGGTAGGGCTATGCGAAACTTGGCTTTCTTCTACGTTACATTTCCGGATCCCTCATTTTAATGTGTATCGGGCGGATAGGGACTCTAGGGGTGGTGGTTTGGCTATAGCAGTGTGTGATTCGGTCCCAAGCAAGTTGTTCGGTTTGCAACGGTTTGATGGTGGGGACCTGGAGGTTCTACGGTGAGCGTGGCCTTACGGAAGGGGTGGGCTACTGTGTTCATCTGTTATAACCCTTGTCGGAATATTGCTCTGCCGGAATTCCAACATTATTATAATCAATTGCCGTCGCCCTGTCTGGTGATGGGGGACTTTAATGCTCGTCACCCGTACTGGGATCCGTTGGTTCTCAGGGCATCTCGGAACCGTACTGGTACCTCGCTTTTTAATGCGTTATTGGATAGCCCTTCCTTTGACCTTTTAACCCCTCCTGGTTTCCCTACCCGCGTCGATCCACATACCGCGTCCTCCTCCACCTTAGATATCTGCTTGAGTAATGACCTGTTTTTAGGTGCTAGGGTTACCACGGGTCCATACATGGGGATTGATCATCTGCCAGTCTTGCTTGATGTCTTTAGGTTTTCCTCTCCTGCCCCTCCGCGTTCCCGCCCGAGGTGGAGGTTCGGTGCTGAGGGATGGGGACAGTTCCAACGTGGCCTCCACTTGGATCCTCCCTCTCTCGCGGAGTCGGTGGGCTCGGGCGCTGAGGCCATTTCAAGGGCGTTGACTGCTGCGGCCGGTGGGGCCTTTCGGATGACGGGCCGGACCCCTACGGACAGGCCAACTGTTCCGTGGTGGACCGAGGAATGTGCGGTCGCGGTACGGGTTCGTCATCGGGCTTGGTCTGTCTGGCGCCGTCATCCCTGTGTGAAGCTCAAGCGGGAGGCACCGAGGGTGGATGCCCGGTGCAAACGCACTCTCTTGAAGGCGAAGCGTGGGTCTTGGGCTGCCTTCTGTCCTACGTTGAGGTTTGCCAGCTCCAGCAAGAGGGCGTGGCGTTTTGTTAGGCAGATGAATGGCCAGAGGGTGGACACTTCTCTCCCTCTTACTGTTGGCGGTCGGCTAGTCGGCGATGCGCAGGAGCAGGCGGATTGTTTGGCAGATCACTATCGGGTGCTGTTTGAGGCCCCACCGCAACTACCGGATGTGGATCGGCTGGAGTCAGTAATTTCGTACCATCTTGAATCTCCTGATCCTGACGGCCTTTCCGATCCGCTGACCGCCCATGAATTGCACCGCACTTTGGAATCACTCCCCAAGGGTAAGGCTGTGGGTCACAATAATGTGGCATATGAGATGCTTGCCCATCTGCCGCGGGAGGGGTTTGATGTGTTGCTGGACTTCTATAACAGGAGCTGGTCTACTGGTACATATCCGGCTCTGTGAAAGTCGGCCCTCCTCCTTCCATTCCCTAAACCGGGTAAGGATCCCTCTTTACCATCTTCACGTAGGCCCATCTGCTTGTTATCGGTGGTGGGTAAGGTGATGGAGAAGATGGTTTCACAGAGGCTCACTTGGTGGCTGGAGACTAAGGCACTCCTTCCTGATGTTCTTCATGGTTTCCGCCCGGCTAGGGGCACAGTGGATGTGCTCCTCCAGCTGGAATATCACATCCAGGATGCATATCTGAACAAGAAGGTGCTCCTCGTGGAGTTCATCGATGTTGCGAATGCCTTTGATTCGGTTTCCCATGCCGGGGTCCTATACAAATTGGGTATGCTTGGTGTTCGTGGGAAGGTTTTATCGTGGCTCTGCAGCTACTTGCTTGAGAGGTCCCTTTCCGTGGCGGTCGGTACATCTACGTCGCGGCCTTTCCCTGTCCGTCGTGGGGTGATTCAGGGGTCGATCTTGGGTCCACTGTTCCTGAATGCCATGTTGTCTGATGTCCCTAGGTCCCGTAATGCTACGACGATGATGTATGCCGACGATCTTGCCATCGTCTGCTCGGTGGACACGCTCTTACAGGCCCAGACTGCTCTGCAATTGGTGGTTGATGAGCTCTATGAGTGGGCGAGGGAATGGGGCCTACGACTCAATGCCCAAAAGAGCGCTCTCATGTGCTTCACCTTGAAGACTAAACTCCCGGGTCTGCCTACAATTTCGTTGGGGGGTGAGCCTCTCACGTATCGTACGTCACACACCTTCGTCGGTCTGCGTTGGGATGGGCCGGTATTGACTTGGAGGAATGATGTGGACTACCTGCGATCGTCTTGCATGAAGCGGCTGGGTATAATGAAGTGTATAGCCGGGTCCAAGTGGGGGACATCTCGGGACGATCTGCTGTGTTTTTATGAGTCTTTCATCAAGAGTAAGGTGGCTTATGGTAGTGCAGTGTATGGCTAGGCTTCGTCGTCAGTTCTTAGCCGCTTGGACCCTGTTCATAACATGGCCCTCAGGGTGGCATTGGGGGCTTTTTGTTCCTCCCCTACCGTGTCCCTCCTAGCGGAAACTGGGACGTTGCCTCTGTCCTGGTCTCGGGTGTTGACGGATTGTAGGTGGGCTGGGCGAGTTGCTATGCTTCCTGGGAATCACCCGTTGTCGGGTCTGCATGCTTCGTCAGGGGTCTCCAGGAATGCACCATCGTGGCCTGTGAAACGGCGTCAGCCTTTCCTGGTGAGGAGCCTCCTCCACTATCGGCGGATAGCTGTGGACCCTCCCTCTCCCTCCCCGACCCCCTCTGTGTCTCCGGTCCCGCCTTGGGTTGATCTCACTCCTCGCATCCGGGTTTCCTTCCATGAAGGTTACCGGACGTCGACGGGTGCTGGACTTGCCCGGGCCTATTTTGCTGAGCTGGTGGGGTCGTGTTATCAGGGGCACTTCGGTGTCTTCATGGATGGTTCCTGCGTTCCTCCGGCCTCCTCGTAAGCGGCTGTCTACTACGAGGACCTCTCCCTCTGCCAGACCTGGAGGTTGTCAGGGCACCATCCCATCATAGTGGCGGAACTGTTTGCCATTCTTAGAGCCCTGGAGTTTGTGCGGTGTCATATTCGGCCTCAACGGGTTGTCTTGTACTCGGATTCCCAAGCCTCCCTCCATCTGCTCCTTGCGGCCCGCCCGGCTACATATCCTCGTCTTGTCTTCGCCATCCAGGAGTTGCTGGTTCACTTTTTGGGTCAACCGTGGGAAGTGGTCCTCCAGTGGGTTCCTGCACACTCGGGCATTCGTGGCAACACGGTGGCTGATGCTGCGTCGAAGCTGGCACATGCTTCGGTAGAGGTTGAGTCGGTTGACATGGATACGAGGACACATGCCCGGATTGTCGGGCGGGCTAGTCGCGGACTTTGGGACAGGGAGCTATGGGTGCTGTTGCTACAGACGACCATGGGGAGATACCGATGGGATTCGTGCCCCCAGCCTTGGAGTCGACACCCCCTGCGGAAACTCGATGTCTCGCTGGCCAGGCTGCGTATTGGACACACTGCGCTGTCAGCACACCTGTTCCGACTCCGCATGATACGGTGCCCGGACTGTCGCTGGTGTGGACAGCCGGAAACCCCTGAGCATCTGGTGGAGGTGTGTCCGCGGTTCTATAGTCACAGGGTCAAACTTAGGGACTCGGTTCGCCGTTTGTCGTCTCGGGGGTTCAGCTTAGGGCTATTGTTAGGCCACGGTGTCCAGGATGAGGATGTGTGTTCTCAGCTCACTCGTGCCTTATGTGTCTTCCTCTTGGCGACACATGTTGCCGACATAGTTTAAGGTCCCACTGATGGTTAGTCTTCTAGGGCCAAGCAGGTGGCATCCACCCGAAGGCCCTTTAATAATAACAACAACAACAACAACATCGGATAACGAAAGATCGAGCACCTGGTGGGAAGTGAGAAGTGAAGTTAGAAAGCAGTATGTGAATTATTAACCCTTTCAGCACGATAACACCGTTTTACCTTGTGTTCTGGCTCAAGGTAGACGATATTGTGCAATTTAAGTTAAGAAGGTTCTATGTTGTTCAGATGGATCATTGAGACCATACTTACCTCTTTGCATCCTAGAGGTAGATAGTAAGCCTGATGGTAACCAGAGCACGATGCAAATTACGTCATTGTGCTGAATGGGTTAATTCAGTCAGGTTACGAAACTGGAATACTAAAGTGTATAAACTGAAAAAGAAAATGTATTGTGTAAGTGATTATTTGTTTGTATGAGTATAAAGTGTATCAATTATCTGATGACTGAATATCAACATATGAGGCTGGAATTGGACGTTGTGAAAGAACAGAGAAAGGTATGAGAACCTGATGATCAAATTGAACCTGTGATTGCTGAGTTACGTTCATACAAAATAGGCTGAACAAGAGAATAAAACATTAATAAACTTTTATAAGAAGATATAGAGTAATTGGATTATTTCAAAATCTGAGTCCATATGTGTATGGAACATATTAGATAAGGTTCATTAGATACCAGAAGTAGAGAATAGATTAAATTGAATACCGAACTCTTCAATTGAGCTGTGGGTTTATTTTTACGATCATCTATTTACGGCACTGAATATTCCTCACACACAGTAGATGAGATTATGTATATAGACTCAACACATGAAGATATACATATACGAAAAATCAGCTCTTTCATTGGGAATTTCAATGGGGATTTCTATGCAAACTAGTGCCTATGCATACGAAATGCAGAAAAGGAAAACAAAGATTAATAGAGGCCAACTCCATCAGTCGGATTTAATATCAGTACTATTCAAGAGAACTGTAAGTTATAATTTTAGAATACAATGCTGTTATCATAATTTTGGTCTGTAAAAATATATATTAACTTAAGAGCCGCTTCTTGGAGCTTATGCTGAAAATCTATTACCACTCTATAGCACAGAATAATACAATTTTGGTATGCTGCTTATGCACCATAGCCTGTTAGATTTCAGATGATGTAGAATTTCATATCTCATCTAGATTACTTGGCTATCACAGAGAGTTTGTAAAGAAATATTTTGTTAATTTGGAACACTGGCTTAACTTTGGCGCCTAAACATAGTAGTCATGGTTTAACATTAAGGAAGCTACGACGGGATTACACTTTTCGCCATATGACATATATTAGTGTAGTTTGCTAAATGGAGCCTATGCTACAAAATGATAGAACCTACCCGGCATATATCTAAGCTGTGTGATACGGCTTTCACCATATCGTCTCCGAGATCTGTAACCAACACTGATTGAAGAGAACCACTCATCTCTCTGGCTGTCACCTCTGTCTGCCTCTCTCCACTCCACTCCTTTCACAGGCGCCCTCTTTCCTCCCCTACCCCTGCCTCTCTCTGAGCCGCCACCCCACACTCAATTCACTTATTCATGAAGTCACTGGGTTCATATACGCGGTTTCTGCTCTGTGTATACCTTCAGCAGCGATCCTCTCTCATGACTGACCTGAGCGCGAGCAATACGTAGTCCTTTTTCTGGCTATTTTGTTATTTCCGCTACTGAATTAACCCTTTCAAGATACAACACGCCTTACTTTTCTGTTTTGTGGCTATTATTAAACGATTCTATTCAGATTAGGTAGGGTAATTGAAAGTCCGAGGTATTATTGAAATAGTCTTTACCCATATAAATCCCACAACTTCTTCCTAAGCTGTATAAAATTGTCTAATGCTAGCCAGAATAAACTGTCAAAATGCGTCAAGACCCTCAAAGGGCTATACGTTGTTTTGAAAACTCAGATACCTAAGGTAATCTACTTTTACTCTAGTTGCCGATGTGCTACACACGGGCCAGACAAAGTAGCCATAAGAGATAATTATGTGGTCCACAGAAAGTTGCTGGAAATGGGCTTAAGGGGTGATTTCCACTTGAATTTTTTTTTCTAGACCCCTTTCTCTCTCATGTTTATCCCCATTGCTTTTCAGATATTAAGGCGTTTACGCCAATTAGTTTGGCGATTTTAAGAACTTTCGCCCAATTTCTGTCAATTTTAAGACCTTTCGTGCCATATAGGCTAGGTGTCTATTTTTCCCTGGCAAGCGATAGTTATCCAGTAATTTAAGGGGAAGGTTAGGACATTTGTTACCGAAACAAGGGAACAAATAAATAATCTCCCCTTAACCCTCTCCGACATATGACGCAATTTTGAGCCTATTAGGGATACTTTAAAGCCTTTATTACCATCAGGGTTTTTTACAAACCTTTATTTTAGTTACTTCAACCTCTGCAGTTGTCTTTGAGTTAGATGTGGGCAGAAAACTAATTTTGGAGAGGTAATTATAAGAGTGAGAGAACTCTATTTCTTATTGCTAATCTGGCAACCTCTGCGTCATATATGTCTGAAGGGGTTAAGCGACTCAACCTTTTCTCTCCTATAAAGAGTCAAATTGGCCGACCTTTCCCGTATTGCCCGATGGTGGTTTTACCTTAAGGGGCAGATAGTTGCTTTTTCTGGGCCCCTTTCTGCCTTATGTCTAGCCCCATTAGTTTTGAGATTTTAAGACGTTCGCCCCATTACTTTGTCAATTTTAGACCTTTAGTCCCATTTCTTTATCGTTACAAAGACCTTTCGTGCCATTAAGGCGTTGATTATTTTATTGGGGAGGCATAGCGAGTGTGTAATTTATGAAAAACAAGCCTTCGGCCGGCACATTTTTCTATCGAAAATATGTACAAGTTTAACTCGAAGAGGGATATACTTGAGGATGTTTTTTAAGCTTGACGGAGGTCAGGAGAGGAAAATATGGTCAATATACAGGACGCGCGACAATATTGGTAAAAAATTAATCTCAATAGCATGTGATTAAGCGATTTTGGGATGGATGTAGTTACCGGGTGAACCACTACCGACATACAACATAAATCATCTATAAATACTTATAATAAAATAAATACTTATAAATCTATAATACTAGGTTAGGTTAGGTTAGGTTGTTTGGTTAGGGTAATGTATTTTTGTATCCAAAGGCAGTCAAAATAGACGGGAACATGATGGTGAGCGTCCGCGTAGTGTAAACAAGACGGGCGGTGGTACACCTGGTAACTACATTCTTGCCACAATTTTTTTTCCAAATTATTGATGTAGGTGTCAGTCCCAGGAAACTATCATAATACATATTATACAGTATGGATATTTACCTTTTAATGGTTTGTTTACACTGGGAGAACTCTTTTCCGTGCCTGTCAGTCAACAACTGAGACATCTGGTGGCGAATGCAATGAACCACTGGTGGCGAGAGTAATTCACCCTACCTAATTCTTGGCAAGAGTAATCGAGTTCACTGACATGTGATGTCTATCGACCAATCAGGTGATGCCATGATTTGGAACACAGGTGGTCCGAGAACTATAATCCATTAGTTTGACTATGGCCAGCTTGTGTAGAGGGTGTGGGTAGCCGATCAAAGCTTTTCCCACCGTCTTTAAAAACAATGAGGCTGCTTTAGAAATGTTCGCCTTCCAATAAGTGTAAACTGTCCAAAGTGCAATAACCAGTGTTCCAAATACAGCTGACGAGGACAGCTGGGTTTGAAATGCATATACAGTTTTTTGCCATGGAAGAAATCGAAACAAAAATCCACCACCTGTTGACCAGGATGAGTGGTGAGCCTCCAGCCAGGCAGCCACTCAACCCAGTACCTCCTCTGTTCATTAAGGTGAGTTGGTTGGTTGGGACAATATAAATGAGCCGGACCACAGCTAGCTCGGGAATCTTAATGGGTGATCACAAAGTAACAAAGTAAAAGATTTTTTCGCATAGGTTTAAACTTCCGGAAATTAATGGGTATTAAATACGATAATGGATTAAAACTTACGTTGCACGTGCTGGGTAGCATGAACCCGCAGTAACTGGCATGCAAGGGCTAGTTTTATATCCCACGTACTGGGTACTATGCACACGCAGTAGCTGGCATGCAAGGGCTAGTTTTGTATCCCACGTACTGGGCACTATGAACCCGCAGTAGCTGGCATGCAAGGGCTAGTTTTGTATCCCACGTACTGGGTACTATGCAACCGCAGTAGCTGGCATGCAAGGGCTAGTTTTGTATCCCACGTACTGGGTACTATAAACCCGCAGTAGCTGGCATGCAAGGGCTAGTTTTGTATCCCACGTACTGGGTACTATGCAACCGCAGTAGCTGGCATGCAAGGGCTAGTTTTGTATCCCACGTACTGGGTACTATAAACCCGCAGTAGCTGGCATGCAAGGGCTAGTTTTGTATCCCACGTACTGGGTAGTATAAATCCGCAGTAGCTGGCATGCAAGGGTTAGTTTTGTATCCCACGTACTGGGTACTATAAACCCGCAGTAGCTGGCATGCAAGGGCTAGTTTTGTATCCCACGTACTGGGTACTATAAACCCGCAGTAGCTGGCATGCAAGGGCTAGTTTTGTATCCCACGTACTGGGTACTATAATCCCGCAGTAGCTGGCATGCAAGGGCTAGTTTTGTATCCCACGTACTGGGTACTATAAACCCGCAGTAGCTGTCATGCAAGGGCTAGTTTTGTATCCCACGTACTGGGTACTATAAACCCGCAGTAGCTGGCATGCAAGGGCTAGTTTTGTATCCCACGTACTAGGTCTAGGTTAGGTTAGGTTGGGTTGTTAGGTTAGGCTAATGTTAACCCCATTCTTACTAGGTTAGGTTAGGTTGTTAGGTTAGGCTAATGTTAACCCCATTCTTACTACGATAGGTTAGGCTAATGTTAACCCTATGAAAACCCAAACAAACTTTTTATTACGGTTACTGTGTAATTTTAACATGAAAATTAGTAAAATCGGAGCCAAGTTTCGTTCAAAAATTCGGGTTATATGGGTCTGGAAATTTACATAACCCGAGCCAACATGTTAATAAGGTTACTGTGTTATTTTAATTTTTAAATTAGTTAAATCCGAGCCAAGTTTCGTCAAAACTTGGCTCGGGTTTTCAAAAAGTTGGGTTTTATGGGTCTGGAAATTGACAAAACCCGAGCCAAATTTTGGTTACAAATGTGTATTATCGTGTTCTATACGCTTTTTAGCCATCAATTTCCCTGATCTTCATAGCCCTCCCCACTATCGGGGGGGGGGGGGGGGGGGGGGTGTCTTTAGATTGATGGATAATGGGTAAATGCTTAATTCCCATTCATCTTCATCTTCATCAGTACATTCGACTAAAAAAAAAAAAAAAAAAAAAAATACCCCAAAAAAAAAAAAAAAAAATGAAAAACACGTTGTTGCGTCTCCTGTATATTAACCGAAAATATAAACATAATAAACGCATAAATACATTAGCATATATAAACAGCCATCCATCCCTTAACAGACTCCAGCTTTTTTCTCCCATAAGGGGTAATATTGGCCGACTTTCCCCGTATTGCCTTCCGGTTGTTTTACAATAATACCATAATGTGTAGAAGTTCTAGAATTTGTTGCTGCTGGGGATTATATCTGGGATTTTCGGAGGCAATGGCATGGTAATTTACGAATATAAAAAAGGGGCGGGGGGCTCGGTCCTGCGGAGGGGGGGGGGGGGGGAAGGTAATATAAACGCATATATTACGGTAATTCCCTGGGTGCGGGTAAGACAATACTTTTTATCTGGAGGTGACTACAGTGGTGCCGAAAGGTAGTAAGCTAGGTTAGCACTTACTAGAGTACAAGCGTAAAAAATAAACTTATTTGATATACAATAATGCCTATTCGAGTGATTATTTAAAGCAATATATTTACTGTATATATGACAAAGATCTTTCCAAAAATCGAATACGAAATTACTCCCAAATGAGTGATGAGAGTATAAAGTAGAAGTTCTATTTTGTGGCGACTCTGCCTGCGTGGTCTGTAACACTGATTTCGATTAACGAAGTTAAGCAGTAGTTGGATGGGTGACTGTCCAGCACACCAGATGTTGCCACACAGACATGGGGTGGGTGACATTTCCTTTGCTAACTACCAGGGTCCAAGTAGCCCAGGAGTGCTGAACGAGCTCCAAACCCTGTGTAGTTCCGCATCACTCAGACGAAAATTAGTACCTGGTTTCGTTGTGGCAAAAGATAATCCAGGGAAACGGTTGGTGGCTAAAATGTTGTGAGACGGGTTGAATATGAGCGCTTTGTGTTTTTTATTGACGCATTGGTGTGTTCTGGGAGTTTTGAGAGTTTACTGTGAGATGTGGTACCACAGAGAAGATGAAAAGCGTTACCAATATCACATCTTACATAGCACATAAAGGAAGGACATCTTCGGGTACATGAATTGTGTTTGCATTTAATTTGTTTCTCTTTCCTTTATTCCATATTCTAATATCAGTGCAAGACATTCTGATATACCTAAGAAAAGGTCCAATATTTTCAAATATTCGTAATATGTTGAAATCTGTTATGGTATTATAGCTTAGCAATGCAAAACATTTCCAGTCATAAACGGGTAATTTAGGAGATTTATAAATATTGTATGGGACATAAAAATATCAGTGTATACAACCTTCTTTAAGAGGATCGTAAAGGAAGACCTAAGTGAAATTAAAAGATCGTACATGAACAAGAAAAGGTCCAGTTTGGAAGGAGCTACCGAACGAGAAAGGTGAGTAGTTTTATTGTCTCCTATTTATTTATATATTTTAATTTGCATATTGTTTGTTTCTTGATGGAAATATTGATCTTAAATACACAAGGTCAGTGAAAACAAACTATTACTCCCACAGGACTGAAAACAAAGAAACGACTTTTTTGACAGCACGAAATTTCAACCCTCCCTGTATGCTTGTGACGAGAGAGATAAAAGTGTGATTTTTGTGTTTATGTCCATCCGTTAGTGGAATGTTTTAAGAATATCTCCTAAAACATATGTGCATTTGATAAACAATCATAAAGCCCAGAGATCTCTGTAGATTAGATAGTGGAATATTATGTTGCCAAATGCAACATCCGAAAGTAATTTGAATATTTACATATTGAAGCATGCCCAAGAATCGCTGGTACTGTATTTACTCTGTGTACGTTTAGTATATAGTTTGTATTATAATTACAAAACTGGAAAATCAAGCCAGAAATATTCTTGCCTTGATGTTTTATTAACACCTTACGAGCGGCCTAGGCGGTTTATTTATATGTACCGCCCAGCGGGGTGTTTTTACCCAAAATAGGGCTGTTTACGTGATCATTTTCATGCCTAAATAAGACCCAGAGCGTAAAACAAGTATCTATCCCTGAAAGGGCATAAACAGAGCTTTCCAATGACACCATAACGATCCTTTTATGATGGCTAGTTTTCTTGCAACAACCGTGCAACGCGAGTGCAAAAAGCATGTAATTCGGCACTTTCCCCATACAATTCCGTATATAGCGAGTGAGAGAGGGAGGGAGGAGGTGGGATTCGTGTCAGTAGGTTCGCCGCGGTGGTCTGGAGCAGTCATACGCTCGCTACTCTCCTGCCACCACTTGTCTCTCTCTCTCAGCAACATTACGTGCTAAAATTGCCACACGACCTATGTCGAGCGCCGCCAGATAGTCCAGATTTATTATACTCGACTTATGTTACGCCCCGACAGTTAGGGGTTAATAAGCAAATACAGTGGTAAGATTAGTTTGACTATATAACAAGTACAATACACTTCGGTGAGACTTTTTCTATTGCACTAGACATATCGAAAGCCTTCGATAGAGTCTGGCATAAATCTTTAATTTCTAAACTACCCTCCTTCGGTTTCTATCCCTCCATCTGTGCCTTTGTCTCTAATTTCCTTTCCGGCCGTTCCATAGCCGCGGTTGTGGACGGCCATTGTTCACTTCCTCACCCTATAAACTCCGGTGTTCCTCAGGGCTCTGTCCTATCTCCTATTCTCTTTCTAATTTTTATAAATGATCTCCTTAACTGTACCTTAATTCCCATCCATTCATACGCAGACGACTCAACCTTGCACTACTCCATTAGTTTTTCAGAACGCCCCAGCCAGCAATCCCTCAACGACAAACGAAATGAAGCCATAGAACTCTTAAATTCTGATCTAAATACTATTTCCAATTGGGGCAGAGAAAACCTTGTTAACTTTAATGCTTCCAAAACCCAATTTCTCCATCTATCTACCCGTCAGGATCTCCCAGCGGACTATCCCTTATTCTTCAACAATACAAAAATCAACCCTTCATCTTCTCTCAAAATTCTTGGTGTCTCTTTTTCTTCTGCTCTCATTTGGAAGGACCATATTACCAGTCTTGCTATGGCAGCCTCCCAGAAGCTGGGTGTGCTCAACCGCCTTAGGGGGTTCTTTTCCCCTGCACAGCTTCTTGCTCTGTACAGGGGCATAGTGCGCCCTTGTATTGAGTATTGTTCACATGTGTGGGGAGGTTCCTCTCACACCGCTCTCCTAGACAAAGTTGAAAGGAAGGCCTTTCGTATCATTAACTCCCGTCCACTCACCAACTCTCTGCAATCTCTCTCTCTCCGCCGCAATGTTGCATCTCTCTCGCTATTCTATCGCTACTATAATAATCAGTGTTCCTCAGAGCTATCCCAGTGCATACCACCTCCTTTACGTAGGGCACGTGGTACCCGTCTTGCAACTCAATCCCACCCCTACTCTGTGCAACTCTCCAACCCAAGAGTGAAACGTTACTCTCAAACTTTCTTCTACTCAACAGCTGAGCTCTGGAACTCTCTCCCAGAATCAGTCTTTCCCTCTTCCTATGACTTAAATTGCTTCAAACTCCGTGTGTCCAGGCATTTTGGCTCGAACGTCCCTTGATTTTGGCCCTGTCACTCTTTCAACTATGGGGGAGGCACTCGCTATAGGCAGTTATACCTTTTGCCTCCCTCAATCACATAGAAAAAAAAAAAAAAAAAAAACACAACCAATAATACAGATAACGCCAGAATTACCTTTGAGTCTTGTAATCCGTACAAACTTGTTTTTCTTTTTCTTTTTGAGACAAGACATAAAGGGAGGAAAAACTAAGCCAAACAAAACAGGAATTAACAAGATGTACTCCTGATGCATTACAATAATTATACAAGTTTGCGATATCTTATTGGTTTTAACGTCGCCAAAATGTTCTGTTTGAAATACACAATAATGTCAGTGTATACCATCAAACGTTGAGGAGAATATTTGTAAAGTGAATAATTATATTGAACTAGTTCTAATGTTTATCATGCATTACAACACTCGTAGAAGTTAGCGATACATCAATATAGATTCAATAAATGTTCAAATATTCATGACGTGAAAAAAAAAACATGAATTAAATGACAGTGAGGTATAACAGGCAGTAAACAGTGTACTTATGGGATAGAGAAAGGACAATATGTTATATGCCGTTGTTTATTTCTCTACCATTACAAGTCTTGCACATTTGCAATATCTTACGTGGGTTTGATGGTGCTCAACAACTATCAATATACACATTACGTGACTGTATGTGCCGAGAAGATGTTACAATTCTAATTATGTAAATAAATGTCCCGGAATGGGTATCAGTCGGTAGGGCAAACTTATTTATTTGCTGACGTATTGCGGTAGTCATCGAATTTCCTGATAGCTGTTATGTGTTAGATATTCCGTGCAAATAAAATGTTCAGAGATTATGTCTGTCATTCAAGGACTCCAGTCCTGACGATATTCTTGACTTGCAGTGTGCTGGCTTAATAATCCAGAAGGGTTAAAGCCTTTGAAGTTTTACTTTATTTAACTAAGGTATGTTGATGTGGTCAAGCCGGAGGTGAGGAAGTTGTTATTTTCAGCGTCAGTAAAGGTCAAACATAATTTTGTCAGCGACATTACGGTAATCGTTGACGGTTCTGATACCTTTTACGTGTTCAAATATTCCTACGAACTATAAAATTCCATTAACCCCTTCTGTTCCGGTGCCGTCTTTTTAACTTTATTCTGGCTACTATTAGGCGATATTAGTCAGTTTCAAAAGGACCTCCAGCAATTAATAGGCTTCGATCTATCTCACTTAACCCTTTTTACTACCACACATCCCTCCTAAACTGAACAAAATCGTCTAAATATAGCTAGAATAAAATATAAAAGACATCGATGGTACAGAAAGGGTTAATATACACGTGTTAGTTAGGTAATTCAACCACGGGTTTTGCTCCTTATGCGTGGTTAACCCTTTCTGGCGAGAGGGAACGTGAAGGTGAGAATAATGGAGCCAGTGTAAGGGGGGCCCCGGTCCATGCTGAAAGGTTATGGAAGGAGAGAGAGAGAGAGAGAAACGACGTTGATGGTTGATGCGTGAGTGATGGGGCGATGTACTGTATATAGAGGTGGATGAATAAGGAAACCAGAAAGCGGAGCAGAGTAATACAAGAGCTACAAATATAGACAATTGTGAATAATGTAGCAAGACAAGTGGATCAGGCTAATACAAGAGGCACAGTATTATACACAACAAGATGGGCTGGATAATAATATATAAGGGGTACACACATGGACAACATAACAAGCTTAACCCTTCAGTACGACGACGAAACAGTCATCTTATTCTGGTTACCATTAGACAATTTTCTTTAACATGTAATCTATCTCTAGGAAACAAAGGGGTAAATACAATCTCAATAAGTCCTCTGAATAACAGGTCCTTCTCAAACTGCCCAAAATCATCTAACCTCAGCCGGAATCAAAGGTAAAAAGGCGTCATCGTGTTGAAGGGGTTAAAGAATGTGATCAATGTGGAGGGGCACAGAGAGATGGCTACACAGTTACAAATATACTCAGACCACACATACTTTTTCTATTAACTTTTGCAACATTCGCGGACTTTCCTCTAATTTTCCCTCTGTTGAACACCATCTCTCCTCCTCCAAACCTGATTTTCTTTTCCTCACCGAAACTCAGGTGTCTGAAACAATTGCGAGCAGCCCCTTCTCTGTATCCTCCTACTTTCTCTATTCTAGTTTCAAAGCCAAAGGCGGATGTTGTGCATATGTGCACAACAAACTCATTTGCTCTCGTGTTCCCGATTTCGACTCCTCTGAATTCTCAACTTTATGGCTCAAACTTTCCTGTCATTTTCTTACTAAATATTACTGTGCTGTCTATCTTTCCCCTATCTCTACCAACTTTCTCAAATTCTTTGACTATCTAAACTGTACAGTGGAACACATTCTATCCATTTCTCCTTTCTCAGAAATCTCCATCTTAGGAGATTTCAACGTTCACCACCACCAATGGCTCTCCTCTCACACTACTGACCCACCTGGTGAACAAGCTTACGTCTTTTCTATCCTAAATGACCTAGAGCAGTTAGTTCAGCAACCCACCCATATCCCGGATCGCCTCGGAGATCGGCCCAACATTTTTGACTTGTTTCTAACTTCTAACCCTTCTTCTTATACTGTCGATCTTTTCTCTCCAGTGGGCTCCTCCGACCATAAACTTATCTCTGTCACCTGTCCTATCTCTCCAGTACGGCCACTCGATCCTCCTAGCCGGCGGCGCTTGTGGCACTTTGGCGCTGCCGACTGGGAGGCTCTCCGGCAATACTTCTTTGATTTCCCATGGAATGATTTCTGCTTCCGTGGCCGGGGACCCTCGGAGAGTGCTGAACGCATTACCGAGGTAATCCTATCGGGCATGGAAGAATACATTCCATTCTCTTTCTCTCAGACTAATGCTAAAAAATCTTGGTTTACTCACGCCTGTTCTACTGCTGTCCGCAATAAGGAGAAAGCATTCAAACGGTACCGACGCCTTAAAACTCAAGACTCTCATTCTGCCTACGTTTCTGCCCGGAATCAAGCCAAATCTGTTCTTCGACTTGCCAAGCACTCTTTCATCAATAATAAATGCACTGAACTATCCAACTCTAGCTCTTCCCAAGCTTTCTGGCATCTAGCCAAAAACCTCTCCAACAATTTTTCTTCCATGTCTTTCCCTCCCCTTTCCCACTCTGATGGCACAACCATCACTTTTTCCTCTGACAAAGCTAAACTCTTCGCTCAAACTTTTGCTAGAAACTCCACCTTGGATGATTCCGGTGCTATTCCTCCCTCTCCACCCTCCTCTCTCTTACTTATGCCTTATATCCTAATCTCTTCTAAAGATGTACTTTCTACTCTCTCTGGGCTTAATACTAAGAAGGCGCACTGTCCGGACGGTGTTCCTCCTGTTGTACTCAAAAACTGTGCTTCCGTGCTGACTCCCTGCCTAGGCAAACTCTTTCGTCTCTGTCTATCCTCTAACGTCTTCCCTTCATGCTGGAAGATTGCTCTCATTCAACCTGTCCCAAAGAAGGGTGACCGCTCTCAACCCTCCAACTATCGTCCAATTGCTCTCATCTCTTGTATTTCTAAAGTTTTTGAAACTATTCTTGCTTCCAAATTTCTTAAGCATTTCTCTTCTCATAATCTGCTCTCAGATCGCCAGTATGGCTTCCTTAAGGGTCGCTCTACTGGTGATCTTCTTTCATATCTTACTAACTCTTGGTCATCCTCCTTTCGGGGCTTCGATGAGACTTTTTCTATTGCACTAGACATATCGAAAGCCTTCGATAGAGTCTGGCACAAATCTTTAATTTCTGAACTACCCTCCTTCGGTTTCTATCCCTCCATCTATGCATTTTGTCACGCATCTCACTAATTAGGTAGTAAGGAATCGTATTGGCCTTCTAATGTTTGTTTGTTGTCTTCCATAGCTGAGCTCAAATAGGCATTGGGAGGTCAATTACGCGGGTCTCAATGCTTTATTTCATTCAGGGTTTCGTTGGTTCATTTAGTTTCCTTTCTGACTACAGTACTATTAATTCAGTATCTCATTTGGCTGTTCATATGTATTTATTTTAAGGTTCACTGTTTCATTCTGTTCATACCAAGTCAATCTTAGTTAAGTTGGTCATTTGTTAAGGAGTTCACTCCAGTCCTACGCTAGGACAACATCAACTGTGCTTCTTACTCTCACCACGTGTAACAAGTAGTAACTATAAGTGTTTATTTCTGTTTGATCTCTCGTCACAATCACCATTAATAGTCACAGTGAACCTCGATTATATATCATTCTCGCTTTCCAGTAACAATAACTTTAATATTTGATTTGTTGTAAATAAGTTATATCTTCAGTTTTGTTTATTAAATTATAGAAATTGATTTCATGTTTATCTTGCTACCTTCTTAATCAATTTTGTTTTATTTTTGTTAAGTGTCAGATTCAGTATTTCACTTATCCATACATCTGACCATCTAGAATATTCATTATTCAACTTGGAACCTGGTGCTGATACCGACAAACGTAACACTTTGTTTCTAATTTCCTCTCCGGCCGTTCCATAGCTGCTGTTGTGGATGGCCATCGCTCACTTCCTCACCCTATAAACTCTGGTGTTACTCAGGGCTCTGTCCTATCTCCTATTCTCTTTCTAATATTTATAAATTATCTTCTCAACTGTACCTCAATTCCCATCCATTCATACACAGACGACTCAACCTTACACTACTCCATTAGTTTTTCAGAAAGCCCAAGCCAGCAATTCCTCAACGACAAACGGAATGAAGCCATAGAACACTTAAATTCTGATCTAACTACTATCTCCAATTGGGGCAGAGAAAACCTTGTTACCTTTAATGCTTCCAAAACCCAATTTCTCCATCTATCTACCCGTCGGGATCTCCCTGCGGACTATCCCTTATTCTTCAACAATACAAAAATCTATCTTTCATCTTCTCTCAATATTCTTGGTATCTCTTTTTCTTCTACTCTCAGTTGGAAGGACCATATTACCAGTCTTGCTAAGGCAGCCTCCTAGAAACTGGGTGTGCTCAACTGCCTTAGGGGTTTCTTTACCCCTGCACAGCTTCTTGCTCTGTACAGGGGCATAGTGCGTCCTTGTATTGAGTATTGTTCACATGTGTGGGGAGGGTCCTCTCACACCGCTCTCCTAGACAAAATTGAAAGGAAGGCCTTTCGTATCATTAACTCCTGTCCACTCACCAACTCTCTGCAAGCTCTCTCTCTTCGCCGCAATGTTGCATCTCTCGCTATTCTATCGCTACAATAATAATCAGTGTTCCTCAGAGCTTTCCCAGTGTATACCACCTCCCTTACGTAGGGCACATGGTACCCGTCTTGCAACACAATCCCACCCCTACTGTGTGCAACTCTCCAACCCTAGAGTGAAACGTTACTCTAAGACTTTCTTCTATTCAACAGCTGAGCTGTGGAACTCTCTCCCAGAATCAGTCTTTCCCTCTTCCTATGACTTAAATTGCTTCAAACTCCGTGTGTCCAGGCATTTTGGCTCGAACGTCCCTTGATTTTGGCCCTGTCACTCTTTCAACTATGGGGGAGGCACTCGCTATAGGCAGTTCTGACTTTTGCCTCCCTCACTCACATAGAAAACAAAAACAAAAAAACTTTGCGGTCCCTACCAGGTGGTCCGGTCTTAATACTACTAGAGACAGGGACAGTTGATACATTTTTTTTAGTAGGAGAACAGAGTAGAATGATCACTCCCCACCCTCCGGCTAAAATGTTGTACCGGAAAATAGGAAGAAGTGTAACCAAATGGGTCAGGAAATGCCCACCCACAAGTGTTTGTATAGGATAGAAAGATATTAATCTGAAAATGAATCTACACTTACATTCCTACTGATTTTAAATATCCTCATTCATACTAATCAGAGAGATAGAGAGTTACAAGGAGTTACAAAGTAGAGTTAGTAACTCAAAGACCTTGCGGTTCATTCCGGGGAGATACTCAAAGTGGAAAGAGAAAGATAGTTTACTGCACAACACTCATTACAGTGTGTTCAAAATACTATCCACTTTCTTATTGAACTGCTCTTCTGAAGAACTATTTACAACTTCTGAAGGAAGCTTGTTCCAGGTAGAACAGATCGTCGATATGAAAAAGTTTCCACAAATACTAGTGCAGAACCATTTCAATTCTAACTTCCAGCCATGGTAGCGTGTTGTATTCATATTGAAACTAAAAATGTTGCTTAAATCCACAATGTCAAACCCATTAAGTATTATTACAAACTTCAATGAGCTGACCTTGTAGTCTGTGTGTTTCCTACAAAAAGAGATCAAGAGCTCTTAACTGGTCTATAAAACTCATTCTTCTAATTGATTGATTATGCTTGTAGTCCTAGCTTATACTCACTGTAGTTGCTCTATATCTTTCCTGATTGCCGAAGACCAGAATTGAACAGCATAATCGAGAATAGGCCGTATCAGAGCGCTGTAGAATGTGAGGTTTATATCCTTATTTCTATACTTAAACTGCCTCTTAACATCTTACGAGCGGCCTAGGCGGTAACTTCTACTACCTGCCAAGCGGGTTTTTTTTTTTGTCCCTAAACGAGCTTATTTCCGTGCTCTTTTTCATGCATAAACAAGAGCCAGAGCGTAATACAATTATGTATCCCTGAAAGGGCGATAATTGAGCTTTCCAATGACACCAGAACCATCCTTCTACGACCGCGCGTTCTCTTGCAACGATTGTGCAACCGAAGGGCAAAATCGCTAAAATACGGTAATTTCCTGACATAATTCCCTGTCTAGCGAGGTAATGAGTAAGGGTGAGTGTGGAGGGGGCCTCAGTTGTTGCGCGGGAGCCGTGCCGACCGGTCAGAGGGAACCTACCCAGCAAACATTGAACAATCGGCCCGATACAGTGTTAATAACGGCCTTCTAATTTTTGTTTGTATTGGCCTGATAACCGTAGTGTTTGTTGCCGTCACCGTCCCAATTTATTTTAGTTTACCGTTTGCACACCAGCCTTCGATGGAACTTCATTGGCCCGTTAACTGGGCCAATGGTGGATAACTATAACCGTGCCGACACCAATATTAATATATTGTGCCCATAACCTGTAATGTAGCTGCCTGAAGTGGGCCAATGTATTTCCAGCAAACATTAAACAATCGGCCCGATAAATAGTTAATAACGGCCTTCTAATTTTTGTTTGTATCGGCCCGATATCCGTAGTTTTTGTTGCCGTCACCGTCCCAATTTATTATAGTTTACCGTTTGCAAACCAGCCTTCGATGGAACTTCATTGGCCCGATAACTGGGCCAATGGTGGATAACTATAACCGTGCCGACACCAATTTTAATATATTGTGCCAATAACCTGTAATGTAGCTGCCTGAAGTGGGCCAATGTATTTCCAGCAAACATTGAACAATCGGCCCGATAAATAGTTAATGACGGCCTTATAATATTTGTTTTTATCGGCCCGATATCTGTAGTTTTTGTTGTCGTCATCGACCCAATTTATTTTAGTTTACCGTTTGCACACCAGCCTTCAATGGAACTTCATTGGCCCGTTAACTGGGCCAATGGTGGATAACTATAACCGTGCCGACACCAATTTTAATATATTGTGCCAATAACCTGTAATGTATTACCAGCAAACATTGAACAATCGGCCCGATATATAGTTAATAACGGCCTTATAATATTTGTTTGTATCGGCCCGATATCTGTAGTTTTTGTTGTCGTCATCGTCCCAATTTATTTTAGTTTACCGTTTGCACACCGGCCTTCGATGAAACAACATTGGCCCGGTAACTGGGCCAATGGTGGATAACTATAATTGTGCCGGCACCAATTTTAACATATTGTGCCAATAACCTGTAATGTAGCTGCCTGAAGTGGGCCAATGTATTTCCAGCAAACATTGAACAATCGGCCCGATATAGACTTAATAACGGCCTTATAATATTTGTTTTTATCGGTCCGATAAATGTAGTTTTTGTTGTCGTCACCGTCCCAATTTATTTTGGTTTACCGTTTGCACACCGGCCTTCGATGGAACAACATTGGCCCGGTAACTGGGCCAATAGTGGATAACCATAATCGTGCCAACATCAATGTTAGCACATTGTGCCAATAACCTGTAATGTAGCTGACTGAAGTGGGCCAATGTATTTTAGTTATTTCATAAGCATCCCAGATTAATTGGGCCAATGTACTTGAGCAATAATCAGGCCAGCATTGTGTTGTCTTGTATTGGTCCGATACCTTTAGATCTGTCATTTGATTTTGCAAATATTCAGAAACCCAAGATATATTGGTCCTATGCATGATAACCATAATCATGCCAATTAATGTTGTATTTAAGTGGCCTAGTAAATAAAATGTCAGCTGCAAGCATTGTACCAATGATGGAAGACCTTGCATGTGCCGATTCACTCTGTGCTGTACTGGGCCAATAACTGCCAGAACCGCTCCGTTTCATTTTAGTTTACCGGTTGCACCCCGCTCTTCGATGGAACAACATTGGCCCGGTAACTGGGCCAATGACCAGTGGATAACCATAATCGTGCCAATTAATGTTGTATTTAAGTGGCCTAGTAAATAAAATGTCAGCTGCAAGCATTGTACCAATGATGGAAGACCTTGCATGTGCCGATTCACTCTGTGCTGTCCTGGGCCAATAACTCTGCCAGAACCGCTCCGTTTCATTTTAGTTTACCGCTTGCATCCCGGCCTTTGATGAAACAACGTAACTGGGCCAATGGTTGAATCGTGCCGACATCAATGTTAACATGTGCCAATTATTTGTAATGTAGCTGCCTGAAGTTGGCCAATGAATCCCAGATTATTTGGGGTATGTAATCTGGCCAGCACTGTGTTGTCTTGTATTGGTCCGATACCTTTAGATCTGTTGGCCAATGTCGGCCCATTTGATTTATGCATATACCGGTATTCAGAATCCCAAGATATATTGGCCCTATGCATGATCACCATTATCATGCCAATTAATGTTTTATTTAAGTGGCGTAGTAAATCAAATGTCAGCTGCCAGCATTGGACCAATGATGGAAGACCATGCATGTGCCGATTCACTCTGTGCTGTACTGGGCCAATAACTGCCAGAACCGCTCCGTTTCATTTTAGTTTACCGGTTGCACCCCGCTCTTCGATGGAACAACATTGGCCCAGTAACTGGGCCAATGACCAGTGGATAACCATAATCGTGCCGACATCGATGTTAACACATTGTGCCAATAACCTGTAATGTAGCTGACTGAAGTGGGCCACTGTATTTTAGTTATTTCAGAAGCATCAAAGATTAATTGGGCCACTGCAGTAAAACAATAATCAGACGAGCATTGTTTTGTTTTATATTGGTCCAATACCTTTTGATCTGTCGGCCAATATTGGCCCATTGATTTAATTAAATACCTGTATACCAAAACTCAATATACATTGGCCCTATGCATGAGAAACCGTGCTAATTAATGTTGTATTTAAGTGGCCCAGTAAATCTAATGTCACCTGCCAGCATTGGACCAATGATGGAAGACCTTGCTTGTGCCGATTCACTCTGTGCTGTCCTGGGCCAATAACTCTGCCAGAACCGCTCCGTTTCATTTTAGTTTACCGCTTGCATCCCGGCCTTTGATGGAACAACGTAACTGGGCCAATGGTGGATAACCATAATCGTACCGACATCAATGTTAACATGTGCCAATTATGTGTAATGTAGCTGCCTGAAGTTGGCCAATGAATCCCAGATTATTTGGGGTATGTAATCTGGCCAGCACTGTGTTGTCTTGTATTGGTCCGATACCTTTAGATCTGTTGGCCAATGTCGGCCCATTTGATTTATGCATATACCGGTATTCAGAATCCCAAGATATATTGTCCCTATGCATGATCACCATTATCATGCCAATTAATGTTTTATTTAAGTGGCGTAGTAAATCAAATGTCAGCTGCCAGCATTGGACCAATGATGGAAGACCATGCATGTGCCGATTCACTCTGTGCTGTACTGAGCCAATACCTGCCAGAACCGCTCCGTATCATTTTAGTTTACCATTTGCACCCCGGCATTCCATGGAACAACATTGGCCCAGTAAATGGGCCAATAATGGATAACCTGATTCATGACGACATGAGTTTTTAATACATTGTGCCAATATCCCTTAACCTGTGGAGCCCCGGCTAGTTTTGTAATGTTTGCGCACCAGAACCCGGCCGGTTTTCAAAAAATGGTTTTATTCCAGAAACAATAGCGAATGGGTTAGGAATGAAGGAAAAACCACGAAAAACCGCTCAAAAAGCTTAAAAAATGGTCCTACAGAGCCCCCGAAAATGGATTTTACAAGAGTAAAAAATTGAAGGCAATAATCCCAAAAAACCAGGTTATTGCGCGCTCGTGCGCATGCACGTGGACTTTGAGAGTTTTCAACCATCGACACGGTTGCGTGGGATACGTACACAGTTCCCATACAAATCTGAGCCCTCTTGAGTGGCTACACCTGAGGTTACGGTCGGCGCAATTAGGGTGACGCGCCAGGCGCGTCTCTGGGGCTGTGCATTACATACATCGCCGACGCGTCAGGCGCGTCGCTGGGGCTATACGGGTTAAAGGGGATAAAAACAACAGTGTTAATAATGTCACTGTTATGAAGCTGGCTGTCCGTATTGGTTGAGTATTGGCCATATTCAGAACCGATTGCGGGAAATTATAATAATTCCAATACCAATTTTCACTCTATCGATTTGATAACCTAAACTCTGATTGCCATCTTTGGCCCAATTTGCTACCATTGTCTGTTTGCACAGCAGGATTTACGGGCCCAGTGCTGGCCCGTGTTTCGGACCAATAAAGGTAAACCTGAATGATGTTGACAGCAGTTTTTACTACATTGTGCCATTAACCCTTAAGCTGGCTGCCTGTATTGGTCCAACAGATGCCGGTTCTGCCGGATTTCAGAATTTTTGGGGTCCGAAACAGCGAAGTTTTACTGTACAGTATATATTTTTTTATATTGGTTCAATGTTGGCCCTAATCAGGACCGATGTCAGTGAACTTGAATCATGCCAATGTCAATTTTAACTATATAAATCTGATAAACTTTACTCCGATTGCCCGCTTTGGCCCCATTTAATATAGTTATCTGTTTGCACAGCAGGATATGTACCGGTATGTGCCCAGTAGTGGTCGATGTTTCGGACCGATCAGGGGAAACAGAAGTCATGCCGACTCCAATTTGCACTACATTCGTCTAACAATCTTAAACCTAGGTGCCAGTATTCGCCCAATTCAATTTATATATCAGCTTGTATAACAGTTCTATAATAGTTTTAATCTGGACAAAAGAGGATGAACCGTAATCATGCCATTATAGATTATAACTATATTTTGCCAATAACCATAAATCTGACTCATGTTTTGCCTAATTTATTTAAGTTATAATTTTCACAGTGAAATGTATGGGCCTAGTAACTGGCCCATGTGTAGTACTGATGATGGGAGACCGGAATCATGCCAACACCAAATTGTCCTATATTGGCCAAAGTACTGTACCTTAAAAGCTGATATTTAAAATATATCGGTCCAAAACTGGCAACAACATTTGATATTGATATCTGTTTGCACCCAGGAATGTATGTGTTTAGTACTGGCCCATGTAGGCTATATGTGTGCTACTCAAGGGAAAATCTACAAATAATTTATTTTTAAGAGTTAAATGGAAAATCTACCCTCTCGCACATAGGGATGCGTTTCAAGTTCTTCGAGTTGGAGTAGGTCACCAAATGTGAACCCATGATTCGAAATGCACCCTCTATATATAGATAAGTACAGTAAATAAGAATCAAATTGACTAGATTACGTCCTTCAGAGGACGCATTAATGTTTTAGTAATTTGAAGGAGGTAATACGATAATTTTCAATCACGTCCACACCATATGGTGGCACATACTAACCATTAATCAGTCTTACTTTTGCCACTGCTCTGGCAGCTGGATACTTCGCTCAATGAAAGTTGGCTAAAATTATTGATGCATATATGCGAGAGGGTTAAGAATCATCATTGTCGAGTCTTAGTCATTTTGCCTAAAAAAAAATGACATGTTAAGAAAATTAATGTACTGTATGTGATATCAGCATCTAATAATCATAATATTATACCGGTATATATATATATATATATTTTCTTTCAGGCAGGTGAGATTAAAATAATAGGCACAGTTTGCATTATTGAGTTTTTTATTGATACTCTCAATTTTTCGTACAGTTTTTCTGGTATTTTCAGGAAGTTGGTAAAGGAGGTTTGCAAAGGGTTCCGACGTTTCAATGGGCGCAGCCATCATTATCAAGGAGAAGTGAAGTTAGAAGGTGATAAGTCGAGTTTATATAGGCGATACAAGATCAAGAAAGGGTTTATTGTGCGCTAGCTGCACGCTGGTTGGCTAACCTAAGACTAGCTTTGGTAGGCTGGCCGGACGCAGGAGTGGGCGGGGCCTCTGCATCGTTCATCTGCGTGTGTGGAGGGGGCATTCCTGGGGGCATCATGGGGGGCCTGGCTGTGGAAGGGCGTGCCGAGGGTAGGATCTGGCTGTATTCCGCTTGTGTGTTTAAAGTAGGTTGGTATGTTTGTATATATATAGCTTCAAGAATGAATAGGCGGCGTGAGTCTATTTCTTTATCAAGAATAGAGGTGTGTTTATCTAAGTCGGGTCTGGTGAGTTCCTGATCGTGTGAGGATGTGTGGTAGTGGTTCTTGATAGCTCCGGCTTGAAGGTGGAAGGTAAGGCGACGTGACAGACGAGTCCTTGTCAAACCGACATAAGTGTGAGGTCCACAGTCCTCACTGTTACAGGTGTGTCGGTATATGACATGGTCCTCTTGTGACGGTTTCTTAGCGGTAGCCGGGCTGTTGCGAATGACTAGTTGTGATGTTTTCCTCGATTTGTAGTATATGGTAGTATAGCGGCTCGCTTGGTGTAGTGACTAGCGTCTCGGACTTCCACCCAGAAGGCCCGGGTTCGCGCCCACGCTCGGCGCATTAAAGATTTTTCACAAGCACTGAGTCGTTACCATCCCTCATGAGCAAAGGGATGGGATAGTAGTACAGGACCCCAATGGAAATACGCCTAATCGGCCTTATTGAGCTATCCTTAGCTAGCTTAGCATGCGCTAGCTTTAAGAACTATTATTATTATTATTATTATTATAAGGTGTTGGTCAGGGTTCGTAGTTTTAACGTTGTTGATGATAATGTCTCATTATGTTTTCGTCTGTCTTGTGATCTGAGGACATGTGGTTTTCATAGTAAATTTTTATGTGTTCAGTGTTTGTATTAGTAGGCATGTCATTTTTGTACCATGTTTCAAGGTGTTTGTTGATGGTGTGGGCGATGTCCAAGTTACTGTACCCATTGTTTACAAGCACCTGGGTGAGCCTCTCGAGTTCCTTGTGTGTGTCTCGCCAGGAGGTGCAGTGTGATAGGGCTCTCCTGACGTAGGCGGCGATGGTGGACCGTAAATATCGCGGGGGGCATTCACTTTCGCCGTTGAGACATAATCCGTTGTTGGTGGGTTTGGTGTAGACAGTGGTGGTAAAGCCTGAGGTGTTGTTGTTGTTTACGAGGACATCGAGGAAGGGGAGATGACCGTTAGAGGACTCCTCGAAGGTGAAGTTTAGACTGGAAGTGGCGATGAATCGTTGTTGAAGGTCACGTAGCTCCTGTGGGTCCTTCACACGCACGAAGATGTCGTCCACATATCTGCAGTAGACGGAGGGGCGGTTGGTAGTCAGGAGCTCTTCTTCGATAGTGCCCATGTAAAAATTGGCAAAGAGGACTCCTAGGGGACTGCCCATTGCCACACATCTGCTGATACATGTCACCTCGCGGGCAGGTGAAGGGCGCCTTTTTGGAGCATATTTCCAGCAACGTCTTCAGGGCTGTTTCTGGGAGGTCTAAGGGCGTGTTGTCTGGGCAGTGGTAGACTCGATGTAGGATGAGCTCAATGGTGCGGTCCACAGGCATGTTGGTAAAGAGACTCTCTACATCTAGGGAGGGGATGATATGGTCGTCAGTAGAGTGGGCATCTCTTAAAATCTCCAGGAAGTCAGCTGACGAGGAAAGACTGTACTGGCTGGGGGTGTAGGGGGTCAGAAGTTTGTTCAAAGTCTTGGCAATTTGGTAGGTGGCGGTAGGGATCTGGGAGATGATGGGGCAAAGGGGGTTACCTGGTTTGTGGGTTTTGACTGTGCCGTAAGCGTACCCAGGGGAGAAGTCACCGATGAGTTTTTTAAGGTGGATCCCTCCTGTCTTTGCGTTAATGGCGGTGATGGTGGTGTTGGTTTTCCGCTTTATTTCCTCGGTGGGGTTACGGGTGATTTTCCGGAATTTTGTAGAGTCGCTTAGGATGTGGTCCATCTTCTGCAGGTATTCATCTTTGTCGTGGATACCCAGGCTGGCAGCTTTATCGGCTCGTCTGATTATGATATTATTATTTTCACGAAGTTGTTTAGCCGCTAAGATGTGGTTTTTGTTGATTAATCCGCTGTTGTGGGAACCACATGTTTTAGCGGCTTCGGCTAGTAAGGTCGGTTGTAGGTTGGGTGAGGTTGTGAGTTTCCCATCCTTCTCTAGTTTTTGGATGTCGTCCAGGAGAATCTCGATCTGTAGTCGTTTTCGGTGTGGTCGGGGTTTAGAGGTGTAGTGGCAATTGAGACCTTTGTTGAGGAGTTCTTCTTGGTCGGGGGTCAGGTCCATGTTGGTGAGGTTGATGTACCCTTTGAGGGGTCTGGGGAGTTTGATGTTGCCGCCATATAGTTTGGACAATTTCTTAATGGCGGTGCTCTCCACTTTGCGTAGGTGCTGTGTATTCAGTTGTTCGAGTTTGGTGTTCATACGTTGTTTAACTGGTGCGTGGGCGGCTTCTTCATTCCATTGTTGTACAAGGGCGTCTCGCTCTTGTTGTAGGTAAAGTGCTGTCTCTCGTTTTTCCCAAGCTTCTTGCTGGACCAATTCTCTCCGGATTTTTTTTTTTTTTTTTAAAAGACCTCCGTCTACGTATTGTGAAAAACCTGTTATTCTCCGGCAAATTGTGGGGTTGAGTGAGTGAAGGGGGGGGACAGTGAATGAAGGAGGATACATGTTTTTCATAATACGTGTTGCTAGCCCCAAACGCGCGAGCAACTGTGGCTTTCAACCATCCGACACATCCCCTTTTATTTATGTGCATCACACATGTTACATACAAATAAAGTTTATGTTTTGTTATACCCTACTGTGGAAAGACTACGGATACACCACTCCTGCCCGGGCCTCACACAGTGGCATGACCCAGTCCTGTCGAACTGAGCTCATGATGCTGGTGGCATTGCCCCGGAGGATAGCCATCCCTAGTCTTTGCTTGAGCCAGAGGGTTTCCCGGGGTTCTCCTGAAACTTCTCTGATTTTACGGCCTATTTCATTCACCATCTTAAGGGTGGTAGGGCCGAAGACTCCTGAAGTTTCGAATGCCAGGGCCTCGAACTGATGATTTCTGGCAATGGCTTGATATTTTTCTCGCTTTTTATTTTCTGCTATCCGGGCGGCTTCACCTGCTTCGTCGGCGTTTCTGGCGATGTTGGTTGTGGAGAAAGTGTCAACACATGTGGCATCCCACACGAGGCACCGGCCATTCTTGTAAGGGAAAGTGGTCATCCCATCTGGCCGTTTGCCGTCTTCTCTGTGAAGTCCATGTGGTTCGAGGATTGATGCACGGTTAGCACTCTGCAGGGCCCGTTTTATGACATCATTTAGTGCAGAGTGTCTTGGCAGGCGGCCTGCGTTGTAATTACATGACACTGCATGGTGTGACCTTGAGCATCCATCCCCCCACCACACTTGCAAGTGTGTGGGTGACAAACTGCCGCACCCACTCTAAGCGCGATGGCAACCCGGAGCGCTTCAGCATCCAAGTGAGTTCCAAGAGGTGGGATGGGGATGGCGTGTAACCACAAGCCACTCTCCGAACGGGCGGCTGCCTGGAGGCGTGCTTTTGCAACCTGGTCTGCATTGGTTAGGAGATTTTCTTGAGTTTTCTTCGCCGAGATGGTATCCCACGCTTTCTGCTTGCTCCTGGAGGTACCCTGAGGCTCCTCCTCTACTCCTGTACTTCCCTTCCAGGTGTTAATCGCTGCTGTTACGTTCCCATTAAGTGTCATTCCGGGTTGAGAAGAAAGGATGGACACTACAAGGTCGTTGGTCGCGATGAGGGAAGAGATAAAGGCTGGGGAGGCAGTATCCGAGGCTCTCCGTATGCCCAAGCCCCCGAGGCGGACAGGAAGGGTGGCTTGTGTCCAGGCCCGTTCTTTAAATTCCATGTTGGTAATGCTGGTCACTGCTTCTCGGATTATGCTGTCTAATTCTTGGAGGCCACCATTGTTCTTGTAAGTCATCGATGTGCGCAGGAGGTATTGGAGTTTTGGGATGGATAAAGAGTTCTTGAGCAGGGCCAGAGCTGAGTGGGCATCGATGTGTATCAGGCGACTCACGAGACGTTGAAGCTCCTCCTTTTTAACTTGAAGTGCTGGTGGGATTGCTGCCAGAGTTAGTGGGGAACCTAATAGGGTTTGCTGGTGCTCCTGAAGGATCTTTACATCTGGCAATATGTCTCGAAACAGGGCCTGAGTCTCTTCTCCTTGTTCACGTGTGTGGTTGAGGAGGACAAGTTCACATTTGGTGTCATTTATCACTAGCCCAGCCTGGCCGAGGTCAGTTACGATGTTATTTAGGTCGGTTACGATGTTATTTAGGTCGGTTAGAACGTTCTCTACTGACCCACCCAAGGTTGCATCGTCCAGGTACCATACATTCAGTTCTGACCTTACTTTGTTAGCGGCTGCATCCACCCCTATTGAGAAAAGAGCAGGACCACCTGGATCTCCCTGCTGTAACCCGATCGCTGATGGGATTACCGTCTCGCCAAAAATCAGGATTGAAGGTTTGGAATAAGCCTGCCAAAGTAGGGGGTACAGAGTGGGGATGTGTTCTTGAGCTGCACGGAGGAAGACATCCCTGCGAATGCTGTTGAATGCGTTCCGCATGTCAATCTTTAGAAGCACTCGTTTTTCTTGGGCTTGGCTGAGGTAGGTGCGGGTTGCGTGTACAGCAGCTTCACACCCCCCTGGAGTTCCGAAACCTAGTTGAACTGGTCTTAAGTGTTGACCTAGGCCATTCGAGAGTGGTTTCAAACCCACCTTTGTGGCAAGGCGGCGGAAGGTGTTCCCTACTGCTATTGGGCGCACACCGCCATCTTTTTTTGCCAGTGCACAGAGTGATGCCCCAAAAAATAGGGGTGTGACACAGTCGGGTACTTCCCCTCTTAAAACCATGTTGATGAATTTGGTGAGGGTTTCCAAGAGTGCCTCCCCAGCAGCTCCTGATCCCTGACCCAAGAGGCCTTTGAGGTAGGCGGGTCGGATACCATCTGGGCCCGCGGCTGAGCCTGCTGGGAATGAAGTCACTGCGGCAACCACCTGCTCCTTTGTGACAACTAAAGGTTGGCGCATCTGGTCATTTGGGGCAGGGGGGAGGTTTAGGTCCCTAGGTGTAGGTGGGTGCTTTTCTTGTAGGGCTTCAACAACTTCGGTGCCTTGACCAGCAAAACCTTCTGAAGAGGACAACAGTCTGACGGCCCCTTTGATGTCACTATCCGCCAGGTTCGCCGTGACCCTCTTACGTAGCTGTTCAGCCTCTTCCTCTTCCTTGTCCTGTTGCTTCTGGGCCCTGTTTGGTTGCTGTTCGGGGGGTTCCACCAGTTTGTTTCCATCCATATACTGTGCTACTTGACGTTTCACTCTGGTGGCTAGTGAAACCTGAAGATGGTCTTGTATGTTGATTCTGGGTGGTTTTCGGAGGGCCCCATAGGAGAAACCCAGGAGCCGTGCCCATGCGAGGGGTGTCTTGAGCTGTAGGGCCTGCTTTATGATGGTTGTAAGGGCCTCCGCCACTTGGATTCTGGCTCCTTTAGGTACCCGGGCAAGGACCTGGATCCGCGCTTTCCATTTGGTGACAAGTTGGGTCAAGTCGGCGACCGGTGTTGCCGGTGTTGCCCCGGTTGGCTCTGCAGTGGGCCCTGGGCATGCGAGACATTTCCAGTTTGGTTGTTCTCCTGATGTTTTCTTTGTCAGCTTAGCACAAGATAAATTAATAGATCTAATACAGCCGGAACAGTTTCGCGAATTCTTTCTTGCATTGGTTTTTCCGCACTTAAAACACTTAGTATCTGTTAGGCCATAGTCTTCCAAGATTATCCGATCCTCTGCCTCTACCAAGCCGTCCTCCTGATCTTCCCGTGGTGCTTCCATCTCTACCATGTCTCCCTTGTTTCAGAACCCCCGGGAAATCTCTCCTGGCACATATCTAGATTATTGCTGTTGTTATTAATGTATAATTGGCTGGATGCATAAAAATTCACATATCCCGAATATTCGAATCCCGGTGGATCATATATACTTTAATTAATTTCATTGGGAGTGTGGTGGTGAGATTAATAAAAATAATATCATAGTCAACTTTTAAAAAAAATCACATATCATAGTCAACCTTTCTGATGGGCAATTGGCCTGCTTCTCCTAAAGCTAAGTGGTTAAATGTATAAATCCTCGGCATTGGGCACCGGTACAACTAAAAGATCTAACTGATTGAAGGGAAGCACGCCAATTATATCCTATGATTACTTACACTGGCGACGCCACCCTGATGTTGAGTATTAATAAATGCTTAGGATATTAATAATGCTGTCAACATCAAGATAGGGAGAGAGCCAGAGAGTGAGCGAGAGCCAGGATCTGAGTGGGTAACCGAATCTAGAATTGGAGTGTGCAGTCTCGGTTTCTGGCATTCTCATTAAATAGTTTGATATTAGTGTAGCCAGGGAGGATATTTTCTTTCAGGCAGGTGAGATTAAAATAATAGGCACAGTTTGCATTATTGAGTTTTTTATTGATACTCTAAATTTTTTCGTACAGTTTTTCTAGTATTTTCAGGAAGTTGGTAAAGGAGGTTTGCAAAGGGTTCCGACGTTTCAATGGGCGCAGCCATCATTATCAAGGAGAAGTGAAGTTAGAAGGTGATAAGTCGAGTTTATATAGGCGATACAAGATCAAGAAAGGGTTTATTGTGCGCTAGCTGCACGCTGGTTGGCTAACCTAAGACTAGCTTTGGTAGGCTGGCCGGACGCAGGAGTGGGAGGGGTCTCTGCGTCGTTCGTCTGTGTGTGTGGAGAGGGCATTCCTGGGGACATCATGGGGGTCCTCGCTGTGGAAGGGCGTGCCGAGGATAGGATCTGGCTGTATTCCGCTTGTGTGTTTAAAGTAGGTTGGTATGTTTGTATATATATAGCTTCAAGAATGAATAGGCGGCGTGAGTCTAATTCTTTATCAAGAATAGAGGTGTGTTTATCTAAGTCGGGTCTGGTGAGTTCCTGATGGTGTGAGGATGTGTGGTAGTGGTCTTTGATAGCTCCGGCTTGAAGGTGGAAGGTAAGGCGACGTGACAGACGAGTCCTTGTCAAACTGACAAGGAATGCCCCCTCCACACACGCAGACGAACGACGCAGAGGCCCCGCCCACTCCTGCGTCCAGCCTACCAGAGCTAGTCTTAGGTTAGCCAACCAGCGTGCAGCTAGCGCACAATAAACCCTTTCTTGATCTTGTATCGCCTATATAAACTCGACTTATCACCTTCTAACTTCACTTCTCCTTGATAATGATGGCTGCGCCCATTGAAACGTCGGAACCCTTTGCAAACCTCCTTTACCAACTTCCTGAAAATACTAGAAAAATTGTACGAAAAATTGAGAGTATCAATAAAAAACTCAATAATGCAAACTGTGCCTATTATTTTAATCTCACCTGCCTGAAAGAATATATCCTCCCTGGCTACACTAATATCAAACTATTTAATGAGAATGCCAGAAACTGAGACTGCACACTCCAATTCCGGAGAGAAATGGTCCAGCAAGAAGCTTTGGAAAAACGAGAGACGGCACTTTACCTACAACAAGAGCGAGACACCCTTGTACAACAATGGAATGAAGAAGCCGCCCACGCACCAGTTAAAAAACGTATCAACACCAAACTCGAACAACTGAATACACAGCACCTACGCAAAGTGGAGAGCACTGCCATTAAGAAATTGTCCAAACTATATGGTGGCAACATCAAACTCCCCAGACCCCTCAAAGGGTACATCAACCTCACCAACACGGACCTGACCCCCGACCAAGAAGAACTCCTCAACAAAGGTCTCAATTGCCACTACACCTCTAAACCCCGACCACACCGAAAACGACTAGAGATCAAGATTCTCCTGGACGACATCCCAAAACTAGAGAAGGATGGGAAACTCACAACCTCACCCAACCTACAACCGACCTTACTAGCCGAAGCCGCTAAAACACGTGGTTCCCACAACAGCGGATTAATCAACAAAAACCACATCTTAGCGGCTAAACAACTTCGTGAAAATAATAATATCATATTCAGACGAGCCGATAAAGTTGCCAGCCTGGTCATCCACGACAAAGATGAATACTTGCAGAAGATGGACCACATCCTAAGCGACTCTACAATATTCCGGAAAATCACCCGTAACCCCACCGAGGAAATAAAGCGGAAAACCAACACCACCATCACCGCCACTAACGCAAAGACAGGAGGGATCCACCTTAAAAAACTCATCGGTGACTTCTCCCCTCGGTACGCTTACGGCACAGTCAAAACCCACAAACCAGGTAACCCCCTTCGCCCCATCATCTCCCAGATCCCTACCGCCACCTACCAAATTGCCAAGACTTTGAACAAACTTCAGACCCCCTACACCCCCAGCCAGTACAGTCTTTCCTCGTCAGCTGACTTCCTGGAGATTTTAAGAGATGCCCCCTCTACTTACCTTTTGATACCTTTTGATGTGTTCGCCACTCTTCTAGCGGCACCAAGGAGCGCGACGCCCCTCGTTATGGGTGGTGATTTGGTGCAGTAGACTGTTTGAAGCGACAGCTCGCTCCCTTGCGAGGATGGGCTCGTCTGGCACTTTTTGCAGTTCGACATCTATGGCTCTCTTGAAGTTGTCTAACGAGATGTCCCTCATGTCTCTTACTCACCGTGGGAGTTTGTTGAAGAGACGTGGGCCTCTGTGTGATAACCAGCCCTCTCGCAGAGAGCCCATAGCACCCCTGTTATTCATCCGGGGGATTTCGCATTCCCAGCCTCTCCTATCACTGAATTTCATGACTATCGGAGTATGTAGGTTTGGTACTAAACCCTCTGCAATTTTCCATGTGTATATTATTAGGTAACGTTCTCTTCTACGTTCCAGTGAGTACAGATTCAGTGCTCTTAAACGCTCCCAATAGTGTAGATGTTTTATCGAACTTATATGCGAAGTGAAATTTCTTTGTACACTCTCTACGTCATTTATTTCACCTGCTTTGTATGGGGATGTTAATACGCTACAGTATTCAAGCCGCGGTAGCACTAGAGATTTGAAGAGCGTTATCATGGGCAATTCACCGCGTGTTTTAAAAGTACGCAGAATCCAACCCGTTAGACGTTTCGCAGCCGCCACTTTGACCTGGTTATGTACTTTGAAACCCATATTTTCAGACATTAATACCCCAAGGTCTTTCACACTGTCTTTCCGTTCTATTATGTGGTTAGATTCTGTTAAGTAATTTGTAATTTCTTTACCACCATTATTATCTCTGTACCGTATTAATTGGAATTTGTCCTCATTGAATTGCATGTTGTTTTCCCTGGTCCACTGGAACACTACATTCATGTCTTCCTGCAGTCGGTCCGTGTCCTCTTGTGTGTTTACTATCTTGCTTAATTTTGTGTCATCAGCAAAAGACGACACCGTACTGTGTCTGGTGTTGGTATCTATGTCGCAAATTAGTATGAGGAACAGAAGGGGCGCTAGCACTGTTCCTTGGGGCACAGAGCTTTTGACATCGGAAGGCTCAGATGTGACTTGGTTTACTGCTACCGATTGTTTTCGGTTTATGAGGAAATTGTATATCCACCGTCCGATTTTCCCAGTTATACCTTTTGCTTTCAGTTTGTGGGCTATTATACCATGGTCACATTTATCAAATGCCTTAGCAAAATCGGTGTAAATGACATCCACGTTTTTCTTTTCTTCTAGCGCTTTAAGAATTTTGTCATAGTGTTCCAAAAGTTGTGAGAGACATGATCTTCCCGCTCTGAACCCATGTTGACCGGTGTTGTGTAGTTCATTTGTCTCCATGAATGTTGAAATTTTGCTTCGCAGGACTCGCTCAAAAACTTTAATGATGTGAGAGGTTAGAGCTACCAGGCGGTTGTTTTTTGGTAGTGCTTTACTCCCTCCTTTATGCAGTGGGGCAATTATTGCGTTTTTCAAGCTATCTGGTATGTCACCAGTGTCTAGACTCCTTCTCCACATTATAGCCAGGGGTTTTGAGAGGTTTTCCTTACATTTCTTCATTAGGATCGAATTCCATGAGTCCGGGCCTGGTGCCGAGGGGGATGGCATGTTGGAAATGGCCTCTTCTATGTCTTTTGGACCGAAATCAATATCCAGCATCTGAGGGGTTTCCGTGGGGGAGGTTTCCATGAAAAATATATTTTGGTCTCTGATGACTTTTGTTTCATCAGGCTCACTGAATGCCATTTCATACTGCCTGCTTAAGAGTTCGCTCATTTCCTTTTTGTCCCCTGTGAAAGAGCCGTCCCCTTTGCTCAGTGGGCCGATGTTTGATGTTGTTTTAGCCTTTTGTTTGGCGTATGAAAAGAAGTATTTGGAATTTTCCTTTATACCTGCAATAGCTTTCCTCTCCTCTTCCATATGTTGTAGTTCATATGATATTCTTAGCCTTTGTACAATTTCCACAATTTCTCTATCTATTTCGACCTTTTGCCTATCCTGTAGATTTTGATGTGTGCGTCTTTGTGTGAGTAATTTTCTTCTTCTGTACAGCCTCCTCCTTTCCCGATCTTGTTTGCTTCTTCGTTTTGTTTGTCTTGCAGGTATATGGTGGCTACAGATTGGGGCCATGGTCTCTGTTATTAAGACTAGACATTCTGCTGGTGTCAGGTTATCCATTAAATCTTCCCAGTCTATTTCCTCCATTTCTTGATTTACCTCTTCCCACCTAATGTTTTTGTTATTGAAGTTAAATTTACTGAAGGGGCCAGTTTTTGTTCTCGATTCTGAGGTTGTCTGTACACTTTCTAAGGTTGTTTTGATCTCAATTAATTTATGATCTGAGTATGTTGTGTCCGATATGTTAATACTGTGTACTAGAGAGTCGTTGTTAGTGAAGACCAGGTCTAAGATATTGTTTCCCGTGTGGGTTCAGCAATATGTTGGGTAAGACTAAAAAAATCACAAAGTTCAAAAAGCTCTCTCGAATTAGTATTTGCTTCTCCGGTGTTATTTGCCACTAACTGGTTTTCTAGTTGTCTCCATTTAATGTTTGGTAGGTTAAAGTCTCCTAGCCATATAATATTTGGTGTTGGGTTCCCCAGGGTTTCCACTTCTGATTTGATTTTGTTGAGCTGGGTTTTGAATTCTTCTCGGGATGAGTCTGGAGGCCTGTATGTAACAATAACTGCTAAATTTAGGGATTCTATTTTAACTCCAAGTATTTCCACCACTTCATTACTGTTATTTAGGAATTCAGTACATATCAGTGAGTCATGTATGTACAAGGCTACACCTCCATGTGATCTATGCGTTCTGTCCGCCCTATGTAGGTTGTAACCAGGAATCCATACCTCACTATCTTCCTGATCTTTAATGTGAGTTTCTGTGAGAGCCGCAAATATAGCGTTTCCTTCTTCTAGCAGGCCCCTAATAAATGGTACTTTGTTCGTGGTTCTATTTTTTAGGCCTTGGATATTTGCAAACAAGAGTGGGGAGGGATTGTTTGGAGTACTATGTGTACCTAATAGTCTTCGGGATGTATTGGCCACTCTTGGGAGGCCAGGAGGTGCTCGAGGTGTTCTGACGACCATATCATCGCCTCCCTAGATGTAGAGAGTCTCTTTACCAACGTGCCTGTGGAACGCACCATTGAGCTCATCCTACATCGAGTCTACCACTGCCCAGACAAAACGCACTTAGACCTCCCAGAAACAGCCCTGAAGACGTTGCTGGAAATATGCACCAAAGAGGCGCCCTTCACCTGCCCGCGAGGTGACATGTATCAGCAGATTGATGGTGTGGCAATGGGCAGTTCCCTAGGAGTCCTCTTTGCCAATTTTTACATGGGCACTATCGAAGAAGAGCTCCTGACTACCAACCGCCCCTCCGTCTACTGCAGATATGTGGACGACATCTTCGTGCGTGTGAAGGACCCACAGGAGCTACGTGACCTTCAACAACGATTCATCGCCTCTTCCAGTCTAAACTTCACCTTCGAGGAGTCCTCTAACGGTCATCTCCCCTTCCTTGATGTCCTCGTAAACAACAACAACACCTCAGGCTTTACCACCACTGTCTACACCAAACCCACCAACAACGGATTATGTCTCAACGGCGAAAGTGAATGCCCCCAGCGATATTTACGGTCCACCATCGCCGCCTACGTCAGGAGAGCCCTATCACACTGCACCTCCTGGCGAGACACACACAAGGAACTCGAGAGGCTCACTCAGGTGCTTGTAAACAATGGGTACAGTAACTCGGACATCGCCCACACCATCAACAAACACCTTGAAACATGGTACAAAAACGACATGCCTACTAATACAAACACTGAACACATAAAAATTTACTATAAAAACCACATGTCCTCAGATCACAAGACAGACAAAAGCATAATGAGAGACATTATCAGCAACAACGTTAAAACTACGAACCCTGACCAACACCTTAAACTCACCATATACTACAAATCGAGGAAAACATCACAACTAGTCATTCGCAACAGCCCGGCTACCGCTAAGAAACCGTCACAAGAGGACCATGTCATATACCGACACACCTGTAACAGTGAGGACTGTGGACCTCACACTTATGTCGGTTTGACAAGGACTCGTCTGTCACGTCGCCTTACCTTCCACCTTCAAGCCGGAGCTATCAAGGACCACTACCACACATCCTCACACCATCAGGAACTCACCAGACCCGACTTAGATAAACACACCTCTATTCTTGATAAAGAAATAGACTCACGCCGCCTATTCATTCTTGAAGCTATATATATACAAACATACCAACCTACTTTAAACACACAAGCGGAATACAGCCAGATCTTACCCTCGGCACGCCCTTCCACAGCGAGGCCCCCCTTGATGCCCCCAGGAATGCCCCCTCCACACACGCAGACGAACGACGCAGAGGCCCCGCCCACTCCTGCGTCCGGCCAGCCTACCAGAGCTAGTCTTAGGTTAGCCAACCAGCGTGCAGCTAGCGCACAATAAACCCTTTCTTGATCTTGTATCGCCTATATAAACTCGACTTATCACCTTCTAACTTCACTTCTCCTTGATAATGATGGCTGCGCCCATTGAAACGTCGGAATCCTTTGCACACCTCCTTTACCAACTTCCTGAAAATACCAGAAAAACTATACGAAAAATTGAGAGTATCAATAAAAAACTCAATAATGCAAACTGTGCCTATTATTTTAATCTCACCTGCCTGAAAGAAAATATCCTCCCTGGCTACACTAATATCAATATATATATATATATATATATATATATACAATATATTTTTTTTTTTTTTTTTTTTTAAGAGACAATGAACGGAGGAAGGAAAAACACAGATAAAACAAAAAGGTCCATGTGCCTAAAGGCATCCTCCATTCATAAAATGTTTGTAACAACTGGATTTAAACATTTGTAGATTGTAAGTTTGTGGAAAGCAATTCGAGGGAAGTGAATTCCAAAGAGTAGTAGCTCTGGGGATAAATGAATTCTGATAAGCAGAAGTTCTGCATTGTGGAGGAGAAAGTGTAAATTCATGGGCGCTCTCAGCCGCCCTAGTTCTACGGGAAAGATGTGGAGAGGCGGCACAATTGAAGCAAGTTCCTCGGAACAATTGCTGTGAAAATATCTGTAGAATAATGCAAGGGATGCAACGTTTCTTCGTATGGATAATTTAGGAAGGTCCTGTGTGATTGCAGGGTTATTGATTAATCTAATAGCTTTATTTTGAATTTTGTCCAACTGCCTCAATGCAACCACTCTACTTCCACCCCACAGAGGTGAACAGTAATCCATCTGAGAACGCACATGACTTTTATATATCACGGCCAACTGCTCGTCAGTGAAGAATTCTCGAACTCTGTACAGAAGTCCCATTTGTTTAGAGGCATTCTTAGCAATGCTTCTAACATAATGTGTCCAGCTCAAGTTAGTAGTTAATGTTACACCGAGAATGTCAATACTAGGGAAAGTGGGAATATTTACATCATTAACAAATAAATGGGAGTCAGTGAGATTCTGTCGGTTAGAAAATTGAATGTACTTGGTTTTCTGTGCATTAAAGGAAACTAGATTCTTTTGTCCCCATCCATTAATTCTAGAAAGGTCCTGGTTCAGTGAAATTGCAGTGTTTATTTTTGAATTTATAAGATCGGGTTGGGTGAAAGAATTGGTAAATGTGAAGGAACTGTGGAGTGTTGAGTCATCTGCGTAGGAATGTATTGGATTATGAGTGGTAGATATGAGATCATTGATATGAATGAGGAACAGAATTGGGACCAAAACTGATCCCTGGGGAACACCAGCATTTATTGAGTGAAATTGAGAATAAAGGCCATCTACCATTACACATATTTTTCTGTTATGAAGATAAGAAGAAATTAGTGGAACTAATGATGCAAGGCCGTAGTGTGACATCTTCGACAATAAGGATTGATGCCAGACTCTATCAAATGCCTTTGATATATCCAGTGCTATTGTATGTGTTTCACCATGTTGGTCTGTAGCTTGGTTGATTTGATGCGTAAGAAGGCAAAGCATGTCTGCAGTTGATCGACATCGTCTAAAACCATATTGCCTATCACTGATTAATTTATTATTCTCAAGATGCTTAATTATATGATTATTTAATATAATTTCAAAGACTGTACCAAGAGTGGAAGTTATAGCTATTGGTCTGTAGTTTGATGGATCTGAAGAGGCACCTTTTTTAGGAACTGGATGGATGTTTGCTTCTTTCCAGGGTACTGGGAAGCATGAGGTATGAGTACACAGACGGACAAAATTTGCCAATACAGGAGCGAGCACCAAGGAGCAATTCTTAAGTACTATTGGAGGAATTTCATCTGGACCAGGAGCCTTATCTACCGAGAGATTCTGCAAAATAGTTTTGACATGTCTGGTGTGGATCTTAAGTGAGGGAATTTCAGGCGAATTAAAATTAAGTACAGGGACATCTTGATTTATTTCATCTAAGGTTGAGTTGGTGGAGAAAATATCCGCAAGAAGGTTAGCTTTACCTCGTGGGTCACTTACAAGATTGCCAGTCGGAGATTTTAATGGTGGAATGGATGAAGCAGTAGTGAAGTTGGATTTAAATGAGTTAAGAGTAGACCAAAATATGTTGTTATCATTTGGATTATTTAGAAGTTTATTTGCCTGCTTGTGGAGAAAGTTTGATTTAGTTAGGTTTAATACAGTTTTGGCATGATTTCTGATGTTTCTAAAGTAATTAAAGGCTTCATATGTTTTTGATTTTGTGTATGCATTGTAGGCTATTGCTTTTTGTTCAGTTACTCTAGCACAATTATGGTCAAACCATTTAGGTGAATTAGATCTTTTACTGTACTTTTGATGAGGAATAAAAGTTTTCATTCCAATGTTTACAAAATCTTGTATGTGGCTCAAGGTGGAGTGTGCATCATTAGAAAAGAAAGAGGTCCAGGGAATATCAATAAAGAAACCTTGAAGACCCTCCCAGTCTGCCCTATCGTAATGCCATTTAGTCACCAAAACAGGTTCAGAGTGGGAAGGTGTGGTAGGTGATAGACAGGTGGCCTGTATCAGACAGTGATCAGAAGATCCAAGCGGGGACCTCACTGTAACATCATAATTTTCTGAATTGGTTGTTAAAAATAAGTCCAGTAGGTGGGAATTATGATTAGGATTATCTGGTACACGGGTGGGTTGGTTGACTAGTTATATATATACCGTTATATATATTTGTATAAGTAGGCAGTATGTTTTCATTGAGGCAAAATGTATTAAAGACCAAGGCAAATTTGTTTTTTACTAACTTTTTACTTGTTTTTTCAATATTTCTCACTGTATGTCTGATTTCATCATTCAAATGAAAAATATTAAGTTTCCAAAGTTCATGATTATTTTCAATAAGGTGTTGAATAATACGTCAACTTTCATAATAGGACAAATAAAATGAAAGTTGACGTATTATTCAACACCTAATTGAAAATAATCATGAACTTTGGAAACTTTAATATATCATTTGCATGATGAAATCAGACATACATTGAGAAATATTGAAAAAACAAGTAAACAGTTAGTAAAAAACAAATATGCCTTGGTCTTTAATATATATATATATATACCAGTAATGTACTGTATAATACAGTGAAGATCACACTATAATTTCAAACAAAATTGTTTACATGGTTATGAAAGATAATAGCACAGCCATATGTTTATTGACCAATATTGATACATGTCCCTTACATGGCACTCACAGTTGGATTACTCAAAGCTCTATACAAAATGTTAGAAATACAAATACATAAAATACATACTAGGAATGCAAAACTGATAATATTGTCATATAATCATTGGATTTTTATATGTACCAGTACCGGTACTGTACAATTATTTGTTTATATACTGGTATCGATTAAAGGAATATTTATATAATCCCATACTAATTGATATACCGGTTTGTGGGATGAATTTTCTCAATTAAATATTTTGTGTTTTATTTAATTAGTTTAACCTGATCCCAGCTGAATTAAATAGATATATACGCTATGAAAGAATTACGGTATGGCACTCACATTTATGGCAGTGTTTAGTGGACGGGAAAAGTGAAGGACATACGGATATGTGTCTAGATAGCCTATATGGGTGATGCCATCCTGCTTGCATAAAGTGTGGAAGAACTTCACAGGGTTGCCACTAATTTTGATAAGTTATTTGAGATGAATTTACAAATAAATCCAATAAAATGTGTAAGTAAGGTGTACCGGTACCTCTCCAAGCTGATAGTAGTGCACATTAGCATATACCGGTAATATATAATAATGTATGAAGAAGGGATTATTGTAGTTATGGTGTATAATAGGGGTTGAAGGTGTCTTGAATGGTACCGTACCATACATAATGCTCATATACCGGTACAGTATTTTGTTATACTTTTTAGTTACATATCTGTACATACATACATTGGTTTAACGTTATTTTTCCATTAGATGCATTGTGACGGTTCAGACGGGGTTGCCTTTAAGTAGTTGGAGTGTACTGTAGTACAAAAAAGTCGCGCCACAGCACTGCCCCACCAAGTGATCACTGTGGCTGATGTTGGTATAGGCCCTAGTGCTAACCGTGCCTCAGCAAGACTCAACAGAGTCCCCCTGCAGCACTTGCACCTGCAGTATCTGCAACCACACCAGCCTTAACAGTGTTACAAAAGACAGTACCATAACAAGACTCTACTGTATATTAGGCAATTGGACTAGGCTATAGAACAATAAAATCCGGCCCCAACATGCAAACACTGTTGCTGACACAGGTGTGGTGCCAAACGGCCCCCAGGTTAGACTCAGTCCCCTGTGGCACCTATCCGCACCCCACCAGCCTCGGTAGTACCATACCAAGACAGTGCTAAGATAAAGACTTTACTGTCTAGTAATGGCTGTTGATCCACAAGTCTATCGCCATCCCCCCTATTAGTCGCCTTGTACGACACGCAGTAGTACTGTATGTGTGAGGCATAGGCCTATTCTTTTTTCCTCCACCATTAGATGAAGGCCCCCTTACCCCCTGGGGGGTAAGGATTGCATTAGTCTACCATTTACATTTCAAGTGGAAACTGAACTGACCATACCTTACAGTAATGAGATACTCGTATTAATAAAAAAAATAATTACATAAAGCAGGTGTACGCTATAAGTACCGTAGCTTTGTACCGGTACTATATGCTAATGGATATCACAGATGAAAGATCGATATATTTTCTATTTACAGTAATATGCACACAGGGGCGTAGCTAGAGATTTGGAGGCCCAGGGGGCTTGGTGCCTGGAGGGGCCCCCTCCATGGTTTGCTTATTATAGAAGGGGGTGGTGGTGGCGAGCGAAGCGAGCCTAATCAGCTGGGGGGTTCGGGGGTGCGCTGTAAGCCCCCCCGAGAAAATTTTAGAATAATAATGCTACCTAGGTGCATTTTGACGATATCCATGACTCAATAGTGGGGTACTGGTAATAATGTAATATATAATTAATTATTATATCACCGTTATCTAATGGATTAGGAATACATGTACAATGGATGGTACAATACTGTAAAACATATACCACTTTGATGAACTCTTTCTCTTTGTCGTTCATTAGGCATGTCTGAAATAAGAATATAAAATATAATACTAATAAAATAATAAAAAATAATAATGTACATGAAACGTGATAACATTAAAATATTATTTCAACCCCACCACTGGCGTTAGGGAGTTAAAATAGGCGTCATTGGTAGGCCTAATCAAGCTATGCATTACCTCAAATCTCAATACTGGGGGCCTCTTCTTGAGAACCCCAGCAACTTGTTAGAAAGCTTACCAACGTTTGCACCTGACCCTGAACCAGCCAAAGGGCTAGATTAACCTACAAACGAGTATTCAATGCTCACAACTGTGTTCCTTCTTATTTCACAGTTCCTGGGCTTGATATGTACAGCCACCATAGCCTATAGCCTAGGCTATATGGAAGGCGTATGGTAGCATAAATAAAAGTGATCCAGAGTCTAAATTTGAAAGAATGAGTCATAGTGCTCATAGCCTAACCAAGGTAGCCTACACTCTACACCATTAATGTTGCCTCTCTATGCTCTATTTTAGCTGATGTATTGCACCCATACTTAATTGACTAATATTAAACGACTATGCATCTTTTTCACGATAAAGCTAAGGTTTAGTAAGACCATAAACATTGTATAGGCTATGTTAGGCCCCCTACAGTTCGAGAAAAAAATATGAGACCAAAACAGTCCTACAAATTTCAAGGCCTAAATATTTAGCACTTTAGAAGTTTAGCCTACTCTACAAATATCTTCGATACCACTCAACTTTCTCACAAGGTTAAGTACATAAATATAGTATATAAGTATATAAGTATATATATATAAATATAAGTATGAAATATAGCTATCGATTTGACCATTACAGTTCACGAAAAAGAAAATATTACCGAAATGTTTGGTTCATATATTTATATATAATTGTATGTAGGCCTAATCTTCGATTATACACTCAACTTATTAACAATCACCATGTTTCTTGTTGTCAAATTAGGCTATATCTTATTATTCCTTTACACATGCTTACGAAAAACACAGTATATTAACCAACTGCCAAACTCAATAGTGCTATTTTGTAATGTATATAAAGTATATTGATCAGGCCTACCTATAGGCAGTGCGTCCTAAGCAAGTGGCAAGTGGCTAGGAGCGAGAGCGACGATGTTTCCCCTTGTACCCCCAAATCAATACTGATGGAGTGATCGTTATTTTTCTAATTTTAAATACCCATGACGTCGCAGGATAGAAGAAAAGAAAGAGGTTAAATCAGAAAACACACATGGTGTTTATTTTACTCATTATTAATATTACTTAAATATACAGTATATACTATTAGTATAATTAATATTATTTTCAGATCCATTTGGGGGCCCCCTTCTCTTGGGGGCCCGGGGGGCGATTTCAAACAGCCCCGTCCCGCCCCCCCCCCCCCCTCCCCCCCCCTTAGCTACGCCACTGTATGCACAGTATGCAGACAAGTTCCTAACATTTTTATCACCATTTGTGTTATTGCAAAAATTGGTTAGGTTCAATGAAAAATATGTACGGTAAAAAAAAAAAAAAAGTACCGGTACATAAAATGTTCAGTATATAGTTGTTTACTAATTATTTAATTATATACATTAGTTTAAAGGACTAAAGTTTCAAAATCTAATTATTTGTGTTGCTGGTGTTAATAATAATGTTGTAAGCTACTACCATGATAATGTCATAACAAAGGCTGTCAAGATAACTAGTTACCGGTAACCTACTGTACTAGTAAATAGTTTTTACCCTTTTGTATTGACTAATTTATCTGACCTCACCTCAGGGGGTGAGGAGGCCTTCATCTTATGGTGAGGGAAAAAAAGAATATGCCTCACACATCCTACTGTGTGTCATACAAGGCGACTAATTAGGGGGATGGCAATAGAATTTTGGACCAACAGCCATTACTATGCAATACAGTTTTAATCTTAGCGCTGTCTTGTTATTGACTGCCGAGGCTGGTGTGGTGCAGAAAGGTGCTACAGAAGACTTTACTAGTAGAGTCTTACCTGGGCGCTGTTTGGCACCACACCACCGTCAGCCACAGCAGGGTGTCATACAAAAGCCAAGTTCTTTCTTTTTAGCCATCCGGGTGGCTCAGTTGATAGCGTCAGTGCTTCATATTTTGCAGTCTTGCGCTCAATCCCCACTCAGATTGAAAAGTGTTTTCTGAGACATAGCCGACGGTTACTGTCTCCCCATGAGCAAGGGGGATGGGTAATGGTCTCTGCTTGATTAAAGAAGTGTCAAGTGCTTGAGAATCATCAAAGGAGAAGATACGGATGTATATAAGTAACCAGACGATTATTATTATATGCAAAGATAAAATTGGGGTTTATAGTTCAAATTATGTCTGGAAGTGATAAAATGGCCAAAACAATACTACAGTAGGCCTACTTCATGTTAATGTTCTTGTATTCCTCCTCATATTCATTCAAGCCTTCAAACAGAATTGTTCCGGTTTGACACCCTGGGCCACAGTGTTTGCATGTTGGACCAGTGTTGGGGCAGGACTTTATTGTTCTGTAGTCCAAGTTGTCTAATGTAGAGTCTCGTTATGGTGCTGTCTTGTCGTAGCACTGTTAAGGCTGGTGTGGTTGCAGATACTGCAGTAGAGACTTTGTCGAGTCTTGCTGAGGCGCGGTTAGCACGTATACCGGTATGCCAACATAAGCCACAGTGATGGCGTGTTGGGACAGTGTTGTGATGGGACTTTATTGTACTACACTCCAACTGCTGAAAGGCAACCCCGTTTGAGCCGTTACAATGTATGTAGGCTAATGGAAAATTACGCTAAACCATTGTACGGTTTGTATGTATATATTGACCAAGTATGGTATATAATAACTATACAGCTGTAAGAAATATATATTTCAAGTGTGTGTACCATACCATATCTGAATAAAGTAGAATTTGCAAATTCAGTTGTTCAGTGTCAGCGGCCTACCGGTACCGCAACTTACCGGTTATGTATTCCTTTACATATATTTTATAAACTTAATCTTGGTACCGGTAACTTTTGAAATGTACGGTACTGAATTCTGAAATATAAAAGGTACAGTATATATCGGTAATGCATATACCGGTACTGTATATTTAGCATAAACATAAGTATAAATACTCAAACAACTCCATAGTCTAATTTATTAGTCCAGCGGGTGAGCATATAAGCCTACATAGGCTAATCAACAGTCAGAATGGTTTGACTTGTGGGATGAAAAGGTCTATCCTTAGATAAAAAGGAATGACCGTCTTAGAAGTTGATGACATCGTGTTCAGATGTGGTAGTGCGGCGTGCCCACTTCCCAAATATATTTTTCCACAGTTATTGATGAAACACACTAAAATATGGTGTTGGTAGAAGACAGACACTATAGTTTGAATAATGAATAATATACAGTACAGTACTGTATATAATTACACATTTTGGTTACGGGATCGTACTGTACTGTAAGTCGTACATTGTAAGACTGATGATATAGACTGCTTTGAACATTGACAATTATTGATTAAACAAATTAAGCATTAATAAGACTTTGTATTCAAATTATTAAGAGCAGAGTAAAGATATTACATCGAGATAAAAACAAGCTTAGATGCTACGGAAATACGTAACAATCGTCTGAATTCACCCGTTTACGGTATCCCACATTCATCCTCACACACTATAGCCAATACACACCAATTAAATGGCGGTTGGGATTAAGCGACCCTCCCTCGTAAACTGGTAGGCCTACGGTACAAGCTAGATACTATAGTGAGTTAGGATGAACAGAAGGACAAGGGATATGACGAACAACGACATCTTTCTTCTTTATTTTGGCCAGACGTTTCGTGACTTTCGTCATTATATAATGACATCATCAGTGAAATCTAAAATCAACGAAAATTACTATTAAAACATAATTTAAATTACGTGAAGCAATAAATCAAAGCATAATCAAACACAAACATACTGTACGGTCGAGGTTAATAAGTGTTGTCAGATATTTCACAAAGTTTCGGACACTGACTAATACTCTGAGGGATAAGCACTTTTCCCAGTAGCTATAAAGATACCAATAACACTTTTTGAGCGAAAACCACTGGAATCTATGACAACACTTAATACCCCCGATTGTACATACATTGACAAAAAACGGAAAATATTAAAATTATAAAATCTAGGGAATTTAGTCAAATACAAAAAACAAATAAAATAAATACATCAAATCAGAGTACACTCGCGACCTGAAATATATTGAGAGGGGCAGCAGCTGACAGTGTTGTTGAGTGACGGTTTTTGTTTATGTATGTAAAGGGATTCTAAAATCCTTAAATCTGTATTATTGCCATGGTCTAGTATACTAAAGTTACTAGAATCCACTCTTGTACCACAATCAAAAGCATGTTCCCTTACCGCTGAGTGAGAAGGGGACTGGAGAGGCCGGCCCGTCCTGCTCGACTGACCCTTGTGTTCATCAACTCGTGACTTGAAAGCCCGCAAAGTGCTCCCAATATACCCTGCTTGGCAGCTAGGGCACTGGTAGAAGTAAACAAGTGACGAACGCAAGGTGGTCGGCAGTTAGTCCTTAAAATTAAAGAAGGAACTTATTTTGAAGGTGTTTTTATGAATGAATCTAAAGTTAATATGGGGATAACATTTAGAAAATTCCTTAGTTAAAGTTCTTTCAATAGTAGAAGAAATTTGGCCTAGGCACTTTGCGGGCTTTCAAGTCACGAGTTGATGAACACAAGGGTCAGTCGAGCAGGATGGGCAGGCCTCTCCAGTCCCCTTCTCACTCAGCGGTGAGGGAACATGCTTTTGATTGTGGTACAAGCGTGGATTCTAGTAACTTTAGTATACTGGACCATGGCAATAATACCGATTTAAGGATTTTAGAATCCCTTTACATACATAAACAAAATCTGTCACTTAACAACACTGTGTCTGCTGCCCCTCTCAATATATTTTAGGTCGCGAGTGTACTCTGAGTTGATGTATTTATTGTATTTGTTTTTTGTATTTGACTAAATTCCCTGGATTTTATAATTTTAATATTTTCCGTTTTTTGTCAAGGTATTTATGTTTGTGTTTGATTATGCTTTGATTTATTGCTTCACGTAATTTAAATTAGGTGTTAATAGTAATTTTCGTTGATTTTAGATTTCACTGATGATGTCATTATATAATGACGAAACGTCTGGCCAAAATAAAGAAGACAGACGTCGTTGTTGTCATATCCCTTATCCTTCTGTTCATCCTAAGACTTCGGTTCCCTACGACAATACCTATCTCAGAACTATAGTGAGTTGCCTCGGCATATGAAAGCATATGAAGGTGATTCATTCGTGGCCATCCTCTCTCAGGGATTATAAGAACATAAGAACATAAGAAAATGGGAGTCTGCAGAAAGCCGATTGGCCTAAGCAAGGCAGATCCCTGTCCCACACAACCCCAAATCAATTACAAAGCCCAATTATAGGCTCAACACTCTAATACCCTGAGGATCATCTTACCAAAACGGTTAGAGATTAACGCAGGATTATGGGGGTCTGCAGAGCGCTGATTGGCCCAACCCGGCTGATCCCCCTTCACACCCAACCCTTCTCGTCCATATGCTTATCCAATTTTATCTTAAAGCTCCCTACAGTTTTAGATCCCACTATAGCACTTGGTAGTCCATTCCACCCATCTACAACTCTGTTACCAAACCAATATTTGCCTATATCTTTTCTGAAACGAAATTTATCTAATTTGAAACCATTGGTACGAGTTCTTTCACTATCACTGAGCTTTAGTACATTTGTCATGTCCCCTTTGTTAATCCCACTAACCCACTTGAACACCTCTATCATATCCCCTCTAACTCTGCGTCTCTCTAACGAATGTAAACCTAATTTCTTCATACGGAAGATTTCTAATATTATGGATCATTTTTGTCATTCTACGCTGTACTCTCTCCAATGAATCTATGTCCATTCTGTAATAAGGACACCAAAATTGGACAGCATAATCCATATGGGGTCTTACTAATGACAAGTAAAGTTTTAAGATAACATCAGCAGTTTTGTTACTCACACTCCTAGAGATGAACCCGAGAATCCTGTTTGCCTTATTACGAACGCCTATACACTGTTTTCTAGGCTTCAAATCATTGCTAACAAACACACCTAGATCTTTCTCGCAGTCTGAATTTTCTAATTCTAAATTAGCTAGTTTATATTTAACATTTGTTTGCATCTTCCCTATCTTTAATACCTTGCATTTGTCAATGTTAAACTTCATCTGCCAATTTACTGACCATTTATGTAAGGTATCTAGATCCCTTTGGAGGCACTCTATATCGCTATCTGAATCAATTGATCTCCCCATTTTAGTATCTTCTGCGAATTTACTTATCCTACTAGTTATACCTAAATTTAGGTCATTTATGTATATAAGAAACAACAGGGGACCTAATACCGATCCCTGGGGGACACCACTTTTGACTGCTCCCCACTCTGACTTGGTACCATTTATGCTGACTCTCTGTTTCCTACCAATTAGCCATGACCTAATCCATCCCAACAACGCCCCACCTATTCCATGTGCCTCAACCTTTCTCATCAATCTCTCATGAGGGACTCTGTCGAAAGCTTTACTGAAATATAAATATATAATATCGTATGCCTTGTCATTATCTACTGCTTCATATACCTCTGAGAAAAAACTATGCAAATTAGTAAGGCAAGAACGTCCCTGAGTGAATCCATGCTGAGAAGAATTGATTAAGTTAAATGTTTCTAAGTGGTTTCTCATTTTTCTAGCAATAATTGACTCTAGTAGCTTCCCTATGATTGAAGTGAGACTAATGGGACGGTAATTGGATGCTATTGATTTATCACCTTTTTTGAAAATCGGAACTACATTTGCAAGTTTCCAAGCTTCTGGAACTATACCTGTTTCTAATGAATTGTTAAAAAGAAATGTTAATGGGTAACTTAACTCATCTCTGCATTCTTTTAATACTCTGGCATATACCTCATCGGGGCCAGGCGATTTCTGAGGTTTCAGTCTGTCAATTTCCTTAAGCACATCATTTCTACTTATAGTAACCGTACTTAACCTATTTTCTATACTATCGCTATATACCTTACGGACTTCTGGAATCTGTGCCAAATTTTCATTAGTGAAAACGGATAGAAACTGACTATTTAATGTACTGCACATTTCTAAATCATTTTCTGTCATTTCTCCTATCGAAGTTTTAAGGGGGCCTATTTTATCTCTAACTTTAGATTTATATAGCTGGTAAAAAGCCTTAGGGTTATTTTTTGAGTCATTGGCTATCCTGATTTCATAATTTCTTTTGTCTGTCCTTATACATTTTTTAACCTCTCTTGATAGATTCTGATAGTAAGCAAGTAGGTGAATTTCGCCTTTCTTAATTTTTCGATATATTCCTCTCTTTTTTCCTAGAAGGTCTAATAGCCTATTATTCATCCATTTGGGTTGGTTCTGTGTTGATCTAAATTTTCTTTTGGGGATATATTTATTTTGCGCATTGTGGAGTGAAGAAATAAAATTATTATATGTAGCTGTCAAATTATCCTGAGTTAAGACAGGTATCTGAGAGAGAGTATGTTCATTAGCGCACCTGGGTCCACTTAATAGTTTAACCATAGGATCGACTCTTAAGGCTCGTCTTAATCCACCATAATTGGCTTTTCTGAAATCTGGGATAAGTGTCGTATTCTCTTTAGCCTTTCCTGTCCATTGTATGTTAAAATAAATTGATTTATGATCACTATTTCCTAGTTGGTCTCCTATCTCTACATTATTTATCATTTGTTCATTATTACTGAGAACTAAATCGAGGATATTATTACCTCTAGTAGGCGAGTCTATGAATTGAAATAAAAAACTATCCTGTACCGCCTCAATAAACTCTTTTGAATCTGAGTCGCCGATTTGATGCTGCCAATCAATATTCGGAAAATTAAAATCCCCCATAATACACACATTGCTAAACCTTGATGCTATTTTCACTTCCTGCCATAAAGCTGTACCTTCGTTTCTACTCATATTTGGTGGTCTATAAATAACTCCAATAATTATGGTCTCACTACCTTCGCTAACCTCAATCCAAACACTTTCGTTATCAGTATTTAGTCTAATACCTGATTTAATACAGCTTTTTAAAGAACTCCTGACAAACACTGCTATTCCGCCGCCCCTCCTACTTGTTCGGTCGCGTTTAAACAAACTATATCCTGGTATATGGAATTCTGCTAAAAAAATGTCTTGATTCTGTATTAATCCATGTTTCAGTCAGTGCTATAATGTCTATATTATCGTTGCTAACAAGTGCTCTAAGTTCATCCATTTTGTTACATAAACTCCTACAGTTTGTATAATATAATCGCAATGAATGTATTTTACTGGTATCGGATTTACCTTTATTTCTAACTGAATTCCCATCTTCTGTTACACCTTTAATATTTCTACTAGCAGTACAATTAAAATCCTGTGACTGATATTTTCTATTCCTATCTGATGTACCAGTACGGCAATTTACCCTATCTAGACAATTATTCTTACTCATATTCTCAGGCTTTATTTTCAGCGAAACCCCGCGACAATCCTATCTATTGACCTAGCTAAATTTGCCACCCCTAGCCGAGAAAGATGAACCCCGTCCTGTGCGTACAACTGATTTTTACCATAGAAACGGGTCCAGTTATCAAGGAATGGTATTGCATTTGCATTACAGTATTTTTCCAGCCGACAATTGAGACCAATTGCCCTAGATGACCATTCCTTGCTGACCCCTCTCCGTGGCAAGATACTGTGTACTACAGGTATGCCTCCCTTCCTCCTAACTTTATCTAACACCTCCCTGTACTGCCGAAGCAGTACTTCCGTCCTACCTTTACCAACATCATTGCTCCCTGTACTGAGACAGATAATGGGGCTATCTCCAATATCTTTCATGATGTAATGAATGTCGTCTAACACCTTCCCAACCCCGGCACCAGGCAGACAGACAAGCTTCCTAATATCAGTACAGGTGGACCTAGCTAAGTGTCTGACCATGGAGTCCCCAACAATTGAGAAGGACTTGCCTCTCCTTGTCGATGACTTGGTAGCAGCTGCGGCAGCGGCAGGAACTCCTGGGGCAGCAGTTGAAGGTACTCCTGGGGGGGCAGCAGTCACAGCATTCCCTGTTGGAGGCAACTTACTTACCTTTCTCCTGGTTTCCTCGCCGAAGGAAGCACTCGCAGCCTCACCATCACATTCGTCATCCAAGGTGATGAACTTGTTGCTGAGGGCAACTGGTCGCCGTAGAAATTTGCAGGTTGTTGCACTTGTTGGAACAACTGTCCAGGGAGCATCACGATCCCTAACAGCAGTTGCACTATCCTCACTTTTCTTGTCAGCCAAAGACAGTTTTAAGGCCAAATTCTCGTCTTTGAGAGACTGCGCCTCTCTCTCCACATTATCCATCCTTTCTTGCAAAGCAAGACAAAGCTGGAGAATATGAGAGGAGGTAGCAATCTCGTCAACAACAGCCATTTTAAGAAAGCGTTAATACTATCACCACACTATGGGCAAAGATATTCACTGGGAGTCACTAGGGACAGGTCCTCACTCAGCAAAGGTCAGGCAGGTGATTATGACATCTGGCAATAGATAGAATAAATATTCCCAGTTATGTTTAGTATTGTACCGGTATGTGTAGCTGGTACATTAATTAGGCTATACAGTCATAGCATTAAAGAAATAAAAATACATATGCTGTAAATATATATTTTATTTTAAATACTGTATAATAAAGGTGTCCGAATTTGGACAGGATTTGGGGCCATTTCGGACACCTAGCCTGAATTTGTACATGAAAATAAAACATATTCATAAGACTAACAAGTGATCCCAGTATAGATTCGGACCTATCGGGTCAATTCGGAGATCTTTGAACATTTTAAAAGGGTCTTATCACACTTCCTAAAAACATAAATAGGCCTATCATATCATAAGATACGGTACAAACCTTTTAGGGCAAATTCAGACATATCTGGATTTATGACCCTGACAAAGTAAAAATAAGGATTATTGTGATATAACTCAAAAATACCCTGTGTAAGTGACCACAATCAACCCAATTACAAACAATATCTGAATCAGACAGGTTGTATTTATTTTATTAATTTTCACTCTTTCTGAATTCACCCCATTTTTACAGAAATTACAAATATATATAATTAAATACCGGTACCGTACCCAGTTACGGGAAATAATATACGCAGAGCCCTGGCGGTTGAGTGGAGAGCACGCTCACGTGAATCTGCTTGACCTGGGTTCAATCCCAGCCAAGGCGGACATTTAGTGGGTGTGGTAGTACGTCCTAGCATGTACAGTATATCATGTTCGCACCCAGTCGGGGGACACCTCGATGACTTAGCCTATACAGACTAATGACATACACAACAAAGCCATTCCAACACGTACCGGTACTTCCTCTATCCACAACACCTCGTCTCAACTATCTACACTTTCCCAGCCGTATGGTCCTAGTGTAGTCTGATGGCGTAATGGAATTCCAAAATTAATGTAAGACATGATGCCAATTCATTATTTTGTACTTTCACCGGTACCGGTAGTATATTTGGTTAATAACTATTATTTGTAATTTATTAATGTACTGGTATAGCTTGAAGATCATGAATCAACCTGTATGTTCCCCATGACAGTTTTTAAGTGCAGAGACTCTGCTTTGAATGACAGATTGGTCACACTAGTAACCTACATTTTCCATGTGGCAAGATTTATACACTATTTAAGACTGGAAAACTATACCAACCCAACTTCAGAGCCCACTTGAAGGGAATGCTACGGTAATCTGCTTACCAATCTGAGAAGGCCAAACTACCTGTCTATAAGATGAACTACGGTACGGTACCGGTACTCCATCATTGCAAATATACAGTATAAACCTACCGTACCGGTACTGCTACCCGGCGTAAATTGAAATTAGTTTGTGCTTGTCACTGTATGCAGAGCTTTACTGATTTACAAACCATCAATGCCTATCAAAAAGATGAGCTTCATTAATTTATCTCAGTACGGAACATGGAGACACCCATATTTTACTCACTTGAATTAGGCTAGCTGTAAACAGTGCATTTCTGCATGATGTGAGAGCACAGTTTCTAGTACCGATATCACAAGACAGTAAACCTTTGTTTGATATATTTATAGTCATGGTAGGTGGGCCTGCTTACCTTAGCCAGCAGACCAGTATTTCTTTGCAAGCATAAACAAATATATAGCAAATATAAAGATCACGGCAACTCGAGGCTACTGACTTCAGCTGGGATCATTAAACTGAATTTAAAACTCTGGAGAGCTCTCATAGGTTTCACACAGGCTGGTTCAAACTTGTATACACTATCTTCCTCTTTTTTGTTAAGAATAATTGATACCGGTATTGAGTAAGACTCAATGTAAGGCAAAATATGATATACCGGTAGCCTACATGCATACCGGTACTGTACTAATGATGATAGGCCTACCATTTAACAACACCTATATACTGATACCGGTACGTACTTGATGTGATGTATATCTGAACTAATATTCTCTGCATTTTATGTTCCTGTAATAATAAAACTGCATACATTAAAACTAATGAGAAATTATACCAATAAATGACAGTGCTGTACATTCTGTCCAGTAAGTCATGTTTCAGCAGAGTATTTTTGTATAAAAATTGGAAAATTGAACCCGGTACATGTACCGGTACTGGTGTATATATATATATATACAGTATAAATAAGTACCGGTAGGCTAGGCCGCTAGGCATCCCAAATCCTAAACCCAGGGAAAGGAAAACAATAAATAAATAAATAGGCTACAATATAAGATACAAATAATATATCTCCAGTTAGGGCCACTAGGGGTAAGGATGTAGTATTTGGGCGTACCGCCTGCCTTGTTTACACTACTCGGCACGCTCGCGATCATTTTCCTGTCTATTTTGACTGCCGTGGGATATAATAGGTTGAGGGGGGCTTTTTCCATCCTCACTCCCATGCAGAGTACATGGAGGGATAGACAGACTAATGAGGAAGTAAGAAGGAGGTGTGGTGTGGAGGTAGATGTGCTGGAAAGTGTGAAAAGGAACAACTTGAGATGGTTTGGCCATATGGAACATATGGAAAGCGAGAGAATGACTAAGAGGGTGTACGAGAGCGAGGTGGAGGGACAGAGAGGGAGAGTTAGACCGAAAGAGAGGTGGAAGGATGGAGTGAGGAAGTATATAAACGAAGGCGGTGCTGGTTGGGGGGAGGGACGTCGACTGACTGGGGACGGTTCGTTCGTGGCCACACCTTCGGGGATCACGGCGTCGGGCAATAGATAGATAGATAGACCCCCATATGACTTATTGTCATCATCATATATATTTCTAGCATAGGGCAAATAACAAAACAAAAAAATAGCCATAAAAATAAACGGGAACATAACCGCGAGCGCACGACCGATATAAACATGACGACCATATGCCCGGATACTAAATCCTTCCCGGGCTAGGTTGCGGCATCTGCCTTGCCAATGCCATCTTAGCATTTAAAAGAAAAGGTCAAGGGAAGGGCTGGTAGAGTGGCAGGCTAACCCCTGGGCCCACTAAATTTTTAAAAAGCCGCTTTCTGTCTAAGGCAAATATGGTACTTCATGCTTAACCTTACCAGGCAAGCAGCTTATGTAGGCCTATATATAGGCCTCTCTCTCTCTCTCTCTCTCTCTCTCTCTCTCTCATATATATATATATATATATATATATCCCCCCATTAATTATTGTCATCAACATATAGGCTATATCACCAGCAGGTGCAAATAACAACAGTCAAATTATATGCGATGATGCAAATGTAACTGCGAGCATGCGTCTATGTAAAAATAGCGGAAGGTACGCCCACCAATACAACTCTTACTGGCCTATGTTTCGGAAGGTACGCCCACCAACACAACTCTTACCGGCCTGTTTCAATGAGACTGAATAACACACTCACAATACACTTACTATATACTGGGTACCAATCTAGGCCTAGGCTATTGTCTCGTGAAATAAAGTCGGCAAGAATGTAGTTAGTGGGTGTACCGCCCGTCTTGTTTACACTACGCGCCTGTCTTGTTTACACTACGCGGACGCTCACCATCACGTTCCCGTCTATTTCGACTGCCTTTGGATACAAAAATACATTACCCTAACCAAACAACCTAACCTACCCTAACCTAGTATTCATGTATTCATGTAGGTTAAGTATTTATAGATGATTTATGTTGTATGTCGGTAGTGGTACACCCGGTAACTACATCCATCCCATAAAGTCCCAAAAATATAGCAAAATAAAGCTATTACCATGCAATTTGCATATTTTGGCTCGAACGTCCCTTGATTTTGGCCCTGTTACTCTTTCAACTATGGGGGAGGCACTCGCTATAGGCAGTTGTTGTTGTTGTTGTTGTTCCCTAAGCTGCCTGGCCGAACAGCCCCGAGTCCCTGAGAAAGGCCATGGCCACGATCGGGCTTTCCCACAGAGCTCTCATTGAGTGTAGATTGTGTTGTTGGTGTAAGTGGTTGTGTGAAATGCAGTCTTCTATGATGTGTTTAATGGTATGGGGTGCTGTGTTACATCCCGGGCAGGCGTCGACAACGGAGTCATCCAGTCTCTTCTGATAGCTCAGGAGAGCTGGATGGTGTCCGCATCTCGGCCTGGCCAGGTGGACTCTGTCCTCGCGAGGAAGGGAGGATTCGGAAGGATGGATTTCGGGAGGTCGTGCATGCAGCTGCGTGTTGTCTGTGAGTGAGTGGATGGATCGGTGAGAGATATGAGTATGGATGTGCTTCTGGAAGTTGGTTCAGGGTGGGCAGGGAGGGAGAGAGGACAATAATTGTGTGTGATACCGTGTGCTGGGTGTTGTTTTGATATTTCTTGGTGTCTGTGGGTGTGTTGCCGTGTAGTTTAGTGGGTGGTCTTGGTTCGTGGAGGCTGCTGCCAGGAATTGTTTTCCTCTCATGTCCAGATGGTCTTTGACTTTGAGGATTTTGGTTTCTTGATGTAGGTTATAGGCAGTTATGCCTTTTGCCTCCCTCAATCACATAGAAAAAAAAAAAAAAAAAAAAAGTAGACTGGCCACGTGGAAGCTTAAACTGAATATTGACAAATGCCATATGTTACACCTGGGAAAAAATAACACAAAAACCAGTTATAAGTTGGAGGATGTGACGCTCTCGGCTAAAGAGCAAGCAAAGGATCTAGGTGTTACAGTAAGCTCTTCATTAAAATTCCATGACCATGTTGCTGAGGTTACCTCAAAGGCTAACCAGCTACTTGGTACATGAAACATTGAACAATATATTTAAGTTAACCTAACCAAAACCTAACCTAATCTAGTATATTAGGTGACTATTTATGAATGTAAAATTTTAAATTAGGCTATACCGGTATTGCAACATTACCGGTACCGTACCAAATTATTGAGATATAAGTACAGGTCTCCCCACTTCACAGGATTATACCACGCAATTTCTTCGGCATTCCTCGGTAAGTGTTGTGTTGCCGGATTTGTAGCCTATATTACGCTTGCGGTAATATTCCTGTCTAATTTGAAGGGAAGGATGTAGTACCCGGGTGTACGGTCACCATGTTTACAAATGTTGTGAGCTCGCGGTTAAGTTTCCGTCTATTTGTTCTGTAATTTGCCCCCTGCTGGCAATATATATGATGATGACAATAAGTCATGGGGTGATGGGGGGAGAGGAGGCCAAAGCCCCCCCCCCCCCCTTCAACCCATTATTGTATCCCACAGCAGTCAAATTAGACGGGAACATGATCGCGAGCGTGTGCATAGACTGTAAATGAGGAACCCTAATACTACATCCTTGCCATAATATTTTTAACCTATGTATGTATATACTCAGGCACACACCCCAATGCTGGGGGCGGCCGACTCAAAACAGAGCACGAACTGAAACCTGTAAAGTTCCAATCTCTTAGGGTCCGGGACTACTTTCGCATTCCCTTGCCCCTTTTTCTGTCTCGTTGAGTAGGAGAATTTTACAAGGGAGGTCCTGGGAGGAGGATTCCTTCCCTCCTGCCCCCAAACCAAAACTTAACCTAGTATATTTGACTATTTATGAATGTAAGATGTAAAAATATATTGTAACCTTACCTAATTAGGCTACTGAGATATATGTACAGGTCTCCTCACTACACAGGATTATACCGAATGTTTTTTTCAAAATTATCCCACGGCCAGCTGTTATTTGCCTCCTGCTGGTAATATGTATGATGATGTAATATTTCATGGGGAGGTGAATTGGTAAAATGTTACCGTATTTGGCTATAACTAGTTTCGGTAAATCTACAGTTATACTACCCCTCTCCCACTACCCCCCCCCCCCCCCCCCCCCCACCACCACCACCACCACCTCCCCCTTCAAAACATGCCTTTAAGCGTGTTTTTGGATGGTTCAGCAGACGCGGAAACCGAAAAAAAAAAAAATGATACAAATTTATTACCAACCAGACGCGAGTTTTTCAGGTAATTTGTTGTTGTTTTTTTATATCTTCTTTGATATACAGTGTTGTATAATACCGAAGACCGTCGCATTTTAGTATTTTTAACATTAGCCTAACCTAACCAAAAACTAACCTATCTCGCAGTGTCTAAACCCACCTCACATTCCGTTTGTGGGTGCGCGACGGTCTAAACCCAGCTCACGTTCCCTGCTTATGGGTTCGCGAAGGTTTGTAATACTTCAATGTATCTATTTCAAGTCAAATATACATTTCCGCGCATCATCAAACCATACTAAGTCTACTGGTACTATTAATAATATTAACCCATTAGTACCAACAGAATAGCGACAAAATAGGGGTAGTATAACTGTAGATTTATCGTAGTTTTTTATTATATAGGCTAAGCTACTTGTAACTTATTGAATAGGTAAAATCTATCGAATGCGTAAAAACTGTTAGGTAAGATCCTGTGTAGCGGGAGGAACTGTTTTTCAGATGCCTATTTACTATAAGAATCATTGAACAATATATTTAACCTAGCCTAACCTAACATAACCTAGTATATTAGTGAACTATTTATGAATGTAAAATGTAAAAATATATTGTAACATTACCAAATTATTGAGATAAATACAGGTCTAACCGCTACACAGGATTATACCAACTGTTATTTTTGTTTTATTATTTTTTAAATTGTTAGGTGGTTAGAGAGTTTCCCAGGTAAAAAATGTACGCTACAGTAAAATGCTATTTCGTCGTCACGATAGGACTTATCTAATTTTGAATTGGTAAAATCTAGCTCTTTTTACGTACCGGTACCGGGTATTGGAGTTGTATCTTGAATTGGTAAAATGTAACTATAACTAGTTACTTATTACCGGTACTTATTGAATAGGTAAAATCTATTGAATAGCCTACGTAAAAACTTTATTTTGTCTTATATTATTTTCCAGTATTAGGTGGCTAGAGAGTGTGGGAAGGATGTAGTTACCGGGTGTACCAATACCGACATACAACATAAATCATCTATAAATACTTATAATAAAATAAATACTTATAAATCTATAATACTAGGTTAGGTTAGGTTAGGTTAGGTTGTTCGGTTAGGGTAATGTATTTTTGTATCCAAAGGCAGTCAAAATAAACGGGAACATGATGGGGTACACTGTCCGACTACACCCGGTAACTACATTCTTGCCGAGTGTTTCCCAGGCAAAAAATGTACAGTAAAATTATTATTTTGTCACGATATGACTTCTTTCATTTTGAAACAGTAAAATGTAGCTGTTTTTACGTATTGGAGTAAAATCTTGAATAGGTAAAATGTAACTACAACTATTGATAACTCGGGTATTCTGCAGAACAACTACTCCTCGATTACGGGATTCCTGTCTCATGGATTTTTTTTTTCTTCCGCTCTTACCTTACTCAGGGGACCTTAGTGATGTGCGGATAAGGGCTACTTTTCTTATTTTGTCAATTTGATTTTCACTCCCCTAGTCTATAACATTATCAGAGTTATTTTTGTACTGCCAGTCCAGGACACTTATGTTTACATTCTAGCCTCCTTGGAGGCTCCTACCCGATGTTTAATAGCCAATCAGAGCGGAGCTTCACCTACAAAAAGTCAGTACATTTGTATTAGTACTTTCCTGTTATCGACAGCCAAAGCTGAAGATTGCAGAGTAGGCCTAAACACCATAGACTTTATCCCATCAATTTTTTTATAGTTTTAATAGCCTACCCAATTAGCGGGGGTGGCAGCACCCACCCATAATACTAGGATAGGTTTAGGTAAGGTTGTTAGGTTAGGCTAATGTCTTTTTAAAGTTGACTAAATCGAGTAAACTCTTAGATTGTTTGGGTATCTGAATTTCAATTAACAGTGCAAATGCTAATAAAAAGTGCTGGGAAGGATGTAGTTACCGGGTGTACCACTACCGACATACAACATAAATCATCTATAAATACTTATAATTAAATAAATACTTATAAATCTATAATACTAGGTTAGGTTAGGTTAGGTTGTTTGGTTAGGGTAATGTATTTTTGTATCCAAAGGCAGTCAAAATAGACGGGAACATGATGGTGAGCGTACGCGTAGTGTAAACAAGACGAGCGGTACACCCGGTAACTACATTCTTGCCAAAGTGCTTTCCGCACTTTCTAACAATAAAATACACACTTACAAAGCATTAAAATACAGAAATAAAATAAATAAAACCTAAAATAACAGGAGTTGTAATTATGCAGAATTTCCTTCGTAGTAGACACCAAGTTAATATCGTTCGATGATGCTCGGAACTGTATATTTGACTTGAAATAGATAGCCTAGGCCTACATTGAAGTATTAAAAACCTTCACCAAAGTCAAACAAATGTTAATATGATCTAGTCTAGCCTAGGCCTAAATTGCAACATCCTTATTCTGTAATAGGCTAGGCCTATATTGCGAAATAATTAGTGGTAGTTTCGGTAATAGGCCTAGGCCTAGACTATGTTAGTACCAAAATAAGGGTGAGAGCCTATTCCCTATAGGCTAGGCTAATTATCAAAGAAATAACTACATTTCTTGGTAAATATCCTAAGCCTAGGCCTATTAGCCTAAGTATTAACTTAAGCCCGTACAATTGATCTTGGCATAGCCCAATCCTGTGTAGCGGGGAAACTTGTATAGCCTACTTAGGCCTATAGGCTATCTCAATAATTTGGTAATGTTACAATAGCCTATAGGCCTTGTTTACATTTTACAGTCATAAATAGCCTAGTCCACTAATATACTAATTAAGTTATGTTTTGATTAGCCTAGGCCTATGTTAGGTTAAAGATATTGTTCAGTTTCTTAATAAATAGGCCTAGGCCTCTGAACAGTTATGCACGCTACACAGAACCTCACCCTGACCTTAAGTGTAACCGTAATTGTGAACACTACCAAACACTGTAGGCCTAGGCCCTAAGTAAATTCAAATCTGATTTTTGTGGAAGTGAATGAGCTCCTTCACTCGCTCCTCCACTCACCACTCGTTTGTCTTCACTTTTCGTTATCACTGAAGCTTTTACCTCACTCTCTGTGACACTTGACAGCATTATTAGACCGGAATATGACGAAAATAGCGATAAAACACGAGATGGGGACTTCTTTTCACTAATTTTTTGAAACAGCTGATTCAGCCGCTTCAGCGAGAGCGGGTAACGTCACGTGACTATGGTACCTAGACGGAGAGCATGGCGGCCTGTGATTGGCTAAGCTTGTAGATGTAAACATAGGGGCCACGCTATTGGTTACAGCTTATATCCGAGGCTTCTAACTTGAACTCTGTCCTAAAACAATTAATTTCAACCTCTTCTCACGGGTGACAGAAGGTCTATATTGGTGTGTTTTTTGGTCAGCTCAGTCAGCTGTAGGAGTCTCGGACCCACAATATTCGCGCGAAAAACGAATTTATCAAACGTGTAGCACCAAACCTTATCATTATACTGTATATATATACAGTATATATATATATATATATATATATATATATAATATATATATATATATATATATATATATGAGAGAGAGAGAGAGAGAGAGATAAATAGAGATACTGTACATAGATCTAGATTCTAGATAGTGGAGACAATGAATAATCTAGTGAATAAATATGGTTTGAAAGCACTCCATAATACTTTGAATAACCTTGGAGGATATATAAAATGCTTTGCTTGTAATTTAACCTAAACCTTTTGCAAGATTATTAAGATAATTACATAAGTCACAGACTTTTCTTTCCGAGCCATTTGCCTCAGTTTCCAGGTCACTAACACCATCTACAATACTTTCATCATGATGAATATCCAAATCTACAGAAATGTTAGTTGTATTTGGTAGGCTACTAGCTTTCAGATTCAGTACAAGTGCTTTAATTAATTGGTATTGAAATAATTGTACTGGTAGGCCTATAGTCTCTAACTTCACAGAACTTAACATGGAATCTGATAAATCTTTAACTGAGCAATCTAGATGTTGGGAAAAATGGGTGAAAGTCCTGGGGTGGTGGAACCATTATTGATTAAACCGTGAAAACATCATGTACAGTATAGGCCTATCATTATTAGCAGTGGTGGGCGTGGGCGCACCGATTTGGCGCTCTGCGTTCTGCGATCCGGCGCGCACTACCAATATAGAGGAGCGCGGAGCGAGGAGCGGCTAAAATCTGAACTCGGACTGCAGGCGGGGAGCGCAGCTTGAATTTCGCGCTCCTTTCTGGCACTCCGGAAGCGATTTTTCCTGTCAACAACAGGTTCAAGAACGTCATTATCGTGTACAGTCATCGTACGGTGTTACTCACGGTGTTAGTGAACTGTGATACAGTGATATGATCATATCAATCATATATTATGATATTAAATTATTAATCGTTTAATCATGTAATCAACTAATCATGTTGTTATTGTATTGTTAGGCTTGTTAGCTTGATAAGTTTAACTGTTTAAGTTTCTCAGTTTGGACAGTTTCTGTAATTCTTTATGTCATAATATCATAGATATCAATGGACAGTCACAATGTCACAATGATATCAATCATATCATTGATATGACATAAAGAATTACAGAAACTGAGAAAGTGAGAAACTTAAACTTCAGAAAGACACCATGACGATTTGTTTTTAATTTTTTGAATTTTTTTATTTTAATGAAGTGAAAGACAAAGGATTGTATTAATTTAGGTAAATAATTAAATAACTTCTAGAAGCTGTTTTTTACTTTTTTGTATTATATACCTATTTTTGGGAGCGCGGAGCACAGGAGTGCAGAGCGGGAAGCGCATCGGGTCGGCTGACCAAAGGAGCGTGTGAGCGCTGCCGCATTACCTTATGTCTGAGGAGCGCGGAGCGCTGCCGCATTACCGGTCCCACCGGAGCGCGCCCACCACTGATTATTAGGCATTATAATCTGTTGATATCATCCACTTTGACAGGCCACGTTACTGAAGCATATAGGTCATTGCACTTCTAATACATGAAGTGTAAACCTTTTTCTTTCAAGGGAGAGGGAGTCGTTTCATGGTTAGAATTGGCAGCAGTTCTCTGCGCTTTCCCCAGCTGCATCTAATTCTGGCAATAGTGGCGGCCTCGGCCCCACCACCGGCAGAGATGGTATCTCCCAAGTAGCAAAACTTGTCCACCATCTCCAGCGACACATTGCCACGGTTCACACTCTCGAGCCGATCATTCAACACAAGCTCAGCTTTGCATACTATACACCCAAATTTCTCAATTTCAGCTTTCCTCCTCAGCAGAGTTCCATTTATTCTACTACAGCGCTTCTTCCCATGACGTACCCAGAAACGACAGATGCTACACTGAATTGAATTCACGCCCACCCCTTTTCTGCATACTGCACATGGGTATGCACTGTTTTTTTCTAAATTTCCACGGCCCAAGCTACTGTGCAAAAACCTTGGTTTTATTGATATCAACTTTTAATTCTTTGTTTGTCATGCCCTCACTCTACCTTCTGAACCTCGGCATCCTGCACATTATCTGTGAGTAGAATTAAGCCATCTGTGTATAGCAGTTCCCATGGGAGCCCAGTTCTAAAATCTCCAAAAAGGGCCTCCAAAACTATAACAAAGAGGAGAGGGCTCAACAAAAAACCTTGGTGAACTCCAACATGGACTGCAACCTCCTCACTCAGTATTCCTTTCACCCTCACTTCCGTTTGCGAGTCCTCGTACATTTTCACTATAGCACACACACCAGCCACTCCTCTACACCAAGTTTTCTCATGGCCCACTGCACAACATCCCTGGGCACCTTATCAAAGGCCTTCTCCAGGTTTACAAACACAAGATACAGATCCCTAGCTTTAAGTAAATATCTTTGCCAGTGGCAGCAAGAAGGCTACGTTCAAGGAAGTTCCAGTGCCTATTTACATCATATGACCTAGTGCCCCTATTCCTATCCATTTTCTCCAGTTCGCTGCAAAACCTATCTCTATATTCTGATTTATTCAATAACCTTAATTTCCTTTTTGGCATGCATACCTTCTTGCACACAAGATCTCGCTTTAATATCATGTCACATACTAGGAGCTTATGTTGAGAGATACATTCTCACTCGGGATGACCTTTAGCCTACATCCCTAAATCACTTCCAGTCATTTCTACATGTTCACCAGGAAATAATCTATCTGGCTACTGGAACCCCCAGAATTGTATGTGATCAGATGACTCACCCGTTTCTTGAACTTTATGTTACACACAACCATGTAAAGTGTAACACAGGACTCCAGTATACATTCGCCTTCCGTATCCATTTCCTCCATGCTAGCCCCCACACACATCAGCACGTGCTCCCACATTCCCATTTAGGTCACGGTCTATTACTGTGGTTTCATTCTCAAAGAGGCCCGAAACAACACAAATTATGGTCGTTCCAGAAACCTTTCCGTTCTCTACTCAAACCAACCTGTCGGGCATATGATGATATCACATTCAGTATTCTTTCACCAACTTTCAGCTTCAGTACAATCAATCTTCCATTTACTCTCTTGATCTGAAGAACACTCTTCTCTCACTCCTCGGCCACCAGAACACTCACTCCTCCTTTTGCTTTTCCAGAGTCATCTCCCTTCCAGTAGATCCTGTATATCTTGTTTTTTGCCAACTATCCACTGTGCACAGCACCACTTCCATCGGCTTTCCTGGGTGCAGCACACATCCACTCTTCTTCTCTCAAGTGCTTCCACAACTTCATTTGATCTGCCACTCAAACTTCCTACATTCACATTAGTAAGCCTGAACGCTCGGGACGCTGCATGCCGTCCCCGGTGAGATTATGTGTTCATCAGACTTGGGTGTTTTCTGTGATGTTGTAATTGTCATAGTCAGCTAAATGGAAACTGGCCAGGAAAATTTACCGTCCCGAGGACACCGGTTCCAGACTGCCCCAGAGGCCGTTCCCAGCACCTTTCCCCAACAAAGTATTGCCTTTTTATGGCCAAAGTACATCTACCAAATATAAGAAAAACATTATATTTTTTGCTTGGTAACATAACAGTATCACTCCAACATCTGACAGCCACCCAATATCCCATTATAGAAAACATTAATCTATTTCATATTAGGCCGATATCCTTTTGCCATTTCCAAACTGTTATACTGTACATTGGTCTCATATAGGAAATCTAATAGCCTTTAGTATGGTTATATGCCAGTACCAGCTGAACATCTGGTACCAAACACAATACCGATTAACGGAAAACCACTATAAATATGATAAAGGACCAATATAGTTTTGCCTTCTTCTGGCCGAAGTACAATGGCCCAATGTAAGGAAGCCATTATCTCTTTCTTTCTCTTCTATTCTTGTATTGGCCCAACATCTGGCAAACACCAACTATCACATAGGGAAATTTATTTATGAAATCAATATTGGGTCGATATATTGATATAATTTGGCCATTTATTTGATGCTATGCATATGCCCAATACAGGACAACTGTTATTCTTTTGTACTGCAATATGCCAGTATTGGTCCTACATAATTATGGAAGAGTACCTTAGGCCGGTTAATGTTAAATAGTAATGAACATAATATTAGACCACTATCTTTGGGCCTTTTTCTGGGCTACATACAACGGCCCGATATAGGCAAGTCATCATCTCTTACTTTCCGTTATATGCCAGTATTGGCCCAAGGTCTGACAACCACATAATTTTAGATGATTGAAAATATTGATTACATTAAAGTTGGGCTGATATAACTTTGCCACTTCAAGGCCGTTACTCATTGGCCCAACACAGGAAGTTTATTATCCATCATGACTAGCTAATGCCAGTATTGGCCCCAAATATTGAAGACAACCAATTACCGGTTAATGGAAAAGCATAATGAATAAGATATTGGACCAATACAAGTTTGCCATCTTCTGGCCGAAACACAATAGCTAGGTATAGGAAAGCCATCATCTGTTATCATCCACTATATTTGCCAGATGAGTGGTGGAAGGAGCGTAGCAAGCGTATGACTGCTCCAGACCACCGCGGCGGACCTACTGACATGAATCCCACCCTTCCCTCCCCTCTCACACTCGCTACACAGGGAATTATGTAGGGAAATTACCTAATTACAGGGTTTTTGCACTCATGTTGCACGATCGTTGCAAGAGAACCAGCGGTCGTACAAGGATGGTATGGGTGTCATTGGAAAGCTCTGTTTACGCCCTTTCAGGGATAGATACTTGTTTTACGCTCTGGGTCTTATTTCGGCATGAAAATTATCATGTAAACAACCCTATTTAGGGTAAAAAAAAAACGCTGGGCGCTACGGTCCCCTAGACCGCCTAGCCCGCCAATAAGGTGTTAAAGCTCCCTATCGTTGTTAATCATACCATATCACTCGGTAGCCTATTCCACATGTCTACAAATCTGTTACCAAACCAATATTTACTATATCTTTTCTGAAACGAAATATTTCCAATTTGAAATCATTTGTTTGAGTTCTTTCGCTATCACTGAGCTTCAGTACATTTGTCATGTCCCCTTTATTAATCCCACTAACCCACTTGAACACTTCTATCATATCCCCTCTAACTCTGCGTCTTTCTAACGAATGTAAGCCTATTTTTTTCAACTTTTCTTCATATGGTAGATTTCTAATATTAATAATTTTTGTCATTCTTTGCTATACTCTCTCAACGAATCTATGTCCATTCTGTAATAAGGACACCAAAATTGGACAACATAATCCATATGAGGTCTCACTAATGATAAGTAAAGTTTTAAGATAACATCCAACAACCTATCTATTATGGAAATCATTAATAAGATCAACAGGGGGCCAATATATTTTGGCCACATTATGGCCGATACATATAAGCCCAATGCAGGTAGATGACATTATTTAGTAAAGGCGATATGCCAGTACTGGCCCAAAATAAATATTCCATAATAATGGCGGTGATTGGCAAGCCATTTCAAATATAAAGTAGGACCAAAAGTGTTCTACCAATTTACGGCCACAATATATTGGCCTTTTATTAAAAATAGTTATCCATTTATTGAATGTATATACTGTATCGGCCCAACATTGTGCATCCTCTTCTGAATCAACTATGGAAACCCATTATTATTTCTACAATGGACCGATATCATTATGCCTTAATCAGGCTGATAAATATTTGCCCAATAAACAAAATAAGTTATACTTTATAACATCATTTGCTAATGCTGGACCAGCATAATGTATCCTGCCCCAAAACGGACAAAGGAAAATATTTATGAATAATATATTGAACCAACACCGTTTTAGAATATCATGGCCAACATATTTTTGCCCGATATAAAAAAACAACATATTTTACCTTCATATAGTTGCCATTATTGGCCCAATATCTGTCATCCAACAACCTATCTATTATGGAAATCATTAATAAGATCAACAGTGGGCTAATATATTTTGGCCACATAATGGCCGATACATATAGGCCCAATGCAGGTAGATGACATTATTTGGTAAAGGCGATATGCCAGTACTGGCCCAACATAAATATTCCATAATGATGGCGGAGATTGGCAGGCCATTTAAAATATTATGTAGGACCAACAATGTTCTACCAATTTACGGCCACAATATATTGGCCCTTTTATTAAAAATAGTTATCCATTTCTTGAATGTATATACTGTATCGGCCCAACATTGTGCATCCTCTTCTGATTCATCTATGGAAACCGATTATTATTTCTACAATGGACCGATATCATTATGACTTAATCAGGCCGATAAATATTGGCCCAGTAAACAAAATAAGTTATACTTAATGCCATCATTTGCTAATGCTGGACCAGCATCATGTATCCTGCTCCAAAACGGACAAAGGAAAAACATTTATTAATAATATATTGAACCAATACCGTTTTAGAATATTATGGCCAACATATTTTGGCCCGATACAAAAACACCAACATTCCGGACTTGCCGCTACTTGCCGGAATTGGCCCGTACTTAAAATGTTTGCTGGGTATGCTCCTCCCACCGCTCGGCTCTCTCTCAGAGCACATTACGTGCTCAGAATTGCATGCGACTATAGCCGGGCCCCGCTCTTTAGGTTGGGGTTCTCTTGTCCGACTATAGCCGGGTGCCGCCAAAGAGGGGTTAATGTAGCCCAATAATTTCTGAGCTCTCTTCTCTACTTCAATGTCCTGCTTGGAAAACTTTAGGTCACTGCTAATCACAACACCTTAATCCTTTTCCATGTCAGCCACTTCCAGAGGCATTATCAATAGAGTATTAATATCCTGACTTGGGGTTTGCATGGCCTATACACATTATCTTGGACTTGTACAAGTTTAAGGGCAACTGCAATGTCTCAGACCATTCGTCCAGTCTGTTAAGAACCATCCTGAGCTGTTCAACCTCTTTAGGGCCCTTCAAATTCATGCAATCTTTGAGATCACACTCAACAGACAAATATTGATGTCATTGGCATACATGATAAACAGAAGAGGGCCAAAGACAGGTCCCTGTGGAACTCCACAAGTGACTGAAGTCCTCTCAGAAGAAACACCATTGATTACCATCCATTGTAGACTACCTGTTAGCCACCTTTCTATCCAATTTGTGACCTCTGTATTGATACCTAGTGCACTCACTTTTCACATTAACCTGCAATGAGGCACTTTGTCAAAAGCTTTTTTAAAAATCTAAGTAAGGGACGTCTATTCTTCGCTTTTGTCATACTCCCACATTTTGTGGAAAAATTCCAGCAAATTGGTAAGACATGATCGATGTTGTGAATCAGTTGTTAAGTTGTGGTTAACAAGGTAGTCAACTATCTTGTCTACTAGCATAACTTCTAATAGTTATACTATGATAGTAGTCAAGCTAATTGGCCGATAATTCTTTAGTCACTCATAATTCCCTTTCTTAACCCGGCAGCTGCGGGGAGACTCTTAAAAGGTTTTGCTGGGCGACTGCGGGGAGACTCTTAACCCTAGAACACAATCCCTGGGAGATTTCCACCTGACGCTCCTGGGCGTCACGTGATATCCGTGAGGAGTGTGGGTCTAGGAGCGAGGGGCGACCAATACCCTTAGTCCTCTTTGTGCTGTGGTCGATGGTGTGTGTGCTGCGCGGTTCTCTTCCCTGTTTTTTCCATAGACTCTAATTTGGGAGCTTTCCACCCGACGTTTGTGATACATAGTGCATTTTGGTGCGGGTGGAATACACCCGACATTTGTTTTAGTGTATTTTTTCTGAATTAATATTTACGTGTTTCTCCTTTGCAGGTCCTGATTATTGCTATTTCAGGGATACTAAAGTGAACTAAAAGTGCTTTCTCTTCATTTACCGGGGTAATAACTTGTAAAAAAAAACATTTATTGCATAAATTCCTTTTTTTTTCACTAACAAAAAAAAACTTTTGTATTAGTATCATTATTAGTATTAGTATTGTATTAGTGATGTTTAAGTATAATTTTCTCTTCATTTACCAGGGTAAAAACTTGTAAAACAAAGTTATTGCACAAATTCCATTTGTTTCACTAAAATAAAAATAACTTTTTTTTTGCATCTCCAATACAATTCATAGTGGTACCAGAGGGTTGTGGCTCCACCAGCTAAAGCTCTCACGACATGGGAGTGTCCTGACCACTGCTCAAGTCTTCCGCACCAGTATTTTAGCGTCCATAGATTTTAAGGTTTAGGCATAATAGCGATTTTCCCTTTTTTTGTAATTTTTCTAAGTCACCCTTACATTATTCATTTTTAGGATAAGTAACTTCTTATTTAGGTCAAATGAAAGCAGAAGAGTTATATTTTCCATGTATTTTTACAGATTTAATAAATTTTGATTGTAAGTGTTTTTTTTTTTTTAAATTCCAAAAATTGGGTATTTTTCACCCTAGGTTTGTGATAAGGTGACTAGGACACAGGGTTTGTGTTCTAGGGTTAAGATCCTAGGCCTAAAAAACAACTTTAAAAGGCCCCAGTAGCACTTGAAACTTTTTTGTTTTTTTCCTCGGCCATGCCTCATATCACTCCTCCACATCCCCTCCTTTCCCCCCCCCCCCTTCAATTATCACCTATTTTCCCTGTTATTCCCTTATTCTTTGGTATATTTTCGTCCAAACATTAGAAAGCCTGGTGCAGGGTGTGGTCATCTGTGTGTATATGCATGGGAAAGAGTGAGAGATAGAGAGAGAGGCCTCAGTCTCTCTCCAGGCCTCGAGAAAGGAGGATGTGTTGCCGGCTGGCTCACACTTGATGAATGAAACTCTCGCTTTCAATTCGCGATTTTGACCATACAAATGATATTCCCACTTGTTTTATTGTTGTAACATGTTAATATCTTCATATTAAACTTACAATAGGCGCATATGGATAAGTATTAATTATATTTCTGGTAAAATAACTATTTTAGTGAGGAAAGAGTCATAATACCTACACACAGGGGTATGGTATCCTCCTACAGGGGCCTGGGGCTGCACAGCCCAGAGGTTAAAGATTGGAGTCACAGTGGCCAGTTTCCAATCTTTAGGGACCTCCCCAATGTCTAGTGATTTATTGAAGATTTCTGCCAAGAAAGGTGCAATTTAATTTTGAACTTCTCTGACAACTCAGATAAGAAAAAACATCTGGGTCAGTTAACTTGAGCCAATTTGTTTTTGCCTATTCGTTTTCCTACCTCCTCAGGGGTACAAGTAATTCTGCTAAGAACTTTACCCTCATGCACTAATCCTGGACTTGGCATAGCCTATCACTGGTATTTTGCTTTGTAAATAATGAGGCAACATAGTCCTTAGGGATTTACCTATTTCAGTGTCAGAGGTTTGTATTTGGCCTGTTGGAACCTTTAGAAGTCCAATGCTACTTTTAAGAACATAAGAACATAAGAAAATGGGAGTCTGCAGAAAGCCGATTGGCCTAAGCAAGACAGATCCCTGTCCCACACAACCCCAATTACAAAGCCCAATTATAGGCTCAACACTCTAATACCCTGAGGATCATCTTACCAAACCGGTTAGAGATTAACGCAGGATTACCGGGGTCTGCAGAGCGCTGATTGGCCCAACCCGGCTGATCCCCCTTCACACCCAACCCTTCTCGTCCATATGCTTATCCAATTTTTTCTTAAAGCTCCCTATCGTTCTTGATCCCACTATATCACTTGGTAGCCTATTCCACCCATCTACAACTCTGTTACCAAACCAATATTTGCCTATATCTTTTCTGAAACGAAATTTATCTAATTTGAAACCATTGGTACGAGTTCTTTCGCTATCACTGAGCTTTAGTACATTTGTCATGTCCCCTTTGTTAATCCCACTAACCCACTTGAACACCTCTATCATATCCCCTCTAACTCTGCGTCTCTCTAACGAATGTAAACCTAATTTCTTCAACCTTTCTTCATACGGAAAATTTCTAATATTATGGATCATTTTTGTCATTCTACGCTGAATTCTCTCCAATGAATCTATGTCCATTCTGTAATAAGGACACCAAAATTGGACAGCATAATCCATATGGGGTCTCACTAATGACAAGTAAAGTTTTAAGATAACATCAGCAGTTCTGTTACTCACACTCCTAGAGATGAACCCGAGAACGGGTTGAATGGCTTTTGAATGGCTTCCTGATGTTGAACTCTTTTTGTAGAAAGCTGCAACCTTGAGTTATTTATTCCCCTTTGCTTCCATTACTGTATAAGATATTTCACTCACCTAAGCATTGTTTTGAAGGAATCTAGATCTCGTTGGTTTTGAATTCTGTTGGCCTTTCTAAATGCAACCTTTCTCTATGTAATTGCTGAAGCTATGTAACTTGTGAACCATTTGGTTGAGGTGAGCCTGATTTGGTATGTTTGGTGGGACCGAATGCACCTTGTCATTCCATAAACTGCTCTCTGAATGAGCACCTAATGGCATTAACATCCTCATACTCAAGTCGGATTTGGGGTAAGCTTTCCCGAAGACCTTCAACATTTGCTTGATATAAATCTAGTTTCGTTCTCTGAGGACTGGTGGGTCTGTTCCAAAAGGTGCAAAGAGAAAATCTTACTAGATTGTGGACACTACCTCAGAGTGATTCCTCAACATATAAGCTGGCCACACTTTCTGCTTCAGTGGTGAATACAAGATGTAGTATTTTGTTACCTTTAGTGTGCCCGTTCACCCACTGGGTCAAAGAGTTATCCTTAGCGTAGTCTACATTACGCCAATCGTCAGCATCGGCAGTTATTGCTTCCCAGTTTACCATGGTTATAACCTAAGTTCACACTGTTTTTGCCATTGATAAGACTACTACGTCTTGTGAAAAGAAATTCATCCTTTTCAAAAAATGTATGTGGAAGCCTGTACACCAGAAACACCTTGTATAAGAACATAAGAACATAAGAAAATGGGAGTCTGCAGAAAGCCGATTGGCCTAAGCAAGGCAGATCCCTGTCCCACACAACCCCAATTCATTACAAAGCCCAATTATAGGCTTCACACTCTAATACCCTGAGGATCATCTTACCAAAACGGTTAGAGATTAACGCAGGATTATGGAGGTCTGCAGAGCGCTGATTGGCCCAACCCGGCTGATCCCCCTTCACACCCAACCCTTCTCGTCCATATGCTTATCCAATTTTATCTTAAAGCTCCCTACAGTTTTAGATCCCACTATAGCACTTGGTAAACCATTCCACCCGTCTACAACTCTGTTACCAAACCAATACTTGCCTATATCTTTTCTGAAACGAAATTTATCTAATTTGAAACCATTGGTACGAGTTCTTTCGCTATCACTGAGCTTTAGTACATTTGCCATGTCCCCTTTGTTAATCCCACTAACCCACTTGAACACCTCTATCATATCCCCTCTAACTCTGCGTCTCTCTAACGAATGTAAACCTAATTTCTTCAACCTTTCTTCATACGGAAAATTTCTAATATTATGGATCATTTTTGTCATTCTACGCTGAATTCTCTCCAATGAATCTATGTCCATTCTGTAATAAGGACACCAAAATTGGACAGCATAATCCATATGGGGTCTCACTAATGACAAGTAAAGTTTTAAGATAACATCAGCAGTTCTGTTACTCACACTCCTAGAGATGAACCCGAGAATCCTGTTTGCCTTATTACGAACGCTTATACACTGTTTTCTAGGCTTCAAATCATTGCTAACAAACACCTAGATCTTTCTCGCAGTCTGAATTTTCTAATTCTAAATTAGCTAGTTTATATTTAACATTTGTTTGCATCTTCCCTATCTTTAATACCTTGCATTTGTCAATGTTAAACTTCATCTGCCAATTTACTGACCATTCATGTAAGGTATCTAGATCCCTTTGGAGGCACTCTATATCGCTATCTGAATCAATTGATCTCCCTATTTTAGTATAGTCTGCGAATTTACTTATCCTACTAGTTATACCTAAATCTAGGTCATTTATGTATATAAGAAACAACAGGGGACCTAATACCGATCCCTGGGGGACACCACTTTTGACTGCTCCCCATTCTGACTTGGTACCATTTATGCTGACTCTCTGCTTCCTACCAATTAGCCATGACCTAATCCATCCTAACAACGCCCCACCTATTCCATGTGCCTCAACCTTTCTCATCAATCTCTCATGAGGGACTCTGTCGAAAGCTTTACTGAAATATAAATATATAATATCATATGACTTGTCATTATCTACTGCTTCATATACCTCTGAGAAAAAACTAAGCAAATTAGTAAGGCAAGAACGTCCCTGAGTGAATCCATGCTGAGAAGAATTGATTAAGTTAAATGTTTCTAAGTGGTTTCTCATTTTCCTAGCAATAATTGACTCTAGTAGTTTTCCTATGATTGAAGTGAGACTAATGGGACGGTAATTGGATGCTATTGATTTATCACCTTTTTTGAAGATCGGAACTACATTTGCAAGCTTCCAAGCTTCTGGAACTATACCTGTTTCTAATGACTTGTTAAATAGAAATGTTAATGGATAACTTAACTCATCTCTGCATTCTTTTAATACTCTAGCATATACCTCATCAGAACCAGGCGATTTATGAGGTTTCAGTCAGTCAATTTCCTTAACCACATCATTTCTACTTATAGTAACCGTACTTAACCTATTTTCTATACTATCGCTGTATACCTTACGGACTTCTGGAAACTGTGCCAAATTTTCATTAGTGAAAACGGAAAGAAATTGACTATTTAATGTACTGCACATTTCTAAATAACTTTCTGTAAATTTTCCTATCGAAGTTTTAAGGGGACCAATTACATCTCTAACCTTGGATTTATATAGTTGGTAAAAAGCTTTAGGATTATTTTTTGAATCATTGGCAACCTTAATTTCATAATTTCTTTTTCTTTACTAATATCCTTTTTTACCTGTCGTGATAGATTCTGATAGTAAGCAAGTAGGTGAATTTCGCCTTTTTTAATTTGTCTATATATTCCTCTCTTTTTTTCCTAGAAGATCTAATAGTCTATTATTCATCCATTTGGGTTGGTTCTGTGTTGATCTAAATTTTCTTTTGGGGATATATTTATTTTGCGCATTGAATACTGACTTGATAAAATTATCGTATGTATCTACCAAGTTTGACGTCTCCTCATGACTTAAGATGACAGGTGCCTGAGAAAGGATACATTCATTTGGACACCTGGATCGACTTAATTTTTTGACCATAGGGTCCGCTAACAGGGCTTCTCTTAACCCACCATAATTGGCTTTTCTGAAGTCAGGTATTAATGTTGTATTCTCTCTGATATTACCTTTCCATTGTATATTAAAATACACAGAATTGTGATCACTATTTCCAAGGTGGTCCCCGATTTCTACACTATTTATCATATGTTCATTGTTACTGAAAACTAAATCGAGAATATTATCACCTCTAGTCGGCGTATCTATGAATTGAGATAAAAAACTATCTTGTACTACCTCAATAAACTCCCTTGAATCAGAGTCGCCTATTTGTTGCTGCCAATCTATATTAGGGAAATTAAAATCCCCCATAATGCACACGTTGCTAAGCCTTGATGCTATTTTAATTTCCTCCCATAATGATGTTCCGTCATTTCTACTCATATTTGGCGGTCTATACATAACTCCAATAACTAAAGTCTCACTACCTTCGTTAACTTCTACCCAAACACTTTCATTTTCATTATTTACTCTAATACCTGATTTAGTACAGCTTTTTAATGAACTCCTGACAAACACTGCTATACCGCCACCCCTCTTACTTGTTCGGTCATATTTAAACAAACTATATCCTGGTATATCAAACTCTGCTAAAAAATGCCTGGTTTCTGTATTAATCCATGTTTCAGTTAGCGCTATTATGTCTATATTTTCTTTGCTAACCAGTGCTCTAAGTTCGTTCATTTTGTTACATAAACTCCTGCAATTTGTATAATAAACACTCAAACTATTACTTGTATTTGCAACTATTTTTCTATTGTTTTTAACTAATTTATTTTTACCTGTTGAACTACTGGACCTAGACGGAAAATCTACGCTATCAGAATGTTCGTTATTACTATCAATTTGATGTGGCTGGGATTCTATTTTACTTACACACCTATGGTTTATTAACCAAACCCCGCAACAAACTTGTCGAGTGAGCTGGCTAAGGTCGAAACTCCTAGTCGAGAGAGATGTACTCCATCCTGGGCATACAGTTCATCCTTACCGTAGAAGAGGGTCCAGTTATCCAGGAATGGAATAGTATTTGCCTTGCAATACTTCTCCAGCCGGCTATTTACACCAATAGCCCTGGAGGACCATTCCTTCCTTACCCCTCTTCTTGGTAGGATACTGTGTACCACAGGAACTCCACCCTTCTCCTTGATCCTCTCCAACATTTCCTGGTACGTGGTGAGCAACTCCTCAGTCCTGCATTTCCAAATGTCGTTGCTCCCTGCGTTGAGGAAGATGATGGGGTCCTCTCCACTCGCTTCCATGACACCATCTAGCTTTTCTGCCACCTTCTCGACTCCGGCACCAGGCAGACAGACAACTTTACCAACATGTGTGTTAGTAGCCCTACCAAGGTATTTAATCATTGAATCCCCTACAATTAAAATAGACTTAGCTGTTTTCTGTTGTCGGCGTGTAGCAGGAGTTGTAGCAGCAACAACAGCAGACTTCCCTCCCTCCCCTCTCACTGCCTCGATGATCGCCACTTCCTCGCCATCACTCTCATCAGCCAAGGTGCTGAAGTTGTTGTGGGTCTTGAGTGGCTGCCTTTTCAGCTTGCAGGCCGTTGCACTGGTTGACACCACTTTCCAAGGGGCTTCACGATCCCTGGGAACACTTCCGGTAGCCTCACACTTCTTTTCCGCCATAGCTAGTCTCAAGGCCAAATTTTCATCTTTTAGACACTGAATCTCCTGCTCCACACTCTCCAGTCTTTCTTGCAAAGCAAGACAAAGCTGGAGAGTATGGGAGGAGACAGCAGACTCATCAACAACAGCCATCACTAAGAAAGTTCACTAGGGCCTCACTAAGGGTAAACCGGTTCACTAGCGGTCACTGGGGACGTCCGCACAGGTCAGGGGTCAGAGGGCAACTGTGAGGCATGTAGTGAGGTATGTAGCTTTAGTAATGTTGACGTCTACTCCAAACAATTCATGTTCTGTCTTGATTTTGCAGTCAATTTGATTAAAATTCCACCCCTTCCTCGTGTAACATTCTAGCTCCAGGTATTTTAAGTTCACCAACATAATCTCTGGTATCACTGTGCATCCAGGATTTAGTGATATCCACTACATCAAATCATTCTGTGCGTCAGAGAGAGAGAGAGAGAGAGAGAGAGAGAGAGAGAGAGAGAGAGAGCGAAAGCAAAGCGAGAGGGAGAAATGACTCTGATCAGAATATATACGAGCACGTCTGACCACCATCTGTTTCCGCTCTTCTGCCTTTTTCCAACATTTGCCAAGGTCTTTTCCTAGGACGATAACGAAAACTAATTCAAGTCTACCTCTACCTAAGCAATCACAAGTTAATATAAATATACCTTAGTAACTCATCATAGCTTCACCTTAGATATTTTATTCAAAATGTATTTAATGTAATGTAACTTAACAAAAATGTCTTCAGGCAAAACATACATAACCTTACCTCATATAGGCTAATTCATCCTAATGTAAAACCTAGATTAAGCTGTCTTCGCCAGACTTAGATTAAATAGCCTATCCCAAGTACTTCCTAATTATACCGAATCCTCACATAATATAATCTATGCTAAATCTTTATGCTTGATAAATGTTATTTTAAGACCAGGTTATATTGGACAATGTGGGATGGATGCTCACTTGATTGTCTTGCCCCAGAGACACATGGAAATGGTGTCAGGAGCTGATATTACCCTCTATGTTATATTTGCATTGGTTTCGTGGAGTTTTCATTATCATATTTTATTTATGGCATTCTTGATGCCCTTTATGTGTATCATGATCCATATGTTTTTATATATTCCCTTCTCACACGTCGCTTCCTTCACAATTCTCATGTTATGCCTATTATTTATCTTGCTCAGCCTTCATATTATCGCTCTCCTCGGCACGCCTATTCCTACACTTTCACCTTTACCTATTGCATCGATATCTATTATATCTTTCATCCACAGCTCACCGACGTATTTGATGTGTTCAGTCCAAAGATACCAACGAGATGTTTTGATGTGATAAACTGTATCAATTGAAATGATTAAGGGACTGGAGTTTTCAAAAAGGGGCTCCAGTCCTGATGCTATTCTTGACTTACAGTGTGCTGGTTTAATTCATCCAGAAGGGTTGATAGCATCGGAACTTCTGTTTTTACTAACCAACCATTGAAATTCCTTTATAATAGCTGTATGTGACTTAAGCTGTAAGGCTAGATATTTGTTGGATCCCTATTTACTATTGCTGTTAAACCCTTTAACTATAAAATGCCAATGGTTGCTATATCTGGATATTTGCGTACGACTATTTTACGATTTCAAGGCAATGTATATATATTTCAAGGTCTATGTATATGAGGTAGAGGGTTAATTGAAAATGCCTTTTTATCCTTTTGATTACAAATGGACCTTCCTTATATATATAAAATCCTTTATAGGTACCTAGATTCAAACATGTTTAGCATTTTCTTGTCTATGTTTATGAACGAGACAAAAAGCAAAACTACCTGTAACAAGTATCTCCACCAAAGTTGAAAGAATGAGAATTAAATTAAACATTTGTGTATATATATATATATATATATATATTGTTACGACTGACAGTAGAGGCTTCTAGTCCTTGGACTAATCTATGTTTTTGTATTAATTTAACCACAACACCAAACACCTACAATGAAATTAATGAAAGCATATATGTGATCCACCAGGATTCGATCCTGGGTTATCACACACAGATTGTTAGACACCTTTACCATTACACCACCAAGACGGTTAACACAGACTATTAAATACCCAGCACCTCCGTAGCCTCAACTCGTAACACAACCTATCGCAACAGAACAGAGCTCATTTGCAACTTCCAAGCTCTCTGGGGACCAAAGGTGCAGACAATCCCCCAACTCGTTCCGTTATACAAACAATGCAAACATTGGAACCCCGAGTTGTGGGGAAAAGATATCTGCATCACCTATCATCAACACTCAGTACCGAATGGCAATACTGAGGAGGATCCTTTTCAAGCTGCACAATGAAAAGAAAGCTCTGATTTAATCTACGTTAATAAAATTACGGTAAATGGATGCCAATAATGAATGCAAAAATAATGAATCAAGTATCAAGCATAAACGAATGAATCAAGGAACAAACAAACTCCTATCAACCACCACTCACCTAAGCTCATCCTAACAATCGTTGAGGCGTCCTAAGCCGACTTCAACTCAACAGGTGTTTATAGTTGTGCCAGTACTAGTACTTAACACTTATTAGAGAAATAATACCCAGGTAAGGAACACAGCCTACCTGCAGCGTACTGCAACACAACTATAAAACATCACAGTCTAATTTGTCCAGTCTATCAGTTGACCTGGGCCGAAGTAATCCTCCCTGTAACTGAAAGTCTATTGAAGTCCTCCACCCTCTACTTCGAACCAGGCATTCCCAATAGACTGGACCCCTAGCTAAAATAATGCACATACAAGAAAATTAATAATGATCGGCTGGTAATAACACACGCCACTGCAGAAATATAATAAAATGCTGAAGCTATTATCCCAGCGAGGAATAATCTTCTTACTCCTCCACCAATACCAAGGTATACTGGCTCCCTTAACAAAGCCAAGAGTGCGGCTATACACAGAAGAGAAGAAACATATTATATGGAAACACACAAGTAAATCTGCAGTCACAATCCGAGGGGCAAACAAACCACACACACCCCTTAGAATCCGTCGGATGGTACGTTACTCGGCCAATTAATAAATAAAGAATAATGCCAATGATTTAGTAAAGAATTAAATAAACAAATGCCACTAAAGAGAAACACACGAGAAGATCTTACTTCCTTGATAAGTAAATGCGGACTGATGATCCTATAGCCGGGACCTACTGACACCAACAGATGGCTCCACTTGAACCAGCCTGATGGTTCTTTTATACAATGTAATCCTTACTTAAATAATGCACCTATGACGAGTAGGACCACATAGGATTAAACAACTAAATACAAAATGCTTATACAACGCATAATATAATTTGCATACTGTATCAATATACCGGAAAACCCCATTAACTCGGCTGCTGCAGGAAGACTCATAAGAGATTTTACTGGGTGGCTGCGGGAAGACTTAAGATCCTAGGTCTAAAATAAAACATTTAAAACACCCCAGTGGCACTAACAAAAAAGCAATTTGTGTTTAGGTGAGATAATTTCCCTCCATTACTTTCTACCACTCCTACACATGTGCCCCCCCCCCTCTTTTCCCCCCCTCCTCAATTATCAGGTATTTTCTCTATTATTCCCGATATTTATTGAGTATTTTCGTGGGAGAGAGGGAGGGCCTAGGGTGGAGGTGTGTAACTCTGACCCTCCAAGCCAGTCTGAAAGCTCTCCTGGTCTCTCAGTGCCATGCAAGACACGAGAGAGGGAAGGTGTGCCTGTCTCGCCGGCCTGGGCCAGATTACGACTGCAGGGCTAATATATACAATTTTCACCAGCCAATTGCTGTTACCTTGGTTTATTTCTTTCCCATGTTCATATGTTCATATTACTGTAATAGTAAAAAAGGCGCATATGGATAAGTATTAATTTTATATATGGTAAATTAACGATTTTAGTGAGGAATGCATCAGAATACCTTCGCACTGCGTGCACTTTCAAATACCATACCTGCACAGCTGCCGAGTTAATAATAAATGGGTTACATAATTTCGCCACTGTTTAGAGAATGGCAAAATCAAAGAGACCACATCATTGAACTAAATAATATGAATTTGAAACAGACGATAATATATGGATAATTATCGATCACTGCTGCATGCTTCACACCGTATGGTCGATCATTGCTTCACTCAGTATTGAAATTACCGCAAGACGGTATGATATATTCACCATGTGAATATATGACCAATGCAACATAGTAACTTATAAATATAAATTAACTAAATTAAACTTACGATGGTGGAACGCCAATAAACATACATAATAAGCATATAGTTTTATTTTTTTTGAGTTTTGATACTATATATATTTTGAGTAAAGTTTTCTAATGTGCTTACAACTAACTAATAATTACAACATTCATATCAGCAACACCCCAATCCATCTCAGTCGGCCACACAAGTAATCAATGCATGCAATGGTAGGCTACCCTGCTCGGCCCTTGACTTGCGCAATGGCTGGCGCACACGGCCATCACGATCACACCCGATTTCCTCATGACCCCGTGACAGGCAATCCGCTAGGACATTATCCACTCCCTTTATATGCTTAATTATAAGGGAATATTCCTGTAGCATAAGGCTCCACCGAGTCAATCGCTGATTCTTGTTCCTTAACCGACTGAGAAATTGTAAAGGATGATGATCAGAATAAATGACAATATTGGGATCGAAGGAAGGCAATTACACTGAACAAATTTCCAGAGCCAGAATTAAAGACAACAACTCCTTCTCAATCACAGAATAATTGCGTTGGGCCTTATTAAATTTCTTAGAGAAATATGAGACCGGGTGATCAACACCATCCTTGGAGCCTTGAACCAAGACAGCCCCTGCACAGACATCGCTTGGATCAACAGCTAACTTGAAAGGCTTGGAAAAGTCTGGTGCACGCAATATTGGATAACAGCAAAGGAGTGTCTTCACATCCTTGAATGCTACCTCACATTTATCATTCCAACAAAACTTTAGCTCCTTCTTGAGGAGATCAGTGAGGGGGGCCAGTACAGTTGAATAATTTTGTATGAAGCGGCGATAGTACCCTATCATACCGAGAAGGCGTTGCACTCCTCGCTTATTCTTGGGCACCTCAAAATCCCTTATCGCCTCAACCTTGGCATTCGGGGGAGCAACTCTACCCTGCCCCACAATGTAACCGAGGTACTGCACTTGTGTCTTAACATATTCACACTTGTCCAAATTCACCACTAGACCCGCCTCACTGAGTCGTCGAAATAGCGTGACATTATTCAGGTGTGCTTCCCATGATGTGTCATACATACTACCACATTGTCTATATAGACTGTGCAATTTGGCACCCCATCCACAACTTGATCCATCAGATGCTGAAAAGTGGCTGGGGCTTTTTTCAGTGCATATGGCATTACCTTACACTGGTAGGCCTACACACCACCTACCACAACAAAACTGGCAATTTGCTGTGCGCGAGGTGTCAAGGGGACCTGCCAGTAACCCTTCTCTAAGTCCACCTTAGTGATGTACCGGGCAGCCTCTATAGAGTCAACGGAATCATCTACCCGAGGGAGAGGGTATGAGTAAGTGCGGGAGAGGTCGTTCACGCGCCTGAATTCAATACAAAAACGCACTTTGCCACCCGGGTTAGGCTGCAAGATGACAGGAGACGCCCACTCACTCCACACATGCTCTATCAAACCCTTCTTCAACATATAATCTAGTTCGGCCTGGAGGGTTTGAGCTCGGGCAGGATTCAGATGATAGGGAGCCAGCTTTATCGGTATTATCCTCCACATTAATGTCGTGGACCGCCAAAGTGGTCAGCCCAGGCGCATCCCTAAACACCAAAGGATACTGTAACAACCGACTAAACAAAGCCTGGCTACGGGACTCGTCGAGATGCAACAGCTTAGCCAACAAAGCCTCTGAATTGTTCTTACACCAGGCCCCAGCCGACACCGCATTGGGAAAATTCCCATGAAATAATCTCCCTCCTCCTCCTCCTTCGTATCTAATACAGACAGGACCTGCACACCAACACCCTGAGACTTGTTGACTGCAGTTCCAACGTTCCCTTTTCCCATCCACTGCTCCTTTGAATGTGCCTGTCCAGCCAAAGAATCGGCAAGCTTGGGGGTCCTCTGCACGTCAACAGAAGAGTCGCGCCCCCCTACATTGGTGATGCTCGACGCGCACACTGCCTACGCGGAGTCAGGATCATCTACGTCCCCAGAAACAAGGTTTAATGACAACAAGCATCCATCAGAACGAGGGGAAAACACAGTCGGGGAACGATAATAGGGTTTTAACATGTTGACATGACATAACTGGTGTGCTTTCTTGCGGTCAGGGGTAGCTACAAGGTAATCCAGATCTCCCACCTTTTGTATTATCTTGTAGGGCCCACTAAACTTTGCTCTCAACGGCTGACCAACCAAGGGGAGGAGCACAAGCACCTCCTCACCAAGTGCAAACTCCCTCAACTTAGCCTTCTGGTCATACCGTGCCTTCATTTTATGCTGCGCCCCAACAAGATTAACCTGCGCAAACTGGAGAGCCGTGACCAACCGTTCCCGGGTCTTCATGACAAAGTCCAACAGCCCAACCTCTGGGACTTGCATATCTCCTTCCCAGGCCTCCCTCACCACCGCTAGAGAACCTCGAACCCTATGCCCAAACACCAACTCATTGGGCTAAAACCCTAGGGCTTCCGAGAGGACCTCCCGGATGGCAAGAGGACTAAGGGAATTGCTTGGTCCCAATCACGGTCCTGGTCGAAACAGAACTTGCGCAGTGCCAACTTGAGAGTTTGATGTGCTCTCTCAAATGCTCCCTGAGTCTGCAGATGATAGGCAGACGATAGGATCTGCTCAACCCCAAGTTCCTGTAACAATTGTTTGAACATGTTAGAGGTGAAATTTGGTTACTTTAGTACGTAAGCTAGGCACTGGAATTGCCTCTGGATGCCTCGTTACAGCATCCAGAATGGTCACCAAGTCTGGTTTCCGGCTGAGGTGCGCGGTAAGGGTCCAATCATATCAATAATGACACAGTGAAAAGGGATACCTACAGTGGGTATAGGCTGTAAAGGGGCAACAGGAATACTCTGGTTAGCTTTCCCCACCAGCTGACACACATGACACGACTGTAGGAAGTCTGCTACCGCTGCAGACATTCGTGGCCACCAAAAATACTTCGACAGCCTGTCAAGTGTTTTCCTGACTCCAAGGTGGCCTGCCAGAGGAGCTGCGTGGGCCAGGTGTATTAGCTCTTGTCGAAACAGCTGCGGCACCACCAGCTGGTCAAACAACTCCACTTCACCCCTACATCCAGAACCCCCACATCTGAACAACAACCTTTCACTTACAAAAATTTCCCCTGCACCATCAGAACTGTTACACACCTTGCCCACCTGGCTAAAGAGATGTACCAACTCCTCATCTGCCTGCTGGCATTGCATTATTTCAGCTGGAGCCAACGCTGCCAATCCATCACGCGACATATAATGGGGCAAGGTTGGTGGCGAAGCGATAACTGTGCCACACGTAGGGCCCCATTATTGCCTTCCTCACCACCTCTGGCACCAGAGTCTACTAAAGGATCTAAGTCAACAAGCATCCCATCCCAGTATCACACAAATCACTCTGGGCACCAACACAGTTCGTGGGAGATATTGGTAGTGGGCACTCTTGGCTGTCCACTCCCTCCTCTGAACTATTTATCACATCATCCACTCTGTCTTCCTCCTCAACAAATTCATCCTGACTCGCGACTTTGGCCATTGACCGCGTTACAGCACACACAGGATAAATCTTAGAGTCGTGGTCCTCGGGAGCATCAGGCAGATTAACACTGGAGACACACACTGGCGGTGGAAAACCTGGTCACCCGCCATATCAGCACCAAGCAAAATGTGCACTCCTTCCATGGGCAAAGTCTCCACGACTGCCACAGGTGCAGAAGAAGTCACTACAGAGCACTTCAATGACATCTGAACCAGGGGGTGACATGCTTCAGAATTAACCCCACGCACCAGCACAAGGTCGTCCCCTTTAGTGTCCATCCCAGGCAACCGGACACACAAAGACTGTCGGGCCCCCGAGTCCCTGAACACTTTAACAGGGAAGACTTGTCCGTTCTCCAGCTCTACCTCCCCCTCATGGAAAACTGCACTCCCCCAAACCTGCGGGTCCTATGAATTACTACCAGCGATACACGGGGAGTCCCCAACTGGGCTCACAGTCATCTGGCCTTGGAGGGTTCCCTTAATGGACTCCTTCCCAGACTTACCACAGACAACGGCCTGCAACTCCCCCCGTAGCCCAAAACCCCCATCAGCTGGGATGCCCACCAACAATGATAAGGGTTTGCTCACCGACTGCTTTCATTTTGGGCAGTTAGGCTTTATGTGCCCCTTCTGCTGACAAAAATAGCATACCAATTGACGTGAATCATAAGTACTAGACTTATTAGCATTTTTAATATCTGCACCCATCCTCTCCCCACCTGCCTTGGGAGTGGATGGTGTACTGACAGGCACAACACCACCTGCATGCTGCCGATGCGCACCAGCTGATGTACCTGAGCCCCTGCCCCCAATACTGCGCAAGGCCAACATCATGTCATCCGCCCACACTGCTGCTTCCCGAGTCCGCTTAATTTGCTTCTCTCGGATTTTTTAACAGATTTCTTTATCCACCCCTTTGCAGAAGTGTTCAAGGAGGAGCAGTTCCCGGAATTCAACATAGTTGGTAATGTTTTCATTCAGCAACCTCTAGGGCGTCTCTTAAGTACTTCTCAAACTCGATGTGACTATCATGAGGTCTTTTACGAGCATTTCTAAACAAAAGACGGTAGGCCTCGGTTCTTAACTCGTATGCTTGGAGCACGCATCTTTTGAAAAGCTCATAGTCTGCCAGTTCCTCTGCCGTGAGTCTGTCATACGCCTCTAGGCTGTTGCCTTTTAATACGCTGGCTGCTAGTGTGACCCACTGGCCCTGATCCCACCCAAACTCGTGCGCCTTTTTTTCAAAGCGAAGGAACCACTCCGATACCTTCGCTTCGTCAAAAGCGGGCACAAGCTTTTAGGCTGCGGACCAGACATGTCTCCACCGACTCAACTCTACCAATACCACCCTGTGCATATCCTACCTCTCGCTGAAACTGCAAGCATTCTATTTCTAACTGTGCTTCTCTCTCCCTCTGTCTTTCCTCATGCGGTGCTTCTCTCTCCCTCTGTCTTTCCTCGTGCTGTCTTTCTCTCCCCCTTTCTTCGGCCTGATGCTTCATTCTCTCTCTCTCCAACTCCATCTCCATCATTCTTGCAGAAAGATCAGGATTAACAACAGCAGGGGAGTTAGAAGGTACCGTCAGGCAAAATATCTGGGTGGGGTGAGCCGGGGTAAACCCAGGACGGTGGGCACTTCCAGGCAAAACGCGGAGTGGGGAACGATAAGTCAATTTTAGTGTTGTTGTTGCTGGTATTGTTACTGGTGTAGAGTGTGGAGGACATGGATCACTTGAGTGGGGAACCATCCCGTGAGTGCAGCAAGCATACCAGGGGTTCCCAAACCAGGCGAGTCCTCTGACAATGGGCTCAGGCTGCTTGGGGGACTTATGATGCCTGCTAGGTCGGACACACTCACAGGTGGCGATGAACTGTTGCCCGCCACCCCCTTGGGATATCACCCACTCAACCACCAATGTATCACACTCCTCTTTTCGGAGCTCAATGCAACTCCGACCAGTCAACAGACCTGCCACCAGCAATAACTCATCTCGTCCACAGAGAGTAATCTCGGACTGATCAAGCTGGGCGAGGTGGAATGCCTTAACGTCTGACTCGGTCAGGAGATGCATTGGAACACTAATTGTCATGGTTTAGTAGTTGAGTCAATTAAATATAAATAAACAAAGGATGGTGTGTGGGCAACCCTCACAAATCACAAAGAAAACAAATAACAGAACAAAAAATTAAAATGGTGGTTGATATATATATAAAAACAAATGTTATTCAGCTTAAAAAAGATCCTGTCAAGGTCGCCACTGTTACGAATGACAGTAGAGGCTTCTAGTCCTTGGACTAACACAGACTATTAAATACCCAGCACCTCCGTAGCCTCAACTCGTAACACAGCCTATCGCAACAGAACAGAGCTCATTTGCAACGTCCTGGTTCTCTTGGGACCAAAGGTGCAGACAATCCCCCAACTGGTTCTGTTATACAAACAATGCAAACACTGGAACCCCTAGTTTTGGTGAAAAGATATCTTGACCCACAACTATCATCAACTCTCAGTACCGAATAGCAATACTGAGGAGGATCCTTTCTAAACTGCACAAAGAAGAGAAAGTTCTGATTTAATCTACGTTAATACAATTACGGTAAATACATGCCAATAGTGAATGCAAAAATAATGAATCAAGTATCAAGCATAAACGAATGAATCACGGATCAAACAAACACCTATCAACCATCACTCACCTAAGCTCATCCTAACAATCGTTGAGGCGTCCTAAGCCGACTTCAACTCAACGGGTTTTTATAGTTGTGCCAGTACTAGTACTTAATACAGAAAGAATACCCAGGGGAGGTGTGGCGGAGTGGTCTTGCCACTGGCCTGGTAATCCAAAGGTCCCAGGTTCAAATCCCGATGTATCAATGGGAAGATATTATTGGGATGGAATTTGTGCTATACCTAGTATCAGTGCATTACCACAAAGCCCACCGAAACGCCAATAAAATACCCTCATTGTTCCCTGATTAAATAGCACTGTATGAATATTCCCATATTCAAAATATGCTATAGGGGTGCAATGCCTGGTGAGTTATCTGCTCAACAGGTGGCGTTGTGTGTGTGTGTGTAAGAGTGAGAGTCCGAGTGTAGGGGGTGAGACAGTGAAGCACGGGAACGAGGTGGCTTCAGAGATGAGGTCGCTTAGGGCCATGAGTGAGCCTCGTGCCTCATGTGAAGGAAAGATGGCAGGTGCTCGTCATACTCTATGTGCTTCACATGTCTCACTCCCTAGACTGGAAGGAGACCTCACAGGGTTCACTGCTCATTGTAAAGCGGTGAATGTTCAGGCTCAAAGCCTATGTCCGAGAAGGAGTAAGTTGGAAAAAAAAAAAAAAAAAAAAAAAAGGAGGAACACAGCCTACCTGCAGCGTGTTGCAACACAACTATAAAACACCACAGTCTAATTTGTCCAGTCTATCAGTTGGCCTGGGCCGAAGTAATCCTCCCTGTAACTGAAAGACTATTGAAGTCCTCCACCCTCTACTTCGAACCAGGCATTCCCAATAGACTGGACCCCTAGCTAAAATAATGCACATACAAGAAATAATGATCGGCTGGTAATAACACACGCCACTGCAGAAATATAATAGAATACTGAAGCTATTATGTCAGCGAGGAATAATCTTCTTACTCCTCCACCAATACCAAGGTATACTGGCTCCCTTAACAAAGCCAAGGGTGCGGCTATACACAGAAGGGAAAAACAATAGTTAATCTGCAGTCACAATACGAGGAGCAAACAAACCACACACACCCCTTAGAATCCGTCAGATGGTACGTTAATCGGCCAATGAATAAATAAAGAATAATGCCAATGATTTAGTAAAGAATTAAATAAACAAATGCCACTAAAGAGAAACACAAGAGAAGATGTTACTCCCTTGATAAGTAAATGCGGACTGATGATCCTATAGCCGGGACCTACTGACACCAACAGATGGCTCCACTTGAACCAGCCTGATGGTTCTTTTATACAATGTAATCCTTACTTAAATAATGCAACTATGACAAGTAGGACCACATAGGATTAAACAACTAAATACAAAATGTTTATACAACGCATAATATAATATGCATACTGTATCAATATACCGGAAAACCCCATTAACCCGGCAGCTGCAGGAAGACTCATCAGAGATTTTACTGGGTGGCTGCATGAAGATTTAAGATCCTAGGTCTAAAAAAACACATTTAAAACACCCCAGTGTCACTAAAAAAAAAAGCAATTTGTGTTTAGGTGAGATAATTTCCCTCCATTACTTTCTACCACTCCTACACATGTGCCCCCCCCCCCTCCCCCCATTTTCCCCCTCTCCTCAATTATCAGGTATTTTCTCTATTATTCCCGATATTTATCAAGTATTTCCGTGGGAGAGAGGGAGGACCTAGGGTGGAGGTGTGTAACTCCGACCCTCCAAGCCAGTCAGAAAGCTCTCCTGGTCTCTCAGTGCCATGCAAGACACGAGAGAGGGAGGGTGTGCCTGTCTCGCCGGCCTGGGCCAGATTACGACCGCAGGGCTAATATATACAATTTTCACCAGCTAATTGCTGTTCCCACTTGTTTTATTAATTTCCCATGCTCATATGTTCATATTACTGTAAAAGTAAAATAGGCGCATATGGATAAGTATTAATTATATATATGGTAAATTAACAATTTTTGTGAGGAATGAATCAGAATACCTTCGCACCGCGGGCACTTTCAAATACCATACCTGTGCAGCTGTCGAGTTAATAATAAATGGGTTACATAATTTCGCCACTATTTAAAGAATGGGAAAATCAAAGAGACCATGTCATTGAACTAAATAATACGAATTTGAAACAGACGCTAATATATGGATAATTATCGATCACTGCTGCTTCACGCCGTATGGTTGATCATTGCTTCACGCAGTATTGAAATTACCGCAAGACGGTATGATATAATATTCACCATGTGAATATATGACCAATGCAACATAGTAAGTTATGAACATAAATTAACTAAATTAATCTTACGATGGTGGAACATCGTAACAATATATATATATATTGGAGGTGTGGTGGAGTGGTCTTGCCACTGGCCTGGTAATCCAAAGGTCCCGGGTTCAAATCCCGATGTATCAATGGGAAGATATTATTGGGATGGAATTTGAGCTGTACCTAGTATCAGTGCATTACCACAAGCCCACCGAAACGTCAATAAAATACCCTCATTGTTCCCTGATTAAATAGCAGTGTATGAATATTCCCATATTCAAAATATGCTATAGGGGTGCAATGCCTGGTGAGTTATCTGCTCAACAGGTGGCGTTGTGTGTGTGTAAGTGTGAGAGTCCGAGTGTAGCGGGTGAGACAGTGAAGCACGGGAACGAGATGGCTTCAGAGATGGGGTCGTTTCGGGCCATGAGTGAGCACAATGCCTCATGTGAAGGCAAGATGGCAGGTGCTCGTTGTACTCTACGTGCTTCACATGTCTCACTCCCTAGACTGGAACAAGACCTCACGGGCTTCACTGTTCATTGTAAAACGGTGAATGTTAAGGCTCTCAGCCTATGCCCGAGAGGAAGTAAGTTGGAATATAGAAAAAAAAAAAAAAAAAAAAAAAAAAAAATATATATATATATATATATATATATATATATATATATATAATATTATATATATATATATATATATATATATATACAGTATATACCGTATATATATATATATATATATATATATATATATATATATATATATATTGTTTGTTTGTGTAGTTATGAAAAGAAGAGTGGTGTGCTTGCTTTGTGTAGTGGAATGGAATAGAGAGCTAGCTGGATTACTCTCTGTGTAGGTGAGACACACTTTGAAACAATGAGACAAGCCAGACAAATGGAACAGGAGTTCCAGCAACTTCTTGTCACTTGCCTATGAGGCCTCCCATGAGTATTGCCTTATTTAATTGGTGTCTACAAACTCTCATTGTAATTGACGGCGCTCTGCTAGGACAATGACATTTCTATAACTTGATATTATGGATAGGATATGCGTCAAACTCATACACAAAAATACCTATATATATATATACTGTATACTGTCTATATATATATATATATATATATAATATATATATATATATATATATATATATATATATATATATATATATATATATATATATGTATAATTATATAATTATATACTATACTGTATATATATACGGTACATATACAATACCGTATATATATATATATATATATATATATATATATATATATATATATATATATATACCTGTATATATACAGTACTGTATATATATATATATATATATTTATATTTATATATTTATATATATATTTATATACAGTATGTGTGGACTTTATATAGATTTGTTATTTCTCTATTTATGTTTACACTTAGGGTGTTGTTCTATTCCTCCTGTCTTTTTCTCTTACCCACCTTCTGTCTAACATTTTATTTGTTCTTCCTATCTGTCTTACTACATCACATACGGTAGTCGTTTCGTTCATCCAATATTCTACTATATCTTCTGTCTCTTCTGTCTGTGTCTCCTGAAAACTGTATCCTTTGTATCATTTCTAATGTTCCCCTTAACCCTTCACCACAATTACATATTTTCCATCCTATTTTGGTTACCATTAGATAACTTTCTTTTATTTGTAATCTGCCAATACGACTCAAATGGGTAGATACGATCTCAAAATACCCTCTTATTACCTTCGTAAACTGCATAAAATAAAATAATTTTAGCCAGAATAAAACGTAATAAGGCGTCATGGTGCTGAAGGGGCTAATGTTTTCCTCATATGATTCTATAATTTTCCTGTTTTTAAAATGATCAAAGGCCATGACAACATGGATGTATGTAAGTACATAGGTTCCTTGAGAAGTGCGTGTGGAGTTACATGGAGGGATAGACAGACGAATGAGGAAGTAAGAAGGAAGGAGGTGTGGTGTGGAGGTAGATGTGCTGGAAAGTGTGAAAAGGAACACCTTGAGATGGTTTGGCCATATGGAACGTATGGGAAGCGAGAAAATGACTAAGAGGGTGTACTTGAGCGAGGTGGAAGGATAGAGAGGGAGAGGTAAACCGAAAGAGAGGTGGAAGAATAGAGTGAAGAAGTATATGGATGAAGGCGGTGCTGGTTGGGAGGAGGGGCGTCGACTAACTGGGGACATAGGTGCATGGGGGCGTTTCGTTCGTGGCCACCCCTTCGGGAATCACGGTGTCAGGCAATAGATAGATAGATGTAAGTACTTCACACTAGATAACTCAAATTACACAAGAAATAATGGTTACAAAATTATCGGAAAGGTGTTTAATTCACATGAAACGAAGCAATTATTTGTCAACAGAGTGGTCAACTTATGGAATAAATTGCCTAGAGGTGTTGTAGAATGCCATACAGTCCAGACAATAATATATCGCCTTGATAAATATCTTATCATGGGGGCACAAGGCTGGGAACCCTCCTCCCCTTGTATAATTCTCCTACTCCACGAGACAGAGAAAAGGGCGAGGGAACGCAAAAGTTGTCCCGGACCCTGAGAATAGGAACTTATAATGTTGTTTCTGCTCGGGCTCTGTCTCGTATCGGCCACCCCAAGCAATGGGGTATGTGCCTGAGTATACTGTATACATACATACTTACAAACCCCCGACTGACTGCGTTTGTGCCTAAGTATTGCGACCATTTCAGTATCGTACATAGTACTATAATTTTGTTTTCTGAACATAGTCTTTCTGGAGCTGAAACCCTTCAGTTGATGGCTGTGGCTATCTTTTATATACATTATAAGCAGCCTAGTTAGGACCATTAGGTATGTTGTTACTTGCATTCCTTTGTATTTCTTTCTTCCCATTCATTCGACTTTGTTTTATTTCTCTTCTTCTACTCTCTCCGTATTTGCTCCCTTCCTCCTTGTTCTTCTTTCTCTCGTCCCAATTTATTCACTCCTCTATATTTCAGTATGTCCCGTGTTTCCCTCTCCCTGGCGGTCACATTGTAACTGACGGTGGGACGCCAGTCATAAATATAACGACAAATGGCTTGACAATCGAATGTTAACAATTCATGTTCAGCCAGGGAACTGTGTCCGTTGTTTTTTGTTTTTGTTGTTCATTGTTGTGTGTGCCCCCATACACTTGCGCTGACAGGTAGGCGGGAAGTCAGGCTGACTGGATTGTCTTCAGGTTGGCATTAAATGTTTGAATATTATAAATTCATCAATATCATCACCGCACGAAAGAGAGAGAGAGAGAGAGTGAGGGGGGGGGGTAAATAATGCTACCTCGTGGATAAAACTGCATTCATGGATCTCTCTGTGTATATTACAGTCACATCTGGAATTCGTGTTACATTTTAAAAACGTCTACTGTATACTCTGCCTGCTTTGTAATGCAATGCTTCTTGTCAGAATGGAGGTTGAGCGTGCCCTGCCTCCTAGAGCTCGATCTCTCTTTATCTCATACTAGATCGCTTTCTCTCTAAAACATTTTTGACATAACCAATTTTTGTCTACTAGATTATTGATGACAACATGCGACTGCCCCTGTTTATTGACTGCCCGACATGTGACATTTCCCTCAGTACTATACTACTTTCTTCAGCATTCACACATTGCACACCAGGTATTATGGAGACACCCGGTTTGCCATTGTAGCAACAGAAAACCTGTTTTGGTGGGCGACTGTGGCCTGATGAAATCAATCCACCTCTTTGTGTTATCTTGGGGTGTGTGTTTGACTACATCTATATAATCTTTATATTATAATTTACTTTGTCTACTGATTGTCCTAACCTCAACTCTTTGCACGTGTGTGTGTGTGTGTGTGTGTGTGTGTGTGTGTGTGTGTGTGTGTGTGTGTACCCTGCATGAGGGTACACTCATGTGAACTTTCCTTTACCTTTTTTTTTTTTCTTTTCTTTTCTTCTACTTTTTATTTCTCAGAGCAAGGTGTGAATGGTGGCCGTGATTATTATTATTTGTGTTTTGGTATTTGTTGTTCTATGTGTAGGAATGAGACATAAATCAGAGCTGCCTATAATAATTGTCCCCCCAAAAGTTGAAAGAGTGACAGGGAGCCAAGTTCAAGGTACGTTAGAGTCAAAATGTCTGGACACACAAAGCTTGAACCCCTGTTTAAGTAATAGGATGAGGGAAACACAGAGTGAAGGAGAGAGTTCCAACAACAACAACCTTACCCACTGCTGCTATAAGTGCCATGTTGTTGGCTGGCCTGTGCTGGGTAATTTAATTGTCTGTAGGAATTAAGGTTAATTATCTACGTGAGGTCATTGGACTAGATTCAGACATCTGCGTATAATTATGTTGCATAATGTGTTTTCCTGTTTCAGTGAGATCATTCGTTTGCATTAAGGGGAGATGGGTGTATTCATTAAGGGTGTACTCATTTGCTTATGTATTTATCTTATTTTTATGTTTTTGGTTCGTCCCTAGACCTCCACCAAACTAAACAAAATTACATCCCTAGATAAATGTTGTCGATACAAAAATGTTCCGGCAGGAGGCCGGTTACTAAGGCAACCTCCCAGAACCTGGGTGTGCTAAATCGCCTCAAGGGGTTCTTTACCCCTCCACAGCTTCTGTCTCTTTACAGGGGCACAGTGCATCCCTGTATTGAGTATTATTCACATGTGTGGGGATCCTCTCACATTGCATTCCTAGACAAAGTAGAAAGGAAAGCCTATCGTATTATTAACTCCCGTCCACTCAGCAACTCTCTGCAAGCTCTCTCTCTTCGCCGCAATGTTGCATCTCTCTCGCTATTCTATCGCTACTACAATAATCAGTGTTCCTCGGAGCTTTCCCAGTATATACCACCTCCTCTACGTAGGGTACGTAGTACCCACCTTGCAACACAATCCCACCCATACTCTGTGCAACTCTCCAACCCATGAGTGAAAAGTTATTCTCAGACTTTCTTCTATTCAACTGCTGAGCTCTGGAACTCTCTCCCAGAATCAGTCTTTCCCTCTTCTTATGACCTAAATTGCTTCAAACTCCGTGTGTCCAGGTATTTTGGTTCGAACATCCCTTGATTTTGGTCCTGTCACTCTTTCAACTCTGGGGGAGGCACTCGCTTCAGGCAGTTCTGCCTTTTGTCTCCCTCAATTACATAGAAGAAAAACAATTACAGGGTCGCTATCGCTCACCAAGGGAAAAAATTACACCTACATAAATGGGGTGAATGGCCTAAATAATGCCAACCTAATGGGCCGATTGTCTTAAAATATCATAAGTAGTTGGGATAAATATGAGGGACTAAAGGGGGCCAGAAAAACAACCATCCCTGTTAACGTCAGCAGGTTTACAGTGTAAGGTGGTTAGTAAAAATAGGACTTCAGAGGCTATCAACCCTCGTGGATTATTAAGCCAGCACTCTGTAAGTCAAGAGTAACGTCAGGACTGGAGCCCCTTTTCGAGACCACCAGTCCCGTGTTTGGTGTGTGATGTTTTTGGGAAGTGTGTGGATGGAGCTTCAATTGTTTAAAATGAATTGTGCTACATCCTTTACTTGAAGCGATTGTTTTACGTGTTATAGTAAATCACCGACATCATCCAAAATATTATGAATTGCATGTCGTTCAAAACTCTTTATTGTTGTTATAACATATATTTGTTTCATTAACGTATTGTATTCTGTCGTACTTTATCATGTTGGTTAATCAGAGATAAACTTAATCAGAGATAAACTTAATCAGAGATAAACTGAATTGCCGCTAACATATTACTACATATAGACACTAATACCACCTATTAAAGAAAGCAACAAAACTACAACCTACTTCATGTTCAAGAATCGTGTTTAACTATAAGTAAAGGCTAAATATTCCTGTGTAGCCCTTAAGTGAAATTGATCTATCTATCTATTGCCTGACGCCGTGATCCCCGAAGGGGTGACCACGAACGAACCGCCTCCTTGCACCTCTGTCCCCAGTCAGTCGACGCCCCTCCTCCCAACCAGCACCGTTTTCATTCATATAATTCCTCACTCCATCCTTCCACCTCTCCTTCGGTGCACCTCTCCTCTGACAGAGAGGGTGAAATGTATCAACGACAGTATTTATCTGCCAGTGTTGAATTTTATAACAGCAGGATAATATTATATATGCATATGTTCTCAACTCATAGCATCAAATAGCTTAATGCAACTCAATAGGGAATGAATACCGATGTCAGTGGGAATTATACTTTGACAAATACTTACTGTAATAATAATTAATGTTGTGTTATTCAAATGGCAGCATTGTCTGATAGATGTCATAAACGATTACATTATTTAACACAATAAACAATGAGCGCCTCCACATGCATTTTATAAACACTATTTTATATTGAATATTATCATAATTGGATGAGGGCTGGTCCTATCCAGAATAAGGTTTGGCATCCTCTACCCAACCTTAACTGTTTCTGTCTGTCTCTTTTACTGTCCTGCTTTTCTTTCTGGGGGCAGGTGGCTGGGAATCCCCCCCCCCCCCCTCCACTACCCACTCCGTGTAAAATTCACCTACTATAGTCTATTCGCTGTAGGTAGGCAAGAAATCATGACTAACCTCTGTAACTAAAAAAATTACTAGAGTAATCGAGATAATAATTCTACCATTTAGGAATAGTCAGTCAAGTAATAGATGTGGAAATTTACAGCCAATTTGTTCTAGCCCGTTTTGAGTTACAGAGGATAGACGTCATGATTTCTCGCCTACTTACAGCGAATAGACTATAGACGAGACAGAGAAAAGGTGGAAGGAACGCTAATGTGGTCTCGGATCCAAAGAATTGAAACTTTAAATGTTGTTTCTGTTCGGGCTCTGTTTCGAGTCGGCCATTCCCAGCTATTAGGTATGTGCCCGAGTATATAAACACATACATACATACATACATACATACATACATACATACATACATAGGCTACATACATACATTACATACATACATTATCGGTATGTTTAGAACAGTTTTCTGTTGTGCTGTGTTGTCCCTATTCAGGCTCTGTCTTAAGCCTTCCCCCGAAAAAATAGAAAAATGGGGAATGGGCCTGAGTAACATTGTACAAACTGCTTATTATTGGGTATCAATACGCAATATATTTCCGATATACAGTAGGCCTATATCCTTTTAAAAACAGTTATCAAGAATAATGATTTAGTTACATGAATATGTTGCTGACCTGATTTTGGATTGGAATGGGGAACCATGCTGTCTACGCATAAATCAGAGTATATTTGCAATATTAATAGTTCAGCTATCTCTATCAGAAATAAGAACTATAACACCTATTCAAATGAGAACCTTAACCCACTGAACCACAGCTAGTTAATACAAATGTACCACCCAGGACCATAGTTGTCAAAAAAAAAAAAATCAGAAAACACCAGGAATGGGTTAGAAATAAAGGAAAACCCACAACAAAATGATCCCCTAGGTCATTAAGGGGTACTACGGTGCGCCCAAAAGTCAGAATTACAAGAGGGGAAATGGGTAGGCAAAAACAGGCAAAAACAGGTTTTTGCGCGCTCACACGCACACGGTTGGACTTTGAGAGTGTTCAACCATCAGCATTGTTGCGTGGGATACTTACACACTTCTCATACAAATCTGAGCCCTCTAGGTGCCATAAGACCGGAGTAATTATACCCCGATGCAACATATGCGTCCTGGGGTTCAGCGTTACATACAGTACATTGCCGACGCACTGTTTGCGTCGCTGGGGCTCAGTGGGTTAATTACCACGGATACTAAATATTGTTGACAGATGTTTTGGAATTGGTTTCAGAATTATTGAATTACAAAGGCAACTATAGTCGATTCATTTCCATCTGACAGTAAATTGAATCCCTTAGCCACTCGTTTTTCGATACTTAATTGAAAAATATGAAACAACTACGTATCTGTACTATATAAATACCAGGATTTTATTATTAACAACATATTTTGCTTGAAAGTAGTCGAAATAACCGAGTAAACAAGAAGGAGGCATGACAATTTACCGTCAACTAAAAAACAACAAATGCATAGTGGCTGGTGAAATGCTTTACCTACATTATGTAATAATACACAGAAAGTGAGTAAAGCCAGCCAAAGAGGGCAACCTGCAACAGAGAATAACGTTCAGTGGTTGTAGGAAGAATACTGCCAATGAAGTTATAGTGCAACAGCCTTGGGTTTACTGCAGAGCCAGACATTTACTGTAAGGGGGGACGGGTTTATTAATGCAAAGCCAGACATTTACTGTAAGGGGGGACGGGTTTATTTATTATTCGATTTATTTATGTTTTATTATCATTGTTTGTCCTGCCCAGACCTCCATCAAGCTTAACAAAAAACATCCCTAGATCCCCCTTCAATATAAATGTATACATTTTTTGGTAGAAAAATGTCCTGGCCGAAGGCTGTGTTTCTCCTATAATACAGGCTCGCTATCGCTCATCATGAAAACAATTACACCTAAATGGAACGAAAGGTCTAAATATTGACATAGATATCCTAACCTAATGTGCCGGACGTCTACAAATCTGAATAATATGCAAACTAATGAAGCTAAACATGGGAGAGAAGGTGGACCAGAAAGAGCAACTGTCCCCCCTTTAAGAGTGACGAGTTAGCCTTGCAGCAACTAAGGTTATAACCTTTGTGAAGGTGAAAGTTCACATCATCTCATTTAGTAAATGAAATATTCAATATACATTTGTTTACGTCATATACTGTATACTTCACAAAGATGTAGAAATGGAAGGGTTTTATCCGAAATATAGTATTTAATTTTTACATATTTAGTTTACTATAAAAAAGGTGCTACTGCGGCAAACTTGAGGAATATGACTGAAACAGGAGTGATCAAGGGGTTAGTATTTCATATTAAATTATATGTTTTGAAAACTCTTACATTTAACGGTAACAAGATAAACAAACAAGCGACAGGACTATTATAGTGAAGAGGCTACAACAGTTAAGGGGACAGTGGTGATTTGTTTGGGTCTATTTATTGATGTAATAATGTAATATTTGTTTCCTCGCTAGACCTTCATCAAGCTAACAAAAAAAAAAAAACACACTCCCTAGATACATTTTGTAAATTGTTCGATAGTAAAATGTCCCGGCCGAAGGCCGATTTATTTTATAATTGCATGCTCGTTTTCGCTTGCCAGAAAACAAATCGACACCTAAATGGCACGATAGGGCTTGATCTAGCTATAGAAATGGGACTTAAGGTTTTAAAATCTACCAACTAATGGGGTGAGCTTCATAAAATCTGAAAACTAATGGGGCTAAACATGAAGAAGAATGGGGATCAGAGAAGCAATCCATCTCCCCTTAAACCGTTCAGCGTAGTCTCGAATTGTATATGAAATGGAATGGAATATTGTTTCCAAGTATGACTTCCCCTTCTCCTCAATAAAAATATGAAAATGTAAACAATTCATGATCACGCCGTGGTAGAGTTGATTAAAGCATAGACTCTTGTTCTGACTGTAGGTGGTTCGACTCCCGGCTGAGAGTATACCAAATAGCAGCTAACGAGTATATGTGAGATATACTATATATTAATAAATATCGTGCTTGGCAGGGTGACCATAACATGAAATAAATTCAAACCAAGTTGCGTGGGAATATTTGTTAAAATGTCTATATAGTGTTCTGGGATGTAGGTTCTACGACTTGTGTATAAAATGGAATTCTTTTTCCAAGTAGGATTTTCCCTTCTCCTTGGCATAAATAAAAAAACATATATAGAGCACTCACTAACGATAGTGCTATCGGGTAGGTACCTGTAAGCATAGCATGCCTCAAGTGACCCCTTTCAATAACTACCCTACAAATAACCTACATTTATCGTACAAATAAACTAAGGAAATCGCAAAAGCAACATATTTATACAAATAGTAGTCTTTTAACAAGAACATTTCATTAAAAAAATCATCAATATTAATAATAGAAAAAGATAAACAATAAATACAAACAGACACAAAGTAAGCAGAGGTTATACAAGAAACTTCACGTTAAAAATGCTTTGATTAAAATCATTTATGTCAAATTTGAGAATACAGTCACAGTAATTGACCCTAAAAAAAATACATTTATGTAACAATTTACTTGCCTCATAAAAAAACAGGGACTCTCGGCCTAACTGGCCGTGGTTCGAGTCCCGGCTGAGAGTAAACACACACACACACACACACACACACACAAACACAACACGACAAGACGAGCGTAGCTCAATTCCTGTAAGCTACAAATAGATGAATACACACACTCAAACACACACACACACATACACGGGTCAGGTTAACCTATTGGCTTAGAGCACTGTACGCTGACCGCAAGATCGAGGGTTCGAATCCCCCAGAATCCTAAAGGATTTTTCAGTTATCCTGATGAAGAGGAGTGTATCGTGGTCCCTTCCTAGCCAAGCTGCTCAGTTATCAGCCTGTGTTAGCCTACACGTACTTCTCATCACTGCATATGCATATGTAATTATGTATTACGGTGGGAACTATCGAATTACAGAATATATTTTACGGAGAAGTAAGAATTATATTGGACATTAAAGTAATACTCTAAAATCGCAAAATTCTTGGTAGGGTATAATTTATATGTGGATATATATCTATGCCTCTACAAGCCTCCATCCCTGCAGTGAGACAACTTTGATACATTTATTTTCCATCAAATCCGTTGCCTTCCTCGCCCCTGCCACCAATCAGGGTAATTTGCAATCCTGGTTTTCAGAGGAGTTTCAAATATTTACAAACTTCCCCGCCTGGGCTCCCGCTGGAATTTCCCAGGAGCAATTCAGGTCCCGGTGTGTGTAAACATGGGCCGGGGCACCAGTCGGGGTTAATGTAATAACAGTAATCATCCGGGTGTGTGTTTGTGTATGTGTGTGGGGGGGGGGGGGGGGGGGGGGGGGGGGGGGGTTGAGCTCAATATCATGACGAGGCGGTGGAAATACCCTCTGTTAGGGTCTGCACGGACAAGTGTATCAGTATTTGGTCAACTGTTTGGTCCTTATGGAGGTACAGTCACTTATACAAATTCGTGGACCCCCTTAGTTTTTCTTTATGGCAGTATCACCCACCCTCTGGATTAATTTTTGGATGGAACTTGCTTTTCAGTAAATAGCATAAATAGTGAGGTTGCTCATGTATAGAAAATTATATATATATATACATTTGTTTTCAGAGATATACTTCCACAGTTACAATTAGGTGAAGTTCAAGATTTGTTTACGAGTGACTGTACTTCTGGCCAGGCTCTTACTTTGGTTGCCTGTATACCAAACTTAACAATTAATACAGTCTGGGGATAATCAATAAATGGGTTATACCCTTCTCATTTCAGAATACTTGCAAATTGATGATATCCAAGTCTCTTATATAAATCAACACTCCAATGTCATGCTCAATAGTGACATAATATAAGTAACACCCTTCCTATATCATAAGGACTATGGCTGTAAGTCGTTTATCAGACTTACCACAAATTGGGGGGATGGTTCACTTTTGGTCGATTTTCATGCATTTATATATTATTTTTCTAGTTTCCTCCCTAGACCTCCATCACACTTAAAAAAACACCCCCAAGACCTCCCTTCAAGATTAATTTGTACATTTTTCGGTAGAAAAATGTCCTGGCCGAAGGCCGGTACCTCCTAGATTACAGGTTCGAAATCGCTCGTTGAATAAAAATCGACATCTAAATGACACAAAAAGTTTCAATATTGACAAAGAAAAGGGGCGAAAGGTTATAAAATCGCCAAACTAATGGGCTGAACCTCTTAAAATCTGAAAACTAAAGGGGCTAAGCATGAAGGAGAAGGGGGACCAGATAAACTAACCACCTCCTTAATGAGGAGACACACTGATAGGAAGCCGGAGAAGGAAAGAGGGCGGCAAAAGGGACGTGGCAAAACATTAACCCCTTCTGTATCTGCGACATCTTTTATACTTTATTGTAGTTATATATAACGAAGTGGCTACGGGACACCACCAGTGGTGTCACGCAGCCCAGCCAGTGAGGCTGGGCTACGGGACACCACTGGTGGTGTCCCGTAGCCCAGTGGTGTCTCGCAGCCCAGCCACACTGGGTAGGCTACGGGATACCACCACAAGTGTTTTCGTATTTATCGACATATAATTCAGCCAATTAGACTGTTGAAGCGAAATTCTTTGGATTATTATTTATATTATCATTAAAAACGTTGGACTTTATTAAATTATAATCCTACATGTTGTATAAATTATACAGACCTATTCCACACTCAACTCCCTACGCCACACACACTCAGACATACCTATTTATACATCTAACTAGGCTTATATATAGCCGTTATATATGTGTGTATATTCTTCGTCTCGCATATCCATCTTATAAGAACATATGGGAGTCTGCAGTTAGTCGATTGGCCAAAACAAGGCAGATCCCTCTCACACCCAACCCCTCTCGTTCATACGTTTATCTAATTTTATTTTGAAACTCTCTATTGTTCTTGATCCCACAATGGCGCTATGTATCCTATTCCACATGTCTATTGTCTACATATCTGTTACCATTATGGTATAATGATCAAACAGAATTAAAGTCATTCATACTTGCATAACGTGCTATAAGACAGCTTGACGACGTTCTCAAGCACAAGTGCGTCAATGTGTGGATAGTTACATGTGTTTGTGTAAATTAATATGTTTGTGAGTGTAATATAAAGTAATGCAAATACAGTATATGTGCGTAAATAAATGTTTGCTTACGAATGTTATATGGATGTTCAAATGCATGTCTACATGAGTATGTATGTGCGTGTGTAAGAGTGTGAGAGTCAGCATAAATGGTACGAAGTCAGAATGGGGAGCAGTCAAAAGTGGTGTCCCCCAGGGATCTGTATTAGGTCCTCTGTTGTTTGTTATATACATAAATGACCTTGATTTAGGTATAACTAGTAGGATAAGTAAATTTGCAGACGATACCAAAATGGGGAGAACAATTGATTCAGATAGAGATATAGAGTGCCTCCAAAGGGATCTAGATACCTTACACGAATGGTCAGTAAATTGGCAGATGAAGTTTAACATTGACAAATGCAAGGTATTAAAGATAGGGAAGATGCATACAAATGTTAAATATAAACTAGCTAATGTGGAATTAGAAAACTCGAATTGTGAGAAAGATCTAGGTGTGTTTGTTAGCAATGATTTGAAGCCTAGACAACAGTGTATAAGCGTTCGAAACAAGGCAAACAGGATTCTCGGGTTCATCTCAAGGAGTGTGAGTAACAGAACTGCTGATGTTATCTTAAAACTTTACTTGTCATTAGTGAGACCCCATATGGATTATGCTGTTCAATTTTGGTGTCCTTATTACAGAATGGACATAGATTCATTGGAGAGAGTACAACGTACAATGACAAAAATGATCCATAATATTAGAAATCTTCCGTATAAAGAAAGGTTGAAGAAATTAGGCTTACATTCGTTAGAGAGACGCAGAGTTAGAGGGGATATGATAGAGGTGTCCAAGTGGGTTAGTGGGATTAACAAAGGGGACATGACAAATGTACTAAAGCTCAGTGATAGCGAAAGAACTCGTACCAATGGTTTCAAATTAGATAAATTTCGTTTCAGAAAGATATAGGCAAATATTGGTTTGGTAACAGAGTTGTAGATGGGTGGAATGGACTACCAAGTGCTATAGTGGGATTAAAAACGATAGGGAGCTTTAAGATAAAATTGGATAAGCATATGGACGAGAAGGGTTGGGTGTGAAGGGGGATCAGCAGGGTTGGGCCAATCAGCGCTCTGCAGACCCCCGTAATCCTGCGTTAATCTCTAACCGTTTTGGTAAGATGATCCTCAGGGTATTAGAGTGTTGAGCCTATAATTGGGCTTTGTAATTGGGGTTGTGTGGGACAGGGATCTGCCTTGCTTAGGCCAATCGGCTTTCTGCAGACTCCCATTTTCTTATGTTCTTATGTAATGGCATGTACGTTTGGGTCATAATTTGGAAGGACACAATTATATATTTGTGAAAGAAATTGCAAAGTACACTGTAAAGTGATCAGCTCAGTAGCAGTAGGCTTTCAAGAATAAACTGAATAGCTTAATTAATTAATTGGGTGTGAGCTGGATCTGCCTTGCGTAGTCCAGTTGGGGTGCGCAGTGCAAGCTTGCATGCACGAGTAGGAATGTGCATGAACGAGAATAAAGCCGGTACGTTTGTGAGTAGAAATATGTGTTTGTATAATTGATGTACAACATTAATAATGAATGTACAATATGTTTGTGTGTGTGTGAGTATGTGTGTATGTGTTTGTGTGTGTGTGTGTGTGATAGAGAGAGAATGAGAGAGTCATTCACATGACTTGTCTTTGTGAATGTGTGTTTGTGTTTGTGATTAGGAATGCGAATATGTATTTGTGCGTGTGGTTCTGAAAGAACATTTAGAGTGTGGGAGGGGATATCAATGTGTGTGCGTGTGTATTCTGATTGGAAATGTGAAGGCGAGTGTGTAATTGTGAATGTATGTTCGAATATATGTGCGTTGAAGAGTGGTAATATAAAAGTGTGTGTGTGTGTGTGTGTGTGTGTGTGTAGATATATGAATATAAATATCCGAACTTGTTCGTCAAGGTGAATACATGCAATGCGAGTTAATGACATTGTGGGTAGGAATACGAATATGTGTTCCTTAATGATTTTGTGCGTGAAAATGTGAATGTGCATGAGTTTGTGTGTGTTTATATAGTGAATCAACATAGAAGATAATAGGTAAAGTTTCTCAATTGATGATGCATATATTGTCTGGTGATTATTGGCATCCAAATGTGATGTTTGGTTAATTTAGGATAGGGATTGTAATTGGTAATCTATAGCATTATAAAACATTTATATTGCTACCATGTGAGTGCGGGCCAAGAAGGTTGCCAACAAAAAAACCCGCTGACCAACCTCAAACTAATCCAGAAAATTAACACCTACTTGTAAATTGTACCTCTCTCTCTCTCTCTCTCTCTCTCTCTCTCTCTCTCTCTCTCTCTCTCTCTCTCTCTCTCTCAAATATATATATATATATATATATACGGTATATATATTAACAACCTTGATGTAGGAATAACTATATTAGATAAATCAGTAAATTTAAGGATGACACTAAATTGGAAACATTCCAAATAGATTTAGACATATTACACAAATGGGTAGTAAACTGGCAGATGAAGTTCAATGTAGGTAAATGCAGTGTAGTAAAATTGAGTAAATCGATAGGAAATGCAGGATACAATTTCGATAACGTGGATATAACTAACTCAAATAATGAAAAAGACTTGAGAATCATCGTCAACTGTGATTTGAAACCAAGAAATCAATGCATCAGTGTTCGAAATAAGGCAAATAGAGTTCTTGGATATATATCTAGAAATGTGAGTAGCAGAACAGCAGACGTAATCTTGAAATTTGATCTAGCGTTAGTGAGACTACACATGAATTATGCTGTTCAAAATTGGAGTCCCTATTAGAGAATGAACATAGATTCCTTGGAGAGAGTACAACTAAGAATGACAAAAAATAATCTGTAATATTAGAAATCTTCCATATGAAGACAGGTTGAAGAACATAAGAACATAAGAAAATTGGGAGTCTGCAGAAAGCCGATTGGCCTAAGCAAGGCAGATCCCTGTCCCACACAACCCCAATTACAAAGCCCAATTATAGGCTCAACACTCTAATACCCTGAGGATCATCTTACCAACACGGTTAGAGATTTAACGCAGGATTACGGGGTCTGCAGAGCGCTGATTGGCCCAACCCTGCTGATCCCCCTTCACACCCAACCCTTCTCGTCCATATGCTTATCCAATTTTATCTTAAAGCTCCCTATCGTTTTTAATCCCACTATAGCACTTTGTAGTCCATTCCACCCATCTACAACTCTGTTACCAAACCAATATTTGCCTATATCTTTTCTGAAACGAAATTTATCTAATTTGAAACCATTGGTACGAGTTCTTTCGCTATCACTGAGCTTTAGTACATTTGTCATGTCCCCTTTGTTAATCCCACTAACCCACTTGAACACCTCTATCATATCCCCTCTAACTCTGCGTCTCTCTAACGAATGTAAGCCTAATTTCTTAAACCTTTCTTTATACGGAAGATTTCTAATATTATGGATCATTTTTGTCATTCTACGTTGTACTCTCTCCAATGAATCTATGTCCATTCTGTAATAAGGATACCAAAATTGAACAGCATAATCCATATGGGGTCTCACTAATGACAAGTACAGTTTTAAGATAACATCAGCAGTTCTGTTACTCAGACTCCTAGAGATGAACCCGAGAATCCTGTTTGCCTTGTTTCGAACGCTAATTTATACACTGTTGTCTAGGCTTCAAATCATTGCTAACAAACACACCTAGATCTTTCTCACAATTCGAGTTTTCTAATTCCATATTAGCTAGTTTATATTTAACATTTGTATGCATCTTCCTTATCTTTAATACCTTGCATTTGTCAATGATAAACTTCATCTGCCAATTTACTGACCATTCGTGTAAGGTATCTAGATCCCTTTAGAGGCACTCTATATCTCTATCTGAATAAATTTTTCTCCCCATTTTGGTATCGTCTTCAAATTTACTTATCCTACTAGTTATACCTAAATCAAGGTCATTTATGTATATAACAAACAACAGAGGACCTAATACAGATCCCTGGGGGACACCACTTTTGACTGCTTCCCATTCTGACTTCGTACCATTTATGCTGACTCTCTGCTTCCTACCAATTAGCCATGACCTAATCCATCCCAACAACGCCCCACCTATTCCATGCGCCTCAACCTTTCTCATCAATCTCTCATGGGGGACTCTGTCGAAAGCTTTACTGAAATCTAAATATATTATATCATATGACTTGTCATTACCTACTGCTTCATGTACCTCTGAGAAAAAACTAAGCAAATTAGTAAGGCAAGAACGTCCCTCAGTGAATCCATGCTGAGAAGAATTTATTAAATTAAATGTATCTAGGTGGTTTCTAATTTTACTAGCAATAATTGACTCTAGTAGCTTTCCTATGATTGATGTAAGACTAATGGGACGGTAATTGGATGCTATTGATTTGTCACCTTTTTTGAAGATCGGAACTACGTTTGCAAGCTTCCAAGCTTCTGGAACTATACCTGTCTCCAATGACTTGTTAAATAAAAGTGTTAATGGGTAACTTAACTCATCCCTACATTCTTTTAATACTCTAGCATATACCTCATCAGGACCAGGCGATTTATGAGGTTTCAGTCTGTCAATTGCCTTAAGCACATCATTTCTACTTATAGTAATCGTACTTAACCTATTTTCTATACTATCGCTATATACCTTACGGACTTCTGGAAACTATGCCAAATTTTCATTAGTGAAAACGGAAAGAAATTTACTATTTAATGTACTGCACATTTCTAAATCATTTTCTGTCATTTCTCCTATCGAAGTTTTAAAGCTAGAAGAAGCTAGGCTTACATTCGTTAGAAAGACCCAGAGTTAGATATTATATGATATGATAGATATGATAGAGGTGTTCAAGTGGGTAAGTGAGATAGGCTAAATAAATGGGATATGAAAGATGTACTGAAGCTCAGCGATAGCTAGAAAACTCAAACAAATGGTTTCAAATGGGATACATTTCGTTCCAAGATATATAGGCAAATAGTGGTTTGGTAAGAGCTGTATAAACCTGTGGAACAGGCTACCTAGCGCCATAGTGCGATCAAGAACGATAGAGAGCTTCAAAATACAATTAGATAGATATACTTATGGACAAGATGGGTTGGGAGAAGAGGGATCTGCCTTGTGTTGGCCAATCGGCTTTATGCGGGCTCCCATTTTCTTATTTTGTCTTCTTCTTTTCTGTGTATGAAGGAGACAAAAGGCAGGTTACTAAGCTATAATACCATATACATATCTCTCTTATGTATACCTTTCATCCACTTAAAACACCTCTATCATTATTTCCTCTACATATTCGTCTATCTAGCAATATGATAGCAATATTAACTAATAAGTCAGTTAGTCACAACTAATAATTATTAGAATGTTTATAACACACACAAACACACACATTATATATATTTATATACAGTATATATATATATATATATATATATATATATATATATATATATATATACAGTATATGTGTGTGTGTGTGTGTGTGTGTATTAGAATATACAATGGGTGAAGCATTAGAACAAAAATAGATTATTGGTGAGTGGGAGGAGTATAATCTGTGATTAGAGGACCAGGTGGATCCTCTAATCACATTTAATTGGTACCATTGACTGCCTTGGTCCTTTAATTACAATGTATACTCCTCCCATTCCCCACTACCTCTTTTCTTAGTTGATACAATTTCTATATTTAACTGAATATTTAATAGTGGATGCTAATGTGCTATTAAGAATATGTACGTATTGTATGTATGAATGTACAGGTAGAGGAGGTAATTAGTTAAATGTTACTTAACTATAACTGTAATGATATTGGAGTTGGACATTATTGAATTTATATATGTACTTTGGCACATGTTGCTTGGAAGAGGAGTACAAAGGAGGAGAGAGAGAGAGAGAGAGAGAGAGAGAGAGAGAGAGAGAGAGAGAGAACATAACATAAGAACAATAGAACAATAAGATCTAATAGACTATTAGATCTTCTAGGACAAAAGAGAGGAATATATAGAAAAATTAGGAAAGGCGAAATTCACCTACTTGCTTACTATCAGAATCTATCAAGACAGGTAAAAAAAAAAGGATATTAGGAAAGAAAAAAGAAATTATGAAATTAAGGTTGCCAATGACTCAAAAAATAATCCTAAAGCATTTTACCAACTATATAAATCCAAGGTTAGAGATGTAATTGGTCCCCTTAAAACTTCGATAGGAGAAATGACAGACCATTATTTAGAAATGTGCAGTACATTAAATAGTCAATTTCTTTCCTGTTTCACTAATGAAAATTTGGCACAGTTTCCAGAAGTCCGTAAGGTATATAGCGATAGTACAGAAAATAGGTTTAGTACGGTTACTATAAGTAGAAATGATGTGCTTAAGGAAATTGACAGACTGAAACCTCATAAATCGCCTGGTCCTGATGAGGTATATGCTAGAGTATTAACCCTCTCCGACGTATGACGCGATTTTGAGCCTATTGGGAATACTTTAAAGCCTTTGTTTCCATCAGGGGTATTATAAACCTTTAGTTTAGTTACTTTAACCTCTGCAGTTGTCTTTGAGTTAGCTGTGGGCAGAAAACTAATTTTGGAGAGGTAATTATATGAGTGAGATAACTCTATTTCTTATTGCTAATCTGGATGAGTTAAGTTACCCATTAACATTTTTATTTAACAAGTCATTGGAGACAGGTATAGTTCCAGAAGCTTGGAAGCTTGCAAACGTAGTTCCGATCTTCAAAAAAGGTAACAAATCAATAGCATCCAATTACCGTCCCATTAGTCTTACATCAATCATAGGAAAGCTACTAGAGTCAATTATTGCTAGTAAAAGTAGAAACCACTTAGATACATTTAATTTAATAAATTCTTCTCAGCATGGATTCACTGAGGGACGTTCTTGCCTTACTAATTTGCTTAGTTTTTTCTCAGAGGTATATGAAGCAGCAGATAATGACAAGTCATATGATATAATATATTTAGATTTCAGTAAAGCTTTCGACAGAGTCCCCCATGAGATATTGATGAGAAAGGTTGAGGCACATGGAATAGGTGGGGCGTTGTTGGGATGGATTAGGTCATGGCTAATTGGTAGGAAGCAGAGAGTCAGCATAAATGGTACGAAGTCAGAATGGGGAGCAGTCAAAAGTGGTGTCCCCCAGGGATCTGTATTAGGTCCTCTGTTGTTTGTTATATACATAAATGACCTTGATTTAGGTATAACTAGTAGGATAAGTAAATTTGAAGACGATACCAAAATGGGGAGAACAATTGATTCAGATAGAGATATAGAGTGCCTCCAAAGGGATCTAGATACCTTACACGAATGGTCAGTAAATTGGCAGATGAAGTTTAACATTGACAAATGCAAGGTATTACAGATAGGGAAGATGCATACAAATGTTAAATATAAACTAGCTAATATGGAATTAGAAAACTCGAATTGTGAGAAAGATCTAGGTGTGTTTGTTAGCAATGATTTGAAGCCTAGAAAACAGTGTATAAGCGTTCGAAACAAGGCAAACAGGATTCTCGGGTTCATCTCTAGGAGTGTGAGTAACAGAACTGCTGATGTTATCTTAAAACTTTACTTGTCATTAGTGAGACCCCATATGGATTATGCTGTTCAATTTTGGTGTCCTTATTACAGAATGGACATAGATTCATTGGAGAGAGTACAACGTAGAATGACAAAAATGATCCATAATATTAGAAATCTTCCATATAAAGAAAGGTTGAAGAAATTAGGCTTACATTCGTTAGAGAGACGCAGAGTTAGAGGGGACATGATAGAGGTATTCAAGTGGGTTAGTGGGATTAATAAAGGGGACATGAACAATGTACTAAAGCTCAGTGATAGCGAAAGAACTCGTACAAATGGTTTCAAATTAGATAAATTTCGTTTCAAGAAAGATATAGGCAAATATTGGTTTGGTAACAGAGTTGTAGATAGATGGAATAGGCTAACAAGTGCTATAGTGGGATCAAGAACGATAGGGAGCTTTAAGATACAATTATATAGGCATATGGACGAGAAGGGTTGGGTGTGAGGGTGATCTGTCAGGTGTGGCCCAGGTCAAGGTTAAGAGATACAACAGGTTGGAGCATGGGGTCACTCAAACTCGTACCCGCTCGCGCATGACGTCACGAGGAAGGAAGGGTCGGAGGTCACTCGACTGTTTACCATTCATTCTCAAAGGAGCAGCCGAGCCAGCACTATCCTCCGTTTTCTTTTACTTCATACCGTGATGCTATAACTACTGTATAATGCCCTGTGAAAGTGCAGCTCTTCTATTTTAACTGAAAAAAATGCCTTTATATTGTCAAGTTGTTGGATGCATTATCTATATATATATATATATATATATATATATATATATATATATATATATATATATATATATATATATATATATATATATATATACGGTATATATAAATATATTATATATATATATATATATATATATATATATATATATATATATATATATATATACAGTATATATATATATATATATATATATATATATACTGTATATATATATATATATATATATATATATATACAGTATATGTGTGTGTGTAGTATGTAGGCTATGAACCATAAAACCGTGTAACTTCGGAAATTTTTCGAGTTTTTTTAACGATATCTCTTGACTTTAAACATATTATAGAGATATAACTAGGTAAAGTGATGCGTGGTGATAGTGCGCGGTAATCCAGGAAGCCTCCTAAAATTATCCCCCATAATAAGAGAGCTATCCTTATCCTAAATGGTGTCCGAAGTCATCTTGAAAAGTGGCTAATTACTTATTATCGCCAATGTCCGAAGTTACGACCCAAGTCCGAAGCGACCTGGTTTTACGGAATGTAATTATTTGTATGTATGTGTGTATACCGGTATATACCAGGTTCAGATTATGCTGTTCAAATTTGATGTCCTCATTACAGAATGGACATATATAGTTTATTTGGAGTCAGTACAACGAAGAATGACCAAAATTATCCATAATATTATATATCTTCCATATATAGAAAGGTTGAATAAATTAGTCTTGCACTCGTTACAGAGACCCATCTCGTCCAAATGCCTATCTAATTTTATCTTAAAGCTCTCTATCATTCTTGATCCCACTATAGCACTTGGTAGCCTATTCCACCTATCTACAACTCTGTTACCAAACCACTATTGGCCTATATCTTTTCTGAAACTAAATGTATCTATCTTGAAAACAATTGTTATAGTGTTTTCGCTATCACTGGGCTTTAGTACATTTTTCATGTCCCCTCTATTAATCCCACTAACCCACTTGAACACCTCTATCAAATCCCCTCTAACTCTGCGTCTCTCTAATGAATGAACATAAGAACATAAGAAAATGGGAGTCTGCAAAAAGCCGATCGGCCCTCACAAGGCAGATCCCTGTCACACCCAACCCCACAAAAACCTATAGGTATTTAAGGGAAAAGATTAAGTTTCCACTACCATGCATAAGTACCCTAAATCGATGGATTGCAAAAGTTAGTGTGGAACCAGGAGTACTGTCATCAATTATTAAAGTTTTACAATACAAATCCACGTCAATGACAGATTTTGAGCGACTGTGTGTATTGTCATTTGATGAGACAAGTATAGCTCACGAATGGACTTATGATAAAGCAACTGACACACTTTATGCATCCAAAAACAGAGTACAATGTGCGATGATAAGAGGATTGACGAGCCCTTGGAAACAACTCATATATTATGATTTTGACACAAGCATGACCATGGACATTCTGTTTGAAATTATTTCTAAGGTAGAAGCAGTTGGATTTTTGGTAGTTGCTATGGTCAGTGACTTAGGACCAACAAACCTGAGGCTATAGCTATGGAAAACATTAGGTATCAATGTAGACAAACCATTCTTTACAAATCCAGCTGCTTCTAACAGGAATATATATGTTTTTGCAGATGCCCCCCATTTAATCAAACTAATTAGGAACAATTTCCTTGACTCAGGTTTTCAGTTAGATGACGACAAAGAAAAGAATGTCAACAGTGAATGTGTCCGAGAACTGATAAATACGAGTAAACTGGACCTAAAAGCAACCTATAATTTGTGTTTCAATCATATGTATGTGAGAGGGGTGAAGCGCATGAATGTTCGCCTTGCGGCGCAATTGCTGTCAGAAAAAACCGCAAAAGCATTAATGTATTTTGGAGAACAGGGATTACTGCTGAGCAAAGACTGGAAGAATACAAGTATTTATATTGCATTGGTTGATTCTTGGTTCGACTTATTTAATTCCCGAAATCCAACAGATAAAAAACTGTCACGAGCGGCATATGGGCTGCAGTTACCCAATCAAAACAAATTACTGAATGAAATGCTTAACACCACAAAGTCAATGCGAGTCAAAGGTAGGGGTAGCTTGTATCAATTTCAAAAAGGAATTATTGTATCGTGCCAGTCTTTGCTCGGTTTATATGAGATGCTAAAAGAAAAATATAACATCTCCTATATAATGACATATCGGTTGAACCAAGATGTATTGGAACATTTTTTTTTTGTCTTAGGCAAATAGGAGCTTCAAACCACCAGCATCCATCACCTGTACAAGTTAAGTATCGAATCAAATCATACCTGCTTGGGAAGAACATAGAGTTGGTAGGAAACAATTATAACACTGACAACAAACAAAATTATTCAAGCATATCCGAAGCTGTTTTTTCTCAAACAGAACCATCACAGTCTACTGCAACTGACACAACAGAAAACCTTGAACATGAACTCCTGTTGTCAGCAGTATTATTTTCTAGTTATGAAGGAAATGCATGCGACTCCAGTGACTATGATACTGAAATTCCAGTTGGTATGTCAAGTACAAATTTATCCCAAGAAAATGAAAATGAAGGTTTGAGGTATATTGGTGAATATATTGCCAGCAAGTTTCCCCAGCATGAATTTCTAGGTCAGAAAGTGTCAGAGGATGACACAACCTGGATTGGGAAAATATGCAGAAAAGAAGGGATGCTTATGACACCCAAAAAGGAATTCTTTGAACAGCTTAAATTAATGGAAAAAAGCTTTGTGTGTTTTCATGGGAAAACAGAGTTCAAAGCTGGCAAAAACTCAGTAAAATCATTGTGTAAAGAAATTGTTGGTATTTTTTTTTTTTTTTTTTTTTTTTCTATATTCCAACTTACTTCCTCTCGGGCATAGGCTGAGAGTCTTAACATTCACCGCTTTACAATGAACAGTGAAGCCCGTGAGGTCTTGTTCCAGTATAGGGAGTGAGACATGTGAAGCACGTAGAGTACAACGAGCACCTGCCATCTTGCCTTCACATGAGGCACGGTGCTCACTCATGGCCCGAAACGACCCCATCTCTGAAGCCACCTCGTTCCCGTGCTTCACTGTCTCACCCCCTACACTCAGACTCTCACACTTACACATACACAACGCCACCTGTTGAGCAGATAACTCACCAGGCATTGCACCCCTATAGCATATTTTGAATATGGGAATATTCATACAGTGCTATTTAATCGGGGAACAATGAGGGTATTTTATTGACGTTTCGGTGGGCTTGTGATAATGCACTGATACCAGGTACAGCACAAATTCCATCCCAATAATATCTTCCCATTGATACATCGGGATTTGAACCCGGGACCTTTGGATTACCAGGCCAGTGGCAAGACCACTCCACCACACCTCCCTGGTATGGGTGATTTTACCATGGGAAGTAATTAGTTTTTTTGTAAGATGCCGAATGTTTTTTAGAATACGGATTTTAAACAGAAATATGAATGCTAATGATCCTAGAAAAACTAAATCTAAAATGTCTAAACTAATAAAATCAGTGTGAAATCCTCGTGTTTATTTAATCCTTATCCCTCTTTGTGCAAGCTAATTATATTATAAGAATAAGAAAATAGAACAATAACCAAGCAAAATGAAGATACCGGGTATAAAAAAATACCGGTACTAATATTAATTAACATGTTTGACACCCCTGGTCTAGTGGCAGCACTTTGGCTGGCAGGCGAGCGTTTTTCTAGCTTTCTTTCTCTCGCCCCACCTTCTGACGTCAACAGGCTGCGCGTGCGCCAACCTGTTGTATCTCTTAACCTTGTCCCAGGTGTGGGGATCTGCAGATCCCCGTTTTTCTGACCTCTGACCGTTTCGGTGAGGTAAGTCCTAATGGTGTTTTTAAGCTGGGCTTATAATTAGGGTTGGGTGTGACAGGGATCTGCCTTGTGTAGGCCAATCGGCTTTCTGCAGACTCCCATTTTCTTATGTTCTTAACAACCTAAGATAGTGGGAGTCTGCAGAAAGCCAATTGGCCCATACAAGGCAGATCCCTTTCACAGCCAACCCATCTTGATTAGAGCAATGCCCATATTCACCTTATTTACTAATACTATTTCAAACTATCTTGGTAATAAATTAAGCACTTGATGTAGGTCCTAGAACAAACTATTACCATATGAACTCATATATTTAGTCTAAAAAAATCCTCTATGGTGTTATCCTAATGCCCTACTTATTATTTATAATGGAGGTTGGGTGTGAGTGGAATCTGCCGGTTGTTGTCCAGTCGGTGCTCTGCAGACCCCCGTCTTCCCATCATTCTGATCGTTTTGGTGAGGTCAGTCCTCATGGTGTTAGTGAGTTAGGCCTTATAATTAGTGTTGGGTGTGAGAGGGATCTGCCTTATATGAGCCGATCGGCTTTCTGCAGACTCCCGTTTTCTTATGTTCTTATATGTAAGTCCTAGGACCTTACACATGATAGAAATATTCCTTACGTATTCAAGTTCAGTGATAGCGAAAGAACTCGAACAAATGGTTTCAAATTAGATATTTTTCGTTTCAGAAAAGATATAGGCAAATATTGGTTTGGTAACAGAGTTGTAGATACTGTAGGTGGAATAAGCTACCAAGTGTTATAGTGGAATCAAGAACTATAGAGAGCATTAAGAAAAAAATAGATTGGCATATGGACGAGATGGGTTGGGTGTGAGGGGGATCTACCGGGTGTGGGCCAATCGGCGCTTGACAGACCCTCATTGTCTGTCCTCTGACCGTTTTGGTGAGGTCGATCCTCATGGTATTAGTGAGCTGAGCCTATAATTAGGGTTGGGTGTGAGAGGGAACTGTCTTGTGTGGGCCAATCGGCTCTCTGCAGACTCTCATTTTTGTATGTTCTTATATTAAGAAAGATTGAACACATTAGGCCTACATCCATTAAGGAGGAGTAAGGTTAGAGAAGATATGATCAAATGTGCAAGTGTGATTTAAAAGGGGACATGACAAATTTTCTGAGGCTCAATGATAGCGAATATAGAATATATCGCAATATTGTTTTTTCCAGGACCCACACACCCAGTGTGTAGGTTCTGTTTGTTTATATTTGATAAATTTTGCTTTATATATATATATATATAATTATATATATATAATTATATATATATATATACTGTATATGTACCTTCACCAAACCCACTAACCATATATTTGTAGGTAATGCAATTAATTAATCAATGTGGTCATCCCTGGGACCCGAACTCTGGAGACACACACGGAATATATAAGCGCAACAGGCCTCACATAACCTTTTCCGTGACTCTCGTGATTTTGTCAATCACTGCATGTCATGTTTCCCAGTGCCCAGCAGTTTTTCTCGATCCCCTCTCTCCATCTCAATTTTGTTTGCCACGCTTTCCAACTCTGGGTTAGGTGTGAGAGGGATCTGCCTTGTGTGCGCCAAACAGCTTTCTGCAGACTCCCACACGCACGCACTCACGCATACACACACCTTAAACACATTATATATATAATATATAATTATATATATATAATATATATTATATATATATATATATATATATATATATATATATATATATATATATATATATATATATATATATACGGTATAATTATACAGTATATATATATATATATATATATATATACTGTATATATATACTCATTTTTGGGGAGAGGAGGGAGTAATAATTAATAGTAGTTGCTAAAATATAACTGTGTAAGGATATTGGAGTTGGACATTATTAAATTGGTAAATGTTTGGTACTAGGGTACAGACTTTCTTCTATTCAACTGCTGAGCTCTGGAACTCTCTCCCAGAATCAGTCTGTCACTCTTCCTATGACTTAAATTGCTTCAAACTTTGTGTGTACGCACTGTGCCCTTGTACAGAGCAAGAAGCTGAGCAGGGGTAAAAAACTCCTTGAGGCGGTTGAGCACATCCAGCTTCTGGGAGGCTGTCTTAGCAAGACTGGTAATATGGTCCTTCTAAGTAAGAGCAGAAGAAAAAGAGAAACCAAGAATATTGAGAGAAGATGAATGATTGATGTTTGTATTGTTGAAGTATAAGCGATAGTCTTCTGGCGGTTCCGGACGGGTAGTAAGATGGATAAATTGGGTTTCGGGAGCATTAAAAGCAACAAGGTAAGGTGTTCTGCTTTGTAATCTGCAAATTCGAAGTGGTTAAGGTATTCCCCATCTGTATGTATTCCTTTTTTCATGAACACATTCTAAAGATCACTTGAAAACCGTAGGTGAGATCGTGTCGCTCCGTCTCACTCATTTCCCAATCTTTATCTTACCTATGTCTATATGTAACCTGACCATGGCAGACATATATATATATATATATATATATATATATATATATATATATATATATATTATACAACACACACACACATACACATTTTCATTTACAAGTGGACAAGGATTCACTATTAAAAGCACCTACTCTGCCATGTATAATTCTACTCACAAACATACAACCACGTGCTCAAACACACACTTACACAAACACACCTTTCTATTCACAATCACAGAAACATTTTGTACTTTCATTCACAAACCCATTCGTAAATATTTCCATCCACACCTTACCATTCATTTGTACACACACACACACACACATACACACACACACACACTGAAGAATCTCAATTTCCAAAGCTTGGAGGAGAAGACGTGTGAGGGGTATATAACAACGATTTACAAAGAATTTGTTGTGAGGTAACCTGGTAGGATCAAAGGGCATGTGTTTAAACTAAGAACAAATAGATGGAAATACGATATGAACAAATTTAGCTATAAAATCAAGCTTTGTATACGTGGAACACTTGTGGTGGTGTCCCGTAGCCCAAGCCGTAGCCTACCCAGTGTGGCTGGGCTGCGAGACACCACTGGTAGTGTCACGCAGCCCAGCCAGTGAGGCTGGGCTACGGCAAGGTCCATAGATACAACGGACCTTGGGCTACGGGACACCACCAGTGGTGTCCCGTAGCTCAATCTTAACCTTGCCGTAGCTCAGGCTCACTGGCTGGGCTGCGTGACACCACTGGTGGTGTCCCGTAGGCATATTTCCGAAGTCGAGACTAGTATATATCATAGGGGAAATTAGGACCAATCAGAGGCCGCAGTAGCAGTGACGCCACCCACAAGGGGAGGAGCCAGTCTGTCTGTCACTCTCTCTCTCTCTCTCTCTGGGTGAGGAGCCTGCCTGCCTCTCTTTGGTTTCTCTCTCTCTCTGGTAAATAGAAGAAGTAAGTCACCTAGTATAACAAGTTATTTCAAATATTAACTACATTAAGGATACATTATGATTGTGCTATGTTATGGTTATGAGTAAATAAGAGTAGCCTACCGTATTACGCACATTGCACAGCCATGGACAGAAATTCCTTGACAATTTTAGAAGGCACAATATTATTTCACTGGCGAACTATATTGATTCCTGTGACACTTAAGCAGTTAACCTGTGCTGATAATTTCAAGAAGGAACTTAAGTCACTCATACACAGTATATACATAGCCTATACATTACTTTATTTTAAATGTCATTAACACATTAACATTATCAGATAGTACAAAATATATTAAGCATCAAATGTTATGAAATAGTTAATGGTTTAAGTGCATAAGGTAGAGCCAAAGGCTAATTAGTAGGCTATATAATTATACGATACGTGTTAGTGAGTTGGGCCTAGGCCTATAGGCTACTTAGGCCTTATAATTAGGGTTGGGTGTGAAGGGGATCTGCCTTGTGTGAGCCAATCTACTTTCTGTAGACTCCCATTTCCTTTTATTCTTATGTATGACAGCTATTTCCATATTTTGCTAAATATTACTTTTATTGTAGTCGATAATTATGTTATGATGTGACAATGTTAATGAATATTTATATAAGTACAGTAGTGGTTAGGGCTACTTGAACACCTCTTAACCCCATTATATCCAGGGCGGTACAATATTGTACCGCCCTCGGTACTTTAAGTCAATATAATATGTCATTTTTAAATAAAGCACAATGTTACAAATAATCCTGCTCAAGACACTGGGAACACAACAAATAATGATTTTAAGCAAAAACACAATGAGTTCAATCAGCCTGTTCTCTAATATTAACGATTTTTATCGTGAAAGGCGCTGAACATAAAAAACCATACGATATGAAGTGAGACATTTGGCATAAAGGTTACACTCACCTGTAAGGTTGGACTGTGATTCCAGATGTACGATGAGATATAATTGTGAATTTTGTTATTCCCTTCATATCAATCTATCCCTTTCTCTCCTATCATTGATCTTTACTTATTCCCTTAGTCTATGTCTCGATTCAGCCACCCCCAGCTATGGGGTATGTACCTGAGTGTATACATACATACATACATCCATACATACAGACATACATCTGTAGGCCTACATACATAATATTATGGAATGAGATCATTACATATGCGGAGAGAGAGAGTGAAAAGTGACCATTGATAGTTTATTTACGTTGTGCATGAATGTAAATTTAAATGATAATGATAAATAAAACAGGAACTATTTGAAACAATTTAACTGTCTAAGGAGAACTGGCAACACCCTCCTCCTCAAATCTTGGGACGAAAGATGCCAGAATCGCAAAATTTTCATTGTTTACTCATTGCTTTTCAAGTAAAACCATAATTAATGGGAATAACATATTGTACTCTGGATGCTTATTTAATCTAGACAGATACTATGCTAATAAATATTGATAACTTGTTATACTAGGTGACTTACTTCTTCTATTTACCAGAGAGAGAGAGACAAAAAACGAGAGGCAGGCAGGCTCCTCACCCAGAGAGAGAGAGAGAGAGAGAGAGAGACAGACAGACTGGCTCCTCCCCTTGTGGGTGACGTCTCTGCCACTGCGGCCTCTGATTGGTCCTAATTTCCCCTATGATATATACTAGTCTCGACTTCGGAAATATGGGTCCCGTCCCGTAGCCACTTCGTATATATAAACGATTTTGTGCAGCTTAAGAATTATCTGTGGTAGTAAATAGGGTTAATTGAGATAGCGCCAAACCTGTTACTTTGTGGACGCCCAATTTAAACTGAATGAAATCGTCTAATAACAGCCAACATAAAATAAAACGGACAGCACTAGTACTGAAGAGGTTAGAACAGAATATCGTGCAATGGGATGGAGAGAGTGATTTTAACAGAGACGAGATGAGGCAAAGGTTGAGAAGGGAGAACGAGACTAAATAAGAACATGTATGTTAACCCTTTGAAGATTGTGACGCATTTTGTCAGTTTATTCTGGCTATCATAAGACGATCGTATATAGATTAAGAAGGATCTGTGGGAATAATAAGGGTAAAGACTAGCACAATGAACCTGACTTCTGACTTCTATATACCCTTCCTAATCTGAATAAAATCGTCTAAAATTAGGGGGAAAACAGAAAATAAAAGCGTATTGGATCTTGAAAGGGTTAAGTATAAGGGACGTGTAGAAATGCAAAGGTTGAATAAACTAACAAAGCCGAATGTAAGAAAAGAAGGAGGCAAAGACATGGAGATAGAATGATCTGATAACAAGAACAAATGGTAAGAAGAGCGGGTGGCTAAATAAATAGAAAGTGACATGAATGAATAATTAACCCTTTCTGTGCCGGTGATATCCTTTACATTATATTCTGGCAGCTGTTAGACGATTTGATTCAGCTTATGAAAGATGTCTACCAATTAAGAGACTACAGGCTATCTCAATTAATCATTTTAGCTATCATATATCTTTCCTAAGCTAAAATCGTCTAAATATAGCTAGAATATAATACAAAACACGTCGCCGGTACAGAAGGGGTTAAGAGTGGAAGGGAGAAGGTAAAGTTTGTGGTGCAGCAACGGGAAGTGAGGAACAGGTAATTACGGGGGTAGGGTACATTTGTTGGTCGATATATGAATTTATTTATTATTGCTTTAGTTTCCTCCCTAGACCTCCATCAAGCTTTAATGAACATCCACAAGATCCCCCTTCTAGATATATTTGTGTAATTTCGGCAGAAAATTTCCCGGCCGAAGGCCGTTTCCTCTTTAATTACAGGCTCGCTATCGCTTGCCTCGATAAAATCGACACCAAAATGGAACGAAAGGTATAATTATTGACAAAGAAATGGGGCGAAAATTCTTAAAATCGCCAAACTAATGGGCCGAACGTATTAAAATATGAACACTAATTGGACTAAACATGAGGGAAAATTGAAACCAGAAAACACAACCATCCTCCCTTAACTAAAGTCCTTCTTAACACCAATAACCCCAAATTAAATAATGGAATCATTTGAACTGTATATAGCTTGAGCGCTAATAGGATATCAGAGAAAAATGCCCTTAAGTGTGGATGCTAAAACAAAACAAAAATGGATGCGGTGGGACCTAAATGACTGAAAGGGAATAGACCACGATGTGGTGGTGGTGGGACTTGAAAGCTAGGGAGAGAATAACAAAAGATAAACAATATATATATACGGTACTGTATGTATATATATACAGTATATATATACATATATATATATATATATATAATATATATATATATATATATATATATATATATATATATATATATAGTGTGTGTGTGTGTGTGTGTGCAGAGAAAGAAATAGCTCGAGAGCGACAGGAGGTACGTATTGGAAGGCTGATAATAAGTCGGATGGTAAAGGCAGAACAGGAGGGTTAGACTGAAGGGTGGGTGGGTGTTAGATGAGAGAGGAAAGGGGTGGGGGGGTAAACCAAGACAAAGGTTGCAGTAATATTGATTGTAAACACAAGAGGCTGGCAAGACATGGCTCGAGATGTGGTATTGTTCCTCCCCTACAGTCAGTTGCTCTCTCTCTCTCTCTCTCTTTCTCGCTTCGTTAATATACTGTTCTTCCATAAATAAACCTACTCCTCACATTGGCGTAGGAGATAATTATATATTGCAGTATTGTATAATTAATATCAATAGTTCGACGATTTTTTTCTATAATAATTTGTGTATAATCAAGCAAAAGAGTGATCAACTAAAAAACAATGTTATATGAAACAACACATTTTACTAAGCACCGACCAATGAAAAAAAAGTGAGGATTCACAAAAAATGTGAAACTAACTAAACAAATAAGTTTTTGATCAAAATGTTCGGCGATTTTTTGGCTTTGACTATTCACGTCTACAACTTTTCTCTCAGCCATCCATGTAACTATGTTACGGTAACTCCAAATTATCGCTGCTCTCATGTTCCTCTTATTTTGTTCCTTTCTGGTTGTATAGTTCATGTTTTCTTTATGCAGTGTGTTAAAGCCTTTTGAACTTGACAAACGCTAATATATTCGATTTTAGCTGTTCTGGTACATTCTTTTGCAAACCATGATTGCACGAGAAGAAGTACCGCCATACAAGACATTAAGCGTACAATTGGATATTGTCTTGGGGATGATTCAATTCAAAAATGTATCTCCTGTATGGTAGTAATTCCTCTTGTCCAATCACTTCCTCGAAGGACATACTGTAAGTTCTTGTAACAGTTCAATGATCACACGTACAGTTTGATGCAACGAGAGGGGAGAGGAATACAATTAATATAACTGGATTGAGAGAGAGAGAGAGAGTGTGTGTGTGTGTGAGAGTTAGTGTGTGTGTGTGTGTGTGTAATTTCTGGTGCTACATGAGCACAACTGGTTAAACATTGTTGAAGAGGCCAGACCGACGAGCATGGTCTAAGTATAATGAAGATCCTATATGCGAAGAAAGGGTCCAATTTGAAAGGAGATGGTAGGGTGTAGTGAACGAGGAAGGTGAGTAGTTTGATGAATGGTAGGTAAACAAGGCAGGAAAAAAGGAAGGTTTAGCGATCGATTAGGCAGAGAGAAGGTAAATATTGTCGGAGAACAAGATAAATATATGTACACTTAGCGAACGCACACTTCATATATACAGAGAACTCGAGAAGAAAAATGCGACTGTTTTGGGGGGAAATATTCATCAAAAGTTCAGTAGAAACACAATTGAAATGCTTACTCACGGAGGACTAACATATATTCGTATAATTGGCATCAAATTAGTAAAGATTATTATAATTACATATGACAAATAATACATTACAGACAGTAATACACGTCATACTACCAGAATTACTTGTTCGTATCATGACTTGGTATGGCGGACACCCAATATGTCTCTCTAATGCATTACAATAATCATAGATACGTGTGATACCTTAACATTTTGTTGGATTCGCAACATGTTTTGTCCAAAATGCAAAGTGGAGTGAACGTTGTACGTTCAGTGACTATATTGAGCGTTGGGGAGAATATTGATGCATTATAATTATAGTGAGCAATAATACCTAACTGTATATAACTAAGGAACCATTACAACAATCGTAGCAATTAGCGAAATATCAATTATGTTTAACATACAGCAGGCATAAATATTCATCAGAGCTACATTTGCCAATACGTTACAGTGACTTAAAACAACCTGGGAAAAACAAATATTAATCGGATTGAGAAAGGAAAAACATTATGTGTGTTGTAGTTTAATTGTGAAGCTTTACAATCCCTGAAAGTTTGCAATATTTGACATGTATTACGCGGTGCTCTAATATCCGTTTCGAAATATGAGCCGAAAGTATATTTCAGTTGGAAAGGGAAGCATATCCTGTATGTTCTTCTGTAGCAAGACTGCAATCAGCTTAGTTTCTAATACTGCTTATATATCAGATATTCCTTTGAAATAACATGTTTAGTAACTATAATGTCAATGGAATAAAGCGAGCAGTGGAGTTATATATATATATATATATATATATATATATATTTCATTAATGTTTTATTCGGCGTAGGTATAGATGAACATAATTTTGTCAGAGACATTACGATATTCGTCGACGTGTCCGATATCATGTACGTGTTCAAATATTCCTCAGATCTATACAATTCCATGATCATCTACATACACACCGATTAGGTTATTTGGGCTGTGTATAGTATTTTTCCGAGTAGTTAACATTGATGTATATAGTTTCAGAGCATTATTTCAATCTTGTGTGTTTGACTTACTTGTGTTTAATGTCTTCCAAATATTCTGCCGTGCTAGAAGTTAATTGAAGATACTGATTATGCAATCCAATCTTACAATTTTCACTATATGTTTACTCATTTCATTATTCATCCTCTTCTGTCTTTGTTCCTTCTATCTTTTACCAGAGCATATACTGTAATAAGACATTTGCAATATTTAATTCTTGTACAGTCGGGCAAATAAGTGATGTTGCAGCACCAAGTGTATTTTGATCAATAATTGGTATCCGCACTATCTAAGGTATAATTCATCATTTCGAGTGAGGTATAAAAACATGTTCATATCTTTACTTACACATCCTATTCAACATCTGACAGACATCAATACAGCACACAGCGAGCAAACCGTAATGACAGCGGAGACATGACTTATTTGACCAACCGTACTAAGAAGATTACCTTTTCAGTAAGTATACAGCAAGTCTATTCACTTACAACTACACCACTACCGGCTACCGTTCGCCAGCTCCAGCCACGCCTGTCTCGTTGCTTGAATATTTGACAATAATTTGAGTATTCTATTGCTCAATCCCTTAATGTTTTGTGCATGATCTATAGTTAAGTGCTCGCTAAACCTCCCAGTATTTGCATTGCATAATTTTTGGCTGTATTTCTTACTGGTAAAGGTTTGTTTGTCAAACGGATCCCTGTGTTGCCTTTAACCCCTAACTATCGGTACGCAACATAAGTCGAGTTAAATAAATCTGGAGTATCTGGCGGCGCGCGACATAGGTCGTGTGGCAATTTCAGCACGTAATGTTGCTGAGAGAGAGAGACAAGTGGTGGCAGGAGAGTAGCGAGCGTATGACTGCTCCAGACCACCGCGGCGAACCTACTGACACGAATCCCACCTCCTCCCTCCCTCTCTCACTCGCTACATACTGAATTTAATGGGGAAAGTACCGAATTACATGCTTTTTGCACTCGCGTTGCGCGGTTGTTGCAAGAAAAATAGCCGTCATAAAAGGATTGTTACGGTGTCATTGGAAAGCTCTGTTTATGCCCTTTCAGGGATAGATACTTGTTTTACGCTCTGGGTCTTATTTAGGCATGAAAATGATCACGTAAACAGCCCTATTTTGGCTAAAAACACCCCGCTGGGCGGTACATATAAATAAACCGCTAGCCCGCTAATCTAGTGTTAACGATGCCGGCAACACTAGCGCCGACGACTCACCCACTGGCTTGTAAACAAACTTGTTTGCTTTTGTTTTCTTCATATTATATTTCAGCCTTAATTGTAATTACTGTTCTATGCTTCAGTAGTTTTATTTGTTTGCATGGTAGTGTGGTATTTTAGTATCTCAACACAACTCCTATAGTTTGTGAGGCAGTAAACGACAATATAACTGGTAAACATACCTTATTTTGTATAATATACAGTATATTAACTTCAATCATTAGTGTATTCAGTATCCTACTCTAGCTATATATATATTTGTAATTTTAGTTGTTGCTTGCATGATCTTGTAGTAACCTTTGACTGATAAACTTTATTTATCTAAAATGAGTCCTGCTTGACTTGCCTACAACGACACCAGCGCCATCTGTTGATACATACAGTATATTAACCCCTTGTGTGCAGTTATACTTTTTAATTTTATATGATCTCTATTTGGTGAATTGTATATTTAGTTACATATTTTGTTATATATATATCTATTACATATTTGTTTTAGGTTAGGTAATCACCCCTGGTAGCCTATTACTGCGTATTACAACATTTTTGTTTACGATAAGGCCATCACCCCTGGTGGTCTATTTCTGCGTATTTCATTTTTTTTTTTTTCAGTTAGGCTATCACTGCGTATTTAACTCCTTCAGTGCGGGTTGTTATATAACAAATACGGTCAGCACTGCTGCACTTGTCATATGACAATTGCCAAATTTCTGCCTTGATCAACGGCTGGGAGGCACGCGAGCGAGTCTAAGCAGCGCGGGACCGTCCCATCCACCCCCCGTGTCTGAGCCATCACTAGTGGCAGTGGGAGACATCTCCAACTCCCTTACAGACTTGGGAATAGCGAAAACCGCTCAAACTTGCAATTTTTTACCGATTTAGCATCACGTGTGCAATATCGTTGCACGAAAACCAGTGGACGTACAGACATGATTCAGGTGTCATTGGAAAGGTCTATTCCTCTGCTTTCAATTATGTATCATTGAAATACATTCTACCTCTTGTTTATACATGAACATGTCCAGGGAATGAAGGTTACTTTTAGTCCAAAACCCCCGTATGGTACAGTGCAGACCAAGCAATTGTCATATAACAAGTGCCGCAACAAAACTGTTAAGAAACAAAAATTTAAAATAAATAAAATATAATAAATTGTTTTTGGTTAGGTTATCTCCCCTGGTAGCCTATTACTGCGTATTTAAATTTTAGTTTTATTTCGGTTTGGCTATCGCCTCTGGAGGCCTATCTCTGCGGATTTAAAAAAAATTGTTTTCGGTAAGGCTATCACCCCTGATAGCCTATTTCTGCGAGTTTCAACATGTTTATTTTCGGTTAGGCTATCGCCCCTGGTGACCAATTTAAGTAAGTGAAGCGCCTGAAATGAATGAAGTGTTTTCAAAGTGAGTAAAGTTTTTTAAAGTGAGTGAAGTGTTTTTAGGTGAGTGAAGTGATCTGACGAAAGTGACTGTCACCATGCCTCGCACCTGTGCGAACTGCGCCGGTAGGTTTGGTGCTTCCATGTTTGCTACTGCCGATCTACAAGTCTGCCGACTCTGCCAGCAATGAGAGGATTTGACAGCAAAATAGGATGAAGCCCACACCAAGATCAACGCCCTCACCATGAAGCTGGAATCATTCCAAGAGTTTGTAACATTCAACGTTGGAGTACCACCAACTTCAATTGTCACCGCTTCAACTCCAGCTGCCACCACCGCCCCAACGTCAACTGCCAACAATCCAACGCCTGCAGTAGCCACTTCAGCAGTTGCTTTCGATACACAAGAAACAAATAGTGACTCTGCTCCCCCTCAAGACAACTTCCGTGTCGTGAGGAACAACGTTCGCCACAAGTCCAGGAAAATCATACCGGTTACCGAGTGTCACAGCCGTTTCCAGATACTCATAGGCTGACGAAGATGAAACAGAAGACGTTCGGTCCATGGGAGACTCGATGGTACGTGGTCAGCTCAGAGTTTTGCGCCAGGGCACCTAAGACCAAGAAGCATTTGTATATCTGTGGTGGTGGTGTGGACGACGTAGTTGCTGCAGTTGACAAAGTATTAAAGCTGGCCCCTGCTAATACAATGTACGTCATCCACGTCGGATCAAATGATGTACAGCGAACCCGGTCAGAAGATTTGCTTCTAAAGTACCAGCAGCTGATCAAGTTGTTAAAGGAGAAGTCGTCAAGGATCATTGTCTCAGGGATCGTCCCCTGGCTCGTTGTAGAGAGCCGATTTTACAACATAGCCACCAGCACAAATCGTTGTCCAGCCAACCTCTGCAGGAAGGAGAACGTGGATTCGTTGACACCTAGGACAATTTTTACTACGATGACTATTTGTTTTCGGACGATGAAGTTCTTCTTAACCCCTACTGTACCGGAGGATACAGTAATAAAAGTCCCCCCCCCCCCAGTCCCAAACAATGCGGCCAAAATGGCAAGATAGAACAACCTTCCACCTAAAGAGATGAAGGAATACTGGCTCTCCCAGCCATCAGAGAGTTGGATATAAGCTGAGAAGTTTTGCCATATCGAGAGCAGTGCTCAAACGGTTGCGGTACCAGGCACAGCTTGATAAAGGCAGTTAAAGGAAAGTACATTACTGACGGCTCCCAGCCGTCGCTGGGGAGTGACTTATCTATTGACGGCTCCCAGCCGTCGCTGGTATTGGACGGGTTAAGGGGAGATTTCCACTTGAGGGATTTTTTTCTGGACCCATTTCTCCCTCATGTTTAGCCCCATTGCTTTTGAGATTTTAAGACGTTCGCCCTAGTAGTTTTGACATTTTAAGAAATGTTGCCCCATTTCTGTCAATTTTAAGACCTTTCGTGCCATTAAGGTGTCGATTTTTTCCTGGCGAGCGATAGCGAGCCTGTAATTTAGGAGCAACCGGCCTCCGGCCGGGACATTTTTTCTACGGAAAAATTTACAAATTTATCTTGAAAAGGGGTCTAGGGGGTGTAATTTTAAGCTTGATGAAAACGTAGGGAACAAACTAAATACCTCCCCTTAACCAGGTGGGAGCAACACGTTTTGGGCATCTTCTCAACGATGCGGTGAAGGATTTTTGGAAAAGTAATCGACTCAACACAGGACAACCAGGAAGGAGGACCGAAGACAGTAAGGATGGCGACCTGCGAAGGAATTAAATGCTAATCCGTCAAGAACCACGAATTTGGATAAAGCTTCATCAACATAAAGACCGAGGACTGAGGAGAGCCATGAACGTAGATGTAGATCCGACCGGATCCAAAAATTTGATTAAAGAACGTTCCGCGAATTCTGAAAGCGCAACTTTAAAGGTTTTCTATGCAAACACTCGTAGCATACGCATACGATTTTCAAATCTAGAGGAACTAGTGTTAACAAAAAATTATGATGTAATTGTCATAACAGAATCTTGGCTCAATATACAAGACAGAGACATTTTAGTACAGTATTCACTTCCCGGTTATGTAATGTTTGAGAAAAGCCGAATTAATAGAAATGGAGGTGGCGTTATATTTTTTATCAAAGAAAGTCTTAACCCGATCCTCTTGTCAAAACCCCAAATTGTGAATGTCGACATATATAATACTTGCATTGATATACAGACCTACAGCTCAATCAGTGCAAACCGACCAAGAAATTTACGAACAAATTGCAGATGAAAGTAACTTACAAGATACCATTATTTTTGACGACTTTAATTTACCTGTGACCAAGTGGGGAGAGACTCTTACTTCACACTTCGGACATGACTTGTATGCGAACTTGTAAGATAGTTAGCTCTATCAATTTGTTTGATCGCCGAACCGTGGTAATAACATTCTTGACCTTGTACTTGCAACAAAAGAAGAATTGATAGAAAATTTGAATGTTGGTGATGAATTCAGTAATAGTGACCATCGTACAATCACTTTCCATACAAAATTCAATAGCAACGAACTCAATACCAGCAAAGAGAAAGTCCCAAATTTCAAGAGAGCAAACTTTTGTAACCTTAGCAATACTTAAGGAAATCATGGAGATTTGTTACCTCCACTTACTCGAATGCAGTACGTGAGTGTATACCATTAAAAAAGATCAGTACAAAATAATAGGCCTAAGTGGTGGAATAAAGACATTGCAGATTATCCGCTAGCTAAAAAGAATGCTCATGATAGATTAAAAATCTCTGATACCCATGAAAATAACGTGATATTTGTAGATCTACGACGCAAAGCCAAAAAGTCAATCAAACAGAGTAAAAACACGCTAGAATTACATGATGCAAATCAGAGTAAAACAAACCTGAAAGAACTTTAAAGTTACATCAGTAAGAAGAAAGTAGTGACTTCAATTCAATGATTGAACTGTTAGTAGCTGAGAAAGGAGAGTACACTAAAGATGAAGCAAAACTGAGTAACGCTATCAATACCTTCTTTGCATCAGTTTTTACAAGAGAAGACCTTAATAATATCCCTACAGCATCGCCGATTCAGATTGATAATTCTGATGTTCTAAGCAATATCACGATTACAGAGAGAGAAGTATTGAAATGTTTAGATAAACTCAAGGTAAATAAATCGCCTGGAGCTGATACAATCACACCCAGAGTTCTAAAGGAAGCTAAGGATGAGCTCTCCAAACCACTGACATTGCTATTCAATAAATCCTTGCAGTCTGCATCTATACTTGATCAGTGGGAGCTCGCCAATGTAACACCGATATTAAAAAAAAGGGAGCAAATCCTTACCTAGTAACTATCGTCCAATTAGCTTAACCTCAGTTGTATGTGAAATGCTAGAAACACTCATAAGAGACAGACTCGTAAATCACTTACTTAACATACTTAAAGGTAATCAACACGGCTTTCGTAACAAACGTTCGTGCTTAACAAACCTCTTAGACTTCTTCCATGCTATCCTCAACCTCTATGATGAGTGTAAACTTGTAGATATAATATACCTTGATTTTCAAAAGGCCTTTTATAGAAAATTGGTTCAGTGACAGAAAGCAAAGAGTAGTCATCAACGGTAAGGCATCTAAATGGACCAATGTAAGTAGCAGGGTACCCCAGGGATCGGTACTAGAACTAATTATCTTTCTAATTTACATCAACGACATAGATGAGGGTCTCACCTGTACAATCTCAAAGTTTGCTGATGTTACGATCCAGGTTCTCAAAGACACAGGGCTCTTCAACATTGGACTAGATAATGGCAAAATGCAACAACGGTAACACTAGATCCAACCCCTGCCTTAAACACTGGAAAACAAAACACCATTACCGCCCTGAGTCGTGCCTGGACCACGAGGTATCCTATGACTCGGTAACTGGTGCACACACACTATAGACCAGTCAAAGTAGGGCTGGACTTAGAACAAATTGCAATAGAAGGTTTTTTGGCTTTAACTTGTTTATTAGGTCCCTCTGATGAACATATAAAAAGTCTCCAACTTTTGGACACCGGGAAAGTGGTTAATTTGCATAAATTCAAGATGGCCGCCGTCCAAAGCTTCAATTTACAGATAACTTTTTTCTGGTTGCTCCTAGACCCTATAAATGTATTACAAACAACGTTTTTTGGCTTTAACTTGTTTATTAGGTCCCTCTGATGAACATATAAAAAGTCTCCAACTTTTGGACACCTGGAAAGTGGTTAATTTACAGCCAAAAAACCTTACAGCCAAAAAACCTTCTATTGCAATTTGTTCTAGGTCAAGCCCTACCTTTACTGCACATTATTGTCTATTACATTTTGCCTAGGCCTATACTAATCCCATCATCTTGTTTCTTGTTTCAACAGATTGGTGAGACATCTACCGAAGCCATGGAAGAAGAGGTGGTGCATAATCCCTGCGGCATTTGCTCAAACACGTTAGACGAAGGAGAAACAGTCAAGCTGAGGGCGAAGGGAGCAGATACTATCAACAAGGCCAGTACTGAACGTGGAACGCCATCAATTACCGTGTCCGAGGGCCAAACGGTGCACATTGATTGCCGAAAGAAGCATGTCAATACGAAGCCAAATAGAATTCCTGGGAAGCAGAAGAAACGTCCTGAAAAACCTGCTCTTCGTTCTCAGACACCAGACTTTTGTTTTACAGAGAACTGCTTTTTTTGTGGTACAAAAATCTATTTGGACACAAAGCATGATTCAGAAGAAGTGTATCCAGTACGCACCTTCAACTTTCAAAGGACAATACTTTCTGCATGTGATGCCAGGGCTGATGAGTGGGCTGACACTGTTAGAGGCCGAATTAACTTTGTACGCGATCTTCCAGCAGCTGACGCAATATATCACAAGCAGTGCAGCTCAAATTTCCAGACACATAGGCAGATCCCCTCCAAATATCGTGATTCCGCAGACAGTGAACCTCCTCGCAAGGGTCGCAAAGTAGATGCCTCACGAGAGGAAGCATTTCTACTCGCAATCGAGGACCTAGTCAGTGGCAATGATGATGAACAGACTACAGTGGTTGATCTCGTTGATAGAATGTCCCAGTTGTGCCCTGATGTTGAAGCGTATAGTGTAAAATACATGAAACAGAAACTTATTTCATATTTTGGGGATGAACTGGTTATTAGTAACGTGCATGGACGCAGCGATGTTGTAACTGTCAAAGAAAGTGCTGCAAAGATTTTGCAACAATTCAAAGACTCACCACAGACTGATGATGAGGAAGCAGAACAAAGAAAGATAGTCAGGGCTGCGGCACGGTTGATCAAAGCAGATATAAAGAACATTGATACTTGTAGAGATTTCTATCCAGATCCTTCTGAACTCCGGTCAAAAAAGGAAAACTTCTTGTCAAACTCGGACAATAAGCAAAACTTCATTGACTTATTGTGTGAAACATTCAAGGCAAATGGAATTGACTGTGTCAATGCGCCAGCAGATGCAGATGTCATGATTGCGAAGAAGGGAATTGAGCATGCAAGGGAAACCGTGACATATGTGATAGGTGAGGACACAGACTTGTTGGTGCTGTTGTGTCATTATGCGGAACGAGGGATGAATGATTTGTACTTCAAGTCGAGCAAGGAAGGTGGGAAATGTTGGCATATTAACTCAGTAGCAGAAGCTCTCGGTGAAAGCATCTGTTGTGTCCTGCCAGTTGTCCATGCACTCTGTGGATGTGACACAACCTCACGACTGTATGGTATTGGTAAAGGGGCTGCCTTGAGGAAAGTGAGGGAAGACAACGGTTTCTTGAAATGTATAGAAGCATTCTGTTGCCAAAGTGGAAGTAAAGACGCGATATCATCAGCTGGTGAAAAGGCCTTGGTTTATTTGTACGGGGGAAAAGGAAATGACACCCTTGACGGACTGCGAAAGACAAAGTTTTGCAACAAGGTGGCAAAAAGTTCAACTACCGTTGAAGTTCACAGCCTTCCCCCAACAACCGATGCAGCCAAATACCACTCGTTCCGAGTTTATTGTCAGGTCCAGGAATGGATGGGGAACTGTGTGGACCCCGAGAAATGGGGCTGGTGTCTGCGGAAGGGACAGCTTGAAACGAAGACGATGGATTCGCCAGTGGCTCCTGATTCACTACTGAAATTGGTCAGATGTCAGTGTAAGGGCAACTGTGACACTCAACGCTGTAGTTGCAAACGGAATGAGCTTGAATGTTCCAGTGCATGTGGTCAATGTAAAGGACTCTGTCAAAATAGCAACTTTGATGCAAGCACCGATGATCCAAGTGAATACGAACTCCTATCATGAATTACATAATTGGCTCTGAATGACGTCATACTACGTCATGGTTTTTTTTTTTTTTTTTTTATAAAAAAGAGGGACAACAGGTCAAAAAACCCATACAAGCACAAAGTGCCTGTGTCACCCCTTGTGAAAGAGACAGTTCAGCCTGTCTGTAAGGTTTTTCGGCTGTAAATTAACCACTTTCCAGGTGTCCAAAAGTTGGAGACTTTTTATATGTTCATCAGAGGGACCTAATAAACAAGTTAAAGCCAAAAAACGTTGTTTGTAATACATTTATAGGGTCTAGGAGCAACCAGAAAAAAGTTATCTGTAAATTGAAGCTTTGGACGGCGGCCATCTTGAATTTATGCAAATTAACCACTTTCCCAGTGTCCAAAAGTTGGAGACTTTTTATATGTTCATCAGAGGGACCTAATAAACAAGTTAATGCCAAAAAACCTTCTATTGCAATTTGTTCTAGGTCCAGTTAAATGATTGCTAGATTTACTGGACTACTAGGCTGACGCTCGATGAAACAGCCTATTCTCAAACAGTAAAAGATTACTCGTTTAGGTTACACAAAGAAAAGATAAGTAACGTGATTAATTAACGTTACGGTAGATACTCAAATAACTGGCACTCCTGTAGTAAAGAAAGTGCAATGCTAGTCCTGCAACATCAACTGGAAACTTCTGAAATAAGTCTGATGCTGGGAAGATGTTCGTAAAGAATCTTGAACAATTATAATGCAGAATACGGGTCACAATAAATACTAGGACATATAGTAATAATAGGCAGGCGAATAATAAAGACTGCGCAAAGGTAGTAATGCTCGACAACTAAAGAAATGCTTCGTGACACAACGCAACAGCCTACTAGGGTTGTGCAACTCAACAACAACCTCGGCTCAGTGCAGTGAATAAAAATGTGGCATACATATAATAATGGAGCTTATCTCTAACCAGTGTCTGCTCAGTTAATAAAGTCTAGCTGGGGTATCAAGGCAGGGCAACAATGGGTGAGCATGCGGCTCGTAGCCTAACGTTGTCCGAAGGTGGTATAATGAAGATTACGTTATATGACGGGGATGCTCTCTTGATAAATCTAGGTCTCTAGTACCTAGTTCTATCCTGGCGATCCCTCAGAAGTCAACACAAAGAGGCAGCACTATGTTGTGAGGGATAGGCTATGGCCCTCTCACACCACAGTGCTGTGCTCGCAAAGTAAACCCACCCGAAGACAACCTAGGCTCCCACAGTACCTGTCGATGTCATGCAGGGCTTAGCACACATCGGAGACAACGACACAGTAACCTTACCCCCAGTCTAGCTTTAAATAACTAAGCAGAATCACTCAACACCCTGCCAGGGAGACATATACCGGTCTACAACCTTCCCGAGAGAGGACACACACGGAAAAGTCCGTCTCTCCAAACCTCATTAAAGCCTAATACATAGAAATATCTGAGAGCTTCGCGTACAATACGACTGGCCGACGGTGAACGTCTATGCTGAAACCAGAAGGGATGTTGAGTTTAATAAAGATTAGAGAATGAGAAAGGAGAAGTCGAGAGAGAGAAAATAGTATGCAAAGTGGCGAGTATGGGGGACAGAATTGCAAAGGATGTAGACGATACGCGTGTCAGGCCAGCTCTGAGCTTGGTAAAAAACCATGAGGCCGCGACGGGAAGGGACTAGTTGACCACCCGGCCGCCAAACCGTCAGCGCTCAAGCGAGCCGCGTCACAGCCCACCCCCCCGCTGCCAGGTGTACTCCCTCACCCGCTTTCGCTCGCCTCCCACACAAGCAACATTTATATTATAGCGAATATAAAATATAAGGCGCGGTCACAGACCAAAACAAAGATCACTTCTAGACTGTCTGTGGCAACACGACACTAACGAAATAAAGCAGATCATTCTAGGACAACTGTAGCCCATCCCCCCATCCTGGCGAGCGCTAGCGAGCTGCAATGCCCCACGCAACCATTCTGCTAGCGCCGGGAGGCGTCACACTGACGATACAAAAATTGCAAATGTCGTAGTCTCAAAAGAACAAGTTGACTATATGCAACACAATCTAGATAAGTTGTCATGTTGGGCCCAAATTTGGCAAATGAGTTTCAATGCGGATAAATGTAGAGTTCTACATATCGGAAACCAAAATGAGCTAGCAAACTAGTCGATGAATGGCATTCAGCTTAAGAGTATAGACAGAGAAACTGACTTGGGAGTAACAGTATCGAGTAACCTAAAACCGAATTAACAATGTTCAGAAGTTGTTAAGAAAGCAAACAAAATAATTGGCTTTAAAGGCAGGTCATTTGAGCATGTATCCAAAGAAGTTATCCTAACTCTTTACAATTCCTTAGTCCGCCCTCTTCTGGAATACTGCATTCAATCCGGGTGCCCTTATTACCAAAAAGATATAGACAAGCTAGAACGAGTTCAACGTAGAGTTACCAAAATTATACCTAGCCTAAAGAACAAACCATACGAGGAACATCTTAGAGAATTAAATCTATTTCCTTTAACCCGGCGCAGATTAAGAGGAGACCTGGAGTGTAATTTACAAATAATTGTATATTCGAGGTTACTGATTCAAAGCAGATAAATAAAGCTAAACTATACGTAAATCTAATACTTTCTTGCAAGCACAACAATATTTATCATAAATCTATGATATCTCTTTAAAAAACTAAATATTTTCAGTTAACTTGTACAGATGTCTAAAGATGAAATTCCCCACTGGATTATTATTGTCAAAATAACTATACAATGCAATAATCGAGCGTTAAATGTGTAAGGGTTAACTCAAGTATATCAAGTAAATACATAATAAGACAATGAACAGCTTCCTAAGAATTATAAATACAGTATATAGCTTTTATAATAGCACTTAACATTAGTAACAATGGAATATTAAACAATACACAATGAGGTTAACCTAATTTCTCACAACTGAATACTATTTTAAATGCACAATGATAAAAGTTACACTTTCAACAAAAAACACATTATAGAGATAATCTATATATTATTATATATACCGGTATATATATATATATATATATATATATATATATTTGCATATACAGTATATAGTATATAACCATACTATGGTTACAAACTACATTTCTAGGAGTATCTATTGGAGGATTCGAACGAGATATGACCCATAAGCAAATATTAATATATACTACACAAAGCATCCGTTCCTCTCCGAGATTATTCTATGGAAGTCAAAATAGTATAATTGACTATAGAGTGTATCATCTCATTTAAAAAAGTTGCATAAGAATGTGAATTTACTACTGCCCAAACAAACTTGCCTGATTCAATAATTATATTTTTACTTTCATAAATAACATCTCAGAGAGGAACGGAACTTGTGCCGGGAACTGTAAAAGGAGAGCAGACTGCGTGTGCTGAGATCAGAGGTTTGGTTCTAAAGTGACCCAACTGTGGTTGTGGTGGAGGCTTATAAACAGAATATCCTCCCACTAGACCAGCAAGGGACTGGAGTTCTGGAAAAGGAGCGCCAGTTCTGCCGTTTTCTCTCCCTCCAGTGTGCTGGCTTAATAATCCAGATGGGCTGATAGCTTCTGAAATCCTATTTCCAGTAACTAACTAGACCAGAAAGTTCTATCGAGCTCGCAGGCAGCTAAGGTAGTCTGAAGGAGGTACAGTGTTAGTTCCGGAAACCTCTCTCGCTCTCCAGACGTATAATATCACTATGAACAAATTATTATCATGCAATTGTGGTTCATATTACAGTGTCGATAAGGTTATTTCAGTCAGCGAAAAGGGTTTAGTTTACAGTATGAACAAATGGCATACACTGTACATTTTTAGTAAGAATTAAAACAAACATGGAAATGATGAGCTATTCATTTACGTGTGAGAGCGCTCAAACATTCCGTTCCGATACAAATTCCAGTGAAAGTACGTGTCGACGTGGTTAAATCTGGCATCGAGGAGGGTTTTTTTTCTGCGTGGGTAAAGGTGAAGGTGAGGAGGCGGGACGTAAGGGTAGGACTAATGAAGCGAGTGTAAAGAGGGCGGCCGATGCTGAAAGGTTACGAGAGGAGAGAGAGTGTGTAAAATAGAGAGAGAGAGGCGTGGTTGGTGTTTGATGGAATGGGTGAGTGATGCAAAGAGAGGAGGATTACATATGTAACCAGAAATATGGAGCAGGCTTGATGGTGTCTTGATGGTATAATGGTTAGAGTGTGTAAGTTCTATATCAGGTATCCAGGGTTCGAATCCTGGGAGGATCACATGCTTTCATACATTTCATTTGGGGCGTTATAAGTGTTAACCTCTTCTTTACGGGTGACTTTGTTTTTTATTCTAGCTATATATAGACGATTTTGTGGAGTTTACAAAGGACCTGTGGTAGTAAAGATGATTATGTGGGATAGTTCGAAGCCTGTTAATTGCTGGAAGCTGTTTTTATACTGAATACATTCATATAAGAGTAGGCAGAGTAAAGTTAAAAGGACGGCACCGGTACTCAAAGGATTAAGAATGAGATTGAAAATAATATGTGGTACACACGAAGAAAACTAGACGAGTTAAAGATAGTAAGCAACTTTGGAGGGGGTACAGTGAGAGGGAGAGACTTGGTTGAGATTTCATGAGTAATGTAATGGGTAAGTAGTAGAGGGATGAATGTTTACAGTTGATTAACTTCTTCAGCACGATGATGTATTGTTCACCTTACTTTGGTTACTATCAGACGATATTCTTTAGCTTATCTTCTACCTCTAGAATTCAAAGGGGTAAGTACGATCTCTATAAGCCACCTGAGTAACATAGGTCATTCATAGGCTACATAACATCGTCTAATCGTATCCAGAACCCAAGGTAAAAAGGCTTCATCGTGCTTAAAAAGAACACCCCGCAGACCCTCTTGCAAAAACAAATGTGTACGTTTTCGGTAGAATAATCTCTTAGTCGAATATTGGTTCCTCCTAAAATTACAGGCTCGCTATCGATTGCCAGGAAAAAATCGATACCTACTGTATATGGCACGAAAGGTACTAATTAATATTGACAAAGAGATGGGGTGAAATATCTTAAAATCGCCAAACTAATGGAACACACGTCTTAAAATCTCATAACTAATGGGGTTAAACATGAAGGAGAATGGGGTTTAGAAAAAAAAATACCTCCCCCTTAACCCTTGTCTGGCGGCGAGCGGGGAGAGGAGCGTAGGTTGGCTCTGACCGTTCGGCACGGCTCTCGCGCCATCACTGGGCCCAGCTCCACACACATCCACACTCACTGCCTCGCTACACAGGGAATTATGTAAGGAAATTACCGTATTTTAGGGATTTTTCCTTCGTCTTGCACGATCGTTGCAAGAGATTGCGTGGTCGTAGAAGGATGGTTCTGGTGTCATTGGAAAGCTCAATTATCGCCCTTTCAGGAATACATAATTGTATTACGCTCTGGCTCTTGTTTATTCATGAAAAAGAGCACGGAAACAAGGTCGTTTAGGGTAAAACCACCCGCTTGGCGGGTAGTAGAAGTTACTGACGGGCCCGCTCGTAAGGCGTTAAAGGACAGGTTAGGAAAGTAGAGAGACACGGTTGGAGGGAGGACCAGGGGCGTAGATGATGGTTGTAGGAATAGGTCAAAGATGGAGGGATGATAATTGAGACCGATAAATGTGTAAATGGTCGAAGTCTAGAAGAATGATATAATCTGGAAAGCAATCAATATATTAGATTAAAAGCTGATACTAGTACGGGGGTATGACCAATAGTCCTTCCAGTGGAAACTAAATATGAATACAAATGTGATATACGTAAAATAAAAGTGGTTTATGGCATGGAAGACATGAAGAAAGGATGCGCATAACACACATGGGACGAATAATACATTGAGTGAAACCTAAAGCGGAACGAGATCAAATAAATGTTTTGGGAGAGATTGACGAATCAGGATATCAGAATAGGAGAGGGATATATGCCTGATTGGTGATTGATTGTCTAATGTGAATGACAGGAAGACAAATATAGAAGGGCACGAATAATGGCTATAAGAAGCAGAGGATTGATGAACATCGATAAATGGATTTAGAGCAAAGATTAAACAAAAGTAATATTATACAGTCCACGTAAGAGTAAAACATCGTTGTTGCTGATTGACAGTTTGTATGAGTGACTGAGCGAATACTTAGAATAACAAATGTATATGTAAGCAAGTGAATTATCTTTAAGACGATAAATATATCCATACAGAGTAGTTACTGTTTTAGGCTATGAATGAGGTAGATAGTTGATTGATGGTGAATGTCGTAGATGTATAACAGCAGGGGGTAATAATAGAGTGGACGAAAATGAGCTAACTGAGTAATTTAGTGTAACTCCATACATCAAGCGGTGAGAAGATGTGACAAACAGCAAGCTAAGGACCGGTTGAACAGTCTCTGAGATAGAAGGGAAAGGTTTGATACCATAGAGATGAACATATTAGTGAACGGGTTTAAGCAGTGGAACTAAGGAAGCAAGCTAAGGAAAAACGTTGGCTATAATACAAAATTAATAGAAAAGGGAATGGTAAGGGCGTGATTGGTAGATTGTTGATAGTTGATTGTTGGGGAGGTGTGGTGGAATGGTCATGCCACTGGATTGGTAATCCAATGGACCCAGGTTCAAATCCCGATATGTCAATGGGAAGATATTATTGGGATTGAATTTGTGCTGTACCTAGAATCAGTGCATTACCACAAAGCCCACCGAAATGCCAAAAAAATACCCTCATTGTTCCCTGATTAAATAACACTGTATGAATATTCCCATAATCAAAATATGTTACAGGGGGACAATGCCTAGTGAGTTCACTGCTCAATAGGTGGCGTTCTGAGAGTGAGGGTCTGAGTCTGGAGGGTGAGATGGTGAAGCACTTGAGCGAAGCAACCGGCCGCTTCAGAGATGGAGCTGCTTCGAGCCATGATGGTTGCTTCACATGTCTCACTCCCCAGACTGGAACAAGACCTCACGGGCTTCACCGTGTTGAGCGGTGGAATGTACAGGCTCTCAGCCTATGCCCGAGAGGGAGTAGTTGGAATATAGAAAAAAAAAAAAAAAAAAAAAAAAACAGGTGGGTATGCATGACGAATAGTGAAATGGGTAACGTGAAGCAGAATGAATCAAGCGATGAAAATAAAAACAACGAGCCAAAGTAAGGCTAAGGAACAGCAGAAAAAGATACCAGGAGACAATGTGAGTTGGTTGGGTGGTAGTCTAATGAAATAATGAGCAACTTAGATATAAGTAAATATCAAAGGTTGATAACTGAAAAGGCAGTTTAATTATGAATAAGCAAAATATATAGCAAGGTGTAGAAAATGATGAATTATTAAGAAACCCAATGGGAATTTGGAAAATCTAGGAACGCGTTTAAGAGATGGATATGGGTGACTGCACAGGAGAAAATGTGTTATATAAAAAAATAAATATATACAGTATATATATATATATCACAAATACACGTGAGCCACTAAATGTTTCTAGTCTCTCAGTGGGGATCGAACCATCGACCATCAGGATGATAGCCGACGCTTTAATCAATAAGACTGCCGTGGTGTAATTGATTAAAGCGTCGGCTATCATCCTGATGGTCGATGGTTCGATCCCCACTGAGTGACTAGAAACATATATATATATATATATATATATATATATATATATATATATATATATATATATATATATACAGTATGTACTATATAGAAAGAGAGAGAGAGAGAGAGAGAGAGAGAGAGAGAGAGAGAGAGAGAGAGAGAGAGAGAGAGAGAATATCACAGAATAATGACCAGACCAGAAGTAGCATATAGTCGAGCATGTCTCACCACCATCTGCTGCTACCACTACCCTCCCACTGACGTTGGTTGGGTTTCAGATGTGTTTTGTGTACGTAGTTACCAGTGTATTTTCCTAGGACGAGAACAATCATTGACCCCAGCTCAACTCTAACTAAAGTATCATAAGTTCCTCTAACTTTACCTAAACTAACTTATCGTAGATTCGTCTTGTCTAACTTATTCTAACTTAATCGAATATAACATGTTAGAAAATCCTTACATAGACTAATCATACATAACCTTACATAAGCTCATGTAATCTAATTTATACTAATATAATTATAATTATACATATAATGTCCTAACTAGAATAAACCTAAACTATCCGAACCTAAGATTTTCCTAGTCTTCCCCTAATCTGCTATCATTAAACTATTTATGCTTGGGTACAGTTGATTACGACCAGGTTATATTGGACAGGAACAGGTGAAGCGAGAATGGATCCGCACATTCTCCAGACCCAGAGAAACTCCCGACTGTATTATTAATGTGAGGTTCTGTGTGTGGTGTACAAATGCTGTCCGGGATGTGGGATGGATGCTCACTTGATTGTCTTGCCCCAGAAACATAAGGGAAATGATGTGGGGAGCTGATTATGGCCTGCGTGTTATATTTGCTTTGGTTACTTAGTGTTTATTTTGCATTATCATATATATATATATATATATATATATATATGTGTGTGTGGGTTCATACTTTATGACTGTTTTCTATTTCTTCCATGAATCATGTACATTTTTTCCGATACCTCCTTCTCACCTGTCATTCTCTTCAATGATCTAATTTTTATTAGCATACTTTTTCTTTATCCGTGTTTAAATTATTACTCTCCTCATCATGCATGCTGTGTGTACTCTCACTGTCACATATTGCATTTATATTCCTGTTTCTCTTCCTTTCATTTTCGCTTACGGCTTTCTTACCCACATTCTCTTTGTCGATTCCTCTCACCTCCTGTCTCCTTCCAGTTATATATATATTCTTCCCGTCAGCCTTATTTTAAACTTAATCTCTTCTTTCATCATACATTAATCCACTGCATATGTCCATGTTACTTCCTTCTCTCTACTCTGGAGTTTCATAACAGTATATCTCCTCTTCCTAATTATTTATATTCAATTATTATTACAATTTTATCGTAGCTTAGCCTATTCCATTCCCCCCCCCCCCCTCCCCTATTCAAACCATATTCCCCATATCTCTTCTTTTCCTTTCCCTCATTTACTCTCTCCCTCCTATGTATTTTTCTCTCGTATTGTATCCTCTCTACATATTATCTCCCTCCTCCCTCTCTGCCCCTCTCCCTTATGGTCACAGGTGGAACTGACGACAGTGATAAATAAATGGACGAGTGTCTTTACTACAGAACGTGAACAATTCACACTCATCCAGGCAGCTGTGTCCGTTACTCTCTTTGTTCGTTGTTATCTTTGCATCTATTAGCGTGTGTTTACAGGTAGGCGGTAATGCTGGGGTCACACATTCACGTATATGCTCCCGTATGCTCCCGTACGAAGGTTTATTGGTAGTTGGCAACCGAATACGTAAAACGTAAGGGCTTAGTACGCAAAACGTAAATTAAATTGTGTCTAGTCGTGGGGGTTGGTACGCATGGCGGGCGTAGCCACGCTGGTCTTGGAGGTGGTTGGTGCGGCCAAGGTCGCCCGGTATGTTTTGGATTTCGAATCAGATACGGGGCTCGCGCTCACGTATGTCAAAAGTCGGGAAAGCATACGTTTTACCTGGCTAGCTGCTACGTCTTACGGGTGCAGCCCCGTAAAACGTAGCAGCTAGACAGGTAAAACGTAAGTTTCTCCCGCCAATCGTACAATGTTCACGTAAAACGGGAAAGTGAAAGTAAGTCCGGGCGCATCTGGCAGAACCGCCGCACTGCGGGTTGGCGGGAAGACGCGGCACCGTTGTACGGTTGGGGTCACGGGGGACAACGGGACCAGCGGGGGACCAGCGGGGGACACTCCAGTCACACCTCTCACCACACCGGAGCAGCAACCAACAAGCCAACCCTGCCACCCTCTGCACCCTGCCGAAAACAAATCGTAGCAGCGAAACGACTGCAACTATGGCTTTCATATTTTTACCTCATGTACCTTACCCTTTAGGCTACCCACCACAAAAATCTCAAGTCCCTCCTCCCACCCACTCGTTGACTGTTGGTCCCGTCAGAAGGAAAAAAAGGAAAATCTGTGGCGGCGAAACGACTGCACCAATCGGGTCCATATTTGTGTGACAAGTCCCTTACCCTTCTGCCTTCCCCTCACCACACCCCCAACCACCTCCCACCACCCACTTCCAGCGTTTCCGTACGAAGATAAGGAAAAAAGGAAAATCCGTGGTGGCGAAACTACCTCACCAATCGGCTTCATATGTGTAACAGAAGTCAATTACCCTTCTACCTTCCCCCAACCAACCCGAAAACCACCCTCCCACCCATACATTCCGATACCATAAAAGTCTCTGTAGTCTATAGTGTCTTTTCAGCTACTTTCAGGACCATCGGGGACCTGATTTCTGGCGAAAATGGACAAGGGGAGTGTTTTTTTTACCATTATCCTTCCTTTCTCTCCCAACTTGATAGATTTAGCCAAAACAAAAACAAAACTCTGGCACTGGCAGAAGCACACCGTCAAAATTGGCTGGCACTCAGCGGGTTAAAGGTTACAAGGATGAATGGTCTTTCCTCTATAAAGGGAGTTCACAAAATTGAACTCCTCCAGGATGAATTCCGCGATGTTGTTCATGGTGCCGATGAAGGACTGGGAATGGGAATGGTGTGGCCATTCCTGCCCTTTTGTAGTTCCCAGATTCCAACCCCGACCTACGTAGTTGACAAAGACTGTCTTTGTCTGTGTTTGGACAGACGGGGTGTGCCTACGATTGTCCGGACACGGTCCACGTAATGCCTACAAACTCACAAGGCGTACGGCCTCAGCTACGTAGGTCTTGTGGGGGCGTGGCCATGGGCGTGGCCTGTGTTCCCGCAAATCGGGCAGCCCAGGCGGACTAACGGGGACAGGCTTACGCAAGTCGCAAGCACGTACGTAGTTCCATATGACTACATTACGTCTGAAGTAACACTGGCCCCGTTACGGTACGTATGGCGGGAAGTGCAATAGTCGTAGTCTATACGGGCGTACACCGCCGGACTACGCCCGTCATAACACAAAATTGGCGATCACGCCTGACGGGAGCATACGGGAGCGATATACATGAATGTGTGATCCCAGCATAAGTCTGGTTGGTAGGATATAATTAAGGTTGGCATTCAATGTGTAAAATATAAATTTCTGCTATCGCCTGTAATTAATACAAGAGAGAGAGAGAGAGAGAGCGAGAGTGGGGGGGGGGAGAATCAGAACGGGAATGCCCCCTCGTGCGTAAATTCTGCATTCATGGAGCTTTGTGTGTCTGCCAGGAATATGCGTAAGATTGGTGTTGAGTGGAGTTGGAATTTGACCCTACCAAGAATTCACCTGAGACCTCTGGTGGACGCTTCCGAACTAGCGCTAGAGCTACGACTGTCGACATTAACAATACCCAACACTTAGGATATACACGGTTTATCTCTTTTGTTTTTTTGTGATTATACATGTTTATATTATAGATAAAGCGGTAGTGGTGGATAGAGTGGTAGTAGTAGATAAAGTGTAGTGGTGGATGAAGTGGTAGTGGTGGATAAAATGGTAGTGGCAAATACAGTGGTAGTGGTGGATTAAGTGGTATTAGTAGATTAAGTGTTATTGTTAGGTGAAGTGGTAGTGTTAAATAAAGTGGTAGTGGTGGATAAAGCGGTATTAGTAGATAAAGTGGTAGTGGTGAATAAAGTGGTAGTGGTGGATAAAGTGGTAGTGATAGATAAAGTGGTAGTGGTATATAAAGTGGTAGTGGTATATAAAGTGGTAGTGGTGGATACATTGGTAGTGGTAGATAAAGTGGTATTAACAGATAAAGTGGTAGTGGTGGATACAATGGTGCTGGTGGATACAATGGTGCTGGTGGATACAGTGGTAGTAATAGATAAAGTGGTAGTGGTAGATAAAGTGGTAGTGTTAGTTAAAGTAGTAGGGGTGGATAAAGTGGTAGTGGTGAATAAAGTGGTAATGGTGGATAGTGGTAGTAGTAGAGAAAGTGGTAGTGGTGGATAAAATGGTAGTGGCAAATACAGTGGTAGTGGTGGATTAAGTGGTATTAGTAGATTAAGTGTTAGTGTTAGGTAAAGTGGCAGTGTTAAATAATGTGGTAGTGGTGGATAAAGTGGTATTAGTAGATAAAGTGGTAGTGGTGAATAAAGTGGTAGTGGACGATAAAGTGGTAGTGGTGGATAAAGTGGTAGTGGTATATAAAGTGGTAGTGGTGAATAAAGTGGTAGTGGTGGATACATTGGTAGTGGTAGATAAAGTGGTATTAGCAGATAAAGTGGTAGTGGTGGATAAAGGGGTACTGGTGGATACAGTGGTAGTAATAGATAAAGTGGTAGTGGTAGATAAAGTGGTAGTGTTAGTTAAAGTGGTAGTGCTGAATAAAGTGGTAGTGGTTAATAAAGTGGTAGTGGTGGATAGTGGTAGTAGTAGATAAAGTGGCAGTGGTGGATAAAGTGGTGGTGGTGGATACAGTGGTAGTAGTGGATACAGTTGTAGTGGTGGGTAAAGTGGTAGTAGTGGATGAAGTGGTAGTGGTGGATACAGTGGTAGTAGTAGATAAAGTGGTAATAATGGATACAGTGGTAGTAGATAAAATGGTAGTGGTGGATAAAGTGGTAGCTGTGGATAAAGTGGGAGTGTTAGATAATGTGGTAGTGGTAGACCAAAGTATGTATCAGCTACAGAAATTTTGACTAACTGCTTATAATAAAGAATTGTTGAAGGAGAGGGAGGGTGGATAGGTCCGCGATGTCGCCAATTTCCCACAATGCACCGCGGTAAACATTGCATTCAGCGCCTCTATCGGCCACTGTAGGCATTTATTGGTAGGGAGAATTGACATAGGACAGAGATGCATGGAGGCGATTCATTCGGGGAAATCCCTTTGAGCATCAAGGTGTTTGGCAATAGATAGATACAACTATATACTCAATTGTTTTTCTCTTGGATAATGTAATGTGTCTTTGTATATACTGAAGAAAACATGACGATAATTACGTCCCTGCATTATACCTGGAGAACTTTCTATAAATAACAGCATACTATACTTCTCTAAAATATCTTCGTAATGCATGAGTATTCAGGTTGGGTACACAGCAATTTATCGTTAGCTAATAACAAGAACCATCTATACTGTAGATATAACGTAAAGTTTCTCCTTGACCAAACAGATTGAAGATTGAATTAATCTCCATGTATATCTAGGATAATTATCATAATTTACTTGTTCTAGAGATAACGATCCTTGAAGTTATGGGGGTAAATGAGGGCACATACAAGACGACTTACTAAATATCCCACCACCACCACCAGCAGCACCACCGCTCCCAGTACCACCATCACATCACCATCTCACCTCCAACCCTACCACCACCTCCTCCCATGTCATTAGCACTTGCCAATCGGTGGTGATGGCGGCAAATTACCTTGTAATCAGGCTGCTCCAATAGCGTGCAGTCTCGTAATTACAGGAGACCTGTTTAATTAATGGTGTCGTCGCTCACGTGTTCCTATTGGTTATAATGCTGAAGACTGCCGATAGCTGATCAAAAGTCGATATTGCTTCACTCTCAGCCCTTTCCTCGTTGGGATACCGCAGTCATTTGGAGTAAGTCTGATACAAGGCTTACTACTCAAACATGTCAATCAATCGAGGCATATAGAACGGAATGCTGAATGATGTCATACATTTAGTCATATGATCGCGAGTATTCTTGAATGGTAAGTCTGTAAACCCACTTCGAAGACGCTCTCATCGACGCCATGACTGACAACTAAGCATATCTACTCATGTCCATCCATAACATAATCATTCGATTTTTTTCTTGAGCTGTGCTTTTGTGCCAGCCATATCCCACACACCGTCCGCCAACTTGACCGGCACCTTTCCCTGCTTCATTGTCACGTGGGAATGTTGGTGAGTTAAATTCCGGTGTACAATTAACCCTATTGATATTATTTAAATATAATTATATGTGAGTGACCTTTGGATTTAGTTTAGTTGGGATTCAGATTAAGTTCATTTTAGTTCAGAGTAAATTTGACTTGGAATTTTATTTGTGTTTGGATTATAACCTATATATATAATTAACTTCATCGAACATTTTACCACACATTGGTTCCCAGACCCGAGATTTAGCTACTAACCAATCTGGTAGAATGTTAGGTCTCTTATGGCGAGCGGGAGGCACCCGCCTTTCAACACAATCCCACTTCTATTCTGTCAAGCTCTCAAATCCAAGAATAACTACATGTTCTCAGTCTTCCATCCACGCACCAAGTGAAACCTGGAACTCTCTCCAATAATAAATTTTTCCTTCATCCTTTGACTTAAATTGCTCTAAAATTCGTTTGTCCACGGATTTTGACTCTCAGCCCCTCACCCACTGCACCACATGGGGAGATACCCACCAATAACTGGAATGACTCACCCAGGTATTGGTTAATAATTATGAGTACTCTAACTCTGACATCACCAGTACCATTAACCACCATCTAGAAAAATGATACACCCAAGATACCTCCAACACCATCAAGATGACCATGGATGACATCAAGATTTTCTATTAGAACTACATGGCATTCGACTACAGAACCGACGAGACAATAATGAGGGAAATAATCCATAAAAATTTCCTTCCCACCAACCCTGAAAACAAAATCAAATTAATAATTTACTTTAAATCTCCCAAGACCTCTAACCTAGTCCTCCGAAATCGACCTGCCACTGCTAAGAGCTCGATGAATGATGACCATGTGGTATACCTATACACCTATAATAATGGGGTCTGTGGGCCCCACACCTATATTGGTATGACGCAAACTCGTCTGTCCCGTCGACTCACCCTTTACCTTCAATCTGTAGCCATAAATAACCACTACCAAGCCCCTTACCACCAAGTCATATCACGCCCCGACCTAAACAAACATATGACCATACTTGATAAGGAGAACGACCCCTGACGACTTTCCATTCTAGAAGCCATATACATACAAGCCCTACGCCCTAACATTAACAATTAAACACAAGACCTCCAGGTATTGCCCTCGGTAAAACAACATACCCCTACAGTCCTGCCTAACAACCTCGGGCAGCATCTCCCAACGCCCTCAACACCCGTGCACACCCATGCGCACCTCAATGATGCCAGCACCACCATGCCCAGCCAATCTTGATGACCACAAATACCCCCAGTCAACCATGGATGAGATCCAGCCAGCAACTTGCTAGGAGGTAACCTACCACCAATGGCAGCCGCCAGAGCGCAAAGGAATTCCTTCCACCTGCCGCCTGTGATCTCCAAAATGGTATATATAACCCTCTACTGCCCCATATAGCATTACTCTGAAGATGCTAGCTGTGTCTAGTGAAACGTTGGTATATAATCAGGAACTTCGCTACCGTTATTCAGCTTCTTACTGAACCACAACGAATTATCTACATGCGTTTGCTGATGCCAGTAATAGTGCGTACGGTACTGCCATATACTTTGGACTTTGCTATAGCCAGTTTAGCCTCACTACCATTACATAAGTTTATGGCAGTACCGTACGCACTATTAATGGCATCAGCAAAGGCATGTAGATCCACCTGTTAACCACTTATAACTTGAAGATCAAATTGAACCTTGCAACATGTGGAAAGTTTCGACCGAATTAATCACCAAGTATCTTGTAACTCAGTCGGGAATGGTATGTCCCAATCTAGCTTTAGCCGCCACAATTGCTGTAAGAACATATGAGAACGAATAGCCTAGTTACAAGCAGCAAATAGCCTAGGGGATCAAACAATCTTGCAGACAAGCTTAAGCAGATTCGCTTGGTCATAATCTCACTGTCGCAGGGTGTGTGGCAAAAGGAAATACAATCAGTGATAGTATCCCATTTGTGGCCTAAAAACCTCACTGCACTATTCTCAGTAGCTACACCGTCAGAAGCAAATTGACTCTTTAAAAGATCACTATTAGTGGCCCATTCTCTCAAATATAAATTCGCCTTGGCAAATATATTGCGGATCTCCCAGCACCTTTCCAGCATTATATCTTCATCGTCTGCAGTGCCCTAAAGATTTTCCATGTAGATCCCCTGCCTGATCTCATTCTTGAAGTCAGGATCTAGCCCAGCCTCCTCAAGATGTCGCAATATAGTAGCGTTAAGAAGGAACTGGGAACAGGTTGCTCCGAATAATACGACTCCGAATCTGTAGACTAGATACTCTGAATCTAAATCCATTGGGTCCTGTGGCCATAAAAATCTTGTCGAGTCCCTGTCTTTACTATGGAGTTGAAGCATCAGGAAGGCATTCTCAATATCGGTGACCCAGGCAAATTTATGACAATTGAAGCGTAACATAATTTATGCGAGATCAGAGACCAGGGCTGGACCCGTATAGAGACAATCATTCAGGCTATAAGAGCGATCACTAGATTTAGCTGAGCAATCATATATGATACGAACAGGAGTGGTGGAACTGTAATTTTTTATCCCATGGTAAGCAAGGTAATGAATGGTTTCCCCATACCACCGGGATCTACTCTTTCAACAAATCCATATTGTACCTGCTCTTCAAGTACTGTCGCATAAGTCTCACAATAATTTGGATCCTTGACAAACTGCTTCTGAAGGCCTCGTAACCTACCAAGTGCTAGATTGAAGTTTGTAGGTAATTTACTCTTATTTTCATTCCAAGGGAGCTTTACCACATACCTTACCCCTGCCGGAATCATACGTTACAGTTTCTTCATACGAGCTCAAAGCTTGCTTGGACTCCAGATCAAGTTCATGAAGGTAAATTTCAATATTAGCTAAATCCAGTGGTGGACACAGTTTCCGCTAATCAGCTAACAGGTAATAGCGAAGCTAAATTTTTCGTTAGCTGGTTAGCTTTTAAGCTAATAGTCCAGTAAATCTAGCAATCATTTAACTGGACCTAGAACAAATTGCAATAGAAGGTTTTTTGGCTTTAACTTGTTTATTAGGTCCCTCTGATGAACATATAAAAAGTCTCCAACTTTTGGACACTGGGAAAGTGGTTAATTTGCATAAATTCAAGATGGCCACCGTCCAAAGCTTCAATTTACAGATAACTTTTTTCTGGTTGCTCCTAGACCCTATAAATGTATTACAAACAACGTTTTTTGGCTTTAACTTGTTTATTAGGTCCCTCTGATGAACATATAAAAAGTCTCCAACTTTTGGACACCTGGAAAGTGGTTAATTTACAGCCGAAAAACCTTACAGACAGGCTGAACTGTCTCTTTCACAAGGGGTGACACAGGCACTTTGTGCTTGTATGGGTTTTTTGACCTGTTGTCCCTCTTTTTTATAAAAAAAAAAAAAAAAAAACATGACGTAGTATGACGTCATTCAGAGCCAATTATGTAATTCATGATAGGAGTTCGTATTCACTTGGATCATCGGTGCTTGCATCAAAGTTGCTATTTTGACAGAGTCCTTTACATTGACCACATGCACTGGAACATTCAAGCTCATTCCGTTTGCAACTACAGCGTTGAGTGTCACAGTTGCCCTTACACTGACATCTGACCAATTTCAGTAGTGAATCAGGAGCCACTGGCGAATCCATCGTCTTCGGTTCAAGCTGTCCCTTCCGCAGACACCAGCCCCATTTCTCGGGGTCCACACAGTTCCCCATCCATTCCTGGACCTGACAATAAACTCGGAACGAGTGGTATTTGGCTGCATCGGTTGTTGGGGGAAGGCTGTGAACTTCAACGGTAGTTGAACTTTTTGCCACCTTGTTGCAAAACTTTGTCTTTCGCAGTCCGTCAAGGGTGTCATTTCCTTTTCCCCCGTACAAATAAACCAAGGCCTTTTCACCAGCTGATGATATCGCGTCTTTACTTCCACTTTGGCAACAGAATGCTTCTATACATTTCAAGAAACCGTTGTCTTCCCTCACTTTCCTCAAGGCAGCCCCTTTACCAATACCATACAGTCGTGAGGTTGTGTCACATCCACAGAGTGCATGGACAACTGGCAGGACACGACAGATGCTTTCACCGAGAGCTTCTGCTACTGAGTTAATATGCCAACATTTCCCACCTTCCTTGCTCGACTTGAAGTACAAATCATTCATCCCTCGTTCCGCATAATGACACAACAGCACCAACAAGTCTGTGTCCTCACCTATCACATATGTCACGGTTTCCCTTGCATGCTCAATTCCCTTCTTCGCAATCATGACATCTGCATCTGCTGGCGCATTGACACAGTCAATTCCATTTGCCTTGAATGTTTCACACAATAAGTCAATGAAGTTTTGCTTATTGTCCGAGTTTGACAAGAAGTTTTCCTTTTTTGACCGAAGGGGCATGGTTGGAGTGAACATCACCTTTTGACCAAAGACTCCTTTTGATCGTCGATTGTGTGTCATGTCCTTGGTAATAGGTCCTGATTTATAACCGTCGAATACAACCACCGGGTTGAGAAAGTTTTTGGAAACATGCTTCATGTACATGCTTGCAATGTCCTCAAATGTGTCACCCTTCTTCCATGGAATCCTTTGCAATAAGGAACCACCATCCAGAACATGGGTCACAGTCCTTTCTTCCTCAAATGATTCCAATGACGACTTGGGAACAACAGCAGCTATCTCATCTCCTAGCTGTGGTTTATTGGCTTCCCTGAGCCTCCCCCACTTATCGAACAGAGCAGTAGGGTAGCTAGACAACTCATACGCAAAGACCTCTTCAACACCTAAGTCCCTGTTATTAGCAAAGATGAGGAGCCTCTGGAAAAGGAGCTGTGGGTCGATTGGTACTTTTTCAGCACTGATTGTAACCTTTGCACCCAACGACTCAACTTGATCTTTCTTCCTAAATGAAAAGTCAAAAGCATTGCTACCTTCCATCTTCTGCACAATGTTCATACCAACCTCATACAGTAAATGAGGATTGGCCGAGGCTGGTCCTGTAACACCGTTGGCAATATTCCTGAGTTCATTTAATTCTTGAAATGGATCATAATCCTTGAAGAATGCGAGAACCTTCTCTGTGTCCTTCCTATCTCGTTCACGCCTTGCTTCAGTCATTTCTTTGTGCTGCTCAGAGGTGTGGAAATGCTTCCCTGTCAGTTCTTGCATAACTTCACTCACCTCAGCGCAGGCTGGCATAGCAAGTAACCAGCGCAGGCGTTGCGTTTCCTCCATGCCCCTACCACGTGTCAATCCACCATTCGTTTTCAAAGAGCGCATCAAAACCTGCTCTATAACCAAGTCGCTTGGCAGTCCTGCCCACAGCCGATCACTTCGGCGGATCACAAATAGACCGGAGTTCAATTGACAGAACATGTCTGGGTTGAGCTGCTCAAGTTCAATCATGTCTTGAATGTACACATGGGCTGACTTGGCATAATTGTTATGACCACACGCTGCAAAGTACGGCAACATCTCCTGGAGTGTTCCGAGGTACAGTAGGAAATCGCCCATTCTCAGTGCCCTCAGGAAGCGACGCAGCAGGTCAATCATGTCCATGTATTGAATCCATAGCTTTCCCATCTTATGCTCTGCTAAGGAGCTCTTCTCAGCTTTAAGTTTTTCAGAAATTCTGTTGAAAACGTCTTTACTGCAGACTTCATCCGGTGAAACGTCTTCACGCAACAGCTTATCCAAAAGATCTGCAGCCTCCTGGAAGTCCTTGCATGCGTCACTTTCCTCATCTACCATTGAGAGGTTGACACCGTATGCCCTGCCTAACACAATCGAACTCTAGGCTGTGTCAACCAAGAAGTGGCCTCTGATTGCTCGTGCATAGGCTTTCCCACTCAGCATTTGGGTCACAGCATTTTCAGCGTATATAAGTTCCAAAACCTCCTTAAGCCCAGATGCTTCCATAACATGGCCCATGCATCCCAAAAAGCTCATCACAGAGTGAAAGCCACCAAGGTTCAAAACAATGGGTTTCAGTTCGCTTCCTTCCTTCTCATGAACAATGATCGTCTTCGCTTTCCAATAAAGCGGTTGGTCGAATGTCAGCATTGGCGTCGTTCCCTGGCGATGGCTTTCCGCAGCAACGAAGTGAAGTGTTGAGTAAATACAACTCATGTCCGTAGGGTCCATGTCAATCATGGGCAAGAAATGGACGGATGATTTCCCTGGGTGTGGTCCATGGCACACACTCTGCATTAAGCCGGACCAGCCTGGTCGTTTTGGTCGAAGCAACCATGACGTTTTCCACAGTATGTCCAGATTTTCAAGCTTGTCAGATGCTGAAATTGGGTCAAGCTTTCTAAATTCGAGAGGCCCACCCTTCTTGCGAACACTGCGGTAGTATTTGATTTCAATTTGAGCTGCCGTGAAGTTGTTTTCAGGTGACTGCAATCTTGGTATTGATGTTGTGTCTCTTACTTCAGGGGTGACAGCAACAATTATACCCATACCATGGTATGTTCCTCACCCATCAAGCGTACGCAAGTTGTGATCAACATTGTCTGCAACGAACTGTCCAAACCTGCCTACAGTGGATATGTTGGTGCCCCTGAAATTGGCAGCACACTTCGAAAACCTCAAAACTTCTGCGTAAGGCAGACAGAAGCCGTGGCTGTGTAAACTGTCCACAAGAAAGCGGGAACCAAAGTGCTGGTGCATTTGAACCGCCAATCCATACTGAATGGGTGCTACAATGGCCCTTGGTCTGGTAAGTTGCACGATACTTTGTCCAATTGATGCAACTTCAAGATCACATGACTTGCCACTGAACGTCTCTTGCAGCAATATACGAAGGGACTGCGGAACGTACGCCACATTCTTTTCCAGCGACCGGAGTTCAGAAGGATCTGGATAGAAATCTCTACAAGTATCAATGTTCTTTATATCTGCTTTGATCAACCGTGCCGCAGCCCTGACTATCTTTCTTTGTTCTGCTTCCTCATCATCAGTCTGTGGTGAGTCTTTGAATTGTTGCAAAATCTTTGCAGCACTTTCTTTGACAGTTACAACATCGCTGCGTCCATGCACGTTACTAATAACCAGTTCATCCCCAAAATATGAAATAAGTTTCTGTTTCATGTATTTTACACTATACGCTTCAACATCAGGGCACAACTGGGACATTCTATCAACGAGATCAACCACTGTAGTCTGTTCATCATCATTGCCACTGACTAGGTCCTCGATTGCGAGTAGAAATGCTTCCTCTCGTGAGGCATCTACTTTGCGACCCTTGCGAGGAGGTTCACTGTCTGCGGAATCACGATATTTGGAGGGGATCTGCCTATGTGTCTGGAAATTTGAGCTGCACTGCTTGTGATATATTGCGTCAGCTGCTGGAAGATCGCGTGCAAAGTTAATTCGGCCTCTAACAGTGTCAGCCCACTCATCAGCCCTGGCATCACATGCAGAAAGTATTGTCCTTTGAAAGTTGAAGGTGCGTACTGGATACACTTCTTCTGAATCATGCTTTGTGTCCAAATAGATTTTTGTACCACAAAAAAAGCAGTTCTCTGTAAAACAAAAGTCTGGTGTCTGAGAACGAAGAGCAGGTTTTCAGGACGTTTCTTCTGCTTCCCAGGAATTCTATTTGGCTTCGTATTGACATGCTTCTTTCGGCAATCAATGTGCACCGTTTGGCCCTCGGACACGGTAATTGATGGCGTTCCACGTTCAGTACTGGCCTTGTTGATAGTATCTGCTCCCTTCGCCCTCAGCTTGACTGTTTCTCCTTCGTCTAACGTGTTTGAGCAAATGCCGCAGGGATTATGCACCACCTCTTCTTCCATGGCTTCGGTAGATGTGTCGCACCAATCTGTTGAAACAAGAAACAAGATGATGGGATTAGTATAGGCCTAGGCAAAATGTAATAGACAATAATGTGCAGTAAAGGTAGGGCTTGACCTAGAACAAATTGCAATAGAAGGTTTTTTGGCTGTAAGGTTTTTCGGCTGTAAATTAACCACTTTCCAGGTGTCCAAAAGTTGGAGACTTTTTATAAGTTCATCAGAGGGACCTAATAAACAAGTTAAAGCCAAAAAACGTTGTTTGTAATACATTTATAGGGTCTAGGAGCAACCAGAAAAAAGTTATCTGTAAATTGAAGCTTTGGACGGCGGCCATCTTGAATTTATGCAAATTAACCACTTTCCCAGTGTCCAAAAGTTGGAGACTTTTATATGTTCATCAGAGGGACCTAATAAACAAGTTAAAGCCAAAAAACCTTCTATTGCAATTTGTTCTAAGTCCAGCCCTACTTTGACTGGTCTATAACTTTGAAAATTGTTAGTGGACCGATCAGCTTCCATTAAATTTACTGCAGCCAACTGTAAGTCCACTAATGTGCATTCGCTGGTAAACAAAAATATATATATATACTGTATATATATATCGGTCAATTTTTTTTACATATATTTACGTGAGTATGTAATTGCAGCATTGCAACAGTCAACATTACACTGACTTCTGTATATCACGTCTCATTCACATGTAGACAAGACACGACTCATGAGTCATGTTATGACACGAACGTCACAATGTGTTTACTTGCGGCACCTGAGGTTGACCCAGTAGCAGACCATGTGTAATAGATAGTGGCACTATGTCACAGCATACATTATTATTGAGTCATTGACTGACGTTTCGTTTCGTACGTTCATAAGTCTAGTCGTGACTACTGATTGATTTGTGCGCCTATTTTTTTATTGTTTTTATTATGTGTCGTGAGCCTAGCGCCGACCTGAGAAATTCGCTACAGAAAAACTACGACATTTACATTCTCAAAATTTTACCATAAATTGTTGAGTATATAATTATTTGTATTTATTTATTGTTATATAGTTATATTTGCGTGTGTGTGTGTGCGTGCGTGTGATGAGTTTTGCAGGGCGATTGACCGATTGTAGAGTACTACTGAAAGATGTTTTGAATAGCCTAAGCCCTTTAAATAACATAGGCCCTTCTTAAATTACATAAAATCTAACTTTATCATCAGAGGTAAACGGGCATCGTGGTGCTGAAGGGGTTAAGTTTAATGATTTTCTTGTACTGTCTATGCCTATCTAAGTTATCTAACTCAATAAAGAATGTTCTATTCGACAGAAGTGTCGTTACATAGATCATGAGTCATGACTCATGAATAATAAGTCATAACGATAAATAATCAATCATAATTACTTTATGTTTTGTATTATTTACTATCTAGTAACATCTCGTTCTAATGATATTGAATACTGACACTGTTGTACATAACTCACGAGAGAAACATTTAAATTTTAGCTACTTGCTAATATATTTAATTGAATTTTGATTAACAGTGTCCGTAAATATTGTGATACAGTAGTAATGCTGAACAGTCTTGTATAAATATATGCAAATACATTTGATTGTAAGCTAATGTTTATTTCATTTGTTCATTTAATTATTTATGTACAACAGGATGCACATGCACATTCATTAATCATCTGATCTTGGTATTCTATTATTCTTTTAGCCTATGTTTTGGAAAGCTGTGTCTAAGCAGTAAGCTACAACTACAACCTACAGCATATTATAATTTTAGCTTTCTAGGTCTGTGTTTAAAGGTGGGGGCTCATGAGTTGAGATAAACATGGAATGATAATCGCCATGCAATACATAATTATCTTGCAAAATGCAATGGCACTGAAATATTTATTAACAATGGTATAAAGGATTTTGTGGATCGTCTATACCGGGCCTGTGACGTCACAAGAGTGTAAGTCCACCATCCAGTCTAGGATAAGGATACTGGTGTGACGTCACTATGACGTCACAGGCCCGGTATAGACGATCCAAAAATCCTTTATACCATTGTTAATAATTATTTCAGTGCCATTGCATTTTGCAAGATAATTATGTACAGCTTGGCGATTATCATTCCATGTTTATCTCAACCCATGAGCCCCCACCTTTAAGGGTTTTAGAGGGAAAAAATCAAACCAATGCTAAATTCATATGATAAAAGTCAGCTGTTAACTGTTATCGTTGGCTTCCACTAATTTCTTTAGCAATTTAGCGATTCAGCGTTATCGAAGCTAACGTTCTAAGTTAGCTGATTAGCGGTTATCTCGGCTAACTTTTCGGTTAGCTGTACCCACCACTGTCTAAGTCCCATAGCTTATCTATATCAGTCCATGGATTAAGAGGAACATTAGTCCTAACATAGTTTGTCTATGGGGCTTACTGCTACTTTAAGGACCGTAACTACCTCCACTTTTGTGTCTTGAGAAGAAGTTGCATAGGATCCGAAAATGGCATATCCTCGTATTGTGGGGAGTAATATCAGCTTATCTATCCACCAATATCCAGGGTGCACCAGGTTGTAGTAATAATCAGCTCCGACCAGTAGCATAATTCCATTGATAGCAGAGAGTTGATCATCAACCAGTTTAAAACCTTGCTCCTGATATATTTCAATTGTGGTTGAATATCTGATGCTACATAGAAACTGGGAAGTTTGTCGACCACCACAATCTTCATGGGACATACCTTCCTTCTATATACATAGGAAATCTCCACTATATCATAGTCACTGGATTCAACTTCACCAGTGAAACCATGGAGACGCAAATTCTCTTGACCCTTGCTGGTACACTTGTAGTGTGGCAATGATGACCGCAGAACAAATGACTTCTGTGAGCACTGGTCGAGTAAGGTTCGCGTCATTATATACTTATAATTACTCCCCACTACTGGCAGCATCATAGTGGGAAGCATTTGACATTCTCTAGAAGCAATGGACATAGCAGATACTTGATTACCCTTGCTTATATTGTTATCATGCGACTCTTTGGTGGTTCTACCCTTGGCTTGCCGTCGTGCCGATCAGGCTGGGTACAAATGGAAAACCAATGCTTTCCCTTGCAATACTTACAGGGTTTGAGGAAGGAATTAGTACAAGTACTGTTGAAGTGGTCTCTTGCCAGACAACTGGTGCACAAGTGAAGCGATTAGCCTTGCCAATTTTCTGTTTAGCCTTAGGATATTTAGGACAGTGATACCACGGATGACTGTGTACACTGCACAACTTACAACCTGATGATATCGTCGTCCTCTGTGTTTGAGAAGTTTGTACCGGGAAAGCAGCAGTGGATGGCAACATCTCCACATGTCGGTATTGTCCAGTACTCTCCATGTTAAACATCTCAGTCTGGAACACCTGCACCAACGATTCCAAATCCAGTGGAGTGTCGCTTAGTTGACGTCTTACAATTTCCTTAACGCCTTACGAGCGGGCCCGTCAGTACCTTCTACTGAAAGTACCACCCTTACCATCCGCCAAGCGGGTGGTTTTACCCTAAACGACCTTGTTTCCGTGCTCTTTTTCATGCATAAACAAGAGCCAGAGCGTAATACAATTATGTATCCCTGAAAGGGCGATAATTGAGCTTTCCAATGACACCAGAACCTTCCTTCTACGACCACGCGTTCTCTTGCAACGATCGTGCAAGACGAAGGAAAAATCCCTAAAATACGGTAATTTCCTTACATAATTCCCTGTCTAGGGAGGCAGTGAGTGTGGATGTGTGTGGAGGTGAGGGCAGTTGCCGTGCGGGACCTGTGCCGAACGGTCAGAGCCGACCTACGGCGTCCCACCGCTCGTCTCTCTCTCAGAGCCAACCATTGCTCAAAATTGCACACCGCCTGAAGTTGGTCCCCACCACATAGTCCTTTCTTCTCTAGACCGACTTAAGTCCGGCGCCGCTGGACAAGGGTTAACCCATTCAGACTCATATGACGCAGAGGTTGCCAGATTAGCAATAAGAAATAGAGTTCTCTCACTCTTATAATTACCTCTCCAAAATTAGTTTTCTGCCCACAGCTAACTCAAAGACAACTGCAGAGGTTGAAGTAACTAAACTATAGGGTTTTAAATACCCCTGATGGTAACAAAGGCTTTAAAGTATCCTTAATAGGCTCAAAATCGCGTCATATGTCGGAGAGGGTATTTTATTCAAGATATTCACACTGTAGATTTCCTCCTTAGATATGGCCATCGTCTCCATTGATCGGAGGAGGCTCTCAAAAGAAGCATAGTACTCCTTTAATTCCGTCACATCAAATTATGGAGGATCTAGAGCGAAGAATTTTGTTATTAATGCAGTCTTGATTACTTCCTCTCTCCCATAAGTTCTTTTCAACAGATCCACTGCAGACTCATAGCTTGTAGCTTCCAGCTTGTACCCCTTTATCAGCTTCAAGGAGGCCTTCCCTTTTAACTGTCCATGGAGATATGTAAACCTTTGGAGGATGGATGTAAGTGTCTTATTCTGATGGACAGAACACTAAAAAACACCCCAAAATCCAGTCCAGGTAGCTGAGGTAGTTGGATCCCCAGAAAAGGATGGCAGAGTAAGCTTTGGAAGGTTAAATCCAGTTGCCTGGTTGCTTCCTTAACATTGAGCATTTCTTAGGTTGAAGATAGTCTGGCTAACACAGTATTAATTTCATCAGTATAGACAAGATCTGCTGACATCTCGTCCTCATCCTCTTCAGGACTTGACAACAAATCGTATATCTGCTAGGCATAATGTTCATATGTTGCAAGCAATTTAGATACAGTAGGCTTCCCTGCCCTTAATCTGATCAGCCGAAGCAGTGTCTAAAAAAACATCAAGATCTCTTAAGCATTTATTCAAACTTCCTTTCATCCCTCCTTTCAATACCTTCAGCTTCTTTAAATCTACCATTGTTAAACTCTTACTCTATTAACACTCAAAAATACAAGGCAAACAAGTTACATACATTAATCTAAATTATGTGGCAATGGAATTGCCACTCCCCTACTGGATATGTAACTAGCTGCAGTAGGATGATTGATTTCAGCCATGATATATATATATATATATACCGTATATAAATGAACAAAGATTAAATCAACTCAACGGAATGGGTGTTTACATTGAAAGTGGGCGATTTAATACACTAAGTGATCTCTTATATAAAATGGACGTAGCACTGTCCCGAGTTTGAGATTAAGTTTAAGGAAAGACAATTGCTCTCGTTACACACTCCACTTCGAACTTGGAAACTCAATCAATAATAATACAACTGAATAAAATTTATGAGCGTTCACTAAGTATTACGTACAGTATTGGTTCTTTGACACCTTATTAGCGGCCTAGGCGGTTTATTTATATGTACCGCCCAGCGGGGTGTTTTTAGCCAAAATAGGGCTGTTTACGTGATCATTTTCATGCCTAAATAAGACCCAGAACGTAAAACAAGTATCTATCCCTGAAAGGGCATAAACAGAGCTTTCGAATGACACCATAACGATCCTTTTATGATGGCTAGTTTTCTTGCAACAACCGTGCAACGCGAGTGCAAAAAGCATGTAATTAGGCACTTTCCCCATACAATTCCGTATATAGCGAGTGAGAGAGGGAGGGAGGAGGTGGGATTCGTGTCAGTAGGTTCGCCCCGGTGGTCTGGAGCAGTCATACGCTCGCTACTCTCCTGCCACCACTTGTCTCTCTCTCTCAGCAACATTACGTGCTGAAATTGCCACACGACCTATGTCGAGCGCCGCCACATAGTCCAGCTTTATTTAACTCGACTTATGTTGTGCGCCGACAGTTAAGGGTTAACACAAGTGAAATATACAGATAATGTCAACCTGTACCTAGATTGGTTAGATCACAATTAATATATAAATAAATCAACTGCACAGATAGAAGTTAGGTTCTCGTAATACGCAAACAAGTTGGGCATTGAGAGTCCAGAGATGGCCTCTAAACCAAAGTTAAATTGAACACTCGCGTATTTTATATTACCTTCACAATAATCCCCAAAACAAAACACAGAGACACTTAGGGTATGGTGGTGAAGAGAAGTGATATCAAAGAGAGGGGATCTGGTCGACGTAAGACTCGTTCCTCCTTCGCCTGGACACCAATGGGAACTGCCTCTCACACCCAACTAGAGACAGTATCTTCTAGTTCCTCTATCACACTGATGGGTCGCCACACTTGTTGAACTTCTTATAGGGAGAATGGCTAGCCCTATTCGGAAGTAACTCCTACACAGTACTATACCCACTAAAAGCTAATGCCAGTGGAAGGTATTTCCTTATGTTTTGCCTACCTATCACAAATTTCTGTCAGGCTATATTTGGATTATAATTTGAACATAATTTACTCCATTTCGGAATAGTAGGGACATGGAGTTTTCGATCTTTTAATTACTGTGCAGCTAATAATGGCCTTAAAAATACAATGGACATCGGAATATATGGGTATGGTTATGCTTTATTTCTTAAGATTACACTTCTATTTTAGAAAGCCTGCATAGTTGCAGGATAAATGTTTTGCAGGTATTCATCTTTCTCCTGCTTTTCAACATTACATGCCAGGCTTCCGTTATTTTTTATTTATCAACTATTGTGGTTACAAGTGATTTTCTGTGCTGTAGAGATGATTCTTTTGGTCCCATCTGTGAAAATATTACATTGTGGTTTGATGAGGAATTAGCATAAATTCTTCCTCATCATAATTCATATCTGATTCCTGGGTTTGGTACATCTCTTTCACGCATCCTGGATCCTGTGATTGGTCTGGAAACAGGTTATGCTCAGTCAGTGGCCTTGCATTTCCTGTAGATCCCGGTAGGGTGGCGTTGACGTCGGGGGGTTGTTTGGAGAACATATATAATTTATGGGAAACTGCGTTAATACATTCTCGGTCTGGATGTGGGTCCTTTTCTTCGTTCTCTTCTTCTCCTTTATTTGAGCTATCCTGGCTCTGGTTGGTTGAGTCTCTTCCCTATTTAGTAGTGTATCCGAGGGGGTTGCTAATGTGGCAGCTTACAACCCCGTCATCTAAAAAAAAAATAAAAAAAAAAATATATATATATATATAAATATATATTATATTTTGTATTAATTTCAGCACAACACCAAACAGCTCCAATGAAATTAATGAAAGCATATATGTGATCCACCAGGATACGAACCCTATTATCACACACAGATTTGTAGACACCTTAACCATTACACCACCAAGACGGTTATATATATATATATATATATATTGTTACGTATCTGGATTCAAAAGTGGTTAACTTAGTAAATCTAGAGTTCTAGACTGTACAGAGCATATGAAAAGGTATCAAGACAGCTGAAGGCCAATACAATTTAAATTGTCAAAGTTTGTGATGTTACTTTCTTTCCTTTTAGCTATTTGGACTATTTATCCAGTATAAATCAATCATGAAAGTATTTCAAGTCATAAAGGATTATTTGTATGTTTAATATTATGTAGGCTATTAATTACGAATATAAAACACTTGGTGTGGTAAACTATCAATGGAAGTAAAATATTACTAAGCTATAATGAATCAAATAAAATCAATCTACTCCATATCTAAATTGAATTCAATCTGAAACAAGCTAATTTATATCCAAAGGTCTCACATAATAAATTTATATATAGGGTAAAGTTATATGGGTTAATATTAGCCAGGAATTAACTCACCAATAGTTCCACGTGGCAATGAGGCAAGGGAGAACGTTTGCCCAATATGGCGGACAACGGGGAACGAGACTTCGGTCCCGAGACTCGAGTCAAGTTGAGACTTCGGTCCCGAGACTCGAGTCAAGTTAAAGAAAGAATAAATGATTACATGGGAATGGACATGAATATTATGCTTATCTGTCAGTCAGTCATGGCGTCGATGAGAGCGTCGTGATGGTGTAGCTGTTTGTATTGCTGTCAGTGTATTGTGATTAGAGGCACAAAAGCACGATCAACTGAGGGCAGAAAATAGATGTTAACTGGTCGGTGTTCGTGAAGGCTCTGCGCTTTCTTCCTCAGAGGTATACCTTGCTGCCTTGGCAAACGCCAGGAGCCCAAATTATCGTACCGCATCTAGGTTGCTCTATACGATAAATTATATTAATATATACGATAAATTCATATATACTACATAAGACCATGGCAATATTGCTTAATAGCATATTAGGCCTTTTATAAATTAACTTATTTACAATCTTATAATATACGATCTACTCGTCCTAAGTCTTGCTGCAGGAGCGACCGTGACGTCACAGAGACATACGGGATCACAAAAGAGTCATAGCCTATCGTATTTACGATACACTCCCCCCACAAAAAAATACCTGAACCCCACCTTAAACTTAAAGTTGCCCAGAGGCTATCTTCTGATGCCACATGTCGACGGCGCCAGCAGCAGCGCGTCTGGGACGCATCCCGGTCCGAGAATGATCACCATCAGTAAGAGGTGAGTCGTTGCTCTGAGAATTCTCGGACCCAGCAATAACAGGTGGAGCATCAGATTGCAATGCGGAATCGAGCTCCAAAGCGTACAAACGTGCGATAGGACGAACAGTAGTTCCAGTGGCTGTCTTCAATAGCGCCACCCGCTCTGCAGAGTCTGCCCCCTTGTATACCTCCAACACGCGGCCCAATTTCCAGTATAAACGAGGACTATCTTCTTTAATTAAAAGAACTTCACCAACTGTAGGTGCCGTTGGTCTACCAGAGGGAGTAACACTCCTTTCCCTCAATGCTAGCAGATATTCACTAATAAACCGTTTCCTAAAATGCTTGATTATCCTGGATATATACTGGTATCTCTTAGACACCGCTACCTCAGAGTACAACGAGGGATCCTCTAACTCTACTATGGATTGGAAATCAGATGGAAATGCAGTCAATGGTTTTCCATATAGCAAGTGAGCTGGCGTTAATGGTAGTGGTTCTTGCAGGTCGGTGTACACATATGTAAGCGGGCGATCATTCACGACTGCCTCTATCTCTGTGAGGACTGTCGTCAACTCACTCTTCTTTAACCCTTAAAAAGCGGCTCACCACATAAGTCGTTTTTAATAAAGCTGGACTATGTGGCGGCGCTCGACATAGGTCGAGTGGCAATTTCAGCACGTAATGTTGCTGAGAGAGAGAGACAAGTGGTGGCAGGAGACTAGCGAGCGTATGACTGCTCCAGACCACCGCGGCGAACCTACTGACACGAATCTCAGCTCCCTCCTCCCTCTCTCACTCGCTATATACGGAATTGTATCGGGAAAGTGGCTAATTACCTGCTTTTTGCACTCGCGTTGCACGGTTATTGCAAGAAAACTAGCCATCATAAAAGGATCGTTATGGTGTCATTCGAAAGCTCTGTTTATGCCCTTTCAGGGATAGATACTTGTTTTACGTTCTGGGTCTTATTTAGGCATGAAAATGATCACGTAAACAGCCCTATTTTGGCTAAAAACACCCCGCTGGGCGGTACATATAAATAAACCGCATAGGCCGATAAAGAAGGGTTAATAGAGCACATCCTACTACCGCTCTGAGTCCTGACTGTACTATGCCGACACACCGTTCTCACATTCCACCAAACCAAGGTGCCTTAACTGGAATGAACCTCCATTCGCACTTCTTCTCTCCCAAAAAAGTGATGATAGTAGGATCACTACTCATATCCTTTAGATATTTTGATGCTTGGACATAAGTGGGAGCATTGTCGCTAAGAATGAGTTGAGGGAATGAACGACGGGCACAAAACCGTCTAAACGCCAGCATAAATTCTTCGCTAGACATATTATCACATAGTTCTAGGTGTACCGCTTGAGACGTTGCACAGGTAAACAATAATATATAAACCTTCTCATGCTCCCTCGTCTTCAATGCCCCTGTGTAATCTAATCCTACAGCTTGGAAAGGTTCTACGTGCTTTACACGGCATTCAGGTAGAGGTGGAGCTGGTCCAGTTGCATATGGTTTACCTTTTAGTCTCTGGCATATTACACACTTTCTTAATACGCGTCGATCTACTTGTCGAACTCTGGGTATTCACCATGCGAGACGTAAATTTTATATAATATGACATACCCCGTAGTATTTTACTTCACTATGTGCACGTATGATCAATAGATCAGTAACGTGATGTCTTGTTGGCATAAGTATAGGGCGGTTTGTGCCGTCTGTTACACCCGACCACTTCAGGCGACCCTCACACCTGATGAGGCCATTGTCTAGATGCAACCTTAGTTGACGCACTATATTAGGCATTAATGTCTTATTCGAGCTTTGCAAGGATTCTAATTCATTGGAAAAGGTTTCTACTTGAACCCATTTGATCAAAGTTACTTCAGCTGCTTTAAATTCACGAGCATCAATGTTGTGACCCCTGCTGCAGAGTTGGCCCGTTACTTTAAGCTTGATATTGGATTCATATCGCAATACCCAAGCTACAACTCTGACTAGTTTATTATAGTCACCGAATCTTGCCCACTCTCTGATTGGACCCGGTGGCTCATTTGGTTGGGCTGTAACTGCCACTGTTTCCAGTGGCAGAAGTCCCTCACCAACAGCATGCCAAATCGTCCATTCACTTTCATGGAGCAGCCACTTTGGACCATGCCACCACAATTCGGACTTCACTAACTGGCTAGCCGTTATACCCCTAATTATGAGATCACTAGGGTTTTCTTTTGTATTTACATACTGATAAGCAACGTCTGGCAATAGGGCCCTAATCTCATCTACCCTATTCCTCACATAAACTGGCAGAGACTTCTTGCTATGTATCCAGTTGAGTGCGACCTGACTATCGCACCATACGTGAACGATTTCAATGTTTAACCCTTAAAAAGCGGCTCACCACTTAAGTCGAGTTAAATAAAGCTGGACTATGTGGCGGCGCTCGACATAGATCGAGTGGCAATTTCAGCACGTAATGTGGCTGAGAGAGAGAGACAAGTGGTGGCAGGAGACTAGCGAGCGTATGACTGCTCCAGACCACCGCGGCGAACCTACTGACACAAATCTCAGCTCCCTCCTCCCTCTCTCACTCGCTACATACTCAATTATGTACCGAAAGTACCGAATTACCTGCTTTTTGCACTCGCGTTGCACGGTTATTGCAAGAAAACTATCCATCATACAAGGATCGTTATGGTGTCATTCGAAAGCTCTGTTTATGCCCTTTCAGGGATATATACTTGTTTTACGTTCTGGGTCTTATTTAGGCATGAAAATGATCACGTAAACAGCCCTATTTTGGCTAAAAACACCCCGCTGGGCGGTACACATAAATAAACCGCATAGGCCGCTCGTAAGGTGTTAACTCGCTCTCGTATGCTGCGCGTACATGTTGCACCAGACGTGCTAAGAGCAGCATGGCAGTCAATTCCATTTTAGGGATAGTTACCTTTTTAACCGGGGCTACCTTGGCCCGGGCTGTAACTAAATGTGCCACAAATTAAGTAACGACATATATGGCTACCCCATATGCCGTGGCGCTAGCATCACAAAACGTGTGTAACGTAATGTCACCGAACGCCGCCACTTTACGAGGTATAGGTTTAGTACATAGGATGGCATACTCATTCAACAACAATGTCCCTTGGTCATTCAGGTCCTCGGGCAAACTTTCATCCCCTCCTATTTTACGTCTCCAAACTTCCTGCATTGAATCCTAGCTCTTATGGTAACGGGTAATGCTAGACCCAAAGGATCAAAAAATGTTGCAACTTTGCTCAACAGACTTCTTTTTGTGTGCGCTCCTGTGTGCTGAGCAAAAGACCTTGTTTGAAAAGTTAGTATGTCATGTTTAGGTTGCCAGATCATCCCCAAATTTCTGGACTTTTCCTGGTTATGAGATGCCGTACCGTCCACCTGTATCAAACGCTGAAGATCTTCACTATTAACACCTTAAGAGCGGCCTATGCGGTTTATTTATATGTACCGCCCAGCGGGGTGTTTTTAGCCAAAATAGGGCTGTTTACGTGATCATTTTCATGCCTAAATAAGACCCAGAACGTAAAACAAGTACCTATCCCTGAAAGGGCATAAACAGAGCTTTCGAATGACACCATAACGATCCTTTTATGATGGCTAGTTTTCTTGCAATAACCGTGCAACGCGAGTGCAAAAAGTATGTAATTCGGTACTTTCCCCATATAATTCAGTATGTAGCGAGTGAGAGAGGGAGGAGGGAGCTGAGATTCGTGTCAGTAGGTTCGCCGCAGTGGTCTGGAGCAGTCATACGCTCGCTAGTCTCCTGCCACCACTTGTCTCTCTCTCTCAGCAACATTACGTGCTGAAATTGCCACTCGACCTATGTCGAGCGCCGCCACATAGTCCAGCTTTATTAAATACGACTTATGTGGTGAGCCGCTAATTAAGGGTTAATAACCTACTCGCGGAGAAATAGATGTGCATCCGCAAACAATCTGCGTGCTTGCCAGTATGTATATAACAAATCATCCTGACTATCGCTAGAACCCTGCAAATTGTCTATATATAATCTGCGAGATAGTTTACTTGTGTCCTCATGAGTATCAGCTAGATGTTTTTTGATTGTGGCATTTAACAAAAACTGTGAACACGTGGCCCCAAAGAGTACAACCCGAAAACGGTATATGATGACCGGACTTTCAGAGTCGCTAATGTCGCTGAACCAAAGAAAGCGGGTAACATCTCTATCTTGACATCTTTAGCTTGACCATCAAGAATGCTTTCTCGATGTCACTGGTATATGCGTACTTCCCCAGCCTAAACCGCAATAGATGTTGGGACAGGTCCGACACCATGGACGGACCTGTCAGCAGGCAGTCATTTAGACTGGGTAGTTGACCTTGGTGGGCAGAGCAGTCATACACCACCCGTATTGGTGTGGTGACGCTGTTTTTTCTTACCCCATGATGGGCCAGATAGTGAACCCTACCCTTCTTAATCGGTTCCTTGACATCGACTCTATAAAGCCCCTATCTTCATAACTCCGAAATACATCGTCATACGCCTGGCGCGTGGTCGGTTCGTTCGACAATTTCCGCTGCAATGCGCGCAAGCGACCTAATGCCAAACCATAGTTGGTAGGCAGGCTTATCTCACTGTTCTTCCAGGGTAAACTCACTTTATATTGCTTGTATGAGGCACAGTAGCTCACAGACTCGTCAAACCTTTGCAGCGCAACTTCCGAGTCATAATCAGTCTCCGTAGGATTAATGCCTATGTGATCCAATCTCCACAGTCAATCCAAGTCGAACTCGGCAGCCATCTTAGGGTCGCTAGGTTGGGAATCCTCCCTTCCCAACTCCTCTGCCGCGGTTACATTGACTCTATATATCGAGACCGTGTCGACCTGGACCTTTGACTGTGTAGTATGCACCTTTCCGCTCATTCAATATCCAAATTTAGTGGGGATTATAATTACACCACACATCTTTTTAAATCCAGGGTACACTACTTCATAATAATGATCCACACCAAGTAGAACATGCACCTCACTCTGATTTCCCATGGGATCTGACAAGTTAACCCCTTTGCTACGTAATGCGTGTTCCACCTTCTTCACTCCTAGAGATACATATTCTGGTAGGGTGTCTACTACGATACAAGTCATAAAGTACCGGTTTTTACGGTAGAAATATGAAATCTCCGCTATCTCGTAGTCTTGTTTATCAGTAACCCCTATGAAGCCCTGTAATCGAAGAGTCTCAGCCCCTACGATTCGGTGCTTCAGTCCCACTAATACGGACCTCTTTATAAAGAACGTTGAGACCCTTGATCTAGAAGTACCCGACAAACTTTGTTACTGTCATTACCTTCCATGGGAATCTGTATTGTGGGCAATATAGTGGTGTCTTGTGTGCTACCTAGTGTCACAGTTGTAGTACCCTCTGTTTTGATGTCTTTGACTTTATATGCTGTAGGACACAACTTATCAAAGTGATGTCCTTTGCAGTGGCGACAGGGCCTTAAGTATGTAGCAGTACATTGTCCCTGCTTACCATGTTCCTTACTTAGACAACCTACACATAGCTTCAATCTTTTCGCCTGTGCTAGTTTTGTCCCATTTGTTGGGTATTTTACAGAGAAACTCCATTTATGTTTGTTGTTACATAGCTTACATAGAATCTGAATAGGTTTCTTATACGTACCCTCTTTCTTTTCTTTAGTCCCCACTGTCATGCTTACTGTTCCCCTCTTCTCCATATTCTCACTCCCCCCCGACACATACATTCTCCCTTTGTTCAACTGTAGATTATTGATTTCTTTACTGAACTGAGTTTTGAACTCCCCCAGATCAAATGATCTAACCTTGTCAAGTATTGCCATAGGAAGCTTCTGACATAAGATAATGACTATCATTTCCTGTGTGGTGAGTCCTAGGGTGTCTAGCGATCGAGTATGGCACTCCATATTTGCCCTAAAATTTGCTAACTCCTCAACCTTATACTGTTGTTCTGCGAGCTTTAAGAAGGCAACGACATGGGCCATCTTCAACTGCTCTTGATCCCTGTATGTGGACTTTAATAATTGTACTGCCTCAAGATAACTATCACCCACTACCGCAAAACCCTCTATCAAATGTAAGGCCTCTCCTTCCATTTGTCCCTTCAGTTAGTGAAACTTGCGGACATTATCCAAAGAGGATTCATGAACTGTAGACCGAAATACGTCCCAAAAAGCTAACCACTCAGTCAATTTGCCACCAAATGTAGGAAGATTGAGCTTTGGGAGGTGTACAATGTGTTTTGGGTCAGCCCTTCTATGGGCCTCAGTCTCGCCTCCCTTCTTACTTGCGACAGCACGCTGTAATATGTGCTTCGCTCTAAAGACAGGTTCATCATAGAGGGCGCGATTATCAGACTCTGTAACTATCTCTTCCTCCTCTGTCATGCCTGCCACAATCACCTCACTCAGAGCCATAATACGACCGTGGGTAGCCTGGACGTTTTCTAATCTAGCTTCCAATTCCTCTAGGTCAGCAGTAGTGATGAAAGTGTTGACGTCCACAATTAGCCTATTTAATACTACCCGAAGTCCCACCCTTTGATTTTTAGGGGCCTTGATCAGCACCCCACTAGACGGTGTCTCTTCTTGTTTATTCATTTTGTATGTAAGCCTATAGGCTATGTATCTAAATGTTACAAAAACAATGGCAAAATAGTAGTCTAGTTAAGAGACGCCGACCGGCGGACTTCTATGTTATGGAGCAAAAATAGTACACAAAATAGCAATACCTACTAAAGGATCATATTGAACAAGATTTTTTTTTCGGTCAGGTCATATGTCACAGGAAGTCTGAAATGGAAAAGAAAATAATTGGGGAAAGATGATGGGTGGGATGCAGGACTTAGCAGGTGCAACGATGTGACCTTGCATTCCGGCTCTAACCATCGCTTGGCTAGCCTTGCTAGTTTATCATAGAGTTGTTCCTGCATCCTGTTATATGTCCCCTTGCTCATTGCCTTTAAAATTCCTTACTGGTAGCTAATTCCCGAGGTCTGGGCACCATTGTGGTAAACTATCAATGGAAGTTAAATATTACTAAGCTATAATGAATCAAATCAAATCAATCTACTCCATATCTAAATTGAATTCAATCTGAAACAAGCTAATTTATATCCAAAGATCTCACATAATAAATTTATATATAGGGTAAAGTTATAAGGGTTAATATTAGCCAGGAATTAACTCACCAATAGTTCCACGTGGCAATGAGGCAAGGGAGAACGTTTACCCAATATGGCGGACAACGGGGAACGAGACTTCGGTCCCGAGACTCGAGTCAAGTTAAAGAAAGAATAAATGATTACATGGGAATGGACATGAATATTATGCTTATCTGTCAGTCAGTCATGGCGTCGATGAGAGCGTCGTGATGGTGTAGCTGTATGTATTGCTGTCAGTGTATTATGATTAGAGGCACAAAAGCACGATCAACTGAGGGCGGAAAATAGATGTTAACTGGTCGGTGTTCGTGAAGGCTCTGCGCTTTCTTCCTCAGAGACATACCTTGCTGCCTTGGCAAACGCCAGGAGCCCAAATTATCGTACCGCATCTAGGTTGCTGTATACGATAAATTATATTAATATATATATGATAAATTCATATATACTACATAAGACCATGGCAATATTGCTTAATAGCATATTAGGCCTTTTATAACTTAACTTATTTACAATCTTATAATATACGATCTACTCGTCCTAAGTCTTGCTGCAGGAGCGACCATGACATCACAGAGACATACGGGATCACAAAAGAGTCATAGCCTATCGTATTTACGATACTTGGTATGTAAGAAATGTTTTTTAAGTCATCATAGAATTATAGAATAGAGCAATTAATCTTGATTATCATTGAAGTTTAAAGATTAAGATCTTTTTATATAATCAATTTTGCTTGTTAACCCTTTAAAGATTATGTTTTACTCTTTCTCTTTTATCTTATTATTCTCGTATTTTATTATTATTCTCTCTTTAATATTGTATCTTATTTATTCTTGTTACTGAAAAACATTGACTTAATAAATGTAATTGATGGTAAGGGAACATAACAAAGTCACATATAAAATGGAATTGTATTTACAAACTTTAATAAAGTATTTTACAATTAATCACAAATAATAAGCAATGAAAGAAATTAATATTATAGATTTCAGGATCGCTTTGCATTCGTTCCGATTTCACTAAAGTATAAAATAAAGTGATAGCTTAGTAGGCTTAACCCCCTCCGATCCATATGACGCTAGAGCGTCATATGACGGTTCCGCCCAAAACTTTAAAATGACGCTATCGCGTCATATGAACTTACTGTAATATCTCAATAATAAGTTATATGACGCTCTAGCGTCATTTTGGCATCAGTAAGTTAGGTAAGTTAGATCAGAATCTGTCGATTGATGGCAACCCCAAATTTCTCCGACTCCTAACGGTCCCTCAGTGTAAGATTGACTATTGTGGGGATATTACTGGGCGGTCTGCCTCCTCGTCAGTAAGTTAACTATTCCTGTCTGAGGGGGTTAAGTAGACAATCTAGTCAAAACACACATATAAGACTTCTTACAACAATGCTTAATCAGTAGTGACACAATAGAAGTTCATCAAATAGTTTAAGTAACATTTAGTACAATATTAAGCCATATAAATGAGTTACTATATCTAATAACAAAATTTATCTAATCATAAATTTTAACTCCAATCACAAAATCTTAAATCAATACCTCTGGTTAATTAACAGTCACGAGTTCACTCACGAACTAACGAGTAGTGGTTCGGGCACTCACTAAAATAAAATAAAAACCTATACAAGCCTGTTCCTCCATGCAGCTCTTTACTCCCCACAGCTCAGAATGTAACTGATTTGATCAATCAAATATCTGTCCTTATATACGAGTCCATCACCACACTAGTCCAATCAGAGCTTGGTTCAGGGGTTACGTCATCAGGTCCAAGGTGCCGCGACCAGTCACACGAGGGGGGCTGGTGTCTGTCCAATTACAGGTGGTCGGAGTAGGTGGGAGTAGGGGGTTACTCACCACGTCACAGCTGCCCCGCTCCTCTCACGCGTTTTTGGCAGGAAACAGCTCTCTCTCTCTCTCTCTCTCTCTCTCTCTCTCTCTCTCTCGAGGAATGCTTGGAATGTCACGTCCGCACTCAGCCGGGCCGCTCTCTCACTCTCTCTAGTCACATTTGCTCGCAGGTTGATAGAAAGAAAGAAGGAATCTTGCCAGAGGTTGCTGTACAGTCACGTTTAACAGTTTGGTCTCTCCAGCTGTTACAATATATATATATATATATATATATATATATATATATATACTGTATATAATGTGTGTGTGTGTGTGCTCACAGCACAATTCGTTTCTCCAAGATTACATTTCCTTATTCTGACATTATTCTTGCAGTTCTCCTTATTGGTTCTGTTCATATGTTGTTTTTCATATCATAACGCATGTTGCATATCAAAACGCATGTTGCATATCCCAACTACATAACATTTGTGTATGTTTGTTCATGTATTCTGTAATCGTACAATCATTCTTTCAAACTGTCCTTCATTAAATAGTGACTTACGTCTCTGTAATGCATGATGATTTACGCTTTAAGCCCGCGTCATACAGACCCCGAACGTTGGAGGACAAATTCCCGAATAGGATGACTTGCACAAAAAATTCAAATTTCATCCGGGTCGGGTATATTCCGAACAATTCGGCATAAGTTCCTGACTAGTCCTGGGTTGGTCTGAGGTTGGTCTGATGTTATTCAGGTGTGTAGCCGACATTCCGGGGGTTCGGCAAAAAGTTAGTGCATGCACTAAAGGCCGCGTCATACGGAGGCCGAACGTACTAGGACAAAGTCCCGAATAGGATGACTTGGCACTTTTTTACCGAATTATGCCGAGACCCTCTCGATTGGTGAGGCCTACGAACATGGCCCGAACGAGTTAAGAATAATATACGATAGTCAAGAACGACCTACGACAAACTCCCGAACAACTACCGAACAAGAACCGAACATAAACTCGTTATGCAAAGAATGAGTTACGAACATACCTGAATCATCAGACACAGTTCCGAATGACATTGGAATGATTTACGATAATGAACCGAACTTTAACGAACTAAAACCGATGAAATGCCGACAAACAACCGATAGAGAAGAACAACATTAGAACAACATCAGACTGCTTTACGAACATTCGTACTGTAGCAAGAACATTTGTACCTGCCCTATATAAAGGAAATGGGTTAGCTCACACCCCACCAGTCTCAACCCAGCGATCGACACGGCAACATGGCAGCTCCCCCTGATGACCTGTGCGATGATTTGGAGAGGGCCATACACTACCAGGAGCTTGTCGTTGCCACCCTCAATCATCAGCTGATGTGCCACACCCTCCTGAAATTAAAGCGGGCCTGCCATGTACGTGCCAGGAGACCACGAAGCTGCAGCGTCAAGCCATTGTATAGACAGAGATTATCCTACGGACACTACCACCAATTGATGAAGACGCTAATGGCAATCGACAAGCCCACCTACAAGTACTATCTCCGTATGGACGAGGAGCTCTACAATGAAATCGTAAGCCGTGTGACACCCCGGATCAAGAAGGAGGAAACCAATTGGAAGAAGCCCCTGGAGCCTGGTTTGCGACTTGCCATCACTCTACGTTTCTTGGCAACAGGCGAGGCATACAAGAGTATGGCACTCAATTTTCTTGTAGGTGCCAACACAATTTCCCTGGTGGTACGTGAGACGTGCGAGGCCATAATTCAAGAGTACATGGAGGAGGTAATTGTCTGCCCATCAACACCGGAAGGCTGGAAGGAGGTTGCCAAGGGGTTCAATGACAGGTGGAACTTCCGGCACACCGTGGGAGCAATCGACGGAAAGCACATTGCCATACAGCCTCCTGCAAACACTGGGTCCATGTACTTCAACTACAAGCACTACAACTCCATTGTGCTCCTGGCAGTTGTTGATCACCTGGGGAAATTTATGTATGTGGATGTTGGAGCGAACGGGTCCGCATCTGATGGGGGCATTTTCCAGGTGACCGACATCCGGAAGGCGCTGGAGGACGGTGCAGCAGGACTGCCGGCACCTGAGCCAATCCCAGGGGATGACAAGCCAGTGCCCTACTTCCTTGTGGGTGACGACGCATTCCCCATGAGAGAGTGGTTGCAGGAGCCATACCCTTTCCGAGGACTCGATCAACCCAAGAGGAATTTCAACTACAGACTTTCTCGGGCCAGGAGGCAGGTTGAAAATGCCTTTGGTATGCTGGCGAACCGCTTCCGGTGTCTTCTCACCACTCTCAATATTCACCCCAGCACCGTGGAGAAGGTAGTCCTCGCAGCCTGCATACTCCATAACAAGCTCATTGACAGACGGCCAGAACTACAGCGACAACATCAACATTGTGCAACCAACGAGCCACAAGGTGACTGGAACAGGGACCCCTTGGATTGACTGGAGCCATTGCAACGCCAGACTGGGCCAGCCGCTGCCAAACTTGTGAGGGAATACTTGACAGACTACTACAGCAGGCCACAACAGCGCCTGTCCTGGCAGGTGCCTCGCCAGTAAACCGGTAAGTACTTATTTTTAATCTAATTAGTATTGTTTATCCACTCAAAAGTCATTCAAGCGTTCATTACATTTTAATATGCACTACGTTTGCCATGTTAATTTTGTATATTTAATTTATATTGCCTACTTTGATTTCCATCGGTCTATCATTTCTTTATTACTATGATTGCATTGACACCAGTTATTATATTGTTACTGTTTAATAGTCAACTAATTGTTTTAACTAATATCAATATAACCAAGTATTCCAAGTTCTATTTGTCTTATTATTTAATATGAAAATTGTTTACTAGTCAACTGTGTAAATCATTTATTTTTACTATAATTCTAACCAAGCTATTGTTACTAAAAAAGGTTATCCAAGTCATTTGTTGTAGTATTATACATTGTGAAAATTAGTAAGTTAAATCATTTATATAAATTAATTTTTTCATTCATAATAGTTTCCCATATTAATAGTTTCCAATTATGTGGCATGTGAATTATCTGTTGTTACATTCTTTTAGGAGAAATTACGACACAATTACAAACATTGTAATACTTTATTTATAAGACTGTATATATATATTTTATATTAAAGTAGAATCATAGGAGGTACACGGTTGGAGAGCATCACAGACAGGCAGGTACACAGTGTTGGTTTACTGGAAGTCATCATTAATCATACGATCCACAAACCCCGGGGAAATGTCAGTCATGCGTGGTGTGTGGGCCCTGGGAGACTCGACTGGTGTGGCCTCAGGTCGTCCCATGCTTGGCGGGTGAGACGTCCAAGATCTAGGTGTGTTTGGGGCGCCCATTTGTTTCCCACCATGGTAGTAGGAAGGCCCGGGGGGTTGCAGAGTCTCATAGTAGGGTTGTGGTGGATATGTACAAGATTGTTGGGCATCCGAGTCCATAGGGCCAAACCGTGGGAGGCTCCCTGTTCCACGGCTATGGCACCGCATAGCGTTGGTGAACCGCATCACCTCCCCCAAGTAGTGGTCCACGAGAGGCGGCTCCAGATCCAACAGGCTGTTCTGGACATAGCCGTGGAACAGCTTAATCGCCTGCTGTGCTGGGGTGTCCTGCTTCTTGGTGTCCCAGCGGCGGTACAGTTCGTTTAAGTTCTCCTCCCCCTGACGTAGCTGTGGGCAGAAAGGTTGAACTTTATAACATGAACAAGATAAAAACTGAAATGACATAAACATTCATACAATGTAGCCAGGTATTACAGGTTCTCCTCACCCTGACGTACCTGTTGCCCAAAAAGTTTTATATTAGAACATGAGCAAGATAAACATTAAAATTACATAAATATAATAATAACATTATTAATAACATTAAAACATTATTACCTTATCATACAGGTCCTTCTCAATGGGGTCCTCTGGAGTAGCAGGTGCTTTGGTGCGGGGCCGGGGTACCGTGGGCACGGACGTGGACGTGGAGGCAACAACTTCAGCGGCAGGCGACACCTCAGCCACCTCCTCTACCTCCGGGTCGTCGAGACTCTCCTCGGCAGCATCCTGGACTGGGGCAGCATCAGCTTTTTTGTACTTCTGTGAAATATAGATAACATATAAATACATATTGTCACAACATTTATCATTATGATACATTCACACAACACATTCACTCAATTTATAACATAAAATCCTCGAACCACATGGACTTCACAGAGAAGACGGCAAACGGCCAGATGGGATGACCACTTTCTCTTACAAGAATGGCCGGTGCCTCGTGTGGGATGCCACATGTGTTGACACTTTCTCCACAACCAACGCCGCCAGAAACGCCGACGAAGCAGGTGAAGCCGCCCGGATAGCAGAAAATAAAAAGCGAGAAAAATATCAACCCCTCGCCAGAATTCATCAGTTCGAGCCCCTGGCATTCGAAACTTCAGGAGTCTTCGGCCCTACCACCCTTAAGATGGTGAATGAAATAGGCCGTAAAATCAGACAAGTTTCAGGAGAACCCCGGGAAACCCTCTGGCTCAAGCAAAGACTAGGGATGGCTATCCTCCGGGGCAATGCCACCAGCGTCATGAGCTCAGTTCGACAGGACTGGGTCATGCCACTGCGTGAGGCCCCGGCAGGAGTGGTGTATCCGTAGTCTTTCCACAGTAGGGTAATCAGAACAACTCCCGAACGAGTTACGAATAACTCAAGACCAACATCCGACCATTTTGTAACGTTTTGTTTACCCGAATGTTCGTAAAAATTTAGTGTAGCCACTAAATTTTTCCCGACTCTCCGGAATGTCGGCAACATACATGAACAACATCAGACCAATATCAGACCAACCCACGACTATTACGGAACGTATGCCGAATTATGCCGAATATACCCGACCGCCCTGAAATTTGAATTTTTTTTGCAAGTCATCCTATTCGGGACTTTGTCCTAGTACGTTCGGCCTCTGTATGACGCGGCCTTAACTTTTCAAAGAACATTCGGGACAAAAACCGTTACAAAATGGTCGGATGTTGGTCGGGTTTTATTCGTAACTCTTTCGGTATTTGTTCGGATTAATTCTTTGTTCGTTCTTCTGATTCGGGACTTGTTCGGTACTTTTTTCCATTGCCGATGTTGTTTGGAACTATCTATCTATCCATATGCTCAGGCCCAATCCCCATTTTGGGGGTAGCCGACTCAAGACAGAGCAAGAACAGGAAAAACAACATAAAGCAAAAAATAAACACAGATAAAAAACACAAACTCTCACACATCCAGGTCACCCAGGAGAAGACCCAGAGACCCGGGTTACCAAGGTCGCTCCAGCACTCCCCCGGCCCCTGACCACCCGGAGAGGTTCCGATCTCGGCAGGCAGACATGCAGCGGAGCCAAAGCCACAAGCCCTCCCACCACACTTCCAGGCACACCCTTCATATTAATCGTCTCCCCGGGCCAGGTGCCTGATGGACTATTATCTAGTCCAACTTGCGCCCGACCCCTTACTCCAAATGACCACATGTGCACTCAACTATTCACAAGCATTCTCCATTCACTCCTGTCCACCACCACTTCCCCTGCCTGATCTATAGTCATTCCTCTATCATCCAAAGCCTTTCTTACATAGTCTCTCCATCTCAATGGGGGTCTTCCTGCCCTTCTATCTCCCCTTGTACCTGACTCACATATTCTCTTTGTAAGCCTTTCATCTCCCATTCGTTCAACATGACCATACCAGCTCAGCACCCTTCTGTCCACTCTGGCTGACAAATGTTCTTGCTGCCCCACTCTCCTACGTATCTCTTCATTCCTCAATCTGTCTCTACGAGTAACTCCACACATACTCCTCAAGCAGCTCATCTCCATCACATCCAGCCCTCTTTTCTCCTTTTTCTTCAGAGCCCATGTCTCAGCCCCATACATCACTGTTGGCACAACAATTCCTTGATACAGTGCACTTTTTACTTTCACTCCGAGATTTCTCGTCTTCCACATACTTCCCATTGCTCCTAAAACCTTCCTTCCTTCACACACTCTCTGTTTTACCTCCACTTCCATACCTCCACTCCTGCTTATCGTTCCTCCTAGATATTTAAAACACTCTACTTGTTCCAATATTTCCCCATCCAGCCTCACATCTAGATTCACCCTATGCTCTCCCCTATTACACACCATTACTTTACTTTTATTGACGTTCACCTTCAGTTTCCTCCATCCACAAACCACACCAAACTCTTTGACTACTCGCTGCAGTTTCTCATCAGAATCCGCCACCAATGCTGTGTCATCAGCGAACAGCAACTGATTCAACTCCCAATCTCTACCATTCTTTCCTACTAAACCCAATCCTCTTCCCATAGTTCTCCTTTTCACCTCCCTCACCACACCATCCATAAACATATTAAACAGCCATGGTGAAATTACACAACCCTGTCGCAAACCTACCTTTACCTCAAACCATTCACTCAACTCACCATTTCCTACTCTCACACATGCTCTGCTCCCTTCATAAAAACTCTTAACTGCTTCTAACAAATTTCCTCCTATTTCATAAATCCTTAACACCTTCCACATTGCTTCACGGTCCACACGATCATACGCTTTTTCCAAGTCCATAAAAGCCCAAAATATCTCCTTATGCTTCTCTAAATACTTCTCGCATAACTGTCTTACTGCAAACATCTGATCCACGCACCCTCTTCCCCTCCTAAAACCGCACTGTTCTTCTCCTATTGCAACTTCCGTACACTTTATTATCCTCTCTATCAACACCCTGCCATACAGCTTTCCAACCACTGACAATAAACTAATACCTCTATAACTTGAACACTCCTGCCGATCTCCCTTCCCCTTGTACAACGGCACAATACATGCACTCTTCCAGTCTATTGGTACCATTGACACAGCAAAGCACACATTGAAAAGTCTCACCAACCAATCTATTATCACATCTCCACCCTTCTTTATACACTCCACAGCAATACCATCCAAACCTTCTGCTTTTCCCGCTCTCATTTGTTTCACTGCTTCTTTCACCTCATTTTCCTCAATCCTTTCATTCATTCCCTGCCACATGGGTGGCCTGGGTAACCTATCTCCATCCACCTCTGCTTCAATCACTGCTTCTCTTCCATCTCTTGTATTTAACAAAGATTCAAAATACTCGGCATATCTTTTCCTCACTTCACCTGGTTCCACTAGTAATTCTCCATTTTCATTTTTCACTGACTCTTCCCTCTTTTGTCCTCCTTTCCTTACTTTATTTACCTCCTTCCAGAACATATTCTTTCGTTCTTCAAAATTCTCACTCAGCCTTTGGCCCCACCTTTCGTTTGCATCTTTTTTCGCTTCTCTAATTTTCCGTTTTGCCTCTCTCCTTTTCTCCTTGTACCTCTCCCATACCTCAACACTACCATCCTGTAAAACCCTCTCAAAACACTGTCTCTTCTCCTCAACTGCCTTTCTCACCGTATCATTCCACCACTCGCTTCCCTTCCTGATACCTCTGCCTCCTACTTTCCTTTTGCCGCATACTACCTCTGCACTTGCTACTACCCGGAACTACCTTGGAACTACCCGAACAAATCCCGCACAATTCCCGACAAAACTTCGATAAAATCACGATGAATCCCTCGTATTCCAGAATAAAACCCGCACGAGTTACGAATTTTCAGAACAAGATACGATGAAATTCAGACAAATATACGAATAATTTTGGATGTCTGCTCGATGTATCTTGTTTAATTAGGAATTAAATCCGAATTGATTTCGAACAAGTAGTGCTCTCTCTCTCTCTCTCTCTTTTCCTCTAACTTCCCATTATCTCCCTTCGTAATCTCCCTTATCGTCCTCTCCCACCCTTTCTCTCTCTCTCTCTCTCTTCATAATCTCCCTTATCGTCCTCCCTCACCCTTTCTCTCTAATTCCTCTCTTCCCAAATGTGCTCCCTCCACCCCTGCCTCTGGTCTCCCTCCCTTCTCCATCCTCCTTGTCAGCACTCCTCCAATAAAGTTCTTAATTCTCCATCTTTTCCCACCTCCCCCTCTACCCCCCCCCCCGTTATAACCTTTCCTTCCGTGTTATTCTTTCGTTCCTTACTTCCCCTTATCGTTCGCTCTTCCTCTCTCCCCTTCTCCCCTATCCCCTACCTCCCTCCCCTATCATCCCCTCCTCACTCCCTGCAACGATCGATCACACACACACACACACACACTATAACACACACACACACACACTCACTGCTAATGCTCTGACACTCTCTCTCCCCAACCCGCTAACACTGATGATGTGCACCCCTATATTATACCCCCCCCCCCACCTCTCTCTCTCTCTGTCTCTCTTCAACACTGAGAGAGCATCATCTTTGCTATTCCTGTCTTCCACTTTCCCTTACTCTTGGGGTTGCTATCTCTACTAGGATTGAAATCCTGGCCACCTAGCAGGGATCGTAAGATATGTGTGGCCAGTGTATCTATGAAAATGTAAGTAAATCTCTCTCTCTCTCTCTTACACACACACACACACACACATGAATAATACCTTATGGATTATCATAATTGCTATTTATCAAGTCATGTGATCTAGATAGGATAGTAGCCAATTATGTATCTAACTAAACTCTCTCTCTCTCTCTCTCAATATATACCCTGGATTAATGTACTGTATATTAATCGGGTTGTGACGTCCAGAAATCAGCTGTTTATTTGTCTCTTTACTGCATATTAAGATAATAAATATAATCTCTCTCTCTCTCTCTCTCTCTCTCACTTTCACTCACTCACACTCTCTCTCTCATACACACATACTCTCACTCTCTCTCTCTCATACACACATACACTCACTCTCTCTCTCTCTCCTATAGATCACCCTTCGAGGTCAACTTGGAAATGTTTAGGTAGAAAAATTTCCCAGGCGAAAGTCTGTTCCTACAAAATTACAGGTTCGCTACCACTCACCAGGAAAAAAATCAACACCTAAATGGCTCAAAAGGTCTTGATATTTAAAACAATCATGGGACGAAAGCTTTAAAAATAGACAAACTAATGGGGCTAATGTCTTAAATTTTCAAAACTAATGGGACTATACTGTAAACATGAAGGAGAAGTGGGTCCAGAAACCCCTCCCTCCTCAGTCGGTTCCTCCTAATTTGAAGGTTCGCTATCGCTCGCCATATATCGACACCTAAATGGCACAAAAGGTCTTAGAATTAACAAAGAAATGGGGTGAAAGGTCTTAAAATCGCCAAACTAACGGGGAAAACGTCCTAAAACAGTCTGATGTTGTTCTCATAATGTTCTTATCTATCGGTTGTTTGTCGACATCTCATCTGTTAAGTTCGGTTAATTATCGTAAAGCATTCCAATGTCATTCGGAACTGTGTCTGATGATTCGGGTATGGTCGAAAATCATTCTTTGCATAACGAGTGTAAGTTCGATTCATGTTCGGTAGTTGTTCGAGATTTTGTCGTAGGTCGTTCTTGACTATTGGATAATATTCTGAACTCGTTCTGGCCATGTTCGTAATCTTCAAATTTCGGGAGAGCCTCGGCTGTATTCAGTAAAAATGTACAAGTCATCCTATTCGGGAACTTGTCCTCCAACGTTCGGGCTCTGTATGACGTGGGCTTTACTGTCCTTGCATTACATCCTTATTAGTTGAGAATTGCGGTCGGTTTACCGTGAAGAGACCGTAAGAAGTGTATAGCCTCTCTATCTTTGTCAACCTCTGCCGACCTAGACAATTATCATTCATTTGCCCTCTCTCCCCATCCTTCCTTCCTTCCCTCTCCCCTTCCCTGCCTTTCTTACACTTCCTCACCCCACTTTTTCGTTATCGTTGTCTCTCGTTTTTTTCATAACTTAATCTTCTCATCATATCCAAATTTGTTTGGTATTTTTTGTGTTAGTTTATTTGTTAGATTCGTATTTCTCTCTGAGGAAATTCTGTAACTATCTCTAACCTAACTCTCTCTCTCTCTCTTATTTGATCTATACCACCTTTTTACAACAGTCTAATTTACTCGTTTACCGCCTCTTTCTGTTTTCCATTTCAACCCTTTCTTGATTCACTCTATGAGGCCTACTCTTCTCCACCCTTGACCTTCCATCCGGCTACTGGCAAGTCCATGTACAAAAAAGGCACAAATGGGGTTTGCAATGGATGTTACAAGTTATACTTAGGATTATATGCTGCACAGTACATTAGAATATGTATACCATTCTGATACAGGTTTAGGTAATAGGTTGCAGTGGATCTAATAACGACGCATGTATTGTAGCAGGCGACTATACACCCCTCTTAACCTATGGGCAGCGACCGTACTTATATGAATCCGTACTGGTGGACGACGACCGTCCTCATATGAGCCGGGTTTTTAAACACATACGAAAACCGCGGGTTATGAGTCAGGCGGCAACAAAGTGGTGTGCAAGTAGTGGTGGTTGGCAACTCTCGATACCACCACCTGGCACACCCCAGCTGCGCGCGGGCAAGTAGTACACAAGCACTTGCCATGGAGCCTATACGTCGCTCTCCCACGCCGCCTGATGACACAGCCAGCCCTGCTTTGGACGGTGTCAGTGCCCGTGGATGCCAGAGAGTTACCAGGAGGCCCTCATACCTATATACCTATACTTCTTTTGATAGTTCTGACGAAGAGGAACCACCAAAAAAGGCACGTAAGGCACGTGCGACTACCACTACACATGCACAAAGGTCATTGACCTTTGTCGACACAACCACTGCCGCCTGGGCTACCACCACCACCACTTCTGCTGCTGCCTCTATTACAGCAGGGCCCTCTGCTGCAACACAACGCCGCCCTAGGGATGCAGGAGGCCGGGGCCACTGGGGGGAGAGGGAAGGGCATGGCTTCTCAACAGGGACGAACGAAAAAACTACCATCTGTTTCTACCACCACCGCGCCACCACCGCCATCCGCCACTGCCACCCCTGCCGCCGCCCTTGCCAGTGCAAGTGGGAGGAAAGTGGGTGGCAAGGTGAAAGCTAAGGGAAAAGTGCCTGCCATAGATGACTCTACCCCTTCCACCTCTGCTGCCACCCCTGCCAGTGCAAGTGGGAGGAAAGTGGGTGGCAAGGCGAAAGCTAAGGGAAAAGTGCCTGCCGTAGATGACTCTACCGCTTCCACCTCTGCTGCCCCTTCCACCTCTATAAATCGTATATTGCTTATATGCGCCTTATTTCTTGCTATGTAATATTCAGATGGGTCGCCTACATATGTATATGTACACTAGAAAGCTTGAAAGTGCTAAACTTACGATATGTATGCGATATTTACATCAACCCACCCTCCCCTCCCCTTGGTTCTACCCCGAGACGGCAGAATATAAGCGCGGGTAAATCTTGCCGCTCTATTTTTTTTTCTCGCCGCGCGATGCCATTCGCACCACATTTTTCAATTACGGACGACCCCCCCACCCCCCCCAAAATTTTGTTTTGGTACACATATATAGACGTAGAAGTCGGCTAAAGGGGATCGGGGGCAGGAGGCTTGGTATCCTTCTCCCCTTAAATATATCTACCAAAAAAACGAGACAGAGATAGGGGCGAGGGAACGCTTTCGTGGTCCCGGACCCTAAGAATAGGAGCTTTGAATGTGCGTGGATGTAGTATGAATGAGAAGCGAGAGGATATTGGAAGGTTATTTGAAAGAAGGATGTATGATGTCCTTGCACTGTATGAAACAAAGATGAAAGGAGAGGGAGAAGTGGATTTTGGAAACGTGATAGGTAGAAAGTCTGGAGTAGACGAGGGAGTCAGGGGGAAAGAAGGAATGGCTATTATTGTGAAGGAGAAGTTGAGAGAGTTTATAAAAGAGTGGAAAGAGGTGTCATCAAGGCTAATGTGGGTGAGACTGCGGTTTAAGGGTGAAAGGTGGGTTTTTGTAAGTGCGTATGGACCAGGAAGTGAAAGAGAGTTAGACGAGGTAGAGGGTTTCTGGGAGGATTTGAGAGATTGTCTACAAGGGTTTGATGAAAATGAAAATGTTATAGTTTTAGGGGACCTAAATGCTAGGGTAGGAAATGAGCCTGTTGAGGGAGTCATCGGTAGTTTTGGTGTGGATGGTGTAAACGAGAGTGGAGAAAGACTGAAAAATTTATGTGAAGAGTGTAGATTGAGTGTAGGTAATACGTTCTTCAAAAAAAGGCGTATACACAAGTACACCTGGCATAGACTTGTGAGGGGAGAGATTGTAGAGAGGGCATTGATGGATTATGTGCTGGAGACAAGGGAAAGATTGTGTAGACTGCTGGATGTGAATGTGATGAGAGGTGAGGCGGAGGGTATGTCAGATCATTACCTGGTGGAGGGAAAGCTAAGGGTTAAGAGTTACAGGAGAATAAGAGACAAGCGTGAAGTAAGAGAGGTAATAAAAGTTAGTGAGTTAGAGAAGAGTGAAAAAGAGAGGGAGTACAAGGAAAGACTAAATGAAAAGTGGATGGAAGTGAGAGAGATGGAAGAGAGAGAAGTAGAGGTTGAATGGCAACAGTTTAAGGAAGGAGTGAAAGCAAGTGCAGAGGTAGTATGCGGCAAAAGGAAAGTAGGAGGCAGAGGTATCAGGAAAGGAAGCGAGTGGTGGAATGATAGGGTGAGAAAGGCAGTTGAGGAGAAGAGACAGTGTTTTGAGAGGGTTTTACAGGATGGTAGTGTTGAGGTATGGGAGAGGTACAAGGAGAAAAGGAGAGAGGCAAAACTGAAAATTAGAGAAGCGAAAAAAGATGCAAACGAAAGGTGGGGTCAAAGGCTCAGTGAGAATTTTGAAGAACGAAAGAAGATGTTCTGGAAGGAGGTAAATAAAGTAAGGAAAGGAGGACAAAAGAGGGAAGAGTCAGTGAAAGATGTAAATGGAGAATTACTAGTGGAACCAGTTGAAGTGAGGAAAAGATATGCCGAGTATTTTGAATCTTTGTTAAATACAAGAGATGGAAGAGAAACAGTGATTGAAGCTGAGGTGGATGGAGATAGGTTACCCAGGCCACCCAGGTGGCAGGGAATGAATGAAAGGAGTGAGGAAAATGAGGTGAAAGAAGCAGTGAAACAAATGAGAGCGGGAAAAGCAGAAGGTTTGGATGGTATTGCTGTGGAGTGTATAAAGAAGGGTGGAGATGTGATAATAGATTGGTTGGTGAGACTTTTCAATGTGTGCTTTGCTGTGTCAATGGTACCAATAGACTGGAAGAGTGCATGTATTGTGCCGTTGTACAAGGGGAAGGGAGATCGGCAGGAGTGTTCAAGTTATAGAGGTATTAGTTTATTGTCAGTGGTTGGAAAGCTGTATGGCAGGGTGTTGATAGAGAGGATAATAAAGTGTACGAAAGTTGCAATAGGAGAAGAACAGTGCGGTTTTAGGAGGGGAAGAGGGTGCGTGGATCAGATGTTTGCAGTAAGACAGTTATGCGAGAAGTATTTAGAGAAGCATAAGGAGATATTTTGGGCTGTTATGGACTTGGAAAAAGCGTATGATCGTGTGGACCGTGAAGCAATGTGGAAGGTGTTAAGGATTTATGAAATAGGAGGAAATTAGTTAGAAGCAGTTAAGAGTTTTTATGAAGGGAGCAGAGCATGTGTAAGAGTAGGAAATGGTGAGTTGAGTGAATGGTTTGAGGTAAAGGTAGGTTTGCGACAGGGTTGTGTAATGTCACCATAGCTGTTTAATATGTTTATGGATGGTGTGGTGAGGGAGGTTAAAAGGAGAACTATGGGAAAAGGATTGGGTTTAGTAGGAAAGAATGGTAGAGATTGGGAGTTGAATCAGTTGCTGTTCGCTGATGACACAGCATTGGTGGCGGACTCTGATGAGAAACTGCAGTGGGTAGTCAAAGAGTTTGGTGTGGTTTGTGGAAGGAGGAAACTGAAGGTGAATGTCAATAAAAGTAAAGTAATGATGTGTAATAGGGGAGAGCATACGATGAATCTAGATGTGAGGCTGGATGGGGAAATATTGGAACAAGTAGAGTGTTTTAAATATCTAGGAGGAACGATAAGCAGGAGTGGAGGTATGAAAGTGGAGGTAAAACAGAGAGTGTGTGAAGGAAGGAAGGTTTTCGGAGCAATGGGAAGTATGTGGACGACGAGAAATCTCGGAGTGAAAGTAAAAAGTGCACTGTATCAAGGAATTGCTGTGCCAACAGTAATGTATGGGGCTGAGACATGGGCTCTGAAGAAAAAGGAGAACAGAGGGCTGGATGTGATGGAGATGAGCTGCTTGAGGAGTATGTGTGGAGTTACTCGTAGAGACAGATTGAGGAATGAAGAGATACGTAGGAGAGTGGGGCAGCAGGAACATTTGTCAGCCAGAGTGGACAGAAGGGTGCTGAGCTGGTATGGTCATGTTGAACGAATGGGAGATGAAAGGCTTACAAAGAGAATATGTGAGTCAGGTACAAGGGGAGATAGAAGGGCAGGAAGACCCCCATTGAGATGGAGAGACTGTGTAAGAAAGGCTTTGGATGATAGAGGAATGACTATAGATCAGGCAGGGGAAGTGGTGGTGGACAGGAGTGAATGGAGAATGCTTGTGAATAGTTGAGTGCACACGTGGTCATTTGGAGTAAGGGGTCGGGTGCAAGTTGGACTAGATAATAGTCCATCAGGCGCCTGGCCCGGGGAGTCGATTAATATGAAGGGTGCGCCTGGAAGTGTGGTGGGAGGGCTTGTGGCTTTGGCTCCGCTGCATGTCTGCCTGCCGAGATCGGAACCTCTCCGGGTGGTCGGGGGCCGGCGTAGTGCTGGAGCGACCTTGGTGACCCTGGTCTCTGGGTCTTCTCCTGGGTGACCTGGATGTGTGTGAGTTTGTGCTTTTTATCTGTGTTTATTTGTTGTTTTATGTTGTTTTTGTGTTTTCCCTGTTCTTGCTCTGTCTTGAGTCGGCTACCCCCAAAATGGGGATTGGGCCTGAGCAAATAGATAGATAGATAGACACACATATATATGGCTAAATGCGCGCTTGCATGCCCTACACGCTGAGGTAGTTTTCATCGAAATTGGTAAGGGTCGCCAAAATGGTCAACCTCTAGCAAGGGGCAATGATGTTCAATAACCTAAGTTAGCGCTTGTTAGGTTAATAGCAGATGATACAACGGTCAGTTTTTGGTCATCACCGCCTGATCAAATCCTTGCGTTAAGTTGACAACACCTTTTACCCCACTCTTAGGTCACGTTGAAATACATCACTTCTCAGAGATCACGTTGGTTGGATATTTACAGTGGAAGACTCACACTTATGAGAACGGTTTTAACTAGTTACAGACACATCCCAGGCACCGAGGTTTAGAGTAGATTATGGGGAAATTGGACGTTTTTCTGGCCCCCCATCTCCCTCATGTTTATTCCTATTAGTTTTCAGATTTTCAGAAGTTTGACCCATTAGTTTGGCGATTGTAAGACCTTTTACCCCATTTATTTGTGAATATTAGGACATTTTGTGCCATTAAGGTGTCAGGACATTTTTCTACCGACAAACTTACAAATTTATCTTGAAGCGGGGTCTGGGGGATGTTTATTTGAAGATTGCTGGAGGTCTGGGGAGGAAAATGAAAAATCGTAAAAATATAAATAAACTAGCAAATAAATTTTTTTTTTTTTTTTTTTTTAAGAGACAATGAACGGAGGAAGGAAAAACACAGATAAAACAAAAAGGTCCATGTGCCTAAAGGCATCCTCCATTCATAAAATGTTTGTAACAACTGGATTTAAACATTTGTTGATTGTAAGTTTGTGGAAAGCAATTCGAGGGAAGTGAATTCCAAAGAGTAGTAGCTCTGGGGATAAATGAATTCTGATAAGCAGAAGTTCTGCATTGTGGAGGAGAAAGTGTAAATTCATGGGCGCTCTCAGCTGCCCTAGTTCTACGGGGAAAGATGTGGAGAGGCGGCACAATTGAAGCAAGTTCCTCGGAACAATTGCTGTGAAAATATCTGTAGAATAATGCAAGGGATGCAACGTTTCTTCGTATGGCTAATGTAGGAAGGTCCTGTGTGATTGCAGGGTTATTGATTAATCTAATAGCTTTATTTTGAATTTTGTCCAACTGCCTCAATGCAACCACTCCACTTCCACCCCACAGAGGTGAACAGTAATCCATCTGAGAGCGCACATGACTTTTATATATTACGGCCAACTGCTCGTCAGTGAAGAATTCTCGAACTCTGTACAGGAGTCCCAGTTTTTTAGAGGCATTCTTAGCAATGCTTCTAACATAATGTGTCCAGCTCAAGTTAGTAGTTAATGTTACACCGAGAATGTCAATACTAGGGGAAGTGGGAATATTTACATCATTAAAAATATATGGGAGTCAGTGAGATTCTGTCGGTTAGAAAATTGAATGTACTTGGTTTTCTGTGCATTAAAGGAAACTAGATTCTCTTGTCCCCATTCATTAATTCTAGAAAGGTCTTGGTTCAGAGAAATTGCAGTGTTTATTTTTGAATTTATAAGATCGGGTTGGGTGAAAGAATTGGTAAATGTGAAGGAACTGTGGACTGTTGAGTCATCTGCGTAGGAATGTATTGGATTATGAGTGGTAGATATGAGATCATTGATATGAATGAGGAACAGAGTTGGGGCCAAAACTGATCCCTGGGGAACACCAGCATTTATTGAGTGAAATTGAGAATAAAGGCCATCTACCATTACACGTATTTTTCTGTTATGAAGATAAGAAGAAATTAGTGGAACTAATGATGCAAGACCGTAGTGTGACATCTTCGACAATAAGGATTGATGCCAGACTCTATCAAATGCCTTTGATATATCCAGTGCTATTGTATGTGTTTCACCATGTTGGTCTGTAGCTTGGTTGATTTGATGCGTAAGAAGGCAAAGAATGTCTGCAGCCCATCCCCCCTTAAGAGATCCCTACAGACATGCCTACAAGCTCTCATACCAATCACAGCTAAGGCGGTCACAGCAGAAGTTAGACATCACAGAATAGTTCCATAGTACCACACACATTACAACATAGACTCAACACGCCATACTTATAATATTGTTCCTGTTATTCATTGTTCATGTACTCATCGTTCGTATATCTAGAGGTTGTTCCTGTGAATAAAGAAGTGGCTGGATTTCTGATCTTGTTATTTCTCTTTACCTATAAAGTACTTAATATAATATTATGTATCCCTTGAGAATAAGACGCGTTTTGGCAGTTTATTATGGCTATTATTTGAAGTTTTAGTTATATTAGGAAGGGTATGTGGAAGTCAGTGGGTTTATTGAGACAATCTTTACCATTTAAATTTCCATAGATTCTTCCTAAGTAGCGTCAAATCGTTTAATGATAGCTAGAATAAACTGTCAAAGTGCATAATTATGTTCAAAGGGTTAATGAATTTTCATTACTCCATTTTAATGGACAAATGTTTAAATACACATGTTGGTGTATCTAATTAAAATCAAACTTATTAAATTGGCATGGATTAATCTATATACCGCCAGAAAAACAATAAGTCTTTACATTAAAATTATGTTAATGAATGTAATGACTATCTGCAAATTGAAATTGAAGACTCTGATGTTAATTTTTAAAAAGGGGCTATATGTTATCCTATCTATCTATTCCCTGACTCCGTGATCCCCGACGCAGTGGCCACGAACAAACCGCCCCCATGCACCCCTGTCCCCAGTCAGTCGATGCCCCTGCTCCCATCCAGCACCGCCTTCATCCATATACTTCCTCACTCCATCCTTCCACCTCTCATTCGGTCTACCTCTCCCTCTCTGTCCTTCCACCTCGCTCTCGTACACCTTCTTAGTCATTCTCTCGCTCCCATACGTTCCATATGGCAGAACCATCTCAAGGTGTTCCTTTTCACACTTTCCAGCACATCTACCTCCACACCACACTTCCTTCTTACTTCCTCATTTGTCTGTCTATCCCTCCATGTAACTCTGCACACACTTCTCAAGTAACTCATTTCCACTCCTCTCACTCTTGGTCTGAGTCTCTTCTCAAACGTCCATGCTTCGCTTCCGTAAGTCAGTGTTGGGATTACCACACTGTCATGCAAGGACTTCTTCACTTCCATACTGACCACCCTATGTCTTGTTACTGCTTTCAGCGCTCCTACAACCCTCTTCCCAGGTTGCACCCTCTCCCGCACTTCTTCATCCATAGTCCCATCTTTACTCAACACACTTCCCAAATACTTAAATGAGCTGACAATCTCCATAGCCTGACCGTTCAACTTCACCTCACACTCTGTGGCTTCACCCCTTTCGAAGACCATAACCTTGCTCTTCCTCGCATTTACCTTCAGATTCCATTTTTCGCACACGGTTCCAAACACATTTACCAGACCCTGCAACTCCCATTCATTATCGCTCATCAAAACTGTATCGTCAGCAAACAGCAGTACAGGCAGCTTTCACTCATTTCCCTCCTTTATCGGCGGCACACCAATATCCACTGCTCTTCCTTGTATTTCTTTCATGACTCAATCCATATATACAGTAAACAACCACAGGGACATCACACATCCCTGTTTCAACCCAACATTCAGGTCAAAGAACTCGCTCTGCTCATTCTCCACACGTACTGCCGCCTTTTCACCCCCATACATGCTCTTCACTGCTTTCAGCAACTTGCCATCTACTCCGTATATTCTAAGTACTTTCCACATACCTTCTCCATCCAATCTGTCATAGGCCTTCTCTAAGTCCATAAAGGCAACATACACCTTTTGTTGCTTCTCCAGATATTTCTCCACAACACAATTCAGGGTAAAAACCTGATCTACACATCCTCTTCCCTTCCTAAAACCTCCCTGCTCGTCACCTATCCATTTCTCCGTTCTCACTCTCACTCTCTCAATCAATACCCTACTGTACACCTTCCCTACTACGCTTAAAAGACATATTCCTTGGTGGTTACCACACACTCCTCTTTCCCCTTTACCCTTATATAGGGGGACTATTATGCCTGTCTTCCAGTCATCAGGTGCACTCCCCTTCTCCATTGCTAGTTTGCACATTTTCCATACCCATTCGATCACTATCTCACCACCATACCTCAACATCTCCCCACTCACTCCATCTGTTCCTGGTGCTTTCCCCAACTTCACTCTTTTCATGGCTTCCCACACTTCTGACCTCCTGATCCCCACCTCCTCCTCCACTACTTCTCTTCTTCTCCCTCCCATACCCCATCCAACTATGTTTGCTGGCACTTCATTCCTTACATTTAGCAACTCGTTGAAGTACTCCCTCCATCTTTCGACTCTCTCTTGCTTCTCGGCTATCATTCTCCCATTCTTATCTTTCACACCCTTACTGTTTCCCTTGCTACCTTTCCTAACTTTCTTGACTTCTTTCCATAAGAGTTTCTTACACTCCCTCCATTTTACACGCAGAGTCCTTCCAAATTCCTCATCTACTCTTCTCTTACTTTCCTTCACTACTTTCTTAACCACTCTCTTTCTCTCCACGTACCTTGTTTGTTTCATACTCTCCAAATCTTCATTCCCTCTACTACCCCAACACTCTCTATACGCTTTCTTCTTGTCTTCCACAGCTATTTATACCTCTTCTGTCCACCATGCTGTACCTTTCACTCCCCTCCCTCTTCTCTTTACTCCACACACCTCCTCACATGCTGTACAATTCTCTTCCTTAAACACCTTGCTCATCTCCTCCACTTCCTCCATATCTTCCAGGTCGAACCCACCTAGTCGTCTTTCTACTACTCTTCTGTACTCTTCCCTGATTTCCTCCTCCTGTAGCCTCTCCACCCTCCTCACCATTCCACCCTCCTGTTCACCTCCCTCCAGCTCTTCTCACCCACTTCTTTTGTATCCTAGTTTTAGCTACTATTACATAATGATAAAAGTTCCTAAAAATTACATTTTATTTTTGTAAATATTCGTTGAATTCTTTTGTAAGTTTAAATCAAGCTTGAGAAGGGACTGGCAAATATATTCACAAACACAGGGATAACATTTACATTGACCGAATAATGTAATTACCAAATATTGTTTTTCCTTGCATAATGTCTTATTAATTAACCTAAGATGTGGGCATGGGGGGTATGAGACACCACATGCCTGTGCGCACGTATTTCAGCTGTTCCCATCACTAACATCGTTATTTTACCATAAATAGCATTAATACTTATCCATATGTGCCTATTTTAGGTTGATTATCATTTTTTTTTTTTTTTTTTTTTTTTTTTTTTTTTTAAAGAGACAATGAACGGAGGAAGGAAAAACACAGGTAAAACAAAAAGGTCCATGTGCCTAAAGGCATCCTCCATTCATAAAATGTTTGTAACAACTGGATTTAAACATTTGCAGATTGTAAGTTTGTGGAAAGCAATTCGAGGGAAGTGAATTCCAAAGAGTAGTAGCTCTGGGGATAAATGAATTCTGATAAGCAGAAGTTCTGCATTGTGGAGGAGAAAGTGTAAATTCATGGGCGCTCTCAGCTGCCCTAGTTCTACGCGGAAAGATGTGGAGAGGCGGCACAATTGAAGCAAGTTCCTCGGAACAATTGCTGTGAAAATATCTGTAGAATAATGCAAGGGATGCAACGTTTCTTCGTATGGATAATGTAGGAAGGTCCTGTGTGATTGCAGGGTTATTGATTAATCTAATAGCTTTATTTTGAATTTTGTCCAACTGCCTCAATGCAACCACTCCACTTCCACCCCACAGAGGTGAACAGTAATCCATCTGAGAACGCACATGACTTTTATATATCACGGCCAACTGCTCGTCAGTGAAGAATTCTCGAACTCTGTACAGGAGTCCCAGTTTTTTAGAGGCATTCTTAGCAATGCTTCTAACATAATGTGTCCAGCTCAAGTTAGTAGTTAATGTTACACCGAGAATGTCAATACTAGGGGAAGTGGGAATATTTACATCATTAAAATAATATATGGGAGTCAGTGAGATTCTGTCAGTTAGAAAATTTAACGTATTTGGTTTTCTGTGCATTAAAGGAAACTAGATTCTTTTGTCCCCATCCATTAATTCTAGAAAGGTCCTGGTTCAGAGAAATTGCAGTGTTTATTTTTGAATTTATAAGATCGGGTTGGGTGAAAGAATTGGTAAATGTGAAGGAACTGTGGAGTGTTGAGTCATCTGCGTAGGAATGTATTGGATTATGAGTGGTAGATATGAGATCATTGATATGAATGAGGAACAGAATTGGGGCCAAAACTGATCCCTGGGGAACACCAGCATTTATTGAGTGAAATTGAGAATAAAGGCCATCTACCATTACACATATTTTTCTGTTATGAAGATAAGAAGAAATTAGTGGAACTAATGATGCAAGGCCGTAGTGTGACATCTTCGACAATAAGGATTGATGCCAGACTCTATCAAATGCCTTTGATATATCCAGTGCTATTGTATGTGTTTCACCATGTTGGTCTGTAGCTTGGTTGATTTGATGCGTAAGAAGGCAAAGCATGTCTGCAGTTGATCGACATCGTCTAAAACCATATTGCCTATCACTGATTAATTTATTATTCTCAAGATGCTTAATTATGTGATTATTTAATATAATTTCAAAGACTTTACCAAGAGTGGAAGTTATAGCTATTGGTCTGTAGTTTGATGGATCTGAAGAGGCACCTTTTTTAGGAACTGGATGGATGTTTGCTTCTTTCCAGGGTACTGGGAAGCATGAGGTATGAGTACACAGACGGAAAAATTTTGCCAATACAGAAGCGAGCACCAAGGAGCAATTCTTAAGTACTATTGGAGGAATTTCATCTGGACCAGGAGCCTTATCTACTGAGAGATTCTGCAAAATAGTTTTGACATGTCTGGTGTGGATCTTCAGTGAGGGAATTTCAGGCGAATTAAAATTAAGTACAGGGACATCTTGATTTATTTCATCTAAGGTTGAGTTGGTGGAGAAAATATCCGCAAGAAGGTTAGCTTTACCTCGTGGGTCACTTACAAGATTGCCAGTCGGAGATTTTAATGGTGGAATGGATGAAGCAGTAGTGAAGTTGGATTTAAATGAGTTAAGAGTAGACCAAAATATTTTGTTATCATTTGGATTATTTAGAAGTTTATTTGCCTGCTTGTGGAGAAAGTTTGATTTAGTTAGGTTTAATACAGTTTTGGCATGATTTCTGATGTTTCTAAAGTAATCAAAGGCTTCATGTGTTTTTGATCTTGTGTATGCATTGTAGGCTATTGCTTTTTGTTAAGTTACTCTAGCACAATTATGGTCAAACCATTTAGGTGAATTAGATCTTTTACTGTACTTTTGATGAGGAATAAAAGTTTCCATTCCAATTTTTACAAAATATTGTATGTGGCTCAAGGTGGAGTGTGCATCATTAGAAAAGAAAGAGGTCCAGGGAATATCAATAAAGAAACCCTGAAGACCCTCCCAGTCTGCCCTATCGTAATGCCATTTAGTCACCAAAACAGGTTCAGAGTGGGAAGGTGTGGTAGGTGATAGACAGGTGGCCTGTATCAGACAGTGATCAGAAGATCCAAGCGGGGACCTCACTGTAACATCATAATTTTCTGAATTGGTTGTTAAAAATAAGTCCAGTAGGTGGGAATTATGATTAGGATTATCTGGTACACGGGTGGGTTGGTTGACTAGTTGAGTGAGATTAAATGAGTCTGCAAATAGCTCACATTCAAGACCAGCATCATCAGTCCTGGCTGAATGAGTGAGCCATTCAACATTATGGACATTAAAATCACCCAACACAGTGATTTCAGAAGAAGCATTTAAGTTGAGGACACTGAGATGTGAGGACAGAGAATCAAAAAGACTTTGCTCTGGAGGAGTATTTGGGGAACGGTAGATGCAACATATGTATTTAAATTTACCAGCAGAAATTAATTTGTATATAGAATAATCAAAATAGGGACAATTGAAACTAGTAACCTCCTCCAGGGCAATTTCAGATTTTGCGAAGCAACATACACCTCCTTTAGGTCTGAAATTTTGGAGCAGTTGATAACCTGGAAAATTAAATCTAGACGTGTCAGATGTGGATGTTACTTGAGTCTCTGTCAAAAAAAGGAGAGTAGGGGATTCTGCTTGAAGAAATTGGTGTACAGAATTGATGTTAGAGTGAAGTCCCCTTATATTGCTAAAGAAAAAGCTGCACCGACGAGCAGCTTTGGGACGTTGCAATGCTCTCGACACAGTCGCATGATGACGACCGGGAGGGCCCTGTGTCAATGACCCAACCCTGCCGGGGATGGATATCCGAGGGACCACCAGGTTTGCTCTTAACAATTGTACTGCCATATTTATTGGGTAAGGTGTATGGTGTTACATGTATGATATGTAGTGGGAAGAGTAGTGTTTTATGGATAGAGGATAGCAATGTAGGGCAATGTCGTGAAGTTGGATGTGTATGTTATATAAAGAGGGTTTTCCTGATACCCCTGATGTGTGAGGCAGAAAGATATGTATCCAGCTACCAAGGCCTGGGAGAGAAAATGGAATTCAGGCTATTCCCTGAGTCTCCCGAAACCTTGGCGGTAGTACTTCCCTGGGCGGGGCTGCCTACCCCTACTACCTGCATTAACCTGTTACTGCAATTAAACAAGTGGAAACAGCGTTTGGATGGTCAAAATCGGCGATACAGGCCGGGAGTTACATAATGTATGGCTGAGGCAACCTCGCTCCCCTCCTCCCCTACCCATGTCTGGAGAGACACTGTTACGCAATATTCTCTCTCTCTCGCTCTTTCCTACGCTTGGTAACAGTGATGACAACGCCCTGCTACCAACTCGCTAATGTTAGCACGAAAATAGACCACAGAATAAGGGAATAACATTGAAAATAGGTGATAACTGAAGGAGTGGAGGGAAGTGGGGAAGGAGGGGATGTGGAGGAGTGATATTTGGCATGGCCAAATGACCATAAATGGCCTTGTTTCCGTGCTCTTTTTCATGCATAAACAAGAGCCAAAGCGTAATACAATTATGTATCCCTGAAAGGGCATTAATTGAGCTTTCCAATGACACCTGAACCATCCTTCTACGGTCACTGGATGTCTTGCAACGATCGTGCAACCGAAGGGCAAAATCGCTAAAATACGGTCATTTCGTTACATAATTACGTGTGTAGCGAGGGAGGGAGGGTGGATGTGTGTGGAGTAGATGTCAGTAGGCCCACGGCAGCCGTGGCGAGCGGTCATGAGGCAACCTACGCTCCTCCCGTCGCTCGTCTCTCTCTCAGAGCCAATATTGCGCCAAAATTGCACACAGACTAAAGTCGGGCCCCGCCACATAGTCCAGGTTTTTAGATACAGATTTAAGTCGGGCCCCGCTATGAATGGGTTAATGAACTCACACAGAGGTAGTTTGAACAGTAATAATTCACCCGTACAGTACCGTTGATGTCCTTTTCATCATATTCTGGCAAGCATAGTTTGGAGTATTTTTATTGTTCGAGGTCATTCCTAAGCTAAATATAATCATCGAATAGTTGCCAGAATATCATAACAAAGGACATCACCGTTATTGAATGGGTTAACATGACGTCAACTGAGAAAGCTGGTTAAATACAACTAGATTGAGACCGTTCGCCTTGATGATCGACATAAGTATATATTTATTTACCTACTTACCAAATTCATTCTTTTCCATAATCAACGCTAATTTCCTTAGGATTGGTTGATGTGTTATGCAACACTCATCGCACATGTATAAACAATTTGTTCCAGTACGGGTTATGAGATGCCAACTTGTTTATTATGGTTCTCCAGCAGCTCAACCATTAGACCATTTCAATAAGTATCTCTCAAATACTAACTCAACCAAGGCTAACTAACTAGTATATACCACTTTAAAGTCCTAACTAAATGTTACCAAAACTAACAGAACATTAATATTTAAGTTAGCACTTGTTGAGCTTACTACCAATAGTGTTAACCCCGTCACCACCATTACGTAATTCTAATCCTATTCTGGTTACCATTAGACGATTTACTTTAGTTTATAATCTACCTCTAGGACTCAAATTGGTATATACGATCAATAAACCCTATTAATAACACAGTTCCTTCTTGAACTGCATATCATCGTCTAAGTTTAGCCAGAATCAAAGGTAAGAAGGCATCATGATGCTGAAAGGGTTACACTTCTTGATGATTACATTGCAGTGATGAGTGGCGGTAAGTATTGGAAACACATATTTACCGTTTGTAACTTTTGTGTCGACTATAATTACAGTATGCACATATTATGGTTTTGCAACGTGTTCTAAGCCAAGCTGGAGCTCGTGAGTAGAAATGTTGAATTTCACCAACATATTTGTTTTCTTCTTAATATGGATATATAGTCTATATATATAAGGTAAATATGGCTAATATTAACGATGATTTCCTTTTACTTGTATAATGCAGAAGTATTGGTACCCTATTTAACGTCAATTTTTAACTAACTCAAGATTCTGTGTTATTATTTCTAAACAATACCTCACACCACCCATTACCTTTTTCTTAGTGAATTTATGCCACAGACTCAATCGGAAAATTCGTTCTTGGCTGAAATATTGATATGGTTAAAATTACGAAATATATAAATCAATGAATTATTAATTATTTAAATATAATCAGAAAAAAATACAATTACATAATATTAACATTACGTAAGCTTGTTAAACATATCAATGACACTTGTATTTCTTTATGAAATAGTATCTCAGATAATTTCTCCCACTATTCTATGATTATTATTTCTCCCTTTGGATCTCCTTTCTCTCCTCACATCATTATGCAGTTTAACTTATGCCTGGAAAGTATTATAGTAAGAATGCTTTAATAATCTATTAATGAACAGCGTTGTGTTGCTGAATAAGCCTTGATAATTCATGTATTCTTCATATGCATAGTACAATCATATTAAAAAGACAGCAAGGCCAATATAAGCATAATTTAAAATAATAACAAACATAATTAGTTTTGGTTTGTGTTGATTGTAAACATTAGAATATACATAATACACCTTGACGGTACATGGCAGAGATTAAGGTAACACTGAAATTAGCAGGACTACATTAATTTTCGCATCGAGTAGAAACTTACCGACTTTGGCTTAGACTAATTGTTTTCATCAAAAAAACATGTTGTACAAAACAGAAGTTCAAATATTAGATAATTAACCCTCTGAGTACCAGTGATGTATGATATATATTTGTCTAGCTATATGCAGACGATAATATGCATCTAATAAAGGATCTGTGGTAGTTAAATGGGTCGGTCGAGATAGTTTAAAGCTTTAATTCTGCAATAGGTCCTCCCTAATCTGATAAAATCATCTAATCATTGCCAGAATATAGCTAAAAGGATGTCACCGGTACTGAACGTGTTAAAGGCGAGAGTGGATCAAGACTGCCGGTAGGTCGGTCTGAAGGATTGGTGATATTGGAGGTGATGGTGAGGGGGATCCTGCAGGTTGTAGTGAGGGTATAAATTTAATGAATGGTGATGGATATGATGAACTGTTTTCTTTTTCTTTTTCTATCTGCATGAAAGAAACAAAAGGCAAAGATGCTTGTAACAAGTGTCTCCCTCAAAGTTGAAAGAGTGAGAACCAAATTATAAAAACAAATGGGCGTTTTGGAAAGAAGATGGGTGTGCTTGTTTAGTGTAATTAAATGGATAGGAGAAGAAGGTGTTTGTGAGAGCTAGCTGGAAAACTCTCTGTGTAGGTGAGACACACACAGAAACAATGAGGGAAGCCAGGCAAATGAAACAGGAATTCCATTAATTCCATATCACATGCCCATGAGGCCTCCCCTTGGTATTTCCCTGCTCGATTGATGTCTACAATCTCCCAATACTGTATGTAAATAGGTGGTATTATAAGTAGTAATGGTATAGTTGTGATAGTATAAAATTAATGGTGTTGATGGTGATACTAGTGTAGGTGTAAGTGAATTGTGAGGTGATAGCGTCTAGTGCAATGATATATATATATATATATATATATACGGTATATATACCGGTATATACTGTATATATATATATATTTTTTTTTTTTTTTTATTCCAGCTACTCCCTCTCGGGCATAGGCTGAGAGCCTGTTCATACAACCACTCAACACGGTGAAGCCCATGAGGTCATGTTCCAGTCTAGGGAGTGAGACATGTGAATCACTTAGAGCTCCACTCACGGCTCGAAGCAGCCCATTCTCTAAAGTTGCTTCGCCTTCGCGCTTCACTGTCTCACCTTCTAGAATTGGACCCTCATTCTCAGAACGCCACCTATTGAGCAATGAACTCATAAGGTATTGCCCTCCTATAGCATATTTTGAATATGGGCATATTCATACAGTGCTATTCAATCAGGGATCAATGAGGGTATTTTGGTGGCGTTTCGGTGGGCTTTGTGGTAATGCACTGATGCTAGATACAGCACAAATTCCATCCCAATAATATCTTCCCATTGATATATTGGGATTCGAACCCGGGACCATTGGATTACCAGTCCAGTGGCAAGACAACTCCACCACACCTCCCCTAATATATATACTGTATATACTGTATATATATATATTATATACACACACATACATTATTATATACATGTGCCACTACTCCCTCCAAGATATTCGGAGAGAGAAAGAGGGTAAGGGCCCAATGTCAAGAGAAATGCAAAGAGAGAGAGAAACGTGAAAAATGCAAACAATGAGTGGTGGTGCAGGCCTGAAGGAAGGGAGGGGTGAGGGGGAGGTGAAGGCAGAAGGGGGAGGGGGAGCAGGAGGCAAGGAGAGTATTGGTAAAACCTGTTGAAGCTTTGAAACACTCAGCCTCTGTCTTTGCCGTCCTCAGGGGCAGGCTGGGAGGAGTTGGTTGGGAGGAAGGAAGGAAAGCAAATAATCAAGGGAGTAGGAAGAACAAGATAAAATAGTAGAATATGGTAGGGGGAAGGAATAAAACAATGAAAAGGAGGAGCAGTGGTATGGTAGGAATAGTTGGGTTAGGCCAGTAGACGATAACAAAAAATATAAACACAAAAGAGGAGGGAGAGGAAATATAGAGGGTGGGAAGAGAGGAGAAGGAATTGGAGAGGAAAGAGATACAATGAATAGAAGTCGAAATAATGAAAAAGCAAACATAGGGCTAACAAGGGAGACGGAGAAGAAATAGTAGCAGCAACCGAAGGAGGTAAAGTATGAGAAAAATCCGAAATAGAGAGGACAGAGGTAGAGTGAACATAAAATACAGTACAGTAATATAAGACGAATGCTGAAGGTGGTGGGAGAAGAGGTAATTGAGGCAGTGAAGTGAGTGGTTGGTGTGTAGGAAATACAAGAATAAACAGGGGCTTAGAGAAATTATCAAAATTATTACATCGACGTGGCAAATAGATTATCACTTATAATGCTTATTTTTGCTATACCATTCATCTGATAATACATTACATATATGATAATACATAACATATGCAATATCTTTATAATTATAATACACACCGCCATCTAAAAATCGTTCACTGCAATACAAACGTCTGTAATCTGTATATTTTCAGCTGAGGGTACATTGACATGTCCTCATCATGATAACTCGGTTATTACGGAGATTTTGTACCGAAATACGTTATCTGAAGCAACTGCCAACAGACGCTTCTCTGTATCCTCCTACTTTCTCTATCCTAGTTTCAAAGCCAAGGGCGGATGTTGTGCATACGTGCACAACAAACTCACTTGCTTTCGTGTGCCCGATTTCGACTCTTCTGAATTCTCAACTTTATGGCTCAAACTTTCCTGTCATTCTCATACTAAATATTTCGGTGCTGTCTATCTTTCCCTTAACTATACCGATTTTCCCAAATTCTTTTAACTATCTAAACTCTAAAGTGCAACACATTCTATCCATTTCTCCTTTCTCAGAAATCTCCATCTTAGGAGATTTCCAACGTTCACCACCGCCAATGGCTCTCCTCTCATTCTCCTGGCCAACCTATTGAACAAGCCTACGTCTTTTTTATCTTAAATGACCTAGAGGAGTTGGTTCAGCATCCCACCCGTATCCCGGATCGCCTCGGAGATCGGCCCAACATTCTTGACGTGTTTCTAACTTCTAACCCTTCTTCTTATACTGTCGACCTTTTCTCTCCTTTGGGCTACTCCGACCATAAACTTATCTCTGTCACCTATCCTATCTCTCAAGTACGGCCACCCGATCCTCCCAGCCGGCGGCGCTTGTGGCACTTTGGCGCTGTCGACTTGGAGGCTCTCCAGCAGTACATCTTTGATTTCCCATGGAATCATTTTTGCTTTCGTGGCCGGGGACCCTCAGAGAGTGCTGAACGCATTACCGAGGTAATCCTCTCGGGCATAGAGGCATACATTCCATTTTCTTTCTCTCAGACTAATGCGAAAAAATCTTGGTTTGTTCACGCTTGTTTTACTACTGTCCACAATAAGGAGGAAGCATTCAAACGGTACCAACGCCTTCAAACTCAAGAATCTCATTCGTCCAATGTTTCTGCTCGTAATCAAGCCAAATCTTTTCTTCGACTTGCCAAACACTCTTTCATCTATAATAAGTGCACTGAACTATCAAACTCTAGCTCTTCACAAACTTTCTGGCATCTAGCCAAAAAGAAATCCAAAAAAAATTCTTCCTCTTCTTTCCCTCCCCTTATCAACTCTGATGGCACAACCATCACTCTTTCTTCTGACAAAGCTGAACTCTTTGCTCAAACTTTCGCTAGAAACTCAACCTTGGATGATTCCGGTGCTATCCCTCCTTCCTCTCTCCTACTTATGCCTAATATCCTAATCTCTTCTAAAGATGTAATTTCTACCCTTGCTGGGCTTAATACTAAGAAGGCGTACAGTCTTGATGGTGTTCATCCTGATGTACTTAAATACTGTGCTTCAGTGCTGACTCCCTGCCTAGGCAAACTCTCTGTCTCTCCTCTAACATCTTCCCTTCTTGCTGGAAGTTTGCTCTCATTCAACCTGTCCCAAAGAAGGGTGACCGCTCTCAACCCTCCAACTATGGTCCAATTACTCTCATTTCTTGCATCTCTAAATTTTGTTTAACTATTCTCACTTCCAAAATTTCTTAAGCATTTCTCTTCGCATTATCTACACTCAGATTGCCAGTATGGCTTCCTTAACCCGTGGAGCCCCGGCTAGTTTTGTAATGTTTGTGCACCAGAACCCGCCCGGTTTTCAAAAAATGGTTTTATTCCAGAAACAATAGCGAATGGGTTAGGAATGAAGGAAAAACCACGAAAAACCGCTCAAAAAGCTTTAAAAATGGTCCTACAGTGCCCCCGAAAACGGATTTTACAAGAGTAAAAAATTGAAGGCAATTATCCCAAAAAAACAGGTTATTGCGCGCTCGCGCGCACGCACGTGGACTTTGAGAGTTTTCAACCATCGGCACGGTTGCGTGGGATACGTACACAGTTCCCACACAAATATGAGCCCTCTTGAGTGGCTACACCTGAGGTTACGGTCGGCGCAATTAGGGTGACGCGTCAGGCGCGTCTCTGGGGCTGTGCGTTACATACATCGCCGACGCGTCAGACGCGTCGCTGGGGCTGTACGGGTTAAGGGTCGCTCTACAGCAGATCTTCTTTCATATCTCACTAACTCCTGGTCATCCTCCTTTCGAGAGATCGGTGAGGACTTTTCTGTTGCACTAGACATATTGAATGCCTTTGATAGACTCTGGCACAAATCTCTAATTTATAAACTACCTTACTTCTGTTACTATCCCTCCATCTGTGCATTTGTCTCTAATTCCCTTTCAGGCCATTCCATAGCTGCGGTTGTGGATGGCCATCATTCACTTCCTCATCCTATCAACTCCAGTGTTTCCCAGGGTTCTGTCCTATCTCCAATTTTCTTTCTAATATTCATCAATGATCTTCTCAAATGTACCTCCAGCCCTATTCATTCATATGCAAACGACTCTACCTTACACTATTCAATTAGTTTTCCAGAACGTCCCAGCAAGCAATCCCTCAAAGACAAATGCAATGAAGCCATACAACACTTATCTTCTGATCTAACTACTATTTCCAATTGGGGCAGAACAAACCTTGTTGCCTTTAATGCTTCCAAAACACAATTTCTCCATCTATCTACCCTTTGTGAACTCCCAGAGGACTAGCCCTTATACTTCAACAATACAAAAATCAACCCTTCATCTTCTCTCAGTGTTCTCGGTGTTTCTTTTTCTTCTGCTCTCACTTGGAAGGACCATATTACCACTCTTGCTAAGGCGACCTCCCTGAATCTGGGTGTGCTCCACCACCTCAAAGGGTTCTTTACCCCTGCACAGATGCTTGGTATGTACAGGGGCACAGTACGTCCTTGTATTGAGTATTGTCCACATGTGTGGGGAGGATCCTTTCACACCGCACTCCTAGACAAAATATAAAAGAAAAGCAAGCCTTTTGTATCACTAATTCCCGTCCACTCACTGACTCTCTGCAATCTCTCTCTTCTCCGTAATCTTGCATCTCTTACACTATTCTATCGCTATTACAATATCCAGTGTTCCTCAGAGCTCTCTCAGGGTATACCACCTCCTCTACGTAGGGTACGTAGCATCCGTCTTGCAACACAATCCCACCCCTACTCTGCGCAACTCTCCAACTCAAGAGTGCTCAAGCTGAGCTCTGGAACTCTCTCCCTGAATCCATATTTCCCTCATCCTATGACTTAAATTGCTTGAAACTCCTTGTGTCCACACATTTTGGCTCGGTCATTCTTTGATTTTGGCCCTGTCACTCTCTCAATTCTGGGGGAGGTACTCGTCACAGGCCGTTTTGCCTTTTGCCTCCCTCATCCACATAGAAAATAAAACGATATATGACGTAGAAACAGTGATTTCATATACTTCCATTAAGTAACGAGTTATCAGTTGCTAAGTAGTTCAATATACTATGATCTTGGAAAACATTGACTATACAACTCTTTACATCAAACTTCCCCCCCATCTCTCTCTCCCTCTTTCTCTCTAATCACACACACACACACAAACACATACGCCTTTTTCCAGCGTATCTGCGTGTGTAATATGGTGGGAACTCAAGCAGCTCACGGTCGCAAAAGGTCGCATGTGACCTCGTAGTTAAGGTAGTTAATGTAATGTACTGTACCAAATTTAAGAAAACAATCCACAACTTCAGGTCTGTAAGTGAAAAATAAACCAACAACAATTATTATTCATCACACACACACACATGCGCGTGCGCACGAACACAAACATACAGACACGCACACACCCAGGATTATATATATACACACAAACACACATGCATACATAAAATAATAAAATATAAAGTGGGTGTCTCATCACTCCACTCCCAGCATCCGAGTGTAACAAATCAATAATTGCACGCTTACAATGTAATGAAAAACAAAAATAAATAAATAAATAAATAATTAGAACATTTGATTGGCATCTTTCCTCCGAAGTTCCGATAAACTAAAATTGGTCCTAAGGAAAGTGTATTGATAGTGAAAATACATGCCTCCCAAATTATTTATTTACAATGGTTAATTGTTAAGGGAGGGGAGTGAAGGTATAGCATGGTGGACTGAAGAGTTAAAATTAGCTGTTGAAGACTTCTAGTAAGTGTATAGAGAGTGGTTGGGTAGTAGAGGGAATGAAGATTTGGAAAGACATAAAAGAGTGAGGTTCTTGGAGAAAAGGAGAGTGGTGAAGAGAGTACTGAAGGAAAGTAAGAGAAGAGCAGATGTGGAATTTGGAAGGAATCTAAGTGTCAAACGGAGGGAGTGTAAGATACTGTTCTGGAAAAAGGTCAAGAAAGTTAAAGACGGTAGCAAGGGAAATAGTAAGGGTGTGAAAGATAAGATTGGGCGAGTGATAGCCGAGAAGAAAGAGAGAGTCGAAAGATGGTGAGAGTACTTCAACGAATTGTTAATGTAAAGAATGAAGCACCAGCAAACATAGTTTGATGGGATATGGGAGGGAGAAGAAGAGAAGTAGTAGAGGAGGAGGTGGGCATCAGGAGATCAAAAGTGTATGAAGCCATGAAAAAAGTGAAGATGAGGAAAGCATCAGGAATAGATGGAGTGTGTGGGGAAATGCTGAGGTATGGTGGTGTGATAGTGATTGAATGGGTATGGCAAATGTATAAACTAGCATGGGAGAAGGGGAGTTCACCTGATGACTGGAAGACAGGCATAATAGTCCCCCTGTATAAGGCTAAAGGGAAAAGAGGAGTGTGTGGTAACCACCGAGGAATATGTCTTCTAAGCATAGTAGGGAAGGTGTACAGTAGAGTAGTGATTGAGAGAGTCAGAGCGAGAATGGAAAAATGGATAGGTGACGAGCAGGGCGGGTTTAGGAAGGGAAAAGGATGTGTAGATTAGATTTTTGCCCTGAAATGTGTTGTGGAGAGATATGTGGAGAAGGGACATATGTTGTATGCTGAATTTATGGACTTGGAGAAGGCCTATGCTGAAGCAGTGAAGAGCTTGTGCGAGGGTGCAAAGGCGTCAGTACGTGTAGAGATTGAGCAGAGCGAGTTCTTTGATCTGAATGTTGGGTTAAGCACCTGTCACACCTAGCTGATTTTAGGCCAAGACTGTCCGCGACCTAAGGGTCGTGGACAGTCTTGGTCTACGTCGCCGCGCATCATGGGCCGTCGCCAACATAACAAACAGGTCGGGATGGGTCTTCACATACCCCCTCAAAAGTTCTACATGCACAACATTGAGAAATCAAGTCGGCGTGGAGTGAGGTCAAAAAATGGGACGGGAAGGGGCCGGGAGGCTGATGGCGTGTGACGGCGCTTGACGGGAAAAGGTAGGCGTCAGTGCGGCGGCACACGGCACCATAAATGAGGTCTGCGTCAGGCGGCGTCACCATAACAACCTGCGGGGATCAGCGGCGGCTTGCGGCGACCCAACAATGCCCTAACGGTCCTGGATTTTGTAATCCGGAGGGGGGTCGCCGTCAAACGGCATCAGGCGTTAATACATAGGCGACGATGGTTGGCGGCCATCGCCTCCAAGCGGCGTAAAAACATACCGGGGTCCCCGGTATGCGCAACCATGCGGGGACCCCCTCCTGCAGCGCGGCGATGTGGCAACGTCGCACGTGGCACCAGCGCAGACCGTGTGACGTGGCCGCCAAACCCTATAAAAACAACGCGCCGCCATGCACCGCCCTATGTTTCCCACTCACCACCAACACCACCGCGCGCGCCAACCCAGTCTCCTGATTTTAATCGCTCCCACCACCAACTTGTTCCTCGCCACCATGCCACGTCCGAGAACCAAGAAGACGATGAACAAGCCCATGCACCAGTCGAGCTCATCCAGCAGCGAGGATGAGAGCAACACGGGACTCCATGGAAACACGAATGAGGAAGAAACGGTGGTTGAACCTGGTGTACGTGGTGAACACGAGGAGCCACAACCGGCCGCCCCTGCCCTACCTGCCACCTACTCACCGTCCAATGATGCCGCTGACAATGAGATTGACGTGGAACAGGAATCCTCGAAGCCCGGCCGCCGTCGACACATCATTAAAGTGGTGTATAGTGACGAGCAGGAACTTGACTTGGCCGACTGATACGAGCATCACCCCGTTTTATACGCCAAGGGGCGTAAGGATTTTAAGGACACCGCCCTCAAAGCTGCCCTCTTCGAGACCAAGGCCAAGTCTATGGAACCCCCTGTTACAGGTGAGTTTAGTGCCCATAATGTGTTAATTAATAATGGTTGAGGAGAGCGATGATGATTCGAGTATTTCAAGCAAATAAATGAAATGCACGTGAGTGCATGACAGTTGGAGAACATGTGCACATAAATCTAACCCCAATGATGCTGAAAGTGAAAGTGAACGAACCATCATTTATCTCGTACACCATATACCTATGAATGCCACGTGGATATGTGTGTTAATTTGAAATATGATAATTTGTATTATGATATTATTATATTATATCATTATTATAGTATTAGAACAATAATCATAATAAGAATAATATTATAATATTATTGTTATTTGTTAAAAATGTTCGTGGTGCAATGAATAGTGTGTTCACCGAGACATAAAATATCACTACATAATGTCGTTAATATGTGATGTACGGTACCCTATCATGGTATATATATGTGTATATATTATTAATGTATATATCTCTCCACCTCACAGGGATGCAAGTGAAGGGCTTCCTAGAGGGAATGCGGACTCGTTATGGCCGCATTACAGAGACCAAGTGTGGACAGGCCCCACCCCGACACACAGACCGTGATAAGTGGATTATCGCCACGTTTGGCTTTCTCAAGGACCACATCGTGCGCCAGACTGGTCGTCAGAATAGCCAGGTAAATGTTTTTTTAATTACTGTTTTGCATGTCTCAATTATTTAAAAGTGTTTGACACTGACCAGCCACGTGTGGACAAATTATGTTTGTGGAGACTCGTTGTGCATACCACAGGTTTCTGACCTGACCTGGTTGTGGTATCTGCCGTTTGTTATTCCTTTCGTTATTTCATTATTGTATTGATTTAGTTATTAATTGAATATCTTTTATATATATATTGTAATTAATTCATTCATGTACTTAGATTAATATTGCTTTATTGATTTATATAAGGTATTTAGTCATTATTTATACATTATTTATTATGTATGTATGTATTTTTTGATGGATTCCTTTCTTTATTTCATTATTGTATTAGTTTATTTAATTATTGAATATGTTTTATATATATATATATATATATATATAACGTAAATCATTTATTTATGCATACATTATTTATGCAGTGGATGAATGAAACAAGCCATATAACATATATATATATATATATATATATATATATATATATATATATATATATATATATATATATATATATATATGTTTATAATATTACATATCAATACTAATAAATGACAATTTCAGTGTGGTATCGCCCCTCGTGCTCCCAGCGTTGCCAGCGTGGAGGAGGAAGAGGAGGAGGAAGAGGAGGATGAGGTGGTAGTGGGCGACAGCACTGCCAAAGGTCCCCCGAAGCAAGGAGCAGCCGCCAAAAGGAAACATCGCAGGAGCCCTGAAGTCGACGAGGTTGACTCACTACTGCGAAAGGTAACGAATCATTCATATTATTTATTATTATTATTATTATTATTATAAAAATTATTATATAGTCATGCCCAATCCAAATGTTTGTAGTGTGTGGTTTATAATCTTGTTAATGTCATTTGTTGTCATTATGTGTTGTTAATAACATGTTTATTATGTAATGTTGTTAGTTATTTTGTACATATTTAAGATTGTAGAAAACCATTCAATATTATTACATAACTGTCTTCGTGGTGCAGCATCGTGGGTATATAAATCATACAATACATTACCGAGTGCCTGTCAGACCACATAAATAATATACAACATGTCATGTAACATACTAATTATTCGTAACCACTTTTCAGCTTCAGGACAGGTCCAGAGGCAATGAGGAACTGCAGGCCTTGATCAAGACCCGGCTGCGTCATCAGACAAAGCGTGAGGCCCATGTCCAATCATTGTTTGATTATCTGACCAGTCTTGGATCTGATGTGCACCCCTCCCTCCATGAAGAGTTGGATAGCGCCCTCATCAAGGTCACACAGCACTTCAAAGCTGAGACCCGCAAGATCCAGCGCCAGGAGGAGCAGGCTTTGTTGTGCCGTCTTCCCCCCCCCACCACAGCAACTGGTATCCCGCCCGGCCCGGGAGTGCACACCCCAGCAAGGCCACTCCAGCCAGCATGACCAGGGGTATCAGGTGGGTAGGACAAACTACGCCCACCAGCAAGAGTCCATGTGGAGCACACCTGGCCCCAGCTTGGGCTGCAACCCACCCATCCCAGGCACACCCTGTCATGCAGGGTGTGCACTTTCAACCCACCACTACAACACACTCAAACAGTTTGCATCTAAGCTGCTTGTTCACCCACGACACAGAAACTTACTTCCACCAGACGCCCCTAGACCAACACGTGCAGCTCGTCATTTCAACACACTCCAACCAATAAGAGCAAGAACTGACAGATATAAAAATAGTCCTATCCCAACCATTGTTAATATTATTAATAATGTGTAATAACGGCCTGTCACACCATATATACACACCCACCTTTAATAATGTATGCATAAGTGTGTGTGCGTGTGTGTATTAGAATATAATTATGTATGTATTTGCTTGAGTTTGTTTATGTATATGTGTATATATGTATATGTGTATATGTGTATCTATGTATGTACAGTATATGTGTATGTATGTGTGCGTATATGTGTATGTATGTATGCATTATTTATGTATATATATATGTGTCTATAGTGTATACTGTTTGTGGTTCGAGCCTGGCTGAGAGTATCAGGTGGATAAGAGAAGAGCATATATGCATGTAATGTGCATATATTTATGTATATGTATGTCTGTGTGTATGTGCTGTCAATGGTTCGAGCCCGGTTGAGAATATAAGGTATATAATATATATATGTACTGTACGTGTATTTATATGGTCATATGCACATATGTATGTAAATATACGTACATATGAGCGAGAACATATTGCTCACTAGCGCAACTTCTGATTATAAATCTATGCATAAGCATTATCTATTATTAAGTGTTCGCGTATCTTCATCCATGTATTTCCACCCTTAACAATAGAACGCCCAGCTTTTCCATATTTCGCCTTCTGTCACACACACACACACACACACACACACACACACACACACACACACACACCTACACTACCGAGGATTAACCTCCCATTGTAGTAGGCTGTACCTGACCCTACCTGTACGGACTTGAATTGCTGCACCACCTTTACCCTTAACCTCTTTATCCTGACCCTACCAAAACAGTTTTTGTATGTATGTATGTTTGTGTGCATACGTGAGCGTATGTGTATACGGACATGTGCACACTTACTGCATGTTCTTATGTTCCTATATATGTATGTATATGTATGTGCGTACGTATGTGTATATACGTATGTTCTGTATATGAGTAAGTAAAATAAATGTGTATATGTACTGTATATCACTTACTCTCATGGTTATTTTATGATAATTTGTATTCTGCAACTGCATCATTATTGTATTTATTTATTTTGTTTGTAAACTGAGCTTACCATCTTCATATCTGTACATCTCATGTTAATCCACTAAATTGTAAAATTTGTATTTTCAGCTCATGAGGCTGCCATTCTTTAATAAACCGTTTATTATTATTATTATTATTATGCTCCACCAGCTGGCCACCTCCTGAACCTCCCCAGTCCCTCAGCACCGCTACCTTTCTCAGGCAGCTCACCTGGCACCAGCAAATTCCTGGAGAGGATCCTCAACCAAACTAACATGTAACTAGTGAATAATAAAATCTGTTTTGTAGAACTGTGTATATATCTTACCTTCTATACCATGTCGTTTTGCCATGACACCATACCAGCTGGTGAAGTATAGTACCCCCTGAGGAAGTCCCTCTGTTCCTTGGCGAGCCTTGTGGTTTGGTTTCCAGCGAGAGACTGGATATCTGCCATCTGCTCACCCTCCCTCCACGACCAGGTGTATCACTGGGTCCTCAGTATCAATGAGGGTGGAGGGAATTCCAGGTGTACGTTGGCGAAGAAGGTTGTGCAGGCAACAGCAGTCCAACACAACACTCTCCACCCTCTTGGGTTGTATGGCCATGGTGGTGAATAGACACCTGAATCTGTCAATATATAAATAAACGACATAATTAAATAATTAAATAATAAATATATTATCAATAACAATCAAAATATAAGATTAGGTATATTAATTACAGAAAAAATGAAAAATAACAACATTCAATACATAATTAAATTAATAATAATAATAACATAACAGAATAAACTGAAATAAAGAGATACAAATTATATAATGAATTACAGAAATAAATAATAAATATATTATCAATACATATCAAAATATAATATGAGTTATATTAATAAAACCAACAAATACCAAATAAATAAATAAAATACATATATAAAAAGATTAATGAAATAAATGAATAAAAAATAACTGAAATAAAGAGATAACAAGTAACTACATAAATAAATAAACAAATAATAAATAACGTGTAAGTAATTGATATATATTTATATAAATCAATACAGCAATAAATATATAAATACATAAAGAAATGAATTACATTATTATAATTATACAAAAAATAATCACTAATAACAGAAATTCAATAATAAAATAATTAACTAACGAAATGAATACATACATAAATAACAAATTAATCAAACGATATATAAATACACAAATATTATTTGTTTAACAAATAAATCTTAACTCATTTAAATAAATAAATCAATAAATATATACATAAATATGAACCACTCTTACCTGCTTGCTAGGATCCCAAAGGCGTTCTCCACAATCCGACGAGCCCTTGATAGACGGTAGTTGAAGAGGCGGTTGTCCCGGGAGAGGTTCCTTTGTGGATAGGGCTTCATTATCCAGCTCCGAAGGGGGAATGCATCGTCTCCGACGATGAAGTAGGGCAGTGGCACACCAGTGCCGGGGATGGGTTCAGGGTCTGGTTGGCCAAGAGTTGTCTGTTCAAGGGCAGCACGAAGCGGTGTCCTGCCAAATATCCCTGCATCTGAGCCACCCCCTGATGCCCCAACATCGACGTACAAGAAGCGGTAGTCAGCGTCGACGAGTGCCAGCAACACAACGGAGTGGAACCCCTTATAGTTGTACCACATGGAACCACCTTTGGCGGGACACCGCATTGCAATGTGCTTGCCATCAAGTGCACCAATGGTGTGGTGGAAGTTCCATCATTAGGAGAACTTGTTTGCCACTGCCTTCCATTCCTCCGCTGTGTTGGGGCAGGGCATCATCTCGTCCATATACTCAGCTATGAGTGCCTCACATGTCTCATACACAACGTTTGATATGGTGTTGTGTGCCACTCTGAAGCTGTACATGAGGCTCATATAGCTGTCACCGGTTGCCAGGAACCGCAGTGTTATGGCTAGTCGGAGGCCAGGTTCGATTGCCTTCCGGTAAAAAGTATCGTTCTTTTCAATGCGGTGCGCCACATGTCCTAGTACCTCCCGGAAGGCTGCAACATCCATCCGCAGGTAGTTTCTGTAAGCTGGCCCATCCTCCTCGGCGAGTTCCTTCAGTAGCTGCTCATAAATACCAAAGGTTTTCCTACGGAGAAGCCAGTTCCGGACCCACACACAAGGGGTTCTATTCTGCCTCCTTCTTTTCCTCAACAGCTGCTTGCAGATGGCTATATTTGTTAGTAGGTGGTCATTTTCCAGATTTAACTCAACCTGGAGTAAGCGTAGATGCCGTGTCTGGTTCGTAGGGACTGTGGTGGACATGGTTGCGTGCAACCGTGACGGTGGCTGAAGGTATACTGATGAGGCCCACCCTTTTGTGTAGCTTTTATATACCCCACCTTGAGTTCGGTCGCCGTTGTTCGGGGTCATGCGGGCCGGGGTCGCCGTCCATACTGAAAGGGTCGCCGTACATCGGCACAGTAATGCATATTGACGCCGCCCTACCTCCTGTTGACGCCGTTCGTCGGGTCGTTGGCAACGCTCTACGCCGCAGATCGGCACTCCAGCGGCGACCCAGGTCTCACCTTCAGTCCTGCATGGGCGCCGCTCTACCCCGTCAGGTCGCCGTCAGGCGCCATCAGGCGGTGTGGCCATCCATACTGCGTCCCTTCCAAAACTCACCCCCCAAATCCTTAAGCTCTCCGCCGAAGGTCGGCACTCCTGACCACGACTAAAGGTCGTGGTCAGTCTTGGCTCAAGTCGGCATGGTGTGACGCCTGCTTAAAAGCAAGGGTGTGTGATGTCCCCATGGCTGTTCAATATATATATGGATGGAGTCATGGAAGAAATACAATGGAGAACAGTAGATATTGGTGTACCTCTGATAAGGGAAGGAAACAAGTGGAAGTTGCCTGTACTACTGTTTTCTGATGATACAGTTCTGATGATCGATAATGAATGGGAGTTGCAGTGGCTGGTAAATATATTTGGAACAGTGTGTGCAAAACGAATTTGAAAGTAAATGTGGCGAAGAGCATGATCATGGTCTTTGAAAGGGGTGCAGCCACAGAGTGTGAGGTGACGTTGAATGGTCAGGTTATGAAGAATGTCAGCTCATTTAAGTATTTGGGCAGTGTGTTGAATAAAGATGGGGGTATGGATGAAGAAGTGCGAGATAGTGTGCAACAGGGGAAGAGGGTTGTAGGAATGCTGAAAGCAGTAACAAGTAATAGGGTGGTCATCATGGAAGTAAAGAAGTACTTGCATGACAGTGTGGTAATCCCGACATTTGACCTACGGGAGCGAAGCATGGGCATTGGTGAAGAGACTCAAACCAAAAGTGAGAGGGGTGGAAATTAGTTACTTGAGAAGTGCGTGCAGATTTACATGGAGGGATAGACAGATGAATGAGGAAGCACGAGAGAGATGGTGTGATGTGGATATACTGTAGATGTCCTAGAAAGTGTGAAAAGTAACACCTTGTGATGGTTGGGCCATGTGGAACGTATGGGAATCTAAAGAATGATTAAGAGAGTGTACGAGAGTGAGGTGGAAGGACAGAGAAGGAGAGGTAGACCGAGTGTTAGGTGGAAGGGTGGAGTTAGGAAGTATATGAGTGAAGGCAGTTCTGGATAGGAGAAGGGACGTCGACTGACTGGGGACATGGATGCATGGGGCCGTTTCGATCATGGACACCCCTTCGGGGATTACGGCGTCCGGCAATAGATAGATAGAATTAACTCAAGGGTTTTCAGAGGTTTTCATTATGTTAATTTATCTTTAAAGTCCGATGAAAGGGCGGTTTCGTGTGTGTGTGTGTGTGTGTGTGTGTGTGTGTGTGTGTGTGTGCTCCTTACAGAAGTTTGGCATATCTTGGAATGGATTTTTTTTTTCACTTTACTCCGTATACGTGAATTTGTGTTATGTGGTACTTTGAATACAAATATGGGTATTTTTCCCCTCACATTGTGGACACCTGTTTACCTGTTTCACTTGATTGTTATTTACTAGAAATAGTGTAGTTCCAAATGTATCTGTATCAAGAGTTTGACCTGTAGCTTTTCCTACAGTTTGCCTCTAACCGTGCGTCTAATTATTACTGCCAACAACATATTCTGGAAGTAATTGCACTTGAATATGATTTTGACGAATTTTAATATGTTTTAATTTTGTGTGTCATTCAATTACATGCTGATATGCGTCACTGAGTTCAGCAAACGATCAATGACGAAGTTGTAAGAATTCTCTTTACAGCACGAAATACGAAAATTAATACTTGATATAGGCATACCCCACGCAGAAAAAGGCAGCCCAAAGCAACAACTATATAATTGAATAAACAAATAAATAAATACATAAATAAATAACTATATTAAACAAATAATAGAACAAATACATGAAAGCCACAACAAACCGTAGTTACCCCAGTCTTCAGGCTAGTAAATTATGTAAACCGATTAAGAGATGACCACAAAGTAGTTTCCTGAAACAAAGCTGCCAAACAGTTATTACCGATATAATAGTAACAGAAAGACAGCTCCATAGTATTAGCTTTGTAAGTACATCCGCCAACAGTTGTAGCTGTAAGAGAACAAATGTCAAGTTACGTATGCATTTTAACTGTTTATGGATGTTTAAATGGTAATACACATAGATAGATATGATGTATGCATTGTATTGATCAAATGTCCTGTTGTGATCTCGATTTATTCAACCATATATAACTAAAATACATTAATTAAAAGATAATTTGTACCAGTTCTGTGTGCTTACGTCTGTACAGTTTATCGTTAACTGTATGTTATAAAATTCTGAAAGAATGATGCATGGATTTTTGGGTTCAGCATATTACATCGCAAGAACGAAAGTTATACATACCTGGTATTGTTACTTGTAAACAAGCTACCGGCTAAAATAGGAAAGGAATTTTTAGTGCACTAAATACAATATGTGTCTTTACTTGATTGTTAATATTTAAAACTCAACTTTCAATATTTCCCGAATATATGTATAACGGATTCGTGAATTGGTGAAGACTAATGGTGTATTATAATTAAATTGTGCTGCAAAATAAACATATTAATATACAGTACATGGTCATGCTATATAACGCAGAAACATGTTTCACTAGGATAATATTGCAGCCATACTGAAAACGTTCGCTACATTCATTGAAGAAGCAACTCATCTTAATCTGAAGCACAGTAATTTGTAATCAAGATCTTATAGGTATTTAGGAAAATATAATGGCAAGTAAAATACTCAGTTTTAAGGTATCTTTTAGAAAGATATATATCGTGTTTTGTTTCACAATTATATACAAACAAACACAACAAATAACAACACTATATTAGTTTTATAATAGTTATCTCGTTTGGCGATGAGAACTGGGTATCAAACTAAACTACATAGTGTTTTGCATTGAGGCTTGGTTCGAACATCTATTAAACGTTTACTTTATCGCGCAGCCAATAAATTGGCCGAGCAATATATATGCCATAACAGCCCCGGGATGACTGAATAATGACGTATTCAGTGCCTCCCAAACGATTAACTAACATTTGACTTCTCCCAGGGTCACCTATAGTTTTCTGTTTCACTAGTTTTCGTAATGTTTGCCCTCTGCCTAGCTATCCTCAATTAATTCGGTCCATGACAATTGCGCTTTTACCCGAGTTTTTATAGTGGAACATATTATGTATTATGGATGCAAGTTATTAGAATCTATAAGCAACAGAGCTGCACTAAATTCTGACGTTATATATTCTGTCAGGAATGTTGTTACTTGCGTTAGAACTATTTGACCAATAACTAAAGCACAGTGCTAGGGATGAATATACATTTTGATCATGTTCTCCCAGGCTTATTAATTTTGTGAAGTTGAAAACAAAACTATAACTATAGTAATAGTATCCGATTACGTCAATTGTTTTTTAATTCCGTTAATTATAGAACTTGGCGAGCAGTGGCCCCTATTTGATTGATATCATCTTCATTTTAGAGTTAACAAAAATATACTTAATTACAACAATGTTCCCAGAGTTTAACAGAACAGCGATAATCCTTTTAAAAATAAAAGAGGAAAAGATACCCGTCCAAGTGCAAACCAATAAAGCCTTTATTATCACAAAACTCTAGTTAATTATACGAGGGAGAGAGGAGGGAGGGCTCGGGGAGCTTATATACGTGGGCAAAGAGAATATAATGAAATTGTAGTGAGGGGTTGCCCAGTGACCCGATGACAGAGCTGAGGTGATGGCCGTAGGGAGGGATAGTCGGCCTTTCTGGTTCCCCTTCTCCCTAATGCTTAGTCCCATTAGTTTTCAGATTATAAGACGTTCAGCAATTAGTTTGGCTATTTTAAGACCTTTCGCCCCCATGTCTTTTTCATTATTAAACCCTTTCAGGCCATGTAGGCGTAAGTTATTCCTGGCGAGCGATAGAGAGCGATAGAGATAGAGAGCGATAGAGAGAAAATGTCCCGGCCTACGGCCGGGACATTTTTCTACCGAAAAATATACAAAATTATCTAGAAGGGGGATCTTAGGGGTATTTCTTTTGTATACTAAAAAGATAATTAACAAATATATAAATCAAGGATTACCCCTTTCTTAACATTAATCCTCCATTATAAACCCCAATGCACTAAAATAAATTAATGGAAGCCCATCCCCCCGATGGAAGGGTTGGCAGAGTGTAAATATTGGCATACAACATATGGCTATACTCAGTCTAAACCATAGTGGAGCCATTCACATCAAACCCATCAGACGACGACGCCACGTGCCATTATATTCTGGCCAACATGTGTCCTATAAGCCCTCCCACACCACCATGGAGTTATGGGTGGCTGACTTGGCTGGTAATGGGATACATGACCCGGGCATAACATAATTATATAATATTATTTGTAAAAATAAATGCGAGTTATTATTCTTCTATAAAATACTAATATTTATGAAGGCATATACATTATCATCTATAAATATATAAATGTAAGCTTGATAAATGGACTACTTGACTGGATCCCAACACGGGCAGACCAACGTGCAGCAACCGTAGTGTATAAGCTGGGTCATAACTGGAGCCTTAAAGGTGAATTACACAAAGATGAAAACAAAAGTGAGATAAGTTATTCAGTAGAACGGTAAATGCTCTAGTAATACACCATCATTGGGAATATCCTTAAATTTGCCCCTAACATATAAAATAAATTGGGTCAAGTTAAAGGTAAATTTCTGTTGCCTGACAACTATCGGAATCTATGACGTCATCACAATACTGGCAGGCGCGAAATTTGCAAGACCGTCAACTACCAGACGCCACCAGATATAAAAATGTTGAGTATTTGTTTTCTTTACTTACGTAAATTTACTTTATTATACACACACCTGAGCATCCTTAATATGTTTTGATGCATACGAAATATACATCTTACTTGGTATGCAGCTTATGTTCATTTTATGAATGGAGGATGACTTTAGGCACATGGACCTTTTTTGTTTTATCTGTGTTTTTCCTTCCTCCGTTCATTGTATCTTAACAAAAAAAAAAATAAAAATAAAAAAATAATATATACGTCCATCCCCTGATGGACGTATATATTAGCTTTTTTTTTTAAGAGACAATGAACGGAGGAAGGAAAAATACAGATAAAACAAAAAGGTCCATGTGCCTAAAGGCATCCTCCATTCATAAAATGTTTGTAACAACTGGATTTAAACTGTTGTAGATTGTAAGTTTGTGGAAAGCAACTCGAGGGAAGTGAATTCCAAAGAGTAGTAGTTCTGGGGATAAATTAATTTTGATAAGCAGAAGTCCTGCATTGTGGAGGAGAAAGTGTAAATTCATGGGCGCTCTCAGCTGCCCTAGTTCTACGGGGAAAGATATGGAGAGGCGGCACAATTGAAGCAAGTTCTTCCGAACAATTGCTGTGAAAATATCTGTAGAATAATGCAAGGGATGCAACGTTTCTTCGTATGGATAATGTAGGAAGGTCCTGTGTGATTGCAGGGTTATTGATTAATCTAATAGCTTTATTTTGAATTTTGTCCAACTGCCTCAATGCAACCACTCCATTTCCACTCCACAGAGGTGAACAGTAATCCATTTGAGAACGCACATGACTTTTATATATTACGGCCAACTGCTCGTCAGTGAAGAATTCTCGAACTCTGTACAGAAGTCCCATTTGTTTAGAGGCATTCTTAGCAATTCTTCTAACATAATGTGTCCAGCTCAAGTTAGTAGTTAATGTTACACCGAGAATGTCAATACTAGGGGAAGTGGGAATATTTACATCATTAACAAATATATGGGAGTCAGTGAGATTCTGTCGGTTAGAAAATTGAATGTACTTGGTTTTCTGTGCATTAAAGGAAACTAGATTCTTTTGTCCCCATTCATTAATTCTAGAAAGGTCCTGGTTCAGAGAAATTGCAGTGTTTATTTTTGAATTTATATGATCGGGTTGGGTGAAAGCATTGGTAAATGTGAAGGAACTGTGGAGTGTTGAGTGATCTGCGTAGGAATGTATTGGATTATGAGTGGTAGATATGAGATCATTGATATAAATGAGGAACAGAGTTGGGGCCAAAACTGATCCCTGGGGAACACCAGCATTTATTGAGTGAAATTGAGAATAAAGGCCATCTACCATTACACGTATTTTTCTGTTATGAAGATAAGAAGAAATTAGTGGAACTAATGATGCAAGGCCGTAGTGTGACATCTTCGACAATAAGGATTGATGCCAGACTCTATCAAATGCCTTTGATATATCCAGTGCTATTGTATGTGTTTCACCATGTTGGTCTGTAGGTTGGTTGATTTGATGCGTAAGAAGGCAAAGAATGTCTGCAGTTGATCGACATCGTCTAAAACCATATTGCCTATCACTGATTAATTTATTATTCTCAAGATGCTTAATTATGTGATTATTTAATATAATTTCAAAGACTTTACCAAGAGTGGAAGTTATAGCTATGGTCTGTAGTTTGATGGATCTGAAGAGGCATCTTTTTTAGGAACTGGATGGATGTTTGCTTCTTTCCAGGATACTGGGAAGCATGAGGTATGAGTACACAGACGGAAAAAATTTGCCAATACAGGAGCGAGCACCAAGGAGGAATTTTTAATTACTATTGGAGGAATTTCATCTGGACCAGGAGCCTTATCTACTGAGAGATTCTGCAAAATAGTTTTGATATGTCTGGTGTGGATCTTAAGTGAGGGAATTTCAGACGAATTAAAATTAAGTACAGGGACATCTTGATTAATTTCATCTAAGGTTGAGTTGGTGGAAAAAATATCCGCAAGAAGGTTAGCTTTCTATCTATCTATCTATATGCTCAGGCCCAATCCCCATTTTGGGGGTAGCCGACTCAAGACAGAGCAAGAACAGGGAAAACACAAAAACAACATAAAACAAAAAATAAACACAGATAAAAAACACAAACTCTCACACATCCAGGTCACCCAGGAGAAGACCCAGAGACCAGGGTTACCAAGGTCGCTCCAGCACTCTCCCGGCCCCTGACCACCAGGAGAGGTTCCGATCTCGGCAGGCAGACATGCAGCGGAGCCAAAGCGACAAGCCCTCCCACCACACTTCCAGGCACACCCTTCATATTAATCGTCTCCCCGGGCCAGGCGCCTGATGGACTATTATCTAGTCCAACTTGCGCCCGACCCCTTACTCCAAATGACCACGTTTTCACTCAACTATTCACAAGCATTCTCCATTCACTCCTGTCCACCACCACTTCCCCTGCCTGATCTATAGTCATTCCTCTATCATCCAAAGCCTTTCTTACACAGTCTCTCCATCTCAATGGGGGTCTTCCTGCCCTTCTATCTCCCCTTGTACCTGACTCACATATTCTCTTTGTAAGCCTTTCATCTCCCATTCGTTCAACATGACCATACCAGCTCAGCACCCTTCTGTCCACTCTGGCTGACAAATGTTCCTGCTGCCCCACTCTCCTACGTATCTCTTCATTTCTCAATCTGTCTCTACGAGTAACTCCACATACTCCTCAAGCAGCTCATCTTCATCACATCCAGCCCTCTTTTCTCCTTTTTCTTCAGAGCCCATGTCTCAGCCCCATACATCACTGTTGGCACAACAATTCCTTGATACAGTGCACTTTTTACTTTCACTCCGAGATTTCTCGTCTTCCACATACTTCCCATTGCTCCGAAAACCTTCCTTCCTTCACACACTCTCTGTTTTACCTCCACTTCCATACCTCCACTCCTGCTTATTGTTCCTCCTAGATATTTAAAACACTCTACTTGTTCCAATATTTCCCCATCCAGCCTCACATCTAGATTCACCCTATGCTCTCCCCTATTACACACCATTACTTTACTTTTATTGACGTTCACCTTCAGTTTCCTCCTTCCACAAACCACACCAAACTCTTTGACTACCCGCTGCAGTTTCTCATCAGAATCTGCCACCAATGCTGTGTCATCAGCGAACAGCAACTGATTCAACTCCCAATCTCTACCATTCTTTCCTACTAAACCCAATCCTCTTCCCATAGTTCTCCTTTTCACCTCCCTCACCACACCATCCATAAACATATTAAACAGCCATGGTGACATTACACAACCCTGTCGCAAACCTACCTTTACCTCAAACCATTCACTCAACTCACCATTTCCTACTCTCACACATGCTCTGCTCCCTTCATAAAAACTCTTAACTGCTTCTAACAAATTTCCTCCAATTTCATAAATCCTTAACACCTTCCACATTGCTTCACGGTCCACACGATCATATGCTTTTTCCAAGTCCATAAAAGCCCAAAATATCTCCTTATGCTTCTCTAAATACTTCTCGCATAACTGTCTTACTGCAAACATCTGATCCACGCACCCTCTTCCCCTCCTAAAACCGCACTGTTCTTCTCCTATTGCAACTTCCGTACACTTTATTATCCTCTCTATCAACACCCTGCCATACAGCTTTCCAACCACTGACAATAAACTAATACCTCTATAACTTGAACACTCCTGCCGATCTCCCTTCCCCTTGTACAACGGCACAATACATGCACTCTTCCAGTCTATTGGTACCATTGACACAGCAAAGCACACATTGAAAAGTCTCACCAACCAATCTATTATCACATCTCCACCCTTCTTTATACACTCCACAGCAATACCATCCAAACCTTCTGCTTTTCCCGCTCTCATTTGTTTCACTGCTTCTTTCACCTCATTTTCCTCAATCCTTTCATTCATTCCCTGCCACCTGGGTGGCCTGGGTAACCTATCTCCATCCACCTCTGCTTCAATCACTGCTTCTCTTCCATCTCTTGTATTTAACAAAGATTCAAAATACTCGGCATATCTTTTCCTCACTTCAACTGGTTCCACTAGTAATTCTCCATTTTCATCTTTCACTGACTCTTCCCTCTTTTGTCCTCCTTTCCTTACTTTATTTACCTCCTTCCAGAACATCTTCTTTCGTTCTTCAAAATTCTCACTCAGCCTTTGACCCCACCTTTCGTTTGCATCTTTTTTCGCTTCTCTATTTTTCCGTTTTGCCTCTCTCCTTTTCTCCTTGTACCTCTCCCATACCTCAACACTACCATCCTGTAAAACCCTCTCAAAACACTGTCTCTTCTCCTCAACTGCCTTTCTCACCGTATCATTCCACCACTCGCTTCCCTTCCTGATACCTCTGCCTCCTACTTTCCTTTTGCCGCATACTACCTCTGCACTTGCTTTCACTCCTTCCTTAAACTGTTGCCATTCAACCTCTACTTCTCTCTTCCATCTCTCTCACTTCCATCCACTTTTCATTTAGTCTTTCCTTGTACTCCCTCTCTTTTTCACTCTTCTCTAACTCACTAACTTTTATTACCTCTCTTACTTCACGCTTGTCTCTTATTCTCCTGTAACTCTTAACTCTTAGCTTTCCCTCCACCAGGTAATGATCTGACATACCCTCCGCCTCACCTTTCATCACATTCACATCCAGCAGTCTACACAATCTTTCCCTTGTCACCAGCACATAATCCATCATGCCCTCTCTACAATCTCTCCCCTCACAAGTCTATGCCAGGTGTACTTGTGTATACGCCTTTTTTTGAAGAACGTATTACCTACACTCAATCTACACTCTTCACATACATTTTTCAGTCTTTCTCCACTCTCGTTTACACCATCCACACCAAAACTACCGATGACTCCCTCAACAGGCTCATTTCCTACCCTAGCATTTAGGTCCCCTAAAACTATAACATTTTCATTTTCATCAAACCCTTGTAGACAATCTCTCAAATCCTCCCAGAAACCCTCTACCTCGTCTAACTCTCTTTCACTTCCTGGTCCATACGCACTTACAAAAACCCACCTTTCACCCATAAACCGCATTCTCACCCACATTAGCCTTGATGACACCTCTTTCCACTCTTTTATAAACTCTCTCAACTCCTCCTTCACAATAATAGCCACTCCTTCTTTCCCCCTGACTCCCTCGTCTACTCCAGACTTTCTACCTATCACGTTTCCAAAATCCACTTCTCCCTCTCCTTTCATCTTTGTTTCATTCAGTGCAAGGACATTAAGAAGGTTAGCTTTACCTCGTGGATTAATTACAAGATTGCCAGTCGGAGATTTTAATGGTGGAATGGATGAAGCAGTAGTGAAGTTGGATTTGAATGAGTTAAGAGTTGACCAAAATATTTTGTTATCATTTTGATTATTTAGAAGTTTATTTGCCTGCTTGTGGAGAAAGTTTGATTTAGTTAGATTTAATACAGTTTTGGCATGATTTCTGATGTTTCTAAAGGCTTCATGTGTTTTTTATCTTGTGTATGCATTGTAGGCTATTGCCTTTTGTTCAGTTACTCTAGCACAATTATTATTTATATGTTTAAAACAAAACAAAATCCTCCCTCGACATCCATCAAACATAAAACAAAAAACACCACAAAAACCCCTTCAAGATATATAATTAAATTTGTTGGTAGAAAAATGTCCCGGTCTAAGGCCGATTCCATCAAAATTACAGGTTCGCTATCGCTCGCCAGGATATACATGGGCATGAAATGTCTTAATTTTGAAACAAAATGAGCGAAAAGTCTTAAAATCACCAAACTAATATGCCGAATATCTTACAATCTGAAAACTAATGGGGTTAAACATGAGGGATAAGGGGAATCAGAAAAAACAAACATTCCCCCCTAATTAGGGGAGGTGTGGTGGAGTGGTCATGTCACTGGACTGGTAATCCAATGGTTTCTGGTTCAAATCCCGATGTATCAATGGGAAGATATTATTAGGATGGAATTTGCGCTGTACCTAGTATCAGTGCATTACCACAAAGCCCACCGAAAGGTCAATCAAATACCCTCATTGTTCCCTGATTAAATAGCACTGTATGAATATTCCCATATTCAAAATATGCTATAGGGGTGCAATGCCTGGTAATTTATATGCTCAACAGGTGGCGTTGCGTGTGTGTATGTAAGAGTGAGGGTCCAAGTGTAGCGGGTTAGGCAGTGAAGCACGGGAGCGAGCACCTGCCCAAAAGCGACCCCATCTCTGAAGCCACCTTCAGAGATGGGGTCGCTTTGGGCAGGTGCTCGTTGAACAGTCAGCAACAAAAGTCCTTTCGCCTCTCCTGCCTCACCGTCACCCGGAATATTCATAGACTCGAGAATGTTAGGTGTACAAACGTGCATCATTCTGCCAACAGATGGCACACTGTGAGAGGTGTGGTTGTGAAGGTAGAGGGTGATTGGGGAGAGGAGGGATAAAAGCTGTTAGGGGTCGGAAGGTGGGGGAAGGAGAGGACAACTTGTTTGTAGGTATATAACATATTTTCATCAGTTTTTAAATATATTATCATAATGATCCAAATTTGGGTAATTTTGCATAACTACTACTCCTGCTATTTTATGTTTAATTTATTTTATTTGTGTATGTTAATGCTTTGTAAGTGTGTATTTTGTATTTAGAAAGTGAGGAAAGGCCAATTTATTAGCATTTGTATTATTAATTGTAATTCCGATACCTCAACAATCTAGGGGAGAGTTTGGGAATGCGGGGTTTTGGGTGGGGTAAAAATAGGGGTATTATGGGAATAACTCTAAAAATCTAATAAATACAATTGAAAAAACACCAAAATGTTGAAATCCGAGCCAGGTTTTGGCAGAAGTTGGCTCGGATTTGGCCAATTGTCAGAGTCCAAAAAGGGCAAAATTGGAAAAAAAAGTTGGCTCGGATTTCACCCTTTTTCAGATGAATAAAACCCCAAAATGTTGAAATCCGAGCCAAGTTTTGGCAAAAGTTGGCTCGGATTTGGCCAATTGTCAGAGTCCAAAAAGGGCAAAATTGGAAAACAAAGTTGGCTCGGATTTCACCCTTTTTCAGATGAATAAAACCCCAAAGTGTTGACCAAACTTGGCTGGTGTTTGTCGACTGTTCAGAGTCCAAAATCACAGTAACCTCATTTTGAAAGTTGGCTGGGTTTTTTGTGTTTTTCACTGTTGAAAAACTCCGTAAGAATGTGGTTAACATTAGCCTAACCTAACCTAACCTAACCTAGTATTATGGGTGGGGGCTGCCGCCCCCACACCCCCGCTAAATCCATGAAATCCGAGGCAAGTTTTGTCATCAACCTAACCAAATAACCTAACCTAACCTAACCTAACCTAACCTAACCTCGTATTATGGGGTTAACCTTAACCTAACCTAACCTAACCTCACCTAGTATTATGGGTGGGGGCTGCTGCCCCCACACCCCCGCTAAATCCATAAAATCTGAGGCAAGTTTTGTCATTACCCTAACCAAATAACCTAACCTAACCTAGTATTATGGGGTTAACCTTAACCTAACCTAACCTGAGCTGACCTAACCTAACCTAGTATTATGGGTGGGGGCTGCCGCCCCCACACCCCCGCTAAATCCATGAAATCCGAGGCAAGTTTTGTCATTAACCTAACCAAATAACCTAACCTAACCTAACCTAGTATTATGGGGTTAACCTTAACCTAACCTAACCTGACCTGACCTAACCTAACATAGTATTATGGGTGGGGGCTGCCGCCCCCACCCCCCCTCTAAATCCATGAAATCCGAGGCAAGTTTTGTCATTAACCTAACCAAATAACCTAACCTAACCTAACCTAGTATTATGGGTGGGGGCTGCCGCCCCCACACCCCCGCTAAATCCATGAAATCAGAGACAAGTTTTGTCATTAACCTAACCAAATAACCTAACCTAACCTAACCTAACCTCCTATTATGGGGTTAACCTTAACCTAACGTAACCTCACCTAACCTAACCTAGTATTATGGGTGGGGGCTGCTGCCCCCACACCCCCGCTAAATCCATAAAATCCGAGGCAAGTTTTGTCATTAACCTAACCAAATAACCTAACCTAACCTAACCTAACCTAGTATTATGGGGTTAACCTTAACCTAACCTAACCTGACCTGACCTAACCTCACCTAACCTAGTATTATGGGTGGGGGCTGCCGCCCCCACACCCCCGCTAAATCCATGAAATCCGAGGCAAGTTTTGTCATTAACCTAACCAAATAACCTAACCTAATCTAACCTAGTATTATGGGGTTAACCTTAACCTAACCTAACGTAACCTAACCTAGTATTATGGGGTGGGGGCTGCCACCCCCGCTAAATCCATGAAATCCGAGCCAAGGTTTGTCATTAACCTAACCTAACCTAACCTAGTATTATGGGGTTAACATTAGCGTAACCTAACCTATAGAAAATGTTAATGAAATACAGTACTAGGGCCAATAAGGTACTAACCAAATGGAAAAGTTAAGAGAAGCACGATGGACTGGCTGTGAGTTGTTGGCGGTTGAAGTTAGGGTGTGGCGGTAGAAGAAGAGCAGGGTGGCTGACGACGTAGAGGTGCTGGAGCTGTTGGGTCGAGGTCGGGTGGACTAGCAGGTGCGGCTGTAGAGGAAGAGCATAGTCGCGGTCCTGGCTGATGTGGAGATGAGGAATGTGATGGAGTTGGTGACGATGTTGGCTCGGGTGCTGGCGGAGGTAGAGATTCTGGGTCGGACTGTTGGGGCTGAGGAGGGCAAGCAGGGTTGTACAGGGCCGCAGTAGCCTTCATGAAATGATGGAATCTGGTGTTGGGGTCTTTATGATGCATGATGAACATGGTGCGTGCTAAGTAGCCCACAAAGTGCTTCCTGCGCCTGCCGCAAAGTGGAACCTTCCGCTTGGCATCCCTCCATAGGCGTTCCATGGTGTTGGTGTGGGCACCACTGTCTGGGTCCACAAAATTAACAGAGTGGTTGACAGTGAGATGTTGGTAGCCTTCCTTCCCCAGACAGTGATACGCCTTCCAACAGTCCGAGATGATGGTGGTCCCCGGCAGAATCTTCTCCTTGATGATGGCCAGCAGTGTGTCGGAGGTACGATCCTCAACAGGCACCATGAAGAAGGTTCTGGATTTCCTGCATATACCTCCAAACATCCACTGGCCTTCAATCATCCGACCAACATGGTATTTCCGTCGACCAAACTTGCTCTCATCAATCTCCACAATCGAGCCAGGACCTCCCAGTTGTGCAGATGTTTCAATGCACCACTCTATAAGTACTTCACGACAGAAACTGCTCCAGTCATTGATGGTATGTTGACTGAAGGCCAGCTCTGAAGTAGCTGAGAGGTAAGAAAATCCATCTCTCAAGTACATGTTGACAAATGTCAGTACTTTATAGAGTGGCAAATGGATGTTATCAAAAAAAGTATGAGCAAAAACACTCTGGGCCCATCCACACTTGCGCCTTTTCTGCTTCCTCACAGACACCATCTTTTGGCACCTGAACATTTTTCTTTTGAGGTCCAACACAGCAGTCTTACCACAGTTTTCGCACGTCTTATTGTCCAAAATGAGGCCATGATTAACACACAATTGAAATAGAGCATCACGGTCTTGGCAGTATTTAAAAAAAAAAAGTAAAGTCCCCATATCACATTCAAGACATGCCGCCATGATGCTACAATCTGTCAGTGTCAGCTGCACACATGGACAGGTGTTGAGTGAGTGTGGTGGTGGGGGGGGGGGGGAGGGGCCTGAGGATATGTCCCTATATAATGGGCAAAATTGGCCTTTTTGACATGGAAAAGACCCTGTAATGCAAGCCCTAAGGGTCTCTTTACGGTTATATATTGAAGAAAGATAGCCATACTCGAGAAATACCGGCCAAAATATCCCTAAATGTGAGGAAAACTTACCTTGCATGAAACCTTCCAGGAGGTTGTGTTTGAAACTGACGTTACAGTCCACAGGCGAAGTGCATTGTGGGTACAAGTTAAAATGTACATTGTTACAAATCGATATCCTAAAAACTATTTGTAGAGAAATGAGAAAGTAATAAATTCAGACAGTATGTAAAACACTGGAAGAGACAATTGTAAAAGATAAAAATAATTTGTTGGGAAATAAATCACTAGGTGAAGCTCGACTCTGATTGGCTAATGAACATCCGGGAATTTGTGGCAGGAGCCTAGCATGTAAACAAAGTGCTGTGGACTGGACTGGACTGGCTGGACAAAACTAGGGCCTAAACTCTGAAAATTGTATAGGGGGGTGACAATGAAATTGACAAAATAAGAAAAGTATCCCTTATCCGCGCATCTGTAGGGTCCCTTGAGTATGGTAAGATCAACAACAACTAATTACCTAAGACAGGAATCCCGTAATCGAGGATTAGTAGTTGTGCAGTTAACCCCAAATTTGTATTAACACGTGGTAATCTATTACGTTTGTCACACATGGCAAAAGACATGATCAAAATACAACACATTTGCAATCAATTAATGCCAATATTTGAGTAAATCTACAAAATACCATGAATTAAAACTCTCTCTCTCTTTCTGATTCTGTCTTATATGACAGTTAACCTCTTCTGTTACGGCGACGTCTTCTTAATTATATTCTAGGTATATTGCATTTAGACGATTTTGTGCAGTTTAAGAAGGATCTGTCGTAGTAAAAAGGGTTAAGGGGGATAGTACAAAGCCTGTATATTATTGGGGGCTCTTTTTAAACGGAATAGAATCTTCTGAATGTAGCCAGATTAAAGTTAAAAGGACGTCACCGGTACAGAAAGGGTTAATGACAGGGATATTCTAGAGAACTACAACAGTAACTTTATAATTACAGGATTTCTTTTGCCCTTGCCTTACTCCACACCTTTGTTTACCTGCTCGTCGTCCGCCTCAAGAAGAAGAATAAGAATAAGGCGAAGAAGAGTTCTAAATAGATGATAATATCACGGCCAACCTGTTGAGCTATGACGAGCAGGTAAAACAAAAAATTGTGAAATATGGACTCTGTAAGGTCCCTTGTCATATAAACCCATGATGATATCTAACACTTACGTTTTTACTTGTTCTGAACAGTATTAACCAGGGTCCCTGGTATTGACTAAGACTCGGTGCCATATGGTCTTCGTCGCTTGGCGCTGGAATTTTAATAGTGTTATCTCATCCACCACCGGTGACATCCTTTTCATTAAATTCTGTCTACTATTAGGTTATTTTATTCAGTTTAGGAAGGACGTAGAACAATTATTTGGGCTCAAACAATGTCAGTTAATCCTTTTAGCTACCTTATATCCTTTTTAATCTTCATAAAATTGCGTTAACCCCTTGAGACCTAGGACGTATGTTCTATATACTCTGGCTACTGGTAGACGATTTCCTGTATTGTTCAATGCACCTCTTGGGCTCACAGGTGGAAATACGATCTCAACATGCCCTCTGAATTAATTAGGTCCTTCTTCAACTGCATAAAACCGTCTAACTTCAGCCATAATGAAAGTTAAACAGACGTCTTGGTAGTGAACGGATCAATATTGCTGAAATAAAGTTTAGAATACATCGCTAGTACTGGAAGGGTTAATGTTTTCCACTGTGGCACATCATATCATTCCTTTATCTTATTCACTTGTTTCGTGATATTTGGACATCCTTGTTCTTAATACGTTTTACATATTAGTCCAGTATCGCGGGGCGGTAGAGTTAATTAACCCATCTAGTACCGGTGACGTTTCTTTTATTATATTCTGACAATAACGATTCTATTCAGATCCGGAAGGTCGTCTATCAAATTGAAGGTTATAAACTATATACATTGATTCCCGTAGCTGTCACATAGTGTTCCTTATCTTCATATTATCATCTACTTATAGCTGAAACCAAATACCACAAACAGCATCGGTACTGGACGGGTTAATGTAACGTAATGAAATGAAACTTTTCAGTTATGGAAAATGATGCTACGTTACCCTGATATCATACTAAAATACATTCGGAATATCCTATCAATATGTTGTTATCCCTCTCTTTATATCATAGCGCATGTTTTTTACTTCACTCAGGTTAACATCAGACTATTTTAATCGACTTAAAGAACGATCTGTCAGTCAGTCAGTAGTCAGTAGCCAGCACTTCTTTCCAAAAGGGGTAGGGAGGATCAGCCCCTGGAAGTTGGGACTGGGAATCTCACTGACATAATTTGTGCCTTCTTCTGGATCAGCTAACATTAAAGAACGATGTGCTTGAATAAATAGATTAATTGAACTCATTTGACTTTAATCAGATCCTTCCAAAGCTGAAAACAATTTCCTTACAGTTCACTTCATATGAAGTAAATCTCCGTCGTAATGAAATACAGATACTGAGTCTTCATATGGCATTGCAAATCACCAAACAACCCTATCGACTCCCTCCCTACCACCCAGCCCCCACACCTACATGCTCCTCCTCTTTACCACACGTGTACAGTAGATGTGATCAGTGTTGATATAAAATGTTTTGTATCCATCTGCTATAAAATGTAACGTATTTGATAGAGTTAGATTTTCCATTTTTATGGGGCAAGCGCCTTCCTAAGTTGTATAATTGGGTCGTCTAATAATACCCAAAATATGTCGTCAAAATGTCTCATAATCCTCAAGCTGTTAATATGAGAAAGAGTCTGAAAAAAGTGATTGAAAAATATTGTATACTTGTACTCGAATTAATTAATTAATTAATAGGAAGCATATAGTATACGGCTTACATATGAATGTATAGTAGGGAATGAATAAGTTAATTTCTTGTTGTGTCAAAACTTACGTGTTATCCAGTACCGGTTACACTTATATGCATCAGCAAATGAACCCTGTGACGATCTCGATGAATTATGATACTTATATAATTATAGTTTTCATTAGACGATTATATACAGTATAGGTCGGGAAGGATCTGTGAGAGTTATATGGACAAAGACTGGCCTAATCAACCCTCTGAAGTCTGTATCACATTTCAACTCTGAATAAAATCGTCTGATGATACCCACAATAAACTGTCAAAAAGCGTCATAATCTTCAATGGGTTAGGAACAATGTTTACCCCGGCCCAAGATATGTTTCCTAAATTGATAACAAACATTTGTTTAGGGCTAAACATGATAAATCCATCTATCTTGGTCCAATATAGTTAATCTTGAGGCACAGATTACCGCTGTGATCGTTACTCGTTTACGATGTTGATGTTGGTTTAAATCAATACCTTTTACATGAAAGGAAAAAGAAACCCAGGAATTGAGAATTTGTAATTCTGTAGAAATACCTCAACCAAGAAGCAATTTGCTCGTATGTTGGCCTTACACATGTGGAAGAAGCATTACATTGATGGTTAGCGCATGATAAGTGCCTTAAGGGTACATAACACAGTCAGGAGTGTGAGCTAGTGGGAGTCTAATAGGAGTCACTAGGAGTCGCTAGAATCACTATGAATCATCGATTTTCACCGCAAGTAAGTGGGAGTCTAACAGAAGTCGCTAGGAGTCATCAATTTTCACCACGAATAGGCCCACGAGTCCGAATTGTCCCCTACTCCTAGTGACTCTAGCTCGCACTCCTGACTGTGTGATGTACCCTTTACTCTGGGATTTGGATACAGCCACCGGATAGAAAGAAGTGTTGAGATGGGGAAGTATCACAACTAACGATATTAATTATTGTTATTTTAACAAACAGTGTAATATTAACCCTTTGGCGCACGATGACTCGTTCAGATTCATTAGGTATTTTTTTCCTAGGCGCACGATGACTCGTTAAGAGTCATTAAACTTAAAAATATTCGCCAAAAATTAAGTCTTCGTCTGACGCGCGTCATATTTGGGACTGATATTAAGTATTACGTCTAGTTCATGGGTACAATTGGCAACCGCCTCAGTTTAACCGTTTACTCACGGCTGGCTGGGAAGTGAGCAGAGTACAGCTCAGTCTGTGTTTCGATACTTTCACGTTTATTCGTGTATCTCAGTAACTATTTGGTTTATAGTAATTCTGAAGATACCAGTGGAATCCTCATTAAATTCCGCTTCTATATATGTATGCAAATCAAAATTGTTGCGTGTAAAATTTTGAGCTAGCGCGAGTTGGAGATAAGGTATTTACTTTTTTTTTTACAATTCTTATTTCGGAATGCCCCAATGTAGTTGTTTTGTATTTATTCTATGTTTTTATTCGCTTATCTTCAAGTTCAATCAATAACGAAGCCGATGGTACCTCATTAATCCAAATACAAGGCTTTTTTGGTGGATAAAAACGTCACAGATACAAATTATCGCCGGGCACAAAACTGGCTCTGAGTGAGCTGAGATATAATTTGGGAGTGGGAAAAACTTTGATTGGAAACTATAGGTGCGCCAAAGGGTTAATAATAATACCAGTACTAATAATCAGTGGTGGGCGTGGGCGCGCCAAATCTGCGCTCTGCGATCCGGTGCGCACTACCAATATAGAGGAGCGCGGAGCGAGGAGCGGCTAAAATCTGAACTCGGAGTGCAGGCGGGGAGCGCAGCTTGAATTTCGCGCTCCTTTCTGGCGCTCTGGAAGCGATTTTTCCTGTCAACAACAGGTTCAAGAACGTCATTATCGTGTACAGTCATCGTACGGTGTTACTCACGGTGTTAGTGAACTGTGATACAGTGATACTATGATAGTGACAGACTGACAGTGTTATAGTTGTTAACTTGTTACTGACTTTTTTTGGCTTTTGCTAACGCTAAGTAAACCTTACGGGCAAGTTACGGCTTACGAAGGGGCCTATTTTAATAAATTATTAATTATATCATCATATCAATCATATCATATTATGATATTAAATTATTAATCGTTTAATCATGTAATCAACTAATCATGTTGTTATTGTATTGTTAGTCTTGTTAGCTTGATAAGTTTAACTGTTTAAGTTTCTCAGTTTGGACTGTAGTTCTGTAATTCTTTATGTCATAATATCATAGATATCAATGGACAGTCACAATGATATCAATCATATCATTGATATGACATACAGAAACTGAGAAAGTGAGAAACTTAAACTTCAGAAAGACACCATGACGAGTTTTTTTGAATTTTTTGAATTTTTTGAATTTAATGAAGTGAAAGACAAAGGATTGTATTAATTTAGGTAAATAATTAAATAACTTCTAGAAGCTGTTTTTTTGCTTTTTTGTATTATATACACGGTACCTATTTTTGGGAGCGCGGAGCGCAGGAGCGCAGAGCGGGAAGCGCATCGGGTCGGCTGACCAAAGGAGCGCGTGAGCGCTGCCGCATTACCTTATGTCTGAGGAGCGCGGAGCGCTGCCGCATTACCGGTCCCACCGGAGCGCGCCCACCACTGCTAATAATAATAGATAGTAGTAATAGTAGTATGTAATATTACTATTACTACTACAAATCATGAGTAAGTCTAAAACAATTATCGAAATAAATGGACAAGCAACCCACACATTATTCTAAAACTAAACATGTAATCATAACATCATTGAACAGTAATTGAGTGAATGCAGTCATCACATCCCGGTTTGCCTCCACCTGATTTACATGATTGGCAACTATTCAATAAAAGGTTAATATATATCTGATAATTAAAGATCAAACTACACAAGATTCCACTCCTTCCTCAGTCTCCCTATATCCCCCAACAGCTCTAACCCCTCCTCTCCCCCACCACCGCCTACCCTCACAACCACACACCTCACGGTGAACCATCTGGTGGTAGAAATATGCACGTTTTGTACACTCAACATTCTAGAGTCTATGAATATCGTGGGTCACGGTGAGGCAGGAGAGGCGACAGGACTTTTGCCGCCGACTGTACTCTACGTGCTTCACATGTCTCACCATCTAGACTGGAACGAGACCTCACGGGCGGTGAATGTTCAGGCTCTCAGCCTATGCCCGAGACGGAGTAAGTTGGGGAAAAAAAATAAAAAAATAAAATAAAAAAAATCATCTCCCCTGGCGGTTGGCAGGCACGTCCTCCCTGGCTCAGGCATTCACAGCTAGTTTGCCTGATTTATTTCAGAATTACAGTCTAGTCCAGGGTAATTTGGGGGTGGTTTATATATTCATCTCAAAATGTGGTTATTGATGCGTATATTTTAGTGCTTACATTCATATCGGCTATTTGTTAAGGGGGAGGTAGTCGTTCAATTGGTTTGGTGATTTTGAGACCGTTTGCCTCATTTCTTTGTCAATATTAAGACCTTTTGTGCCATTTGGGTGTCGTCTTTTTTCCAGGCAAGTGAGAGCGAGCCTGTATTTCAAGAAAGGAAGTGGCCTTCGAGTGTGACATTGTTCTACCGAAAAATGTAACAAAATATCTTAATAGAGGTCTAGGGGGTAGTTTGTTAAGCTTGATGGAAGTCTAGCGAGGAAACTCACAAATATATAAATACATAAGTATATATATAGACCAAATATCAAGCACTACCCCCTAAAACCAGTACTACTGCCCGGTATTTTTGTGTCCAACCGATTCTTATCATACGTGTTTTGAAGCGAGAATTATGGTCTACCTGTTAAATTTTCTATTCTGATATTCTGTTTAGAGCAGTTTGTGTATAAGCAAGAACCGTTCATATTCTAAACATATATATATATATATATATATATATATATATATATATATGTATATATATATATAATATATAAATATGCATAGACTGTATATATATATATATATATATATATATATATATATATATATATATATATAAATATGCATATACATACAGTATATATATAAATATATATATATATATATATATATATATATATACATATACATATATATATATATATATATATATATATACGTATATATATAATTTTTTTGTTTACAAGTGAGTGAGGGAGACAAAAGGCAGACCTGCCTGTAGCGAGTGCCAACCCCAGAGTTGGAAGAGTGACAGGGCCAAAATCAAGGGACGTTCAAGCCAAAATGCCTGGACACACAGAGTTTGAAGCAATTTAAGTCATAGCAAGAGGGAAAGACTGATTCTGGCAGAGAGTTGCAGAGCTCAGCTGTTGAACGGAAGAAAGACAGAGTAATGTTTCACTCTTGGGTTGTAAAGTTGCACAGAGAAGGGGTGGGATTGTGTTGCAAGACGGGTACCACATACCCTACGTAGAGGAGGTGGTATACACTGGGGGAGCTCTGAGGAACACTGATTATTGTAGTAGCGATAAAATAGCAAGAGAGATGCAAAATTGCGGCGAAGAGCGAGAGATTGCAGAGAGTTGATGAGTGGACGGGAGTTTATGATACGAAAGGCCTTCCTTTCTACTTTGTCTAGTAGTGCAGTGTGAGAGGACCCTCCCCACACATGTGAACAATACTCAATACAAGGACGCACTGTACCCCTGTACAGGGCAAGAAACATAACAGGGGTAAAGAACCACTTGAGGCGGTTGAGCACACCCAACTTCTAGGAGTCTGCCTTAGCAAGACTGGTAATATGGCCCTTCCAAGTGAGAGCAGAAGAAAAAGAGACACTAAGAATATTGAGAGTAGATGAAGATTTTTTGTATTGTTGAAGTATAAGGGATAGTCCTCTGGGGGATCCAGATGGGTAGAAAGGTGGAGAAATTGGTTTTTGGAAGCATTAAAAGCAACAAGGTCTTCTCTGCCACAATTGGAAATAGTAGTTAGATCAGAAGATAAGTGTTCTATGGCTTCGATACATTTGTTTTTGAGGGATGGCTGGCTGGAGCATTCTGGAAAACTAATTTTGTAGTGTATGGTAGAGTCGTCTGCATAAGAATAGATAGTGCTGGAGGTATAGTTGAGAGGATCATTTATGAAAATTAGAAAGAGAACAGGAGATAGGACAGAGCCCTGAGGAACACCAGAGTTGATAGGATAAGGATGTGAGCGATGGCTGTTGATATAGGTTAAGTGCACACATAACATATATACAGAGTGTACACATGCCTTAATCATATTGCAACATACACACATGTACTTTCAGGGCAATACTACCATCGTTTCATATGAGATTATAATGTACCGTATTATGTAATAGCGGCAGCGTTGCACCAAATATATCCGGCAACGTTGTTGCGCATGTTATCCTTAGTTAAATTCCGGTCGGCACCTTGAACACAGTGCCCCCCAGCTCTCTGTATCTCTTTGGCTAATATAGAACCTATAAACTTACCTCGGACTTTTATTCTATATCCTTGTGCAAGAAAGGATTATCAAGGTTGTTGTAGCTTTACATGACAACCATACATGGCGCAGTCAGTGTATTAAAGCCAAGAGATACGAGCCAAGATCGGATTATCAGCCAGCCATCTTGCAAGACCTCGCCTCTCCAGCCCTGGATTTATCATTGTGAAGTGCATTATAGTGCAGTGAAGTGCTTAAGTGTGTAGTGCAGTGCCTTTATTATATGTCCCATGTCATTTGTGCCCATTACCGACTTGCTGTGAGGGTTATAGCTGCCGAAACATAGCTAGACAAGAGCGAGGAGTAGCATACCCTCCCCCTCTAACGTCTCCAGCCACACTGAAGCTCTCACCCCTCAGCCCTACAGTCCAGCTGAGCCGGCACATGCGCGCAAAGGCAGACGCACTTCTATGCCAAGTCAACACGGTATTGCCAAGCCTACCGCACTCGCTCACTCTAACATAGATAATGTACTGCACTTTTAAATATACTGTTCCAGTTGTAATGCACATTTTCATCGTTCCTGCAAGACTACAGAGTATCAACTAGCAACCAAGTATGCAGGGACACAGGCAGCTTCATGGGGAACCTACAGACACCCCACAACACCATACTGGGGATGGAGAAACTGGTGGAGCTACTGGTGGAGATAGTGGTGGAGATAAGGATGGAGATACTGTTGGAGGTGCTAGTCAGGGGTCCCAGTCAGTTCATTTCACTCCACCCCATCATTCTCCCACCACCCTTAACTTCGCTCCACCTCCCCACCCTCCCCCCACTTTACCTCCACTCCAATATATGGGACTGTCCCCCCTCTCTCTGTATCTCTTTGGCTAATATAGAACCTATACAGTAAACTTACCTCAAACTTTTATTCTACGTCCTTGTGCAAGAAAGGATTATCAAGGTTGTTGTAGCTTTACATGACAACCATACAATGGCTATCCACAACCGCAGCTATGGAACGGCCGGAAAGGAAATTAGAGACAAATGCACAGATAAAGGGATAGAAACCGAAGGAGGGTAGTTTTGAAATTAAAGATTTGTGCCAACTTCCAGGCCTTACTTCCAATGTAAATGCAATTTGGCACAGGTGTATGTGACCATAAAACTAGGTAAAAAAAATTTTTTTTTTTCTTTTTTCTTACAATTTAGGTAAAAACAGGTTGCAAACTATAGCACTACTACGACCCATTCTACTCCTACAGAAATCCCTATATCACGTGCTGTATGTAATCAAACAACTCACAATAGGTGTGTCTGTAGTTGCTATAAAGAACATTTTATATATTTTGTGTATTTTTGGATTTAGGTGATTATGAATTAAGGTGAAATTATTTTGTAGAATTTTACGACTGTGACAACATGCTGCAACCAAACAAAGTTGGCTAGAGTAAATTGGCTTTATAGGACTTGTAGTGTTTTTAATTACCTTTCCAATGGTATATACACCATTCCTATAGGCCCAATACAAATTTTAGAGTAACATCCAAAAGTGCGACAATATAGGTTCTGAGATAAACATGTGAAAGTCTAAGGTAATTAGGTGAACATTTTTACTTTTGTTTTTTAGATTTACAATATTTTACGCAGGAACATGACAAAGTAGAAGATAAAGCGTATGGGAGGTTGTAGAGTAGCTTACGCTCTTTCGATTTATATAGGTATGCTCCACGTACGACCAGTAGTTACTGAGCATGTTAATTTCAAAGTTCGCTATATAACGTTTTTAGAATTACAGGAAAAGTTTGGAAAACATTAAAAAAAACTATTTCCAATGGGTTTTCACTAATAACATTTCACTGGCTTATGAAGGGATGTTGACTCTTGTTGAGTAAACACCTATTGGTATTTTCAGGATTTCGAGTTTTTTAAGCCTAAATTAACCGGTCGGTCCCCTTAACCCAACAACCGCGATAAGCCTCACAGAAGAGTCACCATAGCAAACGCGATAGGCCTCATGGAAGCAAGACCATAAAAAAAAACTTCCGAAACACCCCACGTGCTCTCAAAACAAAGGAATATGTCATTAGGTGAGAAAATTCCCCTCTAGTACTTCCTACCACTTATCCATATGTTTCTCCCCCTCCCCCTTCCCCACCTTATTCCCCCATACCCCTCCTCTATTATCACCTATTTTTCCTCTTATTTTCATAATTGATCTGTTATTTTTATCTCCCGCGGTAATGTAGCACAAGTGGGTTGCATGAGAGTCGTTTTATAACACTGCGACACCTCCCGCTTGGCCCAGTTGAGTCAGAGAGAGGTAGAGAGGAGGGTGTATGTCTCGCTTCCTCCTGCCTGAGAATACAACCGCGTGGCGAATATTTATGATTTTCACCACCCAAATGGTTTTCCCACTTATTTTATCGCTCTTCAAGGTTCATATATTCATCATATATGTAAAATAAAATTACATTGAACAAAAATAATGCTTTATATCGTAAATATAACAAATTATGTTAGAATCCAAGGCTAAAAATTACCAAATAATTACCCTTGCCCTTAGGGCATTTTCACGCTAAATGGGTTAAGGAAGCCATGCTGGCGATCTGAGAGTAGTTTATGAGAAGAGAAATGCTTAAGAAATTTGGAAGCAAGAATAGTTTTAAAAACTTTAGAGATACAAAAGATGAGAGCAATTGGACGATAGTTAGAGGGTTGAGAGCGGTCAGCCTTCTTTGGGACAGGTTGAATGAGAGCAAACTTCCAGCAAGAAGGGAAGATGTTAGAGGAGAGACAGAGACGAAAGAGTTTGCCTAGGCAGGGAGTCAGAATGGAAGCACAGTTATTGAGTACAACAGGAGGAACACCGTCTGGACCGGAAGCCTTCTTAGAATTAAGCCCAGAGATGGTAGAAAGTACATCTTTAGAAGAGATTAGGATATTAGGCATAAGTAGGAGAAGGAGGAAAGCACCGGAATCATCAAAGGTGGAGTTTCTAGCAATAGTTTGAGCAAAGAGTTCAGCTTTGTCAAAGGAAGAAGTGATGATTGTACCATCGGAGTGAAAAAGGGGAGGGAAAGACGAGGAAGAAAAATTGTTGGAGAGGTTTTTGGTTTGGCTAGATGCCAGAAAGCTTAGGAAGAGCTAGAGTTGGATAGTTCAGTGCATTTATTATTGATGAAAAAGTGCTTGGCAAGTCGAAGAACAGATTCGGCTTGATTCCGGGCAGAAACATAGGAGTAATGAGTTTTAAGGCTCCGGTACCGTTTAAATGCTTCCTCATGGTTGCGGACAGCAGTAGAACAAGCATGAGTAAACCAAAATTTCTTTCCATTAGACTGAGAGAAAGAAAATGGTATGTATTCCATGGGAAATCAAAGAAGTACTGCCGGAGAGCCTCCCAGACGGCAGCGCCAAAGTACCACAAGCACCGCCGGCTTGGTGAATCGGATGGCCGTACCGGAGAGATAGGATAGGTGACAGATATTAATTTATGGTCGGAGGAGCTCGATTTTCGGCAGTTGCAATTATTTATAATTTATTTACCCTGCACATAGTGTAAATGGTTAGATAATAAGCACGTTTGTAGAATATAATTATATAAATAATGTTGTGTTCATTGGTATTTCTTTCATAATATTATATCTACATGTTTCAGTACTTCCATTTGACTATCATAGTGAGGTTGGGTTTAGTATTACACTCAGTGCATGTGCCTATATATCGACAAGGTATTTGTACGAAGGGTGTGTGCTAAATATTTAACTCTCGTTTACATCACCGTAGCTACGCCAGGCGGATATAATTGCCGAAAATGACCTTCATTTCATGCTGTTTTTTTCATGCATAAGCAAGAGACAGAGCGTAATACAATTATATATCCGTAAAAGTACAATGATAGAGCTTTCCAATGACACCTGAATCATCCCTGTATAACATTGGTTATCTTGCAATGATCGTGCAACCGAAGGGCAAAATCGGTAAAATAGTGGCAATATATTGGCTGTTTTTGCTGTGTGAGGACTTCACATGAGTGAGATAAATTAAAATTAAAATTAAAATTCTAGATTTTGCCTATCAACATATTACAGAGTATAATATAAATATATGTCCATATAATTTAAAGGCTAAGCTCATGAAATCAAATATTTTTTATGAGCTCAATAAATAGTTATACATTATATACTACGGGAAAACACTGCACAATACATACATAATAGCTCCATGCATATTCTGATATCTAGTGATTACAAAATATCTGTTTTGCTCATTGGATATTTATATGCTACGAGTCATTATTTTAATATTTAATCAACATAACAGCCGTATATCGGGTTTCAGTGTGCGCCCGGACGCTCTGGCGAGCGGTTGGAGCCCGCCTATGCTCCCTCCAACGCCTGGCCTCTCTTTCAGCTCTCATAATAGCATCAAAATGGCGTACGTCATAATTATGACAGGCACCGTACAGATGTCCAATTTTTTCTCTCCCATCATATGACGGTCGCCACGAGTTTAGGGTTAACCTTCTTGGTAGTACAGTGGTAGAACACTAAGTCCATATATCACTTTAGCATTAAAGACTAGCATTAACACCTTATTGGCGGGCTAGGCGGTCTATTTGACCGTACCGCACAGCGTTTTTTTTTAACCCTAAATAGGGTTGTTTCTGTGCTCATTTTCATGCCTAAATAAGACCCAGAACGTAAAACAAGTACCTATCCCTGAAAGGGCATAAACAGAGCTTTCGAATGACACCATAACCATCCTTGTAATGGCCACTGGTTCTCTTGCAATAACCGTGCAACACGAGTGCAAAAACCCTGAAATAAGGTAATTTCCTTACATAATTCCCTGTGTAGCGAGTGAGAAAGGGGGGAGGAAAGTAGAATACAGTTCAGTATGTCCACGGTGGTCGTGGGGAGCAGTCATAAGGTTACTACGCTCGTCCCACCGCTCAGCTCTCTCTCTCAGCAACATTACGTGCTGAAAATGACGCTCGACAGCTGTCATGCACCGCCACTTAGTCCAAATTTATTTCACTCGACATATGTTGCGCGCCACCAGTTAAGGGTTAAAGAAAAACACTGGTTAGAAAGACTGGCTAAAAAATGTCCGTTAATATATGAGAAGGACTATAAAACCTACAGAAATAAGCTAACTTCTATTTTAAGATTTGTTAAAATTAATATTATAAATATAAATTAAAAGACAATCAAGGCAATCCCAAATCCCACTGGAAGTCTATTAATTCACTTCTTGGCAGATCTATCAGTACAAAAGATAAACACTCAATTAATTTAAAACAACATTGTCGTGATATAACAAATATTTTAACGATTACTTCTTGAGGGTAGGAACTATAACTCCCACTAATACTTATGACGACAATGCTTATCTACAGTATATACATAACCCTCCAAACTTTTCACTATATCTTACCCCTGTAAATGATACTGAAATTGAATAATACCTAAACACAATAAAACCTACTGCTCCTGGTTACGACGATATCCCACCCAAATTGTTGAGTCATAACTCAAAATCTATTTCGACTATACTAGCACATATTATTTATCTTGCATTTCGCTCAGGAATTTGTCCAGATAAATTAAACATAGCTAAATTCATTCCTTTGCATAAGTCTGGTAGTAAGGAAGTTATCAACAAGTGTCGTCCAATTTCAATTTGTTTTGATCCGTCTCGCTATGTTTCTGGAAAATAATAATTTACTCAGTGATTGTCAATTTGGTTTTCGTCGAAACCGTTCTACTGAGTCGACTCTACTGGAATTTGTTACTAATGTATATCAATATTTGGAAAACAAATTAATATATGTTGCAAAAATATTATTGATCTTTCAAAAGCTATTGACTCCTTGGACAATAATATTTTATTTGAACAAATGAAACACGTTGGAATCAGAGGTGTACCACTGCAACTATTTAATTCCTATATTAGTAACCGGTCACAAGCAGTCTATTGCAATTCAAAGTATTCTCTTCTTAGACCTATTTATTATTTTTAGACCTTTTATTTGCTGGTAAGAACGTAAACACTTTACACTCTATTCTGAACAGATAATTTAATTATATTGCTAATTTGGTTAAACATAATAAGTTAAAAATAAATGTAACTAAAAACTAACTAATTTTTTTCCTAAATTATTATATACAAAATATTATGCCCCCTTTGTTAGTAGAAAGTGAATTGATAAATCGTGTAGACAATAAAAAGTTTCTTGGAGCATATATTGACCAAAACTGGAGCTATCATATCAATGCAGTATGTTTGAAACTATCAAAAATGTGCGGTGTACTATACAGGATCCGCTATCAGCTTACCACTGAAGCCATGATTAGTATACTGTATAATACATTGTATTATCCTCACCAAATATATTGTGTTTCTGTGTGGGGCTGTACTTGGCCCTTATATTTAAACAAATTAGTAGTAGCTCAAAATAAAATTTTAAGATGTAGGCCTATACTATTTATGGATAAATTTGACTAGACAGATAACTTCTTCATATATCTCAAACTGTTCAAGTTTACTAATGTTCAAAAATATTTGTTTGTTATCATTTGTTTTCAGTATTATTGTAGGCTGCTCAGGAAATAAAACTGTTCAATTTAAAAACAATGCTCAAAATACTAGAAGGAATAACATTAATTTGATTTATCCACAATTCTAAACAGTTCTGTTCAGAAACAGTATAATCTGTACCGGTCCTCAATTATGGAATTCTCTACCTCCAAATATAAAGGATCTCATCTACTCAAGCAATAGACCTTTATTCAAAAGAAAATTAAGAATTATCTATTTACTTTACAATGTTCATAGTTCATGATATGCTTGTAAGAAAACTGCAATACATATCACTCTAAATTGCCTGTACTGAATATGTAATACAATATTAAGCAATAATGTTGTCTGTCAGGGAGCCCCGGCTCGGCAGACCATGCCATTTCCATAAATAATAAAATCTTGTGTATTGTATTCCCTTATTGGCAATACAAAATGTTTACTTTACTTTTTTTTTCCTTTAAGCCAGGTTCACACATAGCCGAGTCGGTGCGCGAGTCCAACACGAGTCACACTCGTCGATTATCGCCGTCGCTGGAGGCCGAGTCGGCCGCGAGTAGCAATTGATCCCGAGTCAACGAGAGTGTAAAACGAGTTAACTCGAGTCAATATGCGTCAACACGTGTTCATGCAAGAGTCTGTACGAGTAACTGAGAGTCAAAACGAGTGTAACACGAACCCAAGACGAGTGTCAAAAATTTGAAAAATAACGGTCAAATTCCAGGGCACGTAAACAAAGAGTAGGTACGAGTCACACGACGAGTGTAACAAGGATCAACACGAGTGTAACACGGGTCAAAACGAGTGTAACACAGGTCAACACAAGTGTAACACCGGTCAACACAAGTGTCAATATTTACATGATTATTTATTTTTTATATTTATTTCAGCGATAATATTCATTACTATGATTTTATTTATATTTTTCTCATATATTTGGGTAATGTTCACCAGAAAAATTGAGATAACTTTTTGTTTTTTCTGTCTATTTAATGCATCTATCTCCCTACATAATATATAACTGTCTTATTTGGTCTTTTTTTAATCTATGAATCATTTCTAATACGATGGAATTGAAAATAATATTACCCTTCTAACACACAAATAATAACATGAAAAAGAGTCAATAAAAATGTCTCCTTTGTCTTTTCAGAACCAATTAAGTCCGTCCGTCTCATAATAGTTCGTGTTTATCCCTCACTTCCCCTTCTGCAACTCTCTTTATATCTATCTATCTATCTAATGCATCTACGTAACTCCCTTATAAATAAATTTTTTTTTTTTTTTTTTTTTTTAAAGAGACAATGAACGGAGGAAGGAAAAACACAGATAAAACAAAAAGGTCCATGTGCCTAAAGGCATCCTCCATTCATAAAATGTTTGTAACAACTGGATTTAAACATTTGTAGATTGTAAGTTTGTGGAAAGCAATTCGAGGGAAGTGAATTCCAAAGAGTAGTAGCTCAGGGGATAAATGAATTCTGATAAGCAGAAGTTCTGCATTGTGGAGGAGAAAGTGTAAATTCATGGGCGCTCTCAGCCGCCCTAGTTCTACGGGGAAAGATGTGGAGAGGCGGCACAATTGAAGCAAGTTCCTCGGAACAATTACTGTGAAAATATCTGTAGAATAATGCAAGGGATGCAACGTTTCTTCGTATGGATAATGTAGGAAGGTCCTGTGTGATTGCAGGGTTATTGATTAATCTAATAGCTTTATTTTGAATTTTGTCCAACTGCCTCAATGCAACCACTCCACTTCCACCCCACAGAGGTGAACAGTAATCCATCTGAGAACGCACATGACTTTTATATATCACGGCCAACTGCTCGTCAGTGAAGAATTCTCGAACTCTGCACAGGAGTCCCAGTTTTTTAGAGGCATTCTTAGCAATGCTTCTAACATAATGTGTCCAGCTCAAGTTAGTAGTTAATGTTACACCGAGAATGTCAATACTAGGGGAAGTGGGAATATTTACATCATTAAAAAATATATGGGAGTCAGTGAGATTCTGTCGGTTAGAAAATTGAATGTACTTGGTTTTCTGTGCATTAAAGGAAACTAGATTCTTTTGTCCCCATCCATTAATTCTAGAAAGGTCCTGGTTCAGAGAAATTGCAGTGTTTATTTTTGAATTTATAAGATCGGGTTGGTTGAAAGAACATAACTATGTCTTATTTGTACTTTTTGTAATCTTTGAATAATTTCTAATGGGATGGAATTGAAAAATATAATATCATTCCAGCACATAGATAAACAATAAATAAGATAGTCTACAAAATATTTCAACCCTCCCCTCCGTCTTGCTGTGCGAGGCCCGAGCTTCGGAGACAGAAGATTTACGTTTGATAGATTTTTTTTTTTTTTTTTCCCACGGTATACACAAAATGATGGGGAAATATTGTAACATGGTCTTAATTGACATTTGTGTCGTTTTTGCTGATTATGAGTTGGTGGAAGAAAAAAAATCTTTAATTCCATCATATCGGAAATGATTCACAGATTATATAGAAACCAAATAACATACACTTTTAAGTATGTTCAATAGTTTTGCATTATCAATAGGGTGTAGCACAAGGCTTATCAACATCATCACAGTAACGGGGGTCGGGGTTGAGGCCAGGACGGGGAGGGGAGCGAGTATGCCTTCAGCGTATGCCTTTTTTTTTTTCCATGTGAAATTTATCATATTAATGACAAATACGACCCTTATTATGTTTTCAGGGACAGTACAGCGCATAGTATTATGTTCTTATATCCATAACAGTATTATAATAATGTTCAGCATATTTCCCTTATACAGTATGTTCTACCATGAACTATGTCCTTCAAATTGCTTAATCATCATAATTATTTTATCTATTCTTCCAAAAAAGTATTTAATTCATATTACTTATTTGTTTCTCTGTTAACAAGTCATTTAAAACTTGAGTAAAGGAAAATTGTAAATTAAACTTATTATTTTATGTGAATAAAGTAACTATAAATATTAATTGGATGCAAAACAACACCTGGAGTCACATACATTTAATTTTGACATACAAAATACAACGTCGAAATGATGATGATAATCGACGAATCACCAAACAGTGTTACACGGGTATACAGGGTATACACGAGTCAACACGAGTTAACACGAATAACGAAGAGTTATTCAGAGTCAAACACGAGTTAACACGTATGTACACGAGTCTACACGTATGTAAGCCACACTCGTGGGTACTCCCCAAAATGTCATGCATGCATGACATTTTTGGACCCCGTGGCGAGTACCCACGAGTGTGTCGAGTAAACAAAGAGTATATACGAGTCTAACACGAGTGTTGAGGAGTCTCGACGAGTCATTGCCGAATAGCAAAATTTCATCACTCGCGTTGGACTCGCGCACCGACTCGGCTATGTGTGAACCACCCTTTACACTGTCGTCCTGTTTGTGGGTCCCGACTTCGATTCTCGGCAGTTGCAATAATTCATAATTTATTTACCTTGAACTTGGTGTAAGTGGTTAGATGTTACGAACATTTGTAGAACATAATGATATATCTATCTATCTATCTATTGCCTGACGCCGTGTTCCCCGAAAGGGTGGCCACGAACGAAACGCCCCCATGCTCCTCTACCCCCAGTCAGTCGATGCCCCTCCTCCCAACCAGAACTGCCTTCATTCATATACTTCTTCACTCCTTCCTTCCACCTCTCTCTCGGTTTACCTCTCCCTCTGTCCTTCCACCTCGCTCTCCCGTACACCCTCTTAGGAATTTCTCGCTTCCCATACGTTACATATGGCCGACCATCTCAAGGTGTTGCTTTCACACTTGCACATCTACCTCCGCACCACACCTCCTTCTTACTTCCTCATTTGTCTGTCTATCCCTCCATGTACTCTGCATGCACTTTTCAAGTAACTCATTTCCACCCCTCTTACTCTTGGTCTGAATCTCTCCACCAACGTCCATGCTTTGCTTCCGTAAGTCTGTGTCGGGATTATCACACTGTCATGCAAGGACTTCGTCACTTCCATACTGACCACCCGATTTCCTGTTACTGCTTTTAGCGTTCCTACAACCCTCTTCCCTTTTTGCACCCTCACCCGCACTTCTTCATCCATACTCCCATCTGTACGCAGCACATTGCCCAGATACTTAACACCTTAAGAGCGGGTGGTGGAGTATATTTCACCGTGCCGCCCAGCGGAGGGTTTTTACCATAAATGGCCATGTTTCCGTTCTCTTTTTCATGCATAAACAAGAGCCAGAGCGTAATACAATTATGTATACCTGAAAGGGCGTTAATTGAGCTTTCCAATGACACCTGAACCATCCTTCTACGATCATTGGTTGTCTTGCAACGATCGTGCAACCGAGGGCAATATCGCTAAAATACGGTCATTTCGTTACATAATTACGTGTGTAGCGAGGGAGGGAGGGTGGATGTGTGTGGAATGAATGTCAGTAGGCCCACGGCGGCCGTGGCGAGCGGTCATGAGGCAACCTATGCTCCTCCCGTCGCTCGTCTCTCTCTCAGAGCCAATATTGCGCCAAAATTGCACACGGACTCAGGTCGGGCCCCGCTCTTTGGGCTGGTGTTCTCTATACGGACTAGAGTCAAGCCCCGCTAAATAAGGGTTAAATGAGCTGACAATCTCCATAGCCTGACCGTTTAACTTCACCTCACACTCTGTGGCTTCACCCCTCTCGAAGACCATAACTTTACTCTTTCCCGCATTTATCTTCAGATTCCGTTTTTTGCACACTGTTCCAAACATATTTACCAGAACCTGCAACTCCCATTCATTATCGCTCATCAGAACTGTGTCATCAGCAAACAGCAGTACAGGTAGCTTCCGTGGTGATGGGCTGGTCTGTCAGAGTGAGAACTGAGTGATCTCTGCCATACCCATAGCTTACTCTGGCTGTTCCTTTTACTTATATATCTTCTAGATCTCAAGTGACGGCGTTTCTTCCGTGGATTGACCTCCCAATCTACCAAGATTGGAAGCCAAAGCATCACATTTTCCTTTGCCCCTCAACTTTTCTTCATAATTGCTGAGGGGCACAGGGCCCTGGGTTGGGCTTTGGTTTCCTGGGCATTTCCGCACCCTCCTCAGCTCCCCGCCATGGAGTGGCTTCGGTCACCCAGGCTTTGTTGTGGTCGGCAGGGAGGGTTCTGTGGGCGTGCTCGGTTATGGCCTTGGCCTTGCTCAGGGCCTTGGCGCTGTTCGGCCAGGCAGCTTGGGGAACAACAACATCAACAACAGGTAGCTTCCACTCGTTTCCCTCTCTTATCAGCGATACACCAACATCCACTGCTCCTCCTTGTATTTCTTTCATGACTCCACCCATATATACAGTAAACAACCACGGGGACATCACACACCCCTGTTGCAACCCAATATTCAGATCAAAGAACTCACTCTGCTCATTCTCCACACATGCTTGCCATCTACTCTGTATATTCTAAGTACTGTCCACATACCTTCTCTATCCACTTTTTCATAGGCTTTCTCCAAGTCCATAAAGGCAACCTACAGCTTTTGTTGCTTCTCCAGATATATCTCCACAACACATTTCAGGGTCAAAATCTGATCTACACATCCTCTACCCTTCCTAAACCTGCCCTGCTTGTCACCTATCCATTTCTCTGTTCTCGCTCTCACTCTCTCAATCACTACTCTACTGTACACCTTCCCTAGTACACTTAGAAGACATATTCCTCAGTAATTACCACACACTCCTCTTTCCCCTTGTATAGGTGGACTATTATGCCTGTCTTCCAGTCATCAGATGCACTCCCCTTCTCTCATGGTAGTTTGCACATTTTCCAAACCCATTCAATCACTATCTCACCACCATACCTCAGCATTTCCCAACACACTCCATCTATTCCTGGTGCTCTCCCCAACTTCACTCTTTTCATGGCTTCACACACTTCTGACCTCCTGATCCCCACCTCCTCCTCCTCCACTACTTCTCTTCTTCTCCCTCCCATACCCCATCAACTATGTTTGCTGGCGCTTCATTCCTTAAATTCAGCAATTCGTTGAAGTACTCCCTCCATTTTTCGACTCTCTCTTGCTTCTCGGCTTGCACTTGCACATTCTTATCTTTCACACCCTTACTGTTTCTCTTGCTACCTTCCCTAACTGTCTTTACTTCTTTCCAGAACAGTTTCTTACACACACTCCATTTTACACTCAGATTCCTTCCAAATTCCTCATCTACTCTTCTCTTACTGTCCTTCACCACTCACTTTTTCTCCATGTACCTCGCTCTTTTCTGTCTCTCCAAATCTTCATTCCCTCTACTACCCATCCATTCTCTATACACTTTCTTCTTGTCTTCCACAGCTATTTTTACCTCTTCTGTCCACCATGCTGTACCCTTCTTCACTTCCCTCCTTCTTCTCCTTACTCCACTCACCTCCTCACATGCTGCACAGATATCTTCCTTAAACACTTTGCTCACCTCCTCCACTTCCTCCATACCTTCCAGGCCATGGTCGTCTAGTCGTCTTTCTACTGCTCTCTTGATTTCCTCCTCCTGCAACCTCTCCACCCTCCTCGCCATTCCACCTTCCTCTCGTCTCCCTCCAGCTTTCCTCACCCACTTCTTTTGTATCCTAATGTTATCTACTACTACATAATAGTCAGAAAGACCCCCTCCAATACCCCTACACACCCTACCATCCAGCACAGATTTCTTCATACGTTCATCCACACATATACAAACAATCAGTGCCTTTCGTTCCACCACTGATAAATAATGATAGATATTTATATATATATATATATATATATATATATATATATATATATATATATATATATATATATGTTAGTAAAGCCAGGTAATACATTTTCTTTAATACATACGATGTTGAAAGAAATGGCAATTTCTGCGTTGGAAATTTTATTATTCAAAGCTTCCCGGTCTCTGATGAGTTTTCGCTGGGTGGCAGGAAGTAGATGAATGAGATTAGCAAAATTCATGGTGGTACAGGGTTACATTAATGTACATGATGATACAGGATATACGACATGTTTCACTGGACAACCAGCATTATCAAGTAAGGATAGAATGATATAAAAGGTAAACAGGAAGGGTATATATATATATAGAGGGTGGAGGATCAGAGGAGGCGAAAATCAGGGGGAAAAAGTCTGCTATTGGTGGAGGGGTATTCTAGGAGAGAGAAAGAGAGGACCGCGTCACGCATGCGCACTAGATGCGGGAAGGTGGTGGTCGGTTGGCGGGGTCGAAGCTGATTGGCTGCGTGTCGAGGGGCGTGGCCTAAGTTGCGTAGTGCGTGTGGCGCTGACAGAAGAGGAAGATGAAGGAGGTATCGCCGGGGGCTGCGTCAAGGGCACCGGGGGGCGAGGGGGGGCGTTAGGTCCTGTAGGATAGTGCCTTTTGGCAGAAGGAAGGATCTGAAGGTCCAGAGTTTGGTTGTTGATGTTAGGATATAAGGCTTGGATATAAAATGCTTCGAGTATAGGTAATCTCCTTGGGTCACTTTCTTTATCGAGTATGGTGGTGTGTTTCTCTAACTCGTTGCGTGTGAGGTGGGGGTGGTTAGGGGTGAGATAGTGGTCTTTGATGGCTCCAGCCTTAAGGTGAAGAGTTAACCGACGTGAAAGACGAGTCTGCGTCATGCCAATATAGGAATGAGGTACACAGTCCTCATAATTACAGGTATGTTGGTAAATGACGTGATCATTGGTCATCGGGCTCATTATCTTGGTGGAAGCAGGTTTGTTGCAGAGAACGAGGTTGGAGGTCTTGGGGGATTTGTAATAAATTATTAATTTGATTTTGTTTTCCGGGTTGGTTGGGTGGACATGCTTGGAGATTATTTCTTTTAAGACGGCCTAGTCATTTTTGTGTTCAGAGGACATAGAATTGCGGTAGAAGATCTTAATTTCATTGGGGGGGTCAATGTTGGAAGGGCGTTGGGTGTACCATTTTTCAAGATGGTAGTTGATGGTGCTGGAGATGTCGGAGTTGGAGTATCCGTTATTCACTAAAACTTGGGATAGTCTTTCTAGTTCCTAGTGGGTGTCGGCCCAGGTAGAGCAGTGCGTGAGGGCTCTCCTTACATAAGCGGAGATGGAGGATAGAAGATAACGGCGGGGGCATTCACTATCGCCGTTGAGGCATTGTCCTGTGTTAGTTGGTTTAGTGTAGACGGTGGTTTTGAACCCATGGTCGTTCAGAGCTACGAGGATGTCGAGGAAGGGGAGTTGTCCATTGTTTGATTTTTCAAAGATGAAGTTAAGTCCGGCGGAGGTCATGAAGCGACGCTGGAGTTCCTGTAGTTCGTGGAGGTCCTTGATTTGCACGAAGATGTCATCCACGTATCTACAGTAGACGGCGGGTCATTGGGCAGCTAGGAGCTCTTCCTCGATGGTACCCATAAAAAAGTTCGCAAAAAGAACTCCTAGGGGGCTGCCCATCGCCACACCGTCTATCTGCTTGTACATGTTACCCCGGGGGCAAAGGAAGGGGGCCTCCTTGGTACATAGCTCCAGCAGTGTTTTCAGGGCCTTCTCCGGGATATCCAGTGTTGGTGTATCAGGGCAATGGTAAATTCGACGTAGAATCATGTCAATGGTCCTATCCACTGGCACGTTGGTGAACAGGCTTTCTACGTCGAGGGAGGCGATTGTGTGGTTTTTGTTCCGGGGCGCGTCTCGTAAAATTTCCAAGAAATCGTGGGCTGAGTTAAGGTTGTATTGGTAGGGCACGTAGGGGGTGAGGAGGTTGTTCAGGGCCTTGGCGATCTGGTAGGTGGCAGTGGGGATCTGGGAGATGATGGGGCGGAGGGGGTTCCCAGGTTTGTGTGTTTTGATGGTTCCGTACGCAACCTCGTTCTCCGCAACAAACCTGCTTCCACCAAGATAAAGAGCCCGATGACCGACGATCACGTTATTTACCAACATACCTGTAATTATGAGGACTGTGGACCTCATTCCTATATTGGCATGACGCAGACTCGTCTTTCACGTCGGTTAACTCTTCACTTTCAGGCTGGAGCCATCAAAGACCACTATCTCACCCCTAACCACCCCCACCTCACACGCAACGAGTTAGAGAAACACACTACCATACTCGATAAAGAAAGTGACCCAAGGAGATTACCTATACTCGAAGCGTTATATATCCAAGCCTTTCATCCTAACATCAACAACCAAACTCTGGACCTTCAGATCCTTCCTTCTGCCAAAAGGCACTATCCTACAGGACCTAACGCCCCCCCTCGCCCCCGGTGCCCTTGACGCAGCCCCCCGCGCTACCTCCTTCATCTTCGTCTTCTGCCGGCGCCACACGCACTACGCAACTTAGGCCACGCCCCTCGACACGCAGCCAATCAGCTTCGACCCCGCAAACCGACCACCACCTTCCCGCATCCAGTGCGCATGCGTGACGCGGTCCTCTCTTTCTCTCTCCTAGAATACCCCTCCACCAATAGCAGACTTTTGCCCCCTGATTTTCGCCTCCTCTGATCCTCCACCCTCTATATATACCCTTCCTGTTTACCTTTTATATCATTCTATCCTTACTTGATAATGCTGGTTGTCCAGTGAAACGCGTCGTATATCCTGTATCATCATGTACATTAATGTAACCCTGTACCACCATGAATTTTGCTAATCTCATTCATCTACTTCCTGCCACCCAGCAAAAACTCATCAGAGACCTGGAAACTTTGAATAATCAAATTTCCAACGCATAAATTGCCATTTCTTTCAACCTCGTATGTATTAAAGAGAATATATATATATATATATATATATATATATATATTATTTTGTAATGTATGTTATTTCGTTTTTCAATAACTTACACCATTCTTGTTTTCATTATTCTGTGATGACATGTTGCCATTAAGGTCAGTGAAGTATAAGTCGTTAGCTGTAATGGTTTTGACAGTAGACGATGAAATAAAATTCGCCCAATTCTGGTATGACAGCAAATATTACGTCACGTTCCGTTGTCGGATATCAAAGAAATGCTGGAATTGCAGCCAAGCATTTTTTGAAAGCATTTTGAGAGCAAGGGTAGGGCCATCTTTAAGCTGATTGAACCACAAAGCCCACCGAAACGCCAAAAAAAAAAAAAAATACCCTCATTGTTCCTTGATTAAATAGGACTGTACGAATATTCCCATATTCAAAATATGCTATAGGGGTGCAATGCCTAGTGAGTTAGTTGCTCAATAGGTGGCATTCTGAGAGTGAGGGTCCGAGTCTAGGAGGTGAGATTGTGAAGCACGAAGGCGAAACAGCTTTAGAGATTGGGCTGCTTCGAGCTGTGAGTGGAACTCTAAGTGCTTCACATGACTCACTCCCTAGGCTGGAACAAGACCTCACAGGCTTCACCGTGTTAAGCGGTTGGACTTACAGGCTCTCATCCTATGCCTGAGAAGAATTAGTAGTTGGAATATAGAAAAAAAAAAAAAAAAGTTCCCAATTGGGATCCTTGCCTAAGGGAACCCAACACTGTGAATGTGTTGTGTCTCCTTTTCTTCTTATATAATTTCGAAAGACCATATTACCACCCATGCTAAAACAGTTTCCCAGAAGCTGGGTGTGCTCAACCGCCTCAGGCTTTTCTTTACCCCTGCACAGCTTCTTGCTTTATACAAGAGCACAGTGCATCCCTGTATTGTTCACATGTGTGTGGAGAACCCTTTCACACAGCACTTCTTGACAAAGTAGAAAAGAAAGCCTTTCATCTCATTAACTCACGTTCTCTCACCGACTCTTTGGAATCTCTCTCTCTTTGCCACAATGTTGCATCTCTCACAATTTTATCGCTACTACAATAATCAGTGTTGCTCAGAGCTCTCTCAGTGTATACCACCTCCTCTACGTAGAGTACATGGCACCCTTCTTGCAAGGTGTGCAAGGGGAGGTGTGGCGGAGTGGTCTTGCCTCTGGACTGGTAATCCAATGGACCCGGGTTCGAATCCCAATATGTCAATGGGAAGATATTATCAACTCTGTGAAGCAGAGTGGTATCGCGCACACAGATCCCGCCCGTATACTGTGCACCACCAGCCAGCCTGTCTGTCGTTGTCGTCGTCGTCCATCTGTCTGTCTGTCCGGAAACTCCTCCTAGACCGTTAAATGGATTTTCACCAAATTTCACAGGTATATTCATTTGGTCAATGCGAAGGTCAGTCAAAAAGAAATATTCCATTTAACCTGAAGGTTAAGGTCAAAGGTCAAGGTTACAAATAAGGTCAATATATCATATTTTTTAGTTCTTACTCAAATGTCTTCATTTTCACTATACAAGTTACTGGTAACCTATATATCATATTGACCTAATTTTAGGTAAATATTCTTAAGGGTAAGGTCAAAGGTTAAGGTCAAAGGTCAAAATAAGTTTGTCACTAGTATTTCTTATACTAACTGTTAGATTCTCACTAGGCTTACCATGTCTATTCGGAATACCTAGGCGAAGGTCATACAAGAAACTATACAATTCCATAATAAAGGTCAAGGTCACAGGTGAAGGTCAAATAAAAGGTCAATACCCTATTTTCTTTACTTTTCATGCAAACTTCACAACATTTGGTGAGATAGTTGCACTTTAAATGAAAAGGAAAATAATACATTTGGACACATATCATAAAGGTCAAGATAAAGGTCAAAGGTCAAGGTCAACTGTTCTATTAATATATATGAAACTAACTAATGGGTTTTAATGAAATTAGGCATGCTTATTTGATTTTCCGGGGCAATGTCAATAAAAAAAAAAAAAAAACACTCTTACATAAAGGTCCAGGTCACAGGTCAGGGTCAAAAGTCAACTTTTACTATTTATTTTACTTTTTACTCAAATGTCTTCATTTTCACTATACAAGTTACTGGTAACCTATATATGGTATTGACCTAATTTGTATGTAAAGATTCCTAAGGGTAAGGTCAAAGGTCAAGGTCAAAGGTGAAAATATATTTGTCACTAGTATTTCTTATACTAACTGTTAGATTCTCACTAGGCTTATCATGTATATTCGGAATACATAGGCCAAGGTCATACAAGAAACTATACAATTCCATAATATAGGTCAAGGTCACAGGTCAAGGTCAAATAAAAGGTCAATATGCTACTTTCTTTACTTTTCTTGCAAACTTCACATTTGGTGAGATAGTTGCACTTTAAATGAAAAGGAAATAATACATTTGGACACGCATATCATAAAGGTCAAGATAAAGGTCAAGGTCAACTATTCTATTAATATATATGAAACTAACTGATGGGTTTTAATGAAATTAGGCATGCTTATATGATTTTCCAGGGCAATGTCAATACAAAAAAAAAACCTCTTACATAAGGTCCAGGCCACAGGTCAACTTTTACTATATATATATATTTTACTTTATACTCAAATGTCTTAATTTTCACTATACAAGTTACTGGTAACCTTGATATCGTATTGCCCACATTTTAGATACATGTTCTAAAGGGTAAGGTCAAAGATCAAGGTCAAAGGTCAAAATAGTTTTTCTACTAGTATTTCTTATACTAACAGTTAGATTTTCACTAGGCTTACCATGTTTATTCGGAATACCTAGGCCAAGGTCATGCAAGAAACTATACAATTCTATATGAAAGGTCAAGGTCACAGGTCAAGGTCAAATAAAAGGTCAATATGCTATTTTCTTTACTTTCCATGCAAACTTCACAAAATTTGGTGAGATAATTGCACTTTAAGTGAAAAGTAAAATAATAAATGTCAAGACATATAAAGGTCAAGATAATGGTCAAAGGTCAAGGTCAACTATTCTCTTGATATATATGAAACTATCTAATGGGTTTTAATGAAATTACGCATGCTTATTTGATTTTCATGGGCAATGTCAATGCAAACAAAAATGTACTCCTACATAAAGGTCAAGGTCACAGGTCAAGGTCAAAGGTCAACTTTTAATATTTATTAAGAAAGATTACTAAAATTTTGGAAAACTGGCTGTGTTATGGCATATTACTTAACCCGGGAGCTGCGGGGAGACTCTTAAGAGTTCCCCCGGCGCACTGCGGGGAGACTCTTAAGAGCAGAGACTTTGAACACGTACCAAAACCGCGCGTTTATAGCCAGGCGGCTGAAAATTGGTGTGGGTATAGTACTACATGTCAACTCTCGATACCACCCCGCCAAACGCTCGCCCCGCACTCGTGCAAGCACCACCGCGCCAGTAACCACGCACTAGTCATGGAGCCTACACGTCCCTCACGCTCGCTCCCTGATGACACAACCAGCCCTCCTTCTGGTGGTGTTAGCTGCCGTGGAAGGCAGAGGGTGGCTGCCAAATACCCTAGCTACCAGTACGACACGCCCTACAGCTCAGAGGACGAATCACCAGCACCAAAAGCACGTAAAACACGTGCAAGCAGGGCAATGGCACAGAGGTCATTGGTCTTTCGGGACACTGCCACCACGACCCAGGCCACTGCAACAACCACTACCACCACCACTGCCACCCCTGCCACCCCTGCCACCGGTACCAGCGACGCAGGAGGCCGCCCTAGGGCTGCATTACCTGCGGGGGCAGGAAAAATGAAAGGCACACGCGTAGGGAAAAGAACCCGTACGCCAGCCACAGTGCCCCTACCACCACCAACACCACCAGCCGCCCCTGGCCCGGCTGCCCCTGCCGCCCCTGCTGCCCCTGCCGCCCCTGCCGCCCCTGCTGCCCCTGCCGCCCCTGCCCCAGGAACAGGGAAGGGGAAGGGGAAAGGGAGAGGGAAAGCGACTGGGAAAGCGACTGCTGGCCCTGGTGTCCCTGCCTGCCCTGCTGTCCCTGCCGCCCCTGCCGCCCCTGTCGCCCCTGCCCAAGGAACAGGGAAGGGGAAGGGGAAAGCGACTGGGAAAGCGACTGCTGGCCCTGGTGTCCCTGCCGGCCCTGCTGCACCTGTTGCCCCTGCCGCCCATGCCGCCCCTGCCCAAGGAACAGAGAGAAGGGCGACAGGCACCACCATCATCTTGCCATCAAGGCCACGCACCACTGCTGCCCCTGCCGCCGCCGCCCCTGCCGCCGCCGCCCCTGCCGCCGCCCCTGCCACCACCTCTGCTGTCCCTGTCCATAAGACTCCCGCACGTGCCAAAGTGACCCGGAAAACTCTTACACCATCTAAGTATGCCGCCCTGCTGTTGATGGTGATTCGCAGGACATTGGCAGCCCGGGTTTCGACGACGAAGCCCTAGCACGGGACCAAGGGTGGGGGGATTTGGGAGTGGACAGTGGGAGTGAGTCCGACGTCGGTGACGAAAACGAGGAAGGGCATCGTCTGTCAAGTGAAGAGGAGGGTAATGATGATGAAGTGCTGTATCGCGACCATGGAAGCGATATTTCAGACGCAGAAGCAGACGCAGACGACATTCCGATCCCTGGCATGCCTTCGTTCGATTGGTCTGACGGGGTCAATTTTGTACCTGACGTGCCCCAGTTCAATCCTGGGACGTCAGGAACAACTGACGACTGGCCCTGTGATGATCAAGCGAACGAAAGCGACTTCTTCCTCGCTTTTTTCGACATGGAGGTAATGACGTACATCGTTGCCCAAACAAACGCCTACTACAGGTGGGTGTTTGGCAGATTGGACGTCCTTTCTCCAAAAGCGAGAATACGAGGCTGGGTGGATACGACTGTGGAAGAATTTCTGACGTTCTTTGCCTTGTTGTTCCTCATGCCTCTGATCAAGAAGCATGTGTTGCAACACTATTGGAAGCACGACCCTCTCATCGCCACCCCAACTTTCAATAAGTTCATGACTCGTGACAGATTTTTGTTGCTGCTAAGATTTATGCACTTTGCAGACAACGAAAATCCTAACAGGATTGACAGGATATGGAAAGTTCGGGATGTGTTCACCATGTTGTTGGAGAGGTATAGGAAATACTTTTACCCCTTCCTCAATTTGGTGATTGATGAGTCGCTCGTGCTCTTCAAAGGACGTCTTGTTTTCAAGCAGTATATCCCCTTGAAGAGGCATAGGTTCGGAATCAAGCTCTTCGTGTTGTGCGACTGTGAAACTGGAATAGTGCTTGACATGATCGTGTATACAGGAACTGACATTGACGTACCGAAAGCCGCTGCCAATGACCCCATGGGCATGTCAGGTGCCATCGTCAGGAAAATGTTGGCACCTTACCTGGGCAAAGGCCACATCATCTACACTGACAACTGGTATACTTCTCCTGCTCTCTGCCAGTTTCTTTATGACAACCAAACGGGGTCATGTGGGACTGTCAGAAAGACAAGAAAGTTTATGCCAAAGTTCACAGGTGATGTCATTCCTGTCACAGATGCCTCCTCCAGTGACACACCTTCAGAAGACGACCTGGCCCAGGAACACCGCGAGAGGCATGTGCGAAGAAGGCGACGAAAGGGGCAGAAATACAAGCAGCTCGAGAAGTGTGGGAAACTAATAGTCCTGAAGTGGAAGGATAAGCGAGACGTCCACCTGCTTTCCACCGTCCACACAGGTGCCCAGGTGGATTCTGGCAAAATCCACTACCGAACCAGGAAGACAATCTACAAGCCCGACATGGTAGTGGACCACACCAAAAACATGCGCCTGGTGGACAAGTCTGACTGTCAGCTGTCAGGCGTTGAGTGTCTGAGGAAGACTGTGAAGTGGTATCACAAGCTCTTCCTCCACCTAGTTGACATAACGATGCTGAACGCCTACAACTTGTGGTTGGTGAAGAAGGATATGGCCCCAAACCAGAAGCTGAAATTCCGGGAGTTCGTGTACAACGTCTCCTACCAACTCCTGGAGAAGTATGGCACCACCACTCACAGACGTACGGCATGGCGTGGGGATCACGTTCCTGACCGCATCCAGCTGGGTGTCGAAAGACACTACACAACCAACACCGAGCTGATTGGCACTCGTCACAGGCAGGTGCAGTGCACCGTCTGCAGCTCCAGTGTGAGGAAACCCCATGTAACCAAAAGAGTCACCTCAATGTGCGCCGAGTGCAAAGTTGCACTCTGCCTGGGTGACTGCTTCAGGGACTACCACACCTTCAAGAACTACTGAGTGTCGGCCCCTGCCCTGCCCTGCCCTGGACTCGCCCCGTGCCCTGCCCTGGACTCGCCTCCTGCCCTGCCCTGCCCTGGACTCGCGCCCTACCTTACCTGACCTGACCTAATTGATCACGCTACCTCATAATGTAACATATATATTATATAATGTATAAGTTCCAAAGATGTCCCTGTGATATAGCTTTTACATTATATAATTGTATGTTTCATTATTTAGTTTATAAGTTTCAAAGATTTACATGTAATATGCCTTATTTTTTTAGTATATCAATATATATGTTTGTTATTAGCCTAAGTAATGTGTATATAATTATTTCTTACCTCAAATGAATTGTACAAAAATAAATATGTTTCAATAAATCATGTCAAACCTACTATGATAATAAAATAAAACAATAAAAAAAGAAAAAAAGAAAACAAGGTCATGTCATTGTATTCTTACAATATGATATATTCTATGAATATTTCATATTGTTTGAATACAATGGCATGATCTTGTAAAAAAAAAATTTTATAAATTTTTTTCTAGACAATATAAAACCTTCCCCATCACGAAATACAATTCTCACAATTCTCACAATTCTCTCTCCTCCTGGATTCGATCCCACTACCCTACGACACTTTGAGTTTTCCAGTCCGTGACCTTACCAACCATGCCACAGGAGCTCATACCAAATATCACTCAAGACTTCGTGTCTACAATCGAAATGACAATATACAAAAAAAAATGAATTATCCCACCAATTTACGTTTGTAAATTGATGGGATTATCAATTATATCATGCCAAGGTTTATAATAGTTTGTCTCTGTCAAGAATTAGTAATTATATAACTTTATTCTGTCAAAAATTGCCCAAACACTCAGCAAAATTGCCCCTCTCAGTGTGACTCCACTCATTTTCACACGGTCAGGCGGTCACGAGGTGACCCTTGCCGCTCCTTGATTCTCCAGCTACAGCAGCTCTGTCTGGGAACAAAATTGGTATAAATACAATAATGGATAAAATACTCTTCACAAATACATTTGTATTGTATAATATTGTAAATAAAAATGAATAATAACTGTGTGGGTGTCGAAAATTGCTCAACCAGCTTTCTTATGTCTCGCCTACGCGCGTATATTGGATTATACATAGTCATGACTGTCATACAAATAATTGCAGTAGGTCTCGAATATACATTTAGATTGCATATTGCTTCGAAATAAATAAGTAAACGTTTCTCTGGTGGCAATCTACCCTTTCGCAGGTGTAAGGAGACACCAGTCTATATTTAGCCCTCTATCACAACAGGCAATCTGCCTGTGTTGACTCAGCACCGTCGCTGGTGGTCTATAAATATAGTACTTTATTTACAGTCAATGGCCTACATGTTTCGGTGGTACTTCACATGTGTCTAAAATGCAATGTCTGCTTGCATAAAAATGCAATTCTGAAGTCCATTTATACGTACGACATACGCATGTCTCAGTTTCTCTCTCTCTCTCTCTCTCTCCATTCCTGACTCATGTTATTGTAGACCTGTTGATGGCAACGAACACCAGCCATCTGGTAGACATAAGGGTCAAAATACCAAACATCAATACGCCTGGGGCGCCTCCACAATTATCACTAAGCTGGTTATCTATCTAGAGATCTGCCTGACTTCCATCTCTCCACGACTCACTCACTCACTGCACCCCTGCATGCCTCCCTCCCACCCACCCACCCACCCCCAACCCCCCCTTTCAGGCTTCCGTCTGCTAGAAACACATTCACAATTTGCGTAAATATCGCATCAATTGGGCTATATGCGGTATATTCCTTGTTATATGGGACGCCTGCATATGTACACGTCTTTATTATAGCATGAGAGTGCTCTAAATACAAGATTGACGTGATATTTATGGCGTAACACACCCTCTCCCCCTTTCATTCCCACCACAACTCACTCACACCTTGGTTCACGCATAGAAACTCATTGATAATGTGCGTAAATATCGCATGAATTGGTTTATATGCGGTATATATTTTGATATATGGCACGTATACATACGTACCATTCTGTATTATAGCGTGACAGTGCTCTACGTACAAGATATACGTGATATGTATGGCGTAAACCACACTCTCAGCTCATAAATTGCCGCCAAACCTCCAACACATCTTCATTCCCGCCTAAATATTCTCTTATAATTCCCTTATATATTGCAATTTTTTGGTCACTATGAGGCATATTCATTGTTATATGGGTGCCCTACACACGTATACATACTCTAAATAGCCTAAAAGGACTCGAAAAAGGAGATATACGTGATAATACGCGGTAACCCACCCCCTCCTCCCTCTCCTTCTATCCCCTGCGCGCGTAAATATTCGGCAGGGAAATCTCGCCGCTCGATGACAATCTAGCCGCGCGGTGCCATTCGCTCCACATTTTTCAACTACGGACCGTTCCCCTACCCCCCCCAGACATTTTTTGGGGGGTCAAATATATATGGGCCGATGCACGCAAACATTCCCTACACGATGATGTACTTTTTATCGAAATTGGCAATAGGTCCCAAAATCATCATAGGTGCGCACAGTCTTACCCTGTAGAAAACCCCCTGTGCGCCGCGGAGAGGTTAAATATTATATATGTATCAAATTTCACATACATATTGTAATAGTTAAGGTCAGAAGTCAAGGTCAAAACAAGAGTATTTGTAATTTTCCCTAAACTCCTCCTAGACTGTTTAATGTATTGTCACCAAGTTATACAGGCAAATTCAGTTGGTCAATGCGACGACCATCCAAATATATACATTTTATTTTATGTCAAAGGTCAAGGTCACAGTAGGCCTATATCATCACTATTTGTAATAAATATTCAAAATGCTACAAAATAGTGTTATGCTGACCTTATTATAGATAAATATTTTAATAGTTAAGATTCAATGTGATCATAAATGTAATTATATATATACATAATTATACTGTATACTCCCAGGCGGACATGAACCACCAACAGTCAGGACGAGTGTCTATGCTTTAATCCACTACACACACGTACCCTCTATCACGCCGTAGTATAGTGGATTAAAGTATAGGCACTTGTTTTGACTGTCGGTTGTTCAAGTCCGGCTGTGAGTATTAAAAACATTTAATATATATACAGTATATATATAAATTCCATATACACCGATTTCACATAAGATATTCAATACTACTTGCAGAATTCTAGGTCGCAGAGTTGCGTATGTTTATTTATTTTTTGGTAATGCGAAAACTGCACACCTACTTTATTGGGATGGAATTTGTGCTGTACCTAGTTTCAGTGCATTACCGCAGCACACCAAAATGCCAAAAATATACCCTCATTGTTCCCTGACTAAATAGCATTGTATGAATATTCCCATATTCAGAAATATGCTACAGGGGGGCAATGCCTAGTGAGTTAATTGCTCAATAGGTGGTGTTCTGAGAGTGAGGGTCCGAGTATGGAGGATGAGACTGTGAAGCGCAGAGGCGAGGATGTTTCAGAGATGGAGTTGCTTCGGGCCGTGAAGCTTCGCATGTCTCACTCCCCAGACTGGAGCAAGACCTCACGGGCCTTACCGTGTTCAGCGGTAGTGTAAAGGCTATCAGCCTACGCCCGAGAGGGAGTATTTGGAATATAGATAAAAAAATAAAAAATAAAAATAAAATAAAACACCCCTAATCTACGCAACTCTCCAACCCAAGAGTGAAACGATATTACCAGTCTTTCTTCTATTCAACAGCTGAGCTCTGGAACTCCCTCCCTGAATCCATCTTCCCCTCATCCAATGACATAAATTGCTTTAAACTCCATGAGTCCAGCCATTTTGGCTTGAACATTCCTTGATTTTGGCCCTCTCACTCTTTCAACTCTGGGGGAGGCACTCGTTATAGGCAGTTCTGCCTTTTTTCTCCCTCATCCACATAGAATAATAAATCAATATACATTAGAGTAAAAATGTCTGTACACAAGGAGATTGAAGCAGAGTGGTCTTGCCACTGGACTGGTAATCCAATGGACCCAGGTTCGAATCCCAATATGTCAATTGGAAGATATTATTGGGATGGAATATGTGCTGTACCTAGTTTCAGTGCATTACCACAGCATACCGAAATGCCAAAAAAATACCCTCATTGTTCCCTGATTAAATAGCCTTGTATGAATATTCCCATATTCAAAATATGCTATAGTGAGTTAATTGTTCAATAGGTGGCGTTCCGAGAGCGAGGGTCCAAGTCTGAGGGATGAGGCTATGAAGCACAGAGGCGAAGCGGCTTCAGAGATGGAGTTGCTTCGAGCCGTGAATAGGTGCTTCGCATGTCTCACTCCCTAGACTGGAACAAGACCTCACAGGCCTCACCGTAGAGTGTGCAGGCTCTCAGCCTATGCCCGAGAGGGAGTAGTTGGAATATAGGAAAGAAAAAAAAGTTTGTCATAAAATGAGGGAAAGATAGATTAATGGAGAGAGTTTCAAGGCTTAAGGCAGCGTCACACGAGCAATCTTTCCAACAATTTATACGAGCAATTATATTCTGTCAGTTTCAAAGTGTAAGTTCTGTAAAAATTAAACTAGCAAACATAATCTACCTCCAATCTAGTTTCCGATGCCGATGTGAAAGATCCTCAAAATAGTACAAGAAAATACTTGCTTTTCGAAAATTGCCGGAAAATGCTTTCGTGTGTCACATCCTTTACTTGAAGAGCAGAAGAGAAACTGGGAAAATGTATTCCATTTTGGGTAGATAAGATTCCTTGTGAAGCAAGTGAATGTAGTGTATAAGTGAATTTACTTTTGTTTCGTCTTGAGTTGAGTAATCTGGTTACTTTGTGAATGGATGTTGTGTGTATGCACTTCCTGTCTATTATGTTATCACTTAAATTGCTTGTCCTGTCAGAATGATGGGTGAGTGAACTTTGCTACTACTAGTTTGAGGTATTTGTTCAATATAATCAGTCCAGTGGAGCCATTACACAGATTATCTTTTAAAACATTAATCCTCCTTTGTGTGTGTGTGTGTGTGTGTGTGTATTATTGGATAAGAGTTAATAATGATCTTTTACTGTTTAAAGTAATGTTATAGGTAATTACATTATGTATTAATGATCACAAGAAGGATAAAAAAATGACAAGGCATATGTACGGTGGGGCTAATAAGTCATGTCTCAGCTGTCCTTACGTTTTTCTCGCTCTATGCTGTATTAATGTCTGTCAGATGTTGAATAGGGTGGGTAAGTGTAGGAATATGTCTGTATATCTCACTCAAAAAGAAATATTCATGTTTAAATATTGATGATACCAATTATTGATCAAAACATAATTGGTGACAAACATCACCTATTAGGACGACTGTACATCTCCTTTCACCAAGTGTACCTTATTAGCAGGTCATATTGGATACGCTCATAAGCTCCCAGGTCATTTTCGAGTCATGTGAGCACTTAGAGCCAATGGCAGAATCAAACGTGCAGCAATAACCGACCTATAAGAGTCACTAGGGGAGGCAGTGTGTCAGAGGTAATTACAGTGGAGGTTGGGTTACAGCACCTTTAGTTCTGGCCAATTGTTGTCCTGTATCTTTTATATTGGTTACACTTTGGGATTATTTTGCATTGGATATAGGTATAATATTTCAGCATTCTGAATTATGTACCTTGTATCAGAAATGATTTGTTTAAATATCTATTTTCAGTATTTAGGATTACTTTGAGATGGTCCCTGAAATAGAAGGAATATACATTATTTCAGCATTCTGGAATAGTATGATTTGTATCGAAACTATATTGAAGAACTGTGATTTTCTGCATTTAACTTTTCATTGCACTGGTTTAGGAAATGTAGGCATAATTATTATTTTAACATTTGTTCTGACTTTTCATGGATAACTTACATTGGTATTGACATATTGGTCAAATATAGTTATTCCAGATGTCTGGTGAAATTAAATGTGTTATCATAAGTGACCATAGGCTACAGCAGATACATGACAGACTACCCGAGCCACCGTGATCAAGTTGTCAATTGTACTAGGCGCAATCCTATATTTGGTCTAGGTAGGTTTGATGCTACCAGATGTGCACTTTACGACACTAAAGACCGGCTCGACGCAGTCGGAGGTAGGCTTGACGGTGCCACACCAAAATCGGCAGTGGCCAGTTGCCAGACCCAAAAAATAATGGAGACGGTTCGAGACTCTCCAGGAAAGATATAAAATCAAGGAGTAGAAGTTTGAGAATCTCCCAGCAACAAACAAATTAAAGGAAAAGAGGTTCGAGACTCTCCGAGCAAGAACAGAATTATAGAAGGTTTGCGACTCTTCCTATCGCAAACCGATGAGAAGACCAAGATCGACTGCTCACGAAAAGACAAGAATAACACGCCAGAGAATAATTCAACATTGGAAGAATCTACGAGCCATCCACTGATCCCTGAAAAATCCCTGACGAATCTATTCACGTAATTAGGCAGATATGTTAGAGTCATCTTCATGCCACTCATTATTTCTTTTCCACTTGGGAATAAAAACACATAATTCTGCCCTTGCAGCTACTATGAAATTCCAAATTTTAATTGCGGTTCTTCTACAATCGAGATAATTGTTCAGAATAAGATTAGAAGTAAATTTCACATCCACGACTCTCATACGCAATTCAGACTCGCTCAGATATTTATATAATCTATCCTAGTAACCGTGTGCAGGAAACATACAAAATGAGCGTTCCTCATTAACTTTTTTTCAGAACTCTTGTGTGTAACATATACAGTACGTTCACTCTTGAAAATAAATAATAAATGTATGTATGTATGTAAGTATATACACAGGCACACACCACATACCTGGGGGTGACCGACTCGAGACAAACAGGGACAACACCACACAACATTAACACAAAACAAAAGACTCGCACATATCTAGGTTGCCTACGAGAAGACCCAGACACCCAGGACTAATTGGGATCTCCAGCAAAAGATTTCCAGGTCCCAGACCTCCCGAAGAGGTTCTGGTCTCAACAGGCAGACACGCAGCTAAACCTTTCCATCACAATGCCAGCCCACCTCACATCCAGGCATGACCTTTCATATACACCGGCTTCATTCCTTTTTATTACCACTTCTCTTGCCTGTTCTACAGTCATCTCTCTTCTTCCAACGCTTGTACTACGCAATCTCTCCATCTCAACGGAGTTCTTCCTACCCCTCTACCTCCCCTTGTATCTGACTTATATACTCTCTTTGTAAGCCTTTCATCTCCCATACGCTCAACATGTCCATACCAGCACTTACTGATATATTTTCCATTGAGCGAATTTATATGAATACCTGCAATGTGATCATAAAATACCAGGTTGATTTCAATTACATAAATGAACACTCACTTAGCGCTGGCGCATCAACTTGACACTCGGTAGGTAACAGTCTGCTAACACATTAGTCATTTCAGTAAATGGTGTAACTTTAATTTTGTATGGCTACCACACAGAAAGCAATGCCATATCTAGGGGTGCAAATTATCACAAATAGCTCTTTTGACTTCCACATATCGTTCTCAAACCGAATACAATCCGTCGAACGTTGGCTAGCATTATAGGAAATATGGAATTATTGTATTCAAAATTCGTCAAACAAATATGGTCGACAGTTCCCCACACATTTTAAGTGTTTAGAGGAGAATGGAAGAGTTAAGATAATAATAAAGAATTGACGATCTTAAATCAGATGGAAGGAGATAAAAGAACATATTTTAGTATGCTAGATGTGTTTGTATGTGTGTGTTCTTTGTTATATAGAGGGGTTTCCTTCCTTACTTCCAAGCCTCGACTGACTTAAGTCCGAGTAGTAGGTAATACTTGTTATGGTAGTTTTTGTCTTGCTGATACTCAATACAATTTGTGGGGAGATTTCAGATAACTAAGCTAATATACTTAAAATGTAGATGCTGATATGATGCACACGAGCCACGAAAATGTGCCAGAAAAGAATTGTGGCCAACAGAAAATTGCTGGAAAATGCGTGTGAGTGAATTCACCTTATATATCATGTAAGGGGTTAAGTGGTTTAACCCTAATAGAACTGTGTGTAGAGGGTCTGGGAAGGAATCGTAGGAATAGTCAGAGCCAATAGCATGATAATTTGCATAATTTGTGCATAAACTGTACTCTATTAATGGTGCAGATGGGTAGTAGAGTGCATGATTATATTGATATACATTATTCGATAAATGGATACAAATTGTAGTCATGTACTTAATCTTTAACTGTCTTGGTGGTATAATGGTTAAAACGTGTAAGTTCTCTATGAGGTGTCCTGGGTTCGAATCCTCGGAGAATCATATGTTGTCTTTATATTCATTGAGAGTTGTTGGCGTTACGAACGATACTAGTTAATATATATATATATATATATATATATATATATATATATATATTAAACCCTTATTAGCAGGGCCCGACTTAAGGCGGTCTAGAGAACCAAGGACTATGTGGCGGGGCCCGACTTAAGTCTGTGTGCAATTTTGGAGCAATAATGGCTCCGAGAGAGAGACGAGCGGGTGGAGGAGCGTAGGTCGGCTCATGACCGCTCGGCACGGGTCCCGCGCGACTACTGACGTTTACTCCACACACACGCACACTCACTGCCTCACTACACAGGGAATTATGTAAGGAAATTACCGTATTTTAGGGATTTTGCACTTGTCTTGCACGATCGTTGCAAGAGAACGCGTGGTCGTAGAAGAATGGTTCTGGTGTCATTGGAAAGCTCAATTTACGCCCTTTCAGGGATACATAATTGTATAACGCTCTGGCTCTTGTTTATGCATGAAAAAGAGCACGGAAACAAGGTCGTTTAGGGTAAAACCACCCGCTTGCCAGGTAGTAGATGTTAACGACCTAGCCGCTCGAGGAGTGTTAATATATATATATATATATATATATATTAATATATATATATATATATTTTTTTTTTTTTCTATGTGAATGAGGGAGACAAAAGGCATAACTGCCTGCAGCGAGTGTCTCCCCCAAATTTCAACGAGTGACAGGGCCAAAATCATGGGATGTTCGAGCCAAAATGCCAGGGCACTCGGAGTTTGAAGCAATTTAAGTCATAGGAAGAGGGAAAGACTGATTCTGGGAGAGAGCTCCAGAATTCAGCAGTTGAATAGAAGAAAGTCTGAGAATAGCGTTACACTCTTGGGTTGGAGAGTTGGACAGAGTAGTGGTGGGATTGTGTTGCAAGGCGGGTACTACGTATCCTACGTAGAGGAGGTGGTATACACTAGGAAAGCTCCGAGGAACACTGATTAATGTAGTAGCGATAGAATAGCGAGAGATGCAACATTGCGGCGAAGAGAGACAGATTGCAGAGAGTTGGTGAGTCCACGGGAGTTAATGATACGAAAGGCTTTCCTTTCTACTTTATCTAGGAGTGCGGTGTGAGAGGATCCTCCCCACACATGTGAACAATACTCAATACAAGGACGCACTGTGCCCCTGTACAGAGCAAGAAGCTGCGCAGGGGTAAGGAACCCCTTGAGGCGGTTGAGCACACCCACCTTCTGGGAGGCTGCCTTTGCGAGACTGGTAATATGGTCTTTCAAAGTGAGAGCAGAAGAATAAGAGACACCGAGAAGATTGAGAGAAGATGAAGGGTTGATTTTTGTATTGTTGAAGAATAAGGGATAGTCCTCTGGAGGTTCCTGACGGGTAGTAAGATGGATACAAGATAAATGCACGGAATTTCGGTGTGAGCATCCTAGGTTCGAATCCCTGGACTGCCACATGTAATTGTTGATTTCATTAATTGAGTTTAGGAGTAAAGTCGGTTGGTGGAGGTAACATAATAATTAATTCAAGTTCAGGGGTAGTTTATAGAGAGGCCCTCCTTAGGGTTGAGGCCCCATTAATTACTCCTTCCATTCGTCTACCCCTAGCCTATTATAGCGCAGTTGGAAAGTGTGTACATGCTTAGATTGATATGCAGGATTCGAAACTGCATAATAAATCGTAGGCTTGTCCACCATTCTTTAACTGTCTTCGTAGCGCAATGGATAAATGCACTGAATTTCGATGTGAGCATCCGAGGTTTAAATCCCTGGACTGCCACATGTATTTGTGGATTTCATTAAACGAGTTTAGAAGATAAGTGTTGCATGGCTTCATTACGTTTGTCTCTGAGGGATTGCTGGCTGGGGCGTTCTGGAAAACTAATTGAGTGGTGTAAGGTAGAGTCGTCTGCATATGAATGGATGGGACAGGATGTACAGTTGAGAAGATCATTTATGAAAATTAGAAAGAGAATAGGAGATAGGACAGAACCCTGAGGAACACCGGAGTTGATAGGATGAGGAAATGAGCGATGGCTGTCCACAACCACAGGAATGAAATGGCCGGAAAGGAAATTAGAGACAAAGGCACAGATGGAGGGACAGAAACCGAAGGAGGGCAGTTTGGAAATTAACGATTTAAGCCAGACTCTATCGAAGGCCTTCGATATGTCTAGTGCAACAGAAAAAGTCTCACCGAAGTCCTGAAAGTTGGATGACCAAGAGTTAGTAGGATATGAAAGAAGATCACCAGTAGAGCGACCTTTAAGGAAGCCATACTGGTGATCTGAGAGCAGATTATGAGAAGAAAATGCTTCAGAAATTTGGAAGCAAGAATAGTTTCAAAACATTTAGAGATTCAAGAGATGAGAGCAATTGGACGATAGTTGGAGGGTTGAGAGCAGTCACCCTTATTTGGGACAGGTTGAATAAGAGCAAACTTCCAGCAAGAAGGAAAGACGTTAGAGGAGAGACAGAGACGAAAGAGCTTGCCTAGGCAGGGGGTCAGCAAGGAAGCACAGTTTTTAAGTACAACAGGAGGAACACCGTCCGGACCGTACGCCTTCTTAGTATTAAGCCCAGAGAGGGTAGAAAGTATATCTTTAGAAGAGATTAGGATATTAGGCATAAGTAGGAGAGAGGGGGGTGGAGAGGGAGGAATAGCACCGGAATCATCCAAGGTAGAGTTGCTGGCAAACGTTTGAGCAATGAGTTCAGCTTTGTCAGAAGAAGAAGTGATGGTTGTGCCATCAGAGTGGAAAAGGGGAGGGAAAGATGAGGAAGAAAAGTTGTTGGAGAGGTTTTTGGCTAGATGCCAGAAAGCTTGGGAAGAGCTAGAGTTGGATAGTTCAATGCATTTATTATTGATGAAAGAGTGCTTGGCAAGTCGAAGAACAGATTTGGCTTGATTCCGGGCAGAAACATAGGAAGAATGAGAGTCTTGAGTTTTAAGGCGTCGGTACCGTTTGAATGCTTCCTCCTTGTTGTGGACAGCAGTAGAACAAGCGTGAGTAAACCAAGATTTTTTTGCATTAGACTGAGAAAAAGAAAATGGGATGTACGCTTCCATGCCCGAGAGGATTACCTCGGTAATGCGTTCAGCACTCTCCAAGGGTCCTCGGCCACGGAAGCAGAAGTCATTCCATGGGAAATCAAAAAGTACTGCCGGAGAGCCTCCCAGTCGGCAGCGCCAAAGTGCCACAAGTGCCGCCGGCTGGAAGGATTGGATTAGGAAAGGTGACAGAGATAAGTTTATGGTCGGAGGAGCCCAAAGGAGAGAAAAAATTGACATTATAAAAAATAGGGTTAGAAGTCAGAAATAAGAAAATAATGTTGGGCCGATCTCCGAAGCGATCCAGGATACGGGTGGGTTGCTGGACCAGCTGCTCTAGGTCATTTGTGATAGAAAAGACGTAGGCTTGTTCACCAGGTTGGTCAGTAGAGTGAGAGGAGAGCCATTGGCGGTGGTGAACGTTGAAATCTTCTAAGATGGAGATTTCAGAGAAGGAAGAGATAGATAGAATGTGTTCCACTTTAGAGTTTAGACAGGATAGTTTGAGCCATAAAGTTGAGAATTCAGAGGAGTCGAAATCGGGAACACGAGAGCAAGTGAGTTTGTTGTGCACGTATGCACAACATTCGCCTTTGGCTTTGAAACTAGGAGAGAGAAAGTAAGAGGATACAGAGAAGGGGCTGCTGGAAGTTGATTCAGATACTTGGGTTTCGGTGAGGAAAAGAAGATCAGGTTTGGAGGAGAGATGGTGTTCGACAGAGTGAAAATTAGAGGAAAGGCGCGAATATTGCAAAAGTTGATAGTAGGAGTGACAGTCCGTGGTCCAGAGCATTTAGAGGGGTCGTCAGGGGAAGGTCAGTCATATTTATATGTATATATATATAATTATATATATATATATATATATATATATATATATATATGGGCTGGCCTAGGTGAGGTCGTAGGGAAATTACATATACGCATATATTACGGTAATTTAATTGGTGCAGGTACAATATTTTGTATTTATCCCGAAGTGACTGCAGTGGTGCTCGGAAGGTAATAAACTATTTGAATATATATGGGTTTCAGGGTCTTCTCCTGGGAGTTCTTGATGTGTGTGAATCTTTTTGTTTGTGTTTTCCCTTTTTAGGCTTTGTTTCGACTCTCGAGTCGGCCACCCCCAGCTATGGGGTATGTCCCAGAGTATATACATACATACATACATACATACATACTGTATATACAATATATTGTATTGACTGTGTTACGACCCTGGCGGCCACGAAACAGTTGGCTCGCTTGACCAGAGTGGTAAAAGAGGTGTTTATGGTTCTCACGTCTTTGGTAGAATTTTGGCTGTCGGTTGTTGCTCGCTTTTCATTCACCACTTCAACAATAATAAATGTATTTACAACCCAATATACAAAAGTTCATTTATGTACAAAATAAAGGAAAAATATATAGATAAATAAATATGAAGATCCAGGATGTACCGGTATATGATTGGCCGATCGTTTACTGCTCGCTAGTTTACCAAATATTCAACAATTGTAATGCTTTATCAAGTATCACTATTATAAATAGAAATTACAACAAGGACGCATTGCAAGTTATTTTAATATAAAACATAAAATGTGCATGACAAATCGATGATAAATAAACAAGACTAGTTTCACTGTTCAATACTAAAGTCACCACTAAATGTCTCAATTTTCACACCGCATTATTAGGTTTTCTAGATTCACAGAACAAAGACAATTTAACACACAAGGTGGCACGAAAGCTTACCTGAACACACCTGGTAGTTATACCCGGTCATCATCTAATTGTATGACCACACCACGTATGTTAACTACGGTATCTTAAAGTTACAATTGAAAGTTTAGTTAAATAATTTCACGTATATAGATCACCATTACCACTTCAATTAAAATATAAATCTTCTATCTTATCAGTTTTACTGCTATTTTTGAATTCTCCCGTCGTCTTCCTTCACCTTCACATTTCAGCCGAGTCAGGATCACTACTAATTTATAAACAGCAGTCCATCCCTTAATACACATTCTATCTTGTCTCTAGCGAATCACCAAGCCCCATTCCCGTGACGTGATGGAAAATTCCAGTCTCGAGGTGCCACTCCAAATCAGATTGCCAATGTTGAGGTGGATTGAAAAGAATACTGTCAACAGGTCGGAATATGAACATGTATATATTTTTTTCTTTCTATATTCCAACTACTCCCTCTCGGGCATAGGCTGAGAGCCTGTACATTCCACCGCTCAACACGGTGAAGCCCGTGAGGTCTTGTTCCAGTCTGGGGAGTGAGACATGTGAAGCATCCATCATGGATCGAAGCAGCTCCATCTCTGAAGCGGCCGGTTGCTTCGCTCAAGTGCTTCACCGTCTCACCCTCCAGACTCAGACCCTCACTCTCAGAATGCCACCTATTGGGCTTTTACCTTTTACTTTGCTACGAACTTACATAATTATAGTAGTGGGAAGTACGGTAATTGTGTTGATGGTGATCATAATGCTGATATTGATATTGAGAAGATAGATGCATGAAATTTGTAAACATAGCAATTGTTGTATATTACTTACAACGGGCTTTTAATGGAAAATAGTAGCATATTAGGATCATAGCAGCTCTGCTGTACCAGTTATGTGTCATCAATGACCATTATTCGCAGTAACTACACAAACTGAGTGAATAGTTTATGATATTTATTAACTAACCTGTAGTCTTTATTATTTCCTCTGACGGAAAATTCAATGTTTCAGCATCAGATGTATTGATTCCTAATGGAAATATATTATATAGCTTTGTATCTGCACCATATTGATGCTAAGGTTTCATAATAAACAACACAATTCTTGAACAAATCTTCGAACTAGGCCAGTAAGCAAGATCAGCACATGGCAATTTACCGTCAGCTGGAAAAATTAATAAAAAAACAGACTGTAAATGTTTCAATCTTTGTAATACCACCGTGTTTTTTATTGTGTTCATGCAGTTGTACACTCAGATGCCATAGTCTCTGGCCCACTCATAAATGTGGGTGGACTTCACCTATTTCTAATTAAGGAAGTATATCTCTGGAAACGAATTTATGAATATAATTATCTATAAATCAATATATACTATATATACTATATATATCTATATATACTATTTATTGTAAAGCAAGTTTTATCCAAACAAATAATCCATATAGTTATTATTGCATAAATTTAAACATAGGGGTCCTCGAATATGTATGAATGAGCAAGAAACTATGCCATCTGACTGTACAACGTTATAATCAGTGGTAATTATATATATATATTAATATTTTTGCAGCTAATGCTGAAGAACACTTGTAATTACAAATTGCTCATAGGAAGGGGTAAAAGACGAATATCGCAGTCATGCACACTATTTCTTCCCAATAACAGCTTAGGTAAAGGATGCAAATCAATTCAACACCTTAAAGATTATGGGGCGAGTGAAGTGTGTATTCGGTTAACATTAAACTATTATACTCAGTGTTTGAAGGCCCTTTTGGAATCATAGGGGTTAAGTCAATTTAATTTAACGCTATGACTCCCACATATTCCCCTCTAATCTAAATAAAATCGTTTTATGGTAGCCTAAATAACACGGAGAAAAACATCCCTATATACTAAAAGAGTCAGCCATCTACAAGACTAATGTAAATTTGACAAACATGCTTTTAGGAAGAATAAAACATATATATTTATAATAAAAATATAAATAAATAAAAAAACAATTCGGCGATGATCGACGATATGTTTGTCATTCGAGGTACTAATCAGAAAGTACAAGGACCGCTATGTAATAACTTTATTACAAATGCGTTTCTGTACATAATCGGATGCGATCTAATCACACAGTTTTTGAATAGTTCGGAGTAAAACTAAGACGTACGATTGTGCCAATGATTTATGTTTACCAGCGACGTATGCTATATTATATTATATCTATATTAAGACGAATTTTTGCAGCTTAGGAAGGATTCCCGGTAGCTAAAAAGGAATATTGAGATAATTCGAAGCTTTGTATTTGCTAGAGATTCCTCCTAAACTGAATACAATCGTTTAGTAATAGCCAGAATGAAATAAAAAAGGATGTCGAAGGTACAGCAGGGGTTAAAATACCCCACCGGAACTAGAGTACAGTTTTGGTCTCTCTCAAGATTTCAGTTGCATTATACACGTTCAGGTAATTCAATGAATCTACCAGCAACCTACTAAAAAAAAATGGATTTCAAAGGCAGCGTCACACTGTTTTTCGCAAATATCTCTCAAATGAATTGTTGTATCAGTATGGTATTTCAGCACAAAGCCTGTTACACCCCGACCTAATTTATGGCCGATATAGCATTTTGCTATATGTGTTACGTTAGCAGTTTACTCGTGAATATTAAGACGAAACCGGGAGGTCACGTGTACACATTCAAAGGAATGTGTAGTATTCGTCTTCCCCCCCCCCCCCCCCCCCCAAACCACTCCTCAGCTACCCCTAAATCTCCCCCTCCTCACCTTCCTTACCCCTCACCGTCTCACCATCCACACCCCCTCCTCACTCTCGTCTTCCTGCATCTCCCATCAATATATTATACGGTTCATGTTATGCACTGTACTTGTAGCTACTTATATTATGTCAGTATATATATAGATATAATAATTATAGTGTATGCACTAATATTCATGCAGCTTACGATATTATTGAGTACGTAAACAAGGGGTAGTGCAAATTGTTATGGAGGCAAGACGTATTCCACACTGTTAATTACTGTATAACCGGATGTTTGTGCACATGTGGTAGAAGGACAAAGAACACGTTCTATTGGTATTACCTGTGGTCTGGACCTATTGTGATAACTTGTTTTTATTTGTGCTAAATACTGTGCATTCATCATAAAATATAAACATGGTTAAGTTAAGATATTAATATTTTGTTAACTTGTGTCTTTGATAACCACATCATCACCTATAGACTGCATATACTTCTCTCCATCACTGCATCTCTCATTGTAGCCTTATTAAATAAATATAAAGTACCAAATATACTGCATATATTGTGACGTATCATTAGGACTATTACATACATTACATTACTGTCATGAATATATGCATTATGATCGATAAATATATTGTAGGAATAAAATTAGGCAAACATGACAATACTGTAAACCATGTATTCGCTATCACTGCCCATGAAAACATCGTCATCCTCGCCTTCATCGTCGCTGGCGACGTTGATTATTACAGGTTCCACGCTCTTGTGTATGTTGTCGGACTTCCAGTACCCCTCTTCAAAGTTCCGGGAATGTTGAACAGCACCCTGCCACACGTCCGTGTTTGCCAATAGCCGCGCTTCTTCCAACCTGGCCTGTAGATCCGCCCGGGTAAACCGCTGGAGGGAGGACCGCACATGGTGCTTCATGGTTCCCCGTACCTGCTCAATGGCGTTGAGCTCTGGGTGACCAGGTGGCAGCCGTACGACCACGTGGCCCCACTCACGGATGGTGTTGTCGACCTTGTACTTGGGCTGTGGACGGTTCTGCTGGCAGAGGAGCAGCAGCTCAGGTCGTGTGGCAACAGGTGGGATGGAAATCCTGCGGTGCTCCAGCCAGCTGATGAGGTCCGCCTTCTTGGTGGCTGTGGTAGGGCATCGACACTCGTCCATCAGTTGGCTGTGGTAAGGTGCATTATTCAGCACCAGTACAGACGGCTCTGGCAATCACGGCAGGAGGTGTGTTGTTAGCCACCGCAGGAACAGTTCGCCGTTCATTTCCCCATGGTAGTCACCCTGGGTTGTCTTGGCCGTGTAGCACAGATAGGACCCGTCAACAAAGCCTTCGGCTGTGCCACCTGCGACCACCACAAATCGCTCCCCTTCTCCTGGTGGTACCTGACGACTGTAGGTGGTGCTGGTGGCAGGCTGTGTGGTATCCACCCACTCCCTGCTGTGGCCCATCCTGGTGGTAAACCAAGTCTCGTCAACATACACCACCTTCCTTCCCTCCCTCCGGTGATGCTGGAGAGCCCGGAGAGCAGCAATCCGGCGACACATCACGTCCAGAGATTCCCTCCTCACATACATCTTTCTCTGTGATGTCTTGTATTGGAATCCCATGGTGTGTATGAGCCGCCAAACTGCCGTCTCAGAGGTATCATTCGGGATAATACCAGCTGTCTTGAGGTCCGTCGCTATTACACTGATTGTAAGATGTTGTCTGTCGGCAAACTTGCGGTGAATGTGGCGGCGTATGGCACCGACAGCAAAGTTGTCATGGCGGCAGGTGTAGGCCGTGGTGCAGGTGTGGAAGGGGAGGACGTGGTAGCGCGTTGGACCATCTACCTCACTCCTGCCGCAGTCATGCCCATGGTGTGTGCAACTCGGTGGTAAGGCCTGTGTGGATAATGATCAATGTTATTATTTTATATAGGCCTATTATATTTCGTCTATCCTCTCTCTAAACATAATATTGCGATACAATGCAGTGTATGTCTTACTGTTATAGAAATTATATTATATATATTATCATGCATACAATTGTATGTATGAAACGTGTACGTATTACGTAAAACGGACACGAGGTATATAATACACAACATGGTCTATTACACAGGAGAGACGGATTGATTGTCAGCCACAAGAACATATCATGATATCTGGCTCTGTGCTCCTTAAATACACAATTTAAATAATGTACACACTGACGTGGGTGTGAGATAGGCCCATTTGACAGCTGGACCAGCCTTATGGGTAAATACATGGGAAAATATAATTTGCCTTCTCATATTCCCACAAGGGGGTAGGGAGGATCAGCAAGAACTACAGTACATAATATATACTGTATATATATATATATATATATATATATATATATATATATATATATATATATATATATATATATAAAATACAAATACTCACACATTCCCCAGAAAACATGGATTCACCCCAGATACTAATACAGTATCTGGGATAAGTCCTTCCAGGATTGTCATATTAACAGAAATTTCACATTACTCGGTCAAATATGGAAATATGGGAAGGCTACTGACTGACTGAATATCATTTGCAACACTCAATATCTCTGTCATGATAAAGCATTGGAATTTATGTATGGATCCAGGGATGCCATTTGGCCGGATTATATCCATTCGGGACCATTCAGCCGTCTGTTTTTAAACGTCTACCCCTATTCAGGTGTCGATTTTTAGCTGGCGAACGATAGCGAGCCAGCATATTTGAGGTGTTTTAGACAGCAGGCGAAATTTGTAGATTTTTTGGTAGAAAAATGTCTCTGGCGAAGCCGGACTTCTCTTCAGAATGCTGTAGCAAAATTGTAGTCCTCTAACAGTATATGGCAATAGTTCCAGCTGATTGGTGATTGTAATTGTTACTGTTAAAACCATGGTTCCTTCGGCACAAATACTGGTCGAAAGCACAGTGAGAACGCTTATTTTGCCAAAACAGCTGAAATACAACGTAGATACTATAAATATAGACAAAGCCATCTACTTACCTATTCAAACGTATGAATGTTCTACCGCGGGTCATCTCCCTGTTGTACAAGGTGGCAAGGCGAAGGACAAATGCTGTCCTGCAGCCACGGGGGCAATGGAGCAACATGCTGGACATCGTTGTTAGTGGTCGTGCCTCGCGCCTCAATAAATATTCACCTGTCATTGCTACAGTCATAGCCTCGGAAACCTCACCTGTTGTGGGGGTGGGGGTGGGCTCTCGTCAGAAAGTGACGAGGGGGGGGGGGGGGCAATTACAGGAGGCGGAATGTATTCAATAAAGGTACACTTTACATATCATGACACGGTTCAGAACACACGTAATAACATACGATTCCGTTTATTTGGTTTACTACACATGACTGCATGCATTGGCCTCCTAATACACACATACGGCAAAACAGCCATTACCAAGGGGATTATGCCTTGATTTCATGCTCGTTCGCCCTACTTCTCGTTTCCATGCCCAGACATAGCAGTAACTGTATGAATAATAGCAAAGTATGATACTTAAATACATAATTATATAGTATTTAATGTACGTAATCACAATAACCTAAGTATTCACGATAACATAAACCGTATACTACAGCTTTGAAAGAGGGAGGGTGAGTGGGAGTAATGAGGGAGACGGGGAGAGGGTGAACTAGGCACTGGGGGTTGGTAGGGGGGTTGGAGGGGTTAGACAGTACCCCACACTCGTCTGAATGTGTACAAGACCCTAGAGGCGATGACTGGATTAGACTTAATATTCTTCAGTAAACTTCTGACTAAACACTTATGGCAATGTAATATATTATCTATAAATTAGGTCGGAGTGTAACAGGCTTTGTGCTGAAATACCATACTGATACAACAATTCATTTGGGAGATATTTGCGAAAAACAGTGTGACGCTGCCTTTGAAATCCATAGTAGGCATGTATTCTTCCCTGCGTGACGTTGGCTACACTTAGGGGGGATGGTGGGCTTTTCTGCCTCCCTTCTCCCTCATGTTTAGCCCCATTACTTTTTCAGATTTAAAGACGTTTGGCCTATTAGTTTGGCCCTTTTTGAACTCTCGCCCCATTTCTTTGTCAATGTTAAGAACGTTCGTGCCATTTAGGTGTCGATTTTTCGCTGGCAAGGGAAAGTGAGCTTGCAATTTAGGAGGAACCGGCCTTCGGCTGTGTCAGTTTTCTACTGAAAAAGGTACACATGTATCTGGAAAGGGGATCTTGAGGATGTTTTTGAAACCTTGACTGAGTTCTAGGGAGGATGCCCTAAGAAATATTAAATACATAATTTATTCAATCAATAAATAAACCCTATCCCTTTAATACCTTTTTCAAATCAGTTTGGCATGTTCTTGCTAATTATTGGAGCCTCGCTTTCGATGTATTGATACGTTCACTGGCTAACAATACGTGTCTGTTTCGAGTTATGTGGATTTATGATTTGTTCAGTTTAGCTCAGGTGTGTTTCATGCATTACACAATACTTAAACATCTTATAATATTACCGGGGATGAAACATCAAAGCAAATGTATTAACTATTGCTTAGGTCTTTAACAAGTTATTTGAAAAGTTTTCCTGTTAGATTGCGATCGTCATAAATTTTACCGATCATCTCGGAATCAAACTAGTATTTGCAAATCTAAAATATCTCATTAAACTATGTGCTTCACTACTGATTGAAACCAGATGTGGGCTGAAGTTTTTCCCTCAGAGTAGAGCTTCCATTTAAATTCTTCTCACTCTGTATGGGGAAATTTAGCATTTTAGGTTTGGCAAACAACTCTATAATGACAATACAGTATTTCATATTGCATAAATTTCCATAATTGGCCATTATTTGTTATTGCATTTATTTCAGTTTGCGTGATTCAACAATGTGAGCACAGTTTCTCTTGTACTCCAGGCAATGCAATATATTTACATTTGTAGATAATGAGACGGTTTAACAGTTCAATCTGGTTATAATAGGACTATTTTATGCAACTTAGGAAGGTAAGTCTATTTCAATTATCCCTGTGACTCAAACGTTTCCCTCCTAAGCTGAATATAATCGTCTGATAATAGCCAGAATAAAAGAATGGTACATTATCTTATAACCTTCCGGGCGCCACTGCAGTCACTTCGGGATAATCACCAATTATTGTACCCGCACCAATGGAATTACCGTAATATATGCTCGTATATAATTCCCTTCCCACCACACCCATGCCAGACCATCAGTATATATAAGCAAATGATACTGCCATTGCCTAAGAATATCCCTATTATAATCAACTGCGGCACCGATCCCCCTCCCCAGACCCTCTACTACACACAGTTACATTAGGGTAAAACAACCACCGGCGGCCAATGGGGGAAAGGTAAGCCAGTTTAAGGGAGTACGGTTTATATTCTGGCCTATTTATTCATATATTTATTTAAGTTTGCATTTATTATTTTCTTCGCTAGACCTTCATCAAACTAAAACAAACACCCCCTAGACCCCCATCGCGATAAATTTGTAAATTTTTCGGTAGAAATATGTCCCGCCCGAAGATCAATTCCTCCTAAAATTACAGGCTTGTTCTCGCTCGCCAGATCGACATCTGAATGGCACGAAAGGTTCTAGTATTGACAAAGAAATGGATCGAAAGGTCTTATAATCGCTAACCTAATGGAACGAAAATTTTGAAATCTCAAAACTAATGGGGCTGAACATGAAGAAGGTAATCTAGAAAAACCCAAACATCTCCCCTTAACTCCATACATGAGAGAAAAGGTGATATCACACAAACTAATTTCCCAGCAATTTTCTGTTGCCCACAATTCTGTGCTGGCATATTTTCAGAGCTCGTGTGTATCATATCAGCATATTGATTCAAAGTATATTAGCTTAAATATCTGAACTCGCCCAAAAACTTTAATATATTTTTTTTTCGGGCACATTTTTCGGGGCTCGTGTGCATCATATCATCAGCTAGTCGAAAGTATATTAACTTAGGTATCTGAACTCCCCCTAAAACTGTAATCCTCTTGCTATCCTATGGAGACGGGGGTTGCCGATTAGCAATCATACAATTTCCTCTTAGTTTTCTGCCCACAGCTAACTCAAAGAAAACTGCAGAGGTGGAAGTAACTAAAAACTAAAGGTTTCTAAACACCCCTGATGCTCACAAAGGCTTTAAAGTATCCCAGAATAGGCTCAAATCGCGTCTTGTGCGTGAAAGAGTTAATATTCAGTAGGAAAAAGACCAAAGCTACATAAGAAAGTGTTACGTAATACTCGGACTTAACCCTTTCATAACCGGTGCCGTCCTTTTAACTTTACTCTGCCTACTGTTAGTCGATAATATTTGGTTTAAAAGGGGCTTACAGCAATTACCAGGCTTCGATCTATCTCACTGATCACTTCTTGCTTCCAGAGATCCTTCTCAAAGTGCACAAAATCGGCTAAATATAGCTAGACTAAAATAAAAAAACAGGTTGCCGGTACAGAAGGGGTTAAGTCAGTCGTGAGAGAGAATTGCCATAAACAGAGTAGGAATATCAACTTTCAACTCCGTGAGTTCATGAATAAGTAAGTCGAGTGTGAGGTGGAGGCATGGAAGTAGGCAAAGGTAGGGAAGGAAACCACTCTTAATAAAACAAGCTTGAGGGGGTAGTGTTTGTTTTTTGGTCTATATATTCATTAATTAACTATATTTTTCAGTTTCCTCGCTAGACCTCCATCAAGCTTAAACAAATAACCTCTAGACCCCATAAATGGATCGAAAGGTCTCAAAATCTCTAAACTAATGGAACAAACGGCTAACATCTCAAAACTGATATGCTAAACATGAGGGAGAAGGTGGTCCAGAAAAAACAACTACCTCCCCCTTAAGTCAGGTGCAAGAAAATCGAATCGAATGTGAGCGAAGGGGCTTCTTCTAAAATTTAGAATCGAACTACTCTTCCTATTATTAGTAGTATTTGTATTATTAGTATTTGTACTATTTTTATTATTATTATTATTATTATTATTAATTATACCGAAGGAAAGGAAAGCCGCCCAACCCGACCACTTCACCAACACCAACAGAACCAGGCACAACCTTACAGTCAGGGTCACCTACAGCAGGCGCATTAAGGCCTAACCCCGTACGGCACCATGACAACCAGGGACACCGAGTATTGGGGCTTCACAATACCAAAGCATACCCTCCAACCATTCTCTTTCAAACAGAACGGGCTCGGCATAAAAAATTCCCCCGGAGGACAGGTGTACCAACCACCCACCAACACAAATCAAACAAGCCGCAAAGAACTACTTTGCATTCGAGAGAGCGGTACTGCGGTTTCACACCGCCAGATGTGACGTCACCCCCACAAGCTGATCCGGGGTTGGCCAACGAAATGGTCAACCCAGCCAACCAGGACGATGCAGCGCCGCCCCCCACACACACCTGGAGAGCATGGTCCATAGATACATCAGGTTAACCCACGGGGTCGCTCAAACTCCCTATCCGCGCGCATGACGTCAGAGCGTTGAAGGGTGAAGGGGTCACCAGTTTCTTCCCGCTCATTCTCAAAATCACAGCTGTTGGAGCAGCATCCTCCGTTTTCTATATCTTCGTGCCGTGAAAGTATAACTTCGATATTTTATAATACAACAGTGACCATAATGCCGTGTGACAGTGTAGCTCTGCTATTGTAAGTGAACAAATCCCGTTATACTGTGAAGTTGTTGGGTGCAAGTCTGTATTCATTAAACAAGGAAATGTATCATTCCATCTATTTCCCAAAGATGAACAACTGAGGGGCAAATGGACTACATTATGTGGTAAAAAACACAGAGTTACTCCACAATGTGCAAGAATCTGCGGCAAACATTTTGAATCAAGTGCTTTTAAAAGAAACTTGAAATATGAACTGCTACGACTACCAGTACCACACAAACAAATAAGATTTCAACCTGGAGCATTACCTACTCTACATATGCCTGCCTCTGAAAGTGAGTCCATAAGAGGCCAGAAGAGCTTTAGAGATGAAAACGACACACAATTGCAGACACCTACGACTCACCAATTCAACAGTCAAGCAAAAGACAATGTACTTCGTGATGCAACCATGAACACCAGATCGCCACTGAAAGAAATAGGTGAGTTCATGTGGGTGGGTAGTATTCTCTTTAGAGCACCTAAATATATATATATATATATATATATATATATATATATATATATATATATATATATATATATATATATATAGAGAGAGAGAGAGAGAGAGAGAGAGAGAGAGAGGGGGTCAATTTGATAGGCGGGTACAGGTAGGACAGAGGGGGGGGGGTATTGGGTAGTAGACAATACACAATATCATAACAAAATACATAAAATCAAGGGCTAACAACAGAACACAGTAATGTGGGAACTACTCTTAACGACTATAAGCATAATATTGCCGAAACACATATTAAACATATAATAATATTGGAGCAGTATAGAACAGTGCTTTAAGACACACAATAACAGCAATAATAGTAATACTAATAATAATATTAATAATAATCGTAAAAATAATGCAAATAGTACAACAATGAACGATGATCATGGTGAGATAAGCAGTAGCCTAATAATATTGAGAGAGAGAGAGAGAGAGAGAGAGAGAGAGAGAGAGAGAGAGAGAGAGAGAGAGAGAGAGAGAGAGAGAGAGAGAGAGAGAGAGGGGGGAGATGGAGATAGATGAAATAGATCAAAGGGTGCACATATATATGCAAGACAACATTACATTAATAATACTAAAACTAAAAATAATAAGAGAGAGAGAGAGAGAGAACCTGACCCTGTTAGCTTCCAAAATGTACCTGATACCCGAATGTCGAATGTTCTTTAGAATAAGAATTTTGAACAGAAACATGAATGCCAATGATCCAAGAAAAACAAAATCTAAAATGTCTAAGTTAATGAAATAAGTGTGAAATAATTGTTGGGACTTATAATAAGGTGTTTTTATAAGACTAATTATGAGGTGTATTTATAAGAACATAAGAACACTTGAATCTGCAGAGAGCCGACTGGCCCACACACGGCAGATCCCTTTCTGCAGACTTCCGCTTTCTTATGTTCTTATGTTCTAAGTTCTTCAAACTGTTTTCATATTAATAATTTATATCAATTTCACCACACCACCAAACTCCTCCAATTAAATTAATGAAATCATATATGTGATCCGCCAGGATTCGAACCCGGGTTATCACACACAGATTATTGACACCTTAACCATTGTCATATGTCAGATTTCTAATATTATGGAAAATGTGTGTAATTCTGCTATGTGCTCGCTCCAAAGAATCAATGTCCATTTTGTAATAAAATCACCAAACTTGAACTGCATAATCCATATGGTTTATCACTAATAACAAGTCAAGTTTTAAGATATCATCAACAATTCTGTTAATCACACTCCCTGAAATGAACCAGAAAATCATGTTTGCATTGTTACGAACGCTAATACATTACACTGTTTTCTATGTTTTAAATCATTGCCAACAAACACACATAGCTTTTTCTCACATTCTGAGTTTTATAATTTCATATTAGCTAGTTTATATTTTGCATTTGCATTAATCTTCCCTATCCTTAATAGCTTGCATTTGTTAATATTAAAATTTATCTACCAATTTACTGACCATGTACTGTATTTATAAGGCTAAATTTGAGATATATTTATATGGCTAATTTTGAGAGCTTCAACATCAAACTAGAAAGGCATAAGTACGAGATGAGTTAGGTGTGAGAGGGATCTGGCTTGTATGGGCCAACAGCCTTTTTGTACTCACTTCTATTATGTTATTATGTTATTATTGTTTTGTAACCTGTCCAATGTTCTTCATAATAACCTTACGGAACCTTACGATGATACTGGACGCAGGTCTTGTCAGTGCTCTAAGTCCAAATCTTCATAATTTAACTTTAATAGACACATGTATATATTAATAAAATAAGTGTGTACCGAAATTTGTGAAATCCTTATCCCGCTTTGTGCATCCTAGTTGTAAGAAGAAATTAGAACAATAACCAATACCTATAAATTAAACCTGAAAATAGTTATCCCATTTTGTATATGCTAAATATAATATTATAATATTATAATAGTAATATAGTAATAGCCTACATTTGATATGAAAATTATTGGACCGGGTAAACAAATATACAAAGTATTATAAGCTTGTGACAGTGTATAGGCGGGAAGGTGAAGGTATTGAGGGATCACAGTCCATATATTGTGTGGACTGTGTGAGGGATAAGCCTTTACAACGTCTCGCAGCTGTTAGGGGGCGGAGCTAGGCAGAGCGGCGAGCGCATTCTCTTTCTTGCATTTGGTACAACAGTGTGACGTCACTGAGCTGCGCGTGGGTTGACCTGATGCATCTATGGACCTTGCTGGAGAGGGGACCTGGGAGGGGATACGGAAGCAAATATTGTGGGTCCTACCTTTGCTATCCCCCCTCCCCCCATCGCCGGAGCGACAACGGCCTATGTTAACGCTAGGAAAGGCCAAAGTCGCCCTTTTTCCTGTAGTCAATCAAGGTAGGAAGACCTATGGAGTGAATAGGTACTCCGACAGGGTTAGGGAAAGTGTCTCACTTTCCCTCCTGAGCTGACTGTTCCAAATACCTCCCAAGGTGCTCCAAGGCCCAAAGTCTCAGTGTGGTAGGAAATAAGGAGTATATATTCAATATCTCCTGGTCCCTCTGTCAGCCTCACTGCAGAAGCCATTTTATTGTTGGACACAAAGAGTATTTAATATCTCTATATGCTCGGTCAGCCTCCCTGCAGAAGTATCCTTGGTCTGTCTATCAGGCCTGATTATTGAATATATCATCCTTGTCTAACTCTGTGTACGTCGTGTAAATATATTAGTTTTCCTATTTGGTGTTTCCATATTCTTGTACAGATAAAGAGAATAAAGTTGATACCTGATTTCTTGCCAAGTGTACGCTGTTAATTCGGGTAACCTCTTCAAGGAAAGCCCAGTGTATATAAAATATCCCATACTATTTCATGTCATGTTGGGACTGTCCCGTCCTCTGATTCTACTAATACTAAATCTAATAAATGTGTAAAACCAGATTCGACTACTCACTCCAATACCATTCCCTTAGCAATTAAAGACCCACAGACATACAGTATAGTTATACAACCCTAACTACTCCTCATCTATAACAAGGGCTCATATCTTAATCATTATTATTGTTAGTAGTAGTAGTAGTAGCAATAGTAGTATTTTATTTGGAGTTACTGACCTAATTTTACCCTGGCTCTGCCAGACCGTGTATAGAAACAAAGTATGTTTCGGAAAGTTTTACATTAGTACATTAAATAGCCTACAGTAATTAGTTACAGTAGTTTATGGAAGGATATAGTTAGAAGGGATATGACTTGCGAGCGACAGACCCATAAATCATCGACGTGGAAGTTGAGGGTTGAGAGCGAGGTAAATGGAAAGGAATATGAAAAAGAGTAGTGGTAGGTGGAGCGTGGAGGGAGAGAGGGGAGATATAGCGAGGTACAATACAAGAGGAATATACAGTTCAGTTCAGTTGCTGGTCGGGAAGCTATGCCTATGCAACGGCGCAGTAGTTTGAGGGAGGAATATAGGGAATATGAAGAAGGGTGGTGGTAAATGGAGCGTGGAAGGAGAGGGAGAGGGGGGAGATATAGCGAGGTACAGTACAAGAGGAATATAAAGTTCAGTTCAGTTGCTGGTCGGAAAGGCATAGCTTGAGGGAAGAATGTAAAGAGAAGGTTGGTAAGGGCAAGACAAGTGGAAGTGAAAACAATGAAGGGGGGAGGGTTAGCTGTTCTGCCTCCCTACCCCCCCCCCCCCCCCCATACCCCCTTCTTCCTCATGTCAACCCCTTACGTTTTCATATATTAAGACTTTCGGCCCATTAGTTAGGCGATTTTAAGACTTTTCGCCATATTTATTTGTCAGTATTTAGACCTTTCGTGCAATTTAGGTGTCGATTTCTTTTTGGCAAGCGATAGCGAGTCTGTAACATAGTACTCCCCATTTTTCTATCGAAAAATATATACATTTATGTTGAAGGGGGGACTTGGGGATGATTTCTAAGCTTGATGGAGGTCTAGGGAAGAACTAAAATAAATGTAAAATTATAATAAGAAATCAAATAAATACGCCCAACCCAGTTTAAGGGAAGAATGTAAAGAGGAGGTTGATGAAGGCAAGACAAGTGGACGTGAAACAAATGTATTATAATTGATTAGTGACAGATACCAAAGGAAGGTGGGCATTCAAACATAAAACAATAACAAAGGAAATACAAACTATATGAAGGATAATATGAACATCAATATGGCCATGACAGCAGAACATAAACCCACAAAGCGAATATAAAAACTACTCAACATACAAAAGAACTCAATATGTGAAGAAGGTTCCAGGAAAAGCCGAAATAGTCTGCCTCTAAAATAAACACTGTTGTTGTTGATGTGTTTATTTTATACTAGTCCACTGGGCCAGGGTCCTCACAAGGCTAGTGTTCGGTGAGGAGATGCAAAGTCAAGTCATGTAACTGTCAGTAGTCAGATGTCATTATAAAGTTTGGTGGCTTTCAGGAATTGTCTGATAGGAGCGAAATTGAAGGAGGTTGACTCAGAAAGAATAGAGTGTAATGAGGCGTGCTTCAGGAATCGACGTCATTCTGACTCATACGCTGGACAAACACAGTGAAAATGATGGAATGTTAATGGGGTGTGACATAGTTGACACTCAGGTGGTAGATCGTGAAGGGTGGACATCAAATAACCATGAGTTAGACGCGTGTGACCAATATGCAAACACGTCAATACCGTTTGGTCTGCTCGACATGTAGCAATCGACGAAGGCCACAAGGAAATGTCATCCTTATCAGCTAACTGGCGGCACCCGTCATATGACGGGCTAGAGAACAATGGATAATGTGGCGGTACCCGTCATATGATGGGCGGCATTTTGAGCACAAAATCGGCTCTGAGAGAGAGTCCACGCGTTGGGAGGGCGATAGGCGGGCTCTGACCATTTGGCCCGACCACAGAGCCGCGACTGAGCCCCCCACTGCAACATTCCACACCCACGGCCTCGTGAGACCAGGAAAAAACTGGGGAAATTACCTTATTTTAGGGTTTTTTCCCTCTCGTTGCGCGATCGTTACACGATAACCCGTGGTCGTACAAGGATGATTCAGGTGTCATTGAAAAGCTCTATTATCGCCCTTTCACGGGTACATAATTGTATTACGCTCTGACTCTTCTTTATGCATGAAAAAAAACATGGAATGAAGCTCATTTAGGGTAAATATGCCCGCTTGGCAGGTAGTAGATGTTACAAACGGCCCCGCTCTTTGAGAGTTAAATGAACGGAAATGATTAGATTCAGGTTGTGAACGCCACTCGATACGCCGTGCATCAAGGACGCGTTGCTGCAAGACTGGGAAAATATCCTTTGGCCTCTGGAGAACAAGAAAGGGAGAACCATGACAAGCCTCCAAAGCAAGAAGGTCTGCGTTCTCATTCCCTTCGATACCTACATGTGCAGGGATTCAACATAGTGTGAATGAAAGACCCCCACACTGAAACAGGTGTATTAATTTTCATGTAAGATGGTTTTTACTAACGGGTCGGTGGGAGCGTAAACGCATAATGCCTGCAGAGTGCTTCGAGAATCACTGCAAATGACTATATGGGAAGAGGTGTTTGGTAGCATAGAGACGATGTCCAGGGCCCCGTGGATAGCCCATAATTCTGCGGTGAAAACTGTGGATTATGGATGAAGGGTGCACTGATAAGTATCATGTGTAGAAATCGCAGCGCAGCCCGTGGCTTCAGCTTGTTTCGAACCATCGGTGTAAATGAATTTAGCAGGGCCATGACTTGACAGATGGTGCATAGCAATGCTTCTACATTGCAACGGGTGGAGTGCAGCACATGTTTCCGCTAGGTGAAAGCATACGTCAAAGCGGGTAGAAGTCCACGGGGTATAGTGGTGTGTGAATAGAGAGAAGCGGGGAATTGGGATATTGTACAAAGCGAAGAGCTGGTGAAAGCATACATCAAAGCGGGTAGAAGTCCACGGGGTATAGTGGTGTGTGAATAGAGAGAAGCGGGGAATTGGGATATTGTACAAAGCGAAGAGCTGGTGAGACAATAACGGGAAGGACGGTGCAGAAAAGGGAACACTTTCCTCTGCTGGAAGAAAGAGATTCAACAGAGTTGGATGAAAGCTCAGTTGAATCACCGTACGCATTTGGACCAGATGACGGTGATAAGTCAGGGGCAATACCCCAGCGTCACAGAGGACATTGCAGATCCGTGAGGAATGAAATGCCCCCGAACTAATGCGTACACCGAGGTGATGGACTTAATCAAATGCCTGTAGTGCCATAGCAGAGGCTGTACCATGTACTGAGCAACCATAATCAAGTACCGACAGAATGGTGGCTCTATAGAACAAGAAGAGTGAGGGACGATCAGCACCCCAATGGACTCGTACAATGGATTTAAGTACATTCCTACGCTGCAGACATCAGGCCTTTAAATTAACTATGTGAGACTTCCAGTTGAGATGAGTGTCGAATATGAGGCCGATAAATGTTGTAAAAGGAAGGATTCGTATATTTGAGTGGACCAAAGTCAAAGTGATGGATTGCTTGCATACATGCCGAACATCACGATAGAAAATAACGTCTTCTCCGTGGAGATCTGAAAGCCAGTAGTTGATGTCCAGGTATGAATGGAGGGCAGAGCATTGTTGAGTTTTCGTTGAATGTGGGATAGTGTGGAAGAAGTGTAATAAATAGAGAAGTCGTCAACGTACAGGCTATACGAAACGGCAGGAGGGAGGCAGTGTATGATATAATTGATTGCTATTATGAAGAGAGTGCTGCTGAGAGCACATCCTTGAGAGCATTATCTTGGAACCATTTGCTTGATTATTATCAAGCGTATGGTTCCAAGATATATATATATATATATATATATATATATATATATATATATATAGGGTGTATTGAAAAAACACTTATTTGCTAAGTACTTGCTAAGTACCGAATACAAAAAAAAAAAAAATTATTCCATCACAAAATAACAAATAATTAATAATTAGTGATTTAAAGGATATAAAGTAAAATATTCAGTGTCGTCCAAGTATGGGTTATAATCCGAACACTGGCATTGGTCTTCCCGTTCATGCTCCCCCCTCATCTCCTAGTTTATACCCAGGAATATTGAATTATAAACATAATTAGTTTTCAGGGTGAAGCAATGCAAGTAATATTCCCTTTATACACCGTTTGCAACTCAAATTATTTTATGTTAATTATTTTTTTTTTTTCAACATAGGAAAGACCAAAATCATCTTGGATGAAACAAATTACGATCCTCAAGTGGTCTGCAGACATTACTGTCATATGTTAGTAAATAAAAAAGCAATGCTGAATGATACAAATACCAAAACAATGTGGGCATTATAAAGTTATTGCCTAATGTTATTTAATTAATTGTACAGTAGTGAACATTAATTCAAATACAAACTTATTCGAAGCGGTTTCGGGTTGAATTGAATCTCCTTACTATTTCTTACTGAGCATTTGTATTTCAGAGATTCGTTTAATAAGTTCGAAACTTCAAAATCGATCAGAATTAATTACCACTACTGTACAGTCTACGACAGAACTGCTGTCTTGGCCTGAGGCAATGTGTTAGTTCACTCACCTTTTAATAGATGGCACTTTAATTGCTTCTAATAAAACGGGGCGGGGTTAATATACAGGTAGAGGTTCGAAGGAGGAGGAGTCAAATGTGTGTGTGTGTGTGTGTGTGTGTGTGTTCGAGAACGGCACGCAGAATAAGTTTATTTTAACATAACACACAGGCTATATTATACAATTAGCCCATGCTGGATCACAAATAAGTAACACACATTAGGTGTTGCGTTATCTATGGAATTTAATACACAGACAATCAAGTTTCTATCCTTCGCACTTTCCATTCCCCCCTCCTCCCCCTCTCCTTCTTCACCCGCTTCCTCTCCCCTCCCTCCCACCTCTCTCTCTCTCTCTCTCTCTCTCTCTCTCTCTCTCTCTCTCTCTCTCTCTCTCTCTCTCTCTCTCTCTCTCAAGGACATAACAGATACCTTCTAAAATACGCAGAATAATACTATGCGATTGTTTTGAATTTACATATACATAATCTATTTTGTATTAATTTCACCACACCACCAAACGCCTCCAATGAAATTAATGAAAGCATGTATGTGATCCACCGGGATTCGAACCTGGGTTATCACACACAGATTTGTAGACACCTTAACCATTACACCACCAAGACGGTTAAAGGTTTATGCACACGCCTACGACTTATGAAATAAATAATAAATGTTAGGGATGACAAAAGTAACACATATATATTGATTAGGAATAGGATAACTAGCGAGGCAGCGAACAACACCTGTTACTCGCTGCCTCGCTAGATATCCTATTCCTAATTAAGCTACGATTCCCGACGAACACGTCTATATTTGTTTATAGATATATTAAGTGTAACAATAACACTTAGGATTTACGTTATATGTGTTGGCTTAAGGAATAAGTTGAATAATACATATATTTGTGACCTCCACAATGTGTAATGTTTGAGGAGACGGCGCTTCAACCTCTCTCCTCTGTCCATCACATTCAAGCACCAACCCACCCACACCAACACTAACACAGGATACAAAACAGACACACACACACTCACACCCAATAACATAAAACGCACATCACACACATGATCACATACAACGTAATGGGCACAAATCACTCACACATGATAACATAAAACGCACACACACACACACATACACACAACACACACACGCACACACACACACACTGGTCCAGGCAAACTAGAAAAGGTATTAGCATTATTGAGGAGATGCTGCTGTCTTCAGTGCGTGTCAAGGCCATCCTGAGCCTTACGACGTATACAGACTAATAACACACATAACAAAGCCACTATAACAACTTCGTCTCTCTCCAACACCCCTTCTCCCCTCTCTACACTCTTCAGAAAATAGGAAAAGTAGAAAGTAGCTACGAGGTGCCGTTGTGAAGGCTTATCCTTCAATACCTTCACCTGACCTGACCCCATTCGGGGTTTAGCTGGTCCACAAGGGTGTGACATGAACCCAATAGAGAATTTGTGGGTCATCATGTCATGGAGTGGAATGTGGTTCTGGTTAGGATTGGAAAGGGCGGGAGGAGTGGGATCGGGGGGCAGGGGGGGGGGGGGGGAATCCGTCGCCGCCCTAATATAAGTTAGAACATGTTTAAATCAGCTCCAACGAGAATACAGGAGGTAGTTGATGCAGCTTGTGGGTGGAGATCATATTGATTTCATAAATATAAATTGTAAATGTTTACATTTAAGATCCCTTTATATGTATTATATAATGTGTATGTGTTTCCAATGTTCACCGTATCATAATGATGGTGAAATAATACATATTAAATTAAATTCACGGTAACATACACAGAGCTATAGTATACTTTTAATTATGTTTGGACGATAATTTAAACAATACGAAGTAAAAATATAAAAACCTAAACAATTTACAGTATATCAACTTTAAAACAACATAACAAGATTACTTGGATTATCGTTAATTGTTCAATTTGATGACTTACTTTATAGTAAATCATTACAATGGGTAACGCCGAACTGTTTACTGATAATGGGAAGCCACAGTAATTAAGCTAGTAATTAAGAATCCAGTGAGAAAAGTATAATGCTATAATCATAGCGTGTCATATTACATGTTAAGGTAATATGTAATATGACATGTTAAGCTAGGCGGATGCCCAACCCCAAAAGGGGTTGAAATAGGGGAGCTATCCCCCCGCCAAAGGCGGCTTTCTAGGGCCTTTCCTAGCTGATGCTGAGAGGATTGGGTTCTAGTCATGTGGTGATGGGCTGGTCTATCAGAGTGAGAACTGAGCGATCTCTGCCATACCCATAGCTTACTCTGACTGTTCCTTTAACTTATATATTTTCTAGACCTCAAGTGACGGTGCCGCTTCCGTGGATTGACCTCCCAATCTACCAAGATTGGAAGCCAAAGCGTCACATTTTTCCTTTGCCCCTCAACGTTCTCTTCATAATTGCTGAGGGGCACAGGGCCCTGGGTGGGTCTTTGGTTTCCCGGGCGTTTCCGCACCCTCCTTAGCTCCCCGCCATGGAGTGGCTTCAGTCACCCAGGTTTTATTGTGGTCGGCAGGGAGGGTTCTGTGGGGGCGCTCGGTTATGGCCTTGGCCTTCAACGGGGCCTTGGGGCTGTTCGGCCAGGCAGCTTGGGGAACAACAACAACAACAACAACAACATGTTAAGGTAGATTATGAATTGGTCAACCACAGTGCTGTGAATAGTGGTATGGAAGATTTTTTGTTTACTCTAATATGAAAATTTGTTTTTATTACAAAACAAATACGTTTCGGCTCATCTAAAGTGTTTTCTCTAACTGGGCCGATATTATCTTGTCTTTATGATATATATATTTGGTTATAATTTGGTCAAAGCTAGATTACAATGTGATCCAACTTGTCTTGATGCGAGGATTGTAACATCCCGTTTCAATTACTTATATATTTATACGATTGTTTACACTAACCAGGACGCCAAGGTTGGCAACTTTGAGTGTTTTGCAACGGAGCATACTGTATATATTTATTTTCTATAACACATTGTATAAGGTAAATAATAGAATACGAGTTAATAATTGAGAATCAGTAGAGGTAAAAAGAACAGTATTATTAAAACACCAAAGATTTTTTTATGGACAGCTTTGAGCACAACGATGTGTGTGATCTAATGTGTGAATAGGTAAACCTATACTTTCCCTTTAGATAAGTCCATAGTAAACATGTTAATCATGTATCAATTATTTAGTGCTTTATTTGTAACCCTGTTTTGCTAGATTTCTAAATAAGCATACATCTCATTAATAACACTTTTTGGGGGAAAATGTGATACAATATATGTTCATTTTCCATTTTAAAATGTGGTCGTCATAGTCTGTAACAGTTATTTTAATATACCCTGTATGTATATATATATATATATATATATATATATATATAGTATATATGAAAATAAAATCCATGTACCCAAATGTCTTCTGCATTCAAATCAAGTTCTTATTTTTAGGTATTATGTCATATGTTTATTTTTCTATGTGGATGAGGGAGACAAATGGCAAAACTGCCTGTGATGAGTGCCTCCCCCAGAGTTAAAAGAGTGAGAGGGCCAAAATCAAGGAACGTTCGAGCCAAAATGTCTGGACACACGGAGTTTGAAACAATTTAAGTCATAGGATGAGGGAAAGATGGATTCAGGGAGAGAGTTCCAGTTCTCAGCTGTTGAATAGAAGACTGATTGGGAGTAACGTTTCACTCTTGAGTTGGAGAGTTGTACAGAGTAAGGGTGGGATTGTGTTGCAAGACGGGTACTACGTACCCTACGTAGAGGAGGTAGTATGCACTGAGAGAGCTCTGAGGAACACTGATTATTGTAGCAGCGATAAAATAGCAAGAGGGATGCAACAATAATGGAGAAATCGGCCTTGGGCCGGGACATTTTTCTATCAAAAATTGTACAAATATTTCATGAAAGGGGAGTTTGGATTTTTTTTGTTTAAGCTTTATGGAGGTCTAGGGAGGAAAAAATATAATATAAACATACATTCATATTTGTGTTCACCAACTCTCCAATTAATTTACAAATAAACTTGTGGTGTTGGCAATACTCGCAAACTCCCCAACGCAACGCAACCACCACTCACAATCCAGACTCAAACTCCCAGAACACACCAAGATGCCAACAAAGTGCAGCAATAGGACTAAACTATATAAAGAGAAGGATGCCAGTGAAATATAGTGAACAAATATTACGGTCTGGATGATATAGTGCTAGAGGATAATGTTTGACAAAAGTGATGAGAAAATAGAGAAGAGTGTTACGACCGGCACTACGAAATAAACAAGGGCACTTAATATTGGACTAGAAGATAGGCTATATCTGCAACAACGGTACGCTAATTCCAAACCCTCGAACTATTACGCCGGTGAACAAAACACTTAAACCCTCCAGAGTTAATCTACTGGATAACGGGGTATCAATTAACTGGGTTTAGTGCACTTCTACAAAGGCTTTCCGGTGACGGCAAAGCCTACTCACAACAGGAGTACTTTACGTTAATAAAATGCTCTCAAGTAATAACAATGCTTAAATAAACTATAACAAGATTTAATAAAGGAGTATATGCTTACGTTAACTTTAGTGTGAGTCTGAACTCAACACTAAACTCTTCAATGCTCTATGAAAACACTGGAAGTCTAGTCCTACAGCAAACAGATATGGAATCTTCTGAAAACGTCTGATGCTCTAAGATGCTCGTCGAATATAGAACAGAAATAATGCAGGGGCAGGACACCAAAGCATGTATCTTAAATACACCAACAAGTAGGATACATATATATAAAACAAGGGAGTGCAACAACTCTGTGACAGCACTAATAATAGCCACTCAAAACAGTACTTCCTTAGCCAAAGAAACAGCCATACTGGGTTGTGCACCAAGCATCAACCTAGGCTAAAATAATACGTGAATAATTCCTAAAGCATATGCAGTTAAAGTTAATAAACACAATGCTGTCTTTATTACTAATAAAGTCTAGCAGCGGCATAAAAGGTACCAGGACGCTAGGCAGAGCGCAAGAATGCTCGTAACCTACTGTCTCCCCTTGAACAGATTTCCCTTATGTTACGTTAAGTGACTAGGAGGCTCTCTTGGTAAGTCCAGATCTCAAGTATCTGGTCTGGCCATGGCGCTCCACAAAGGTCAACAAAATGAGGTAGCAAGCATACAAGTAAGAGTAGGCAAAAGCCCTTTGCTTGTATACTGCTACACTCGCAAAGGAAAAATATGCACAAGGGTTATAGGCTACCTAGCTCCGTCGAAGTCGTACAGGCTCTGACTTGCCATATACATAACTCAGACAACGACCAAAGATACCCTCCACTGTCTAGTATTAAATAGTAACAAAGAACAACTCAATAATTAGAAGCACCCAATGATAATATGACTCATGTGACTATGACTAATAATCCCTAAAGCTAGTGCAAAACATATATGTGAGAACAGGTGCTGGTAATACGACTGGCCGACTATGGAAGTCGTTTGCAGAACCAGAAGGGATAAGTAATTGAATAAAGATAAGAAGTATTGGAAAAGAAGAAGTTCAGAGAGAGAAACAGTAGTACAGGGGGTTAGATTGGGGACAGATTGCAAGGGACGTCTAGGACCAAGCACACCATGCCAAGCTCTAAGGAGACATGTGGGTAGGAGCCCCCCAGCACCAAAACTAAGACAGCGGCACCCAATCACAGACCACTACGTCATGAAGAGCAGGCGTCATATGACGCGCCAGGCCCGCCGGCCAATCACGAGCGTGGGAAACTCCGCCCGAGCGAGGAAGGCACACGTACATACACACGCACATAATACCACCTCGCTGCCTCCTTCGTTCTCTCTCTCCTTGCAATTCACACTACATATCTTATACTCTATCACTGATATAAAATACTTCCAAGTGTAACAGACAAGAATAAAGACCACCACTGATCTTTCTGTGACATCATGAATACTAAGAAAGAAAGAACATCGTTCTACGATTATTATAGCCCATTTCACTGCCCTGGCGAGCGCTAGCGAGTACGAGTACATTCTGGCAAGCTGACCAGCGTAACAAGAGATAAAGGAGGAGAGGCATATCAGAATTGTGAGACAGTACTCTCAGAAACGAGTAGAGTGGAGAGACCAAACTCAGAGATGAAGAAAAGGAGATCTCTGACTGAAATGAAGAGACTAATATATGCAAGAAGAAGAAGACTACGAGAGTGAAAGGAGGAAGGAAAGAAGAAAGGAAATAGGAGACACATATTTTAATTCCTATTATCACTAACTCACCAATTATCTTACAAATAAAACTAATTAATGAAATCAATGAAACTAATGCATACATGTGGTACTCCATGGATTAGATCCTAGGTTACTCACACTGAAATTCCGCGCACTGACCATGAGATAAGACGTTCAGAAACGAGTGGAATATTACGACCAACCCCAGAGATTTAAAAGGAAAAACTTGGAATAAATAAAAGAGAAAAATATGAAAGAAGAAGAAGAACAAACAGAAGAAGAACAAAAGGAGGACAGAGAATAGACGAGTATTGTGAGAGAGGGCCTATGAAAAGAGTAGAGTGGAGGGAGGTGACAGCGAGGGAGACAAATGGTACTCCTCAGTCAGTGTTGGTTAACCCTTTCAGTACCGGTGACATCCTTTTTATTATCTTCTGATAACTATTAGACGAATATAATCAGATTAGGAAGGACCTCTAACAATGAAGTACCTACAGACTACCTCATTTAATCCTTTGAGCTACCACAGCTCCTTCCTAAGCTGAACAAAATCGCCTAATAGTGTCCAGAGAAGGACGTCACCGGTACTGAATGAGAGGGGGAGATAGTTGCTATATCTGAACCTCCTTCTCCATCATGTTTTGCCCCATTAGTTTTGTCGTTTTAATGCGTTCGCCCCATTATTTAAACGATTTTATGTCGCCCCGTTTCTTTGTCAATATTAAGACCTTACATGCCATTTGGGTGTAGATTTTTCACTGGCGAGTGATAGCGAGCCTATAGTTCTGTAGGCTGCGGCCTTGGGCCGCGACAATTTTATACCGAAAAATGAAAACATTTATCTTGAAGGGGGATTTTTTTAAGCTTGATGGAGGTTTAGGGAGAAAATTAAAATAATAAATAAATAGATAAATAAACCAATAAATATACCCTCCCCCCTTAACTCCCTCAGACATATATGACGCGATCGCGTCATATGAATAAGTCCACCAAAAACTCATATGACGCGATCGCGTCATATGGACTTATCTCTATACCTCTCCAATAAGTTTATGACGCGATTTTGCGTCATATGAGCTCAGTAAGTCCGATAAGTTACCATACGATAAAACCGTTGGTGGCAACCTCAGCCTCCTGCGATAATTCTAACGGCCGCAGTGTTGTTGTGAGTGTAGTGCGAGGCAGTGGCAATGATCCTGGGGCTCCCGCCTCCTCGGACTTACTGGAACATATGTCTGAGGGAGTTAATGACCCCGCGGATGAGAGGGTGGCAGCCGTATCACTCAATCTAGGCTTACATCCAGGAAGCTCAGGCAATTCGGTTTCATTAAAAACATTTTGCATACTACAGTTTAGTATATTTTGTTTAAACTGGCGAAACATGTAACTGCTTTGTAGCCAAATACTCAATACAGTCTTTTGGATTCGGAATAATGCCAAGTGTTCATAATTAATAACTTGTTTCGCCATTTATATATATATTTATAATTATATTTTGTTTAGTTTCCTCCTTAGACCTCCATCATGCTTAAAAAAAACAAAAAAAAAACAAGACCCTCTTCAAGTTAAATTTTTAGACGGAAAAAATGTCCTGGCGAGCGATATTAGACACCTAAATGACACGAAAGGTCTTAATATAGACAACTATATTGGTTGAAAGGTCTTAAACTCGCCAAACTATTGGGCCGAACGTCTTTAAATCTGAAAACTAATTGGAGTAAATATGAGGGAGAAGGTGGACCAGAAATACGGCCCATCTCCCCTTAAGGAATGTTTGTATCTGATAAGAACGATTTATTTATCATATTTACCTAACCACACCACAGTTACTAAACACTGTTCTAGGTAGGTTATCATATTTACCTAACCACATCACAGTTACTAAACACTGTTCTAGGTAGGTAACCACATCAGTTACTAAACACTGTTCTAAGTAGGTAACCACATCACAGTTACTAAACACTGTTCTAGGTAGGTAACCACATCAGTTACTAAACACTGTTCTAGGTAGGTAACCACATCAGTTACTAAACACTGTTCTAGGTAGGTAACCACATCACAGTTACTAAACACTGTTCTAGGTAGGTAACCACATCAGTTACTAAACACTGTTCTAGGTAGGTAACCACATCACAGTTACTAAACACTGTTCTAGGTAGGTAACCACATCACAGTTACTAAACACTGTTCTAGGTAGGTAACCACATCAGTTACTAAACACTGTTCTAGGTAGGTAACCACATCACAGTTACTAAACACTGTTCTAGGTAGGTAACCACATCACAGTTACTAAACACTGTTCTAGGTAGGTAACCACATCAGTTACTAAACACTGTTCTAGGTAGGTAACCACATCACAGTTACTAAACACTGTTCTAGGTAGGTAACCACATCACAGTTACTAAACACTGTTCTAGGTAGGTAACCACATCAGTTACTAAACACTGTTCTAGGTAGGTAACCACATCACAGTTACTAAACACTGTTCTAGGTAGGTAACCACATCAGTTACTAAACACTGTTCTAGGTAGGTAACCACATCACAGTTACTAAACACTGTTCTAGGTAGGTAATCTAGACATCGTGAACCCTAACCTCTGTAACTTAGAAAGGACTAGAGCAAATGGGCTGTAAATGCCCCCACCAATTCCCCGGCTGACTCTTCCCAAGTGGCAGCACTTGTAGCTCGATTACTCTAGTAGTTTGTGAGTTACATAGGTTAGCGTTTACGATTTCTGGCCTACCAATTTGGAACAGGGTATAGTAAACGGGTATAAAAAGCTATTGTATCACTTTCACTTATTTTACTTTAGTTGTCTCCTACTCCAAGGAAATTTCTAATACGGTGTTATTTATTCACCCAACGCAAACGAGACAATACAATACTTTATTATATAGCCCAGATGCTCCAGAATTTGGCTTTAGATGTTCAAAGATTCGAATTGGTGTAACTTTATAAGGGTGAGAAGTATGCGTACAGTACCACTCTAAAATACAAGGGAGAATTATACTCCAATACTTAAGAAAGGCTAATTTAGTAAAGCAATATACTGTATAATTATGAACACTCCATAATGTATGTGGTCATGGCAGATACACCCACATCAAAGTCTGTGCACTACCAGGGTAACAGGGTTTACCAGTTATTATGTTACAGTTGCCAGATACCTGATACGAGATTCAGTTCTAAAATTAGCTGGAGATATAGATGAGATAGATGAATGTCGATCGATATAGATTGCACATGAAAAATTAACTTTTATTTATTTGATATTTGTTAAAACAAAACACACACACACCGAGTAGAAACCGACGCAGACAGTCGCACTGGTGAAGCTCCTACCAAGTTGTATTGTTTAAGGAGTTGTATTGGTGTCCCACCCTGCTGTTGTGTACAAAGGAAATCAAGCAACAACAGGTCTAGTGACCCTTCTAGGCTGCTTGTCCTCCAAGACACTGACGATCAAGTGTCCAAACAGTGGTTTAGAATGGGTAAGGGAACATTGGAAAGGGAACTAATGTCCGTGGCAGGATTAGGAAGTTAGTAGGGGACAGATGGGTTAGTAACTGAGGGGAGGATAAAATAAAGTTATTCATTTACAAACGCAGTCAGTCGCGGGTTTGATGCGAGATATTTGTCTAGGCGGAGTTTAAATGAATCAACGGTGCTGTAGTCTATAACGTCTCGGGGAAGCCCATTCCACAAGTTGACAACTCGATTGAAGAAGAAATTCTTAGATTCGTGCGAGTTAAAAGATTTACCAATAATTTTGCAACCGTTTCCCCGCGTGTAATTAGATTGGTCGATAGTGAAGTACTTACTACAGTTCATATTGTCGATGCCTTTGATGATTTTGAACACTTGAATTAAGTCACCTCTTAATCTGCGCTGGGTTGAAGGAAATAGATTTAATTCTCTAAGACGCTCTTCGTATGATTTGTTCTTTAGGCTAGGTATCATTTTGGTAACTCTACGTTGACCTCGTTCAAGCTTGTTTATATATTTTTGGTAATAAGGGCACCAGGATTGAACGCAGTATTCCCGAAGAGGGCGGACTAAGGAATTGTAAAGGGTTAGGATAACGTCTTTGGATTTATGCTCAAATGACCTGCCTATTGTCACGATCTCGGTTCTATTTTTGCAATAATCAATACTAATAAACTAGGATGCAGGTTCTTTTACCTTTATACAAATACAATTCTTAGAATACCAGACCCAAATAATTTGACAGGAGAGTAATACACCAGAAACACTTCTTATTTTAATGAACAAGCAACGTATATACAAACAAACAAATATTTAAGAATCATTTGGCCTTAACCAAAACATTTTCCTGATGGGTCTCACTTCTAGCCTGGTGTACCTGTAGCTGAAGCTCTAACATGCGACTCTCTTCTTGTCGTTTTTCCCTTTCCTCATGTCTAAGGTCTCTCTCCCTAGTCTGCTCATCTTTGATAAAAGTCAAGAGTTGTTCACCCTCAAAACCTAGCTCTTTGCCTAACTCGCATAATTCTCTAGTGGAAGTCATTGTCAAGAACTATTAAAACTTTAAATCAAAGCTCACTCTCTTGTAAATGATTTGGGTCATGTCACGGTCGCCATTGTCACGATCTCAGTTCTATGTTTGCAATAATCACTACTAATAAACTAGGATGCAGGTTCTTTTACCTTTATACAAATACAATTCTTAGAATACCAGACCCAAATCATTTGACAGGAGAGTAATACACCAGAAACACTTCTTATTTTAATGAACAAGCAACGTATATACAAACAAACAAATATTTAAGAATCTAGCTATGCTTTATATATGTATGAAGTTAAGCTTGTAAAAGTTTGCCCCTACTTCAACCTTTAAAGTATCAATTACAAACCCTCAATCTAATATAAAAAGTTAAACAAGTTTTTACCGATTTACTTAAGCAATCAAGTGAATCAATTCAAAGTCAAACCATCAACCATTCAAATATTCACTGATCTTTTCACTACTCATAACATAGGACATCAAGCTAGTAAGAGTTTGGAAGTCCTTGATCCTTTCTTTAATGTACACTCGCAAATTAATAGTTAAAGCAAAGTTAATCTATTAGGATCACATAAATACAGGTAACGTCAGTCCAATACTTGAATAGTTGACTTATGAATACTAAATTAATGGAGATAATATTCCTATGCTAACCTAGCTAAAAAAAACAGACACCACTTACGTTGAGCATGGCCGGGAACCGCATCACCCTGTCACAGTCACCAATCCAAGCTTCAAATACCGGCCAAGATTAACTAAATTATGCTATCACAATTATCATTAAGTTACCACAATAGCGTTACGCAACTCTACAGTTACTTTAACTTCAATCGTAAATGAGCCACAAGTTACCACAATAACGCTATACCGAACTACACTGTTACATAGGTTCCATTAAACTTGACCGTAAGAACACTGATAAACACTGTAGAACCACTGGCGCGGTAGCTTGGACGGGTAGTAAATCCAACTGACCCTGTGACCCAAGGGTAATGGCAGCAGCTCCCATCCACCTCCACTGCAAGTGATGTCCGACCCTAAACTGCTTCTCAAATCCCTCCTTTGCTGGAAGAAAACACAAAGATATAAATGACCAATCAGAAACTATTTTACCTACGTCAGCTACTTTGCATAAAACACTTAACTAAGATTAAAGAAAAAAATGGATGAAGAGATCGAAACAATAATAAAGATCTTTGGAATTCTAATGCTACAATGAATAATAATCTTTGTACTTGAAACACTTTAAGCCGACCATGAATCTAGTGTTCATGTCACTATGCATCTGAACCAACTGAATCACTGTTTCGTCTTGTCTTACAATATACACTAATCTCTATAATTTCGTGACAAACCTCCCTTCTTAAGATGAAAATCTAAATTTTATTCCTTAGGCCCTACTAAGATAATCAGCACCAACATTCAGAGAACCCTTAATGACTCTAATGTTCATCAAATATGGCTGAAGTAAAAGCGCCCATCTCATTAATCTCCCATTCTCTTTTTTAGCTGATTGAAGATAAGAAGAGGTTTGTGATCAGTCTCCAGGACAAAAGGCTTCCCATATAGGTACACTGACATTTTTGTATTTCCCAAACTATTCCTAGACACTCTTTCTCAACCACCGAGTACCGTTGCTCCCTGGGTAGAAGTTTTCTGCTTGCGTAGGCCACAGGCTTCTTCTCACCATCCTGCTCCTGCATAAGCACCGCCCCAATCCCAGTATTGGAGGCATCTGTACGTAGCAGAAATTCTTGGTCCAGGTTAGGCAACATCAGCACAGGTTCCCTCGAGAGACTGGACTTCAGCTGTAGGAAGGACCTGCTGTGATGTTCTTCCCACTTCAACTGGTTCGGCTGGTTCTTCCTCACTAGGTCTGTCAGGGGAGCAGCAATGGTGGAATAATGAGTAATATATTTACGGTAGAAACCACTAAGTCCCAGAAATGACCTTAGCTCCTTCTTGGTTCGAGGTTGGGGTGCCTTTTCTATCTTCTCCACCTTATCCTTGAAAGGCGAGAGTCCTTCCATTCCCAACCTGTGTCCTAAATACTGTAAAGACTGCATCGCCATGTAGCACTTTGTTGGACGGGCTGTCATTCCTGCGTCCAACAGCCGCTGCATAACTTCCTTATTGAGAATAAGATGATCGTTCCAGGTTTCTGTGTGAATAAGAATGTCATCCATAAAGTATTCCACTCCCTCTAGATCACCAACAAGTTTCCTCATTAATTTATTGAAGGTGGCTGGGGCATTAACAAGTCCAAATGGCAAGACTGTAAATTGGTATAGACCTTGATCAGTTTGGAAAGCGGTGTATTGTCTGGAATTGTTCTCTAAGGGAACCTGCCAATATCCTTTGCTCAAGTCCATTTTACTGAAATACTTACTTGGTTGCAGACCACTAAAAATCGTTTCAGGGTCACTCATGGGTTCACTATCAAACACAGTTAGATTATTCAACTTACGGAAATCCAAACAGATCCTATGAGTTTTGTCTGGTTTACTTACAATGACCATGGGTGCTGAAAAGGGGGAGTCAGAATGTTCTATAATTCCCATTTGTTTCATAGAGTCTATTTCCTTCTTTACTTCTGATCTCATTGCATATGAGATTTTATATGGTCTAATACGTACCACCTCTTCCTCTCTAAGCTTGATCTTGTGCTCTACTGCTGAAGTTTTTCCGGGAACATCTGACCATACCTTCTCAAAATTCTGTAGCAAGTCTTTCAGCTCCTGTTGTTGTTCTGCAGACAGATCTGTATTGATGTTTACCTGTCTCCATGTCTCCTTCTGCTGTACGTTGGGCAGGTTCAAGGGGTTCTCTTCATCCTCCGGAGTCTCTTCTATCACTGCTGCCGCTGCAACCCCCTCCAGTGTAGCTGTTGTTTCTGTTCGAAGATGGTATAGTTTAATCATGTTTGCATGGAAAATCTTAACTTCACCTTTAACTTCAATCCCATTGTCCATGATTCCCTTCTGAGCTATCACTGTATAGGGTCCTCTCCATTGAAGCAGTAACTTGTTGTTTGATGTTGGTAACAATAGTAAGACCTGATCTCCTACAGAAGACTTCCGGTCCTTTGCTCGCTTATCATAATGGTGTTTATACGTTTCCTTGGATTAACTTAACTGATCTCTAGCCAACTTACAGGTCTCTTCCAGCTTCTCCCTCAGGTCAAACACATACTGGTAGGTGGTCTGTACCTCGTCTATCTTCTCTCTGTTCCAGACCTCGCATAGGATGGTCAGGAGTCCCCTCACCGTCCGTCCGTACAGCAACTCAAAGGGGCTGAATCCCATGCTGGCCTGTGGAGTTTTACGATAAGCGAATAATACACCGGGTAGAAAGCGATCCCAAAGCTTGGGTTGTTCAGCACACATTTTCTTTAACATAGATTTAAGCGTGCCATTGAACCTCTCTACCAAACCATTTCCCATAGCGTGGTAGGGTGTTGTGGGTAAATGTTTGATAGACAGTAAATGCCTTACCTCAGCCATCATGTTAGCTGTAAATTGGCCACCCCTGTCTGTTATCATTTCAGCCGGAACTCCCACTCTAGAAAAGATATCCATTAGTGCCTCCGCTACCCTCTCGGTGTCTATATATGGCAAGGCAATGGCTTCTGGATACCTAGTAGCATAATCTACAAGGTTTAATATGTACCTGTTTTTGTTTTCACTCCTGGGTTCTATGGGCCCGATCAGGTCAACGGCCACTCGTTGGAAGGGAGTGTCTATTATGGGGGTTTCTCCCAGTGGTACCCTACTCACCTTACCCTTTTGGACCGTCTTCTGGCAAACATCACAAGATTGACAATATCGCTTGACATCTGCCATCATTCCCGGCCACGCGAAGTGTGCAGATACCTTAACTGTAGTCCTACCAATTCCTTGATGTCCTCCCATGGGGCTCTCATGGGCTATCTTCATTACCACCTCACGTACCTGATTGGGGAGTACAAGCTGATTCTGTGATTTAAATTCTCTGTAGAGTAGATTATTGTCATAGAAAAGTCTACCTTTACCTCCAGACACCAATTTTCCCTCCTCTGCAAATTCTCTCCATTTCTCCAGGCTGACGTCTTCCTGTTGAGCAGCTTTCATCTGTTTAGAATCCATATTAAGGCTTTCCCCTGTGTCTGGTACCTTCAACTTACGTATAGGATGGTTTATCTTCTTGGCTGCGGCTCTGGTCATCACTGCACTAACTCCCACTGTCTCTTTAGGTTGTCTCAAGGTTGTAGCCCCCTCAATATTTCCAATTATAACCTCATACACTGGATTGTCCATGCACACTGCAGAAACTCTGCCTGAATAAAAAGGAGAGTTTATTTCTACTTCTGCTAGAGGATAATTATATACTTCCCCGTTGATGAGTTTAACTAAGCTGTCCTTTCCAGTAAAGCAATCTTCGGAAACCAAGTCCTTCCTCACCACTACTGTACTGCACCCTGTATCACGTAGTACCTCTACAGTTCTCCCACACAGTGTTCCTTTCTCCACTGGCATACTGGCCAAGACACTAACCACTTCAACAGACTTACCACATCCCAAAACTTCATCTGGATTATGTGCATTTGCCGCAAACCTAAGACTTGAAATTTTCTGGCATGCATATCCTAAATTTTGTCTTTTCTTAGGTTCGCGACACTGAACCGATTTATGCCCAGATTTTCCGCAATTATAACACTTCCCAGCGAACTTCACTCTAGACTTTTCTGACCTATCCCCACTAGTCTTTCCTGGATCAGCCTCTTTCTCTGTACTCCCTTCAGTGTAAGTTTTTGCATTGTTAGTCAGTCCTCCATGTGCCATTACATAGCCTTCTGCAAGTTCCACCATTCTAGGTAAAGTCAAGGAGTGTCGCTCTCTTAAATACACTTGTAAATTTCTCCCACAAGTTTGTAGAAATTGCTCCATAAGTAACAAGTCAACCAGAGACTCAAAAGTTTCCTCACAATCTGACAGCTCAACCCAGCGCTTCAAAAGATTCTTCAACCGACCTATGAACTGCTCCACCCTCTCTCCTCGTTGTGGCTTACAGTGACGAAACCTCTTTCGAAACCCCTCACTAGTACACTCAAATCTTTTCATTAAAGCTAAGTTTATGCTGTCATACTGTACTACATCTTCCTCTGATAGTCTAGCATAAGTTTCTAGTGCAGATCCACATAAATAAGAGCTTAGAACAACAACCCAGCTTTCCCTTGGCCATCTAGCGGAATGAGCAAATAATTCAAAACGATGTAGATATGCATCGCAGTCATCCTTATTTTCATCGAATGGAGGAAGTGATGGCCCTTTGGCCTTAACCAAAACATTTTCCTGATGGGTCTCACTTCTAGCCTGGTGTACCTGTAGCTGAAGCTCTAACATGCGACTCTCTTCTTGTCGTTTTTCCCTTTCCTCATGTCTAAGGTCTCTCTCCCTAGTCTGCTCATCTTTGATAAAAGTCAAGAGTTGTTCACCCTCAAAACCTAGCTCTTTGCCTAACTCGCATAATTCTTTAGTGGAAGTCATTGTCAAGAACTATTAAAACTTTAAATCAAAGCTCACTCTCTTGTAAATGATTTGGGTCATGTCACGGTCGCCATTGTCACGATCTCAGTTCTATGTTTGCAATAATCACTACTAATAAACTAGGATGCAGGTTCATTTACCTTTATACAAATACAATTCTTAGAATACCAGACCCAAATCATTTGACAGGAGAGTAATACACCAGAAACACTTCTTATTTTAATGAACAAGCAACGTATATACAAACAAACACATATTTAAGAATCTAGCTATGCTTTATATATGTATGAAGTTAAGCTTGTAAAAGTTTGCCCCTACTTCAACCTTTAAAGTATCAATTACAAACTCTCAATCTAATATAATATAAAGTTAAACAAGTTTTTACCGATATACTTAAGCAATCAAGTGAATCAATTCAAAGTCAAACCATCAACCATTCAAATATTCACTGATCTTTTCACTACTCATAACATAGGACATCAAGCTAGTAAGAGTTTGGAAGTCCTTGATCCTTTCTTTAATGTACACTCGCAAATTAATAGTTAAAGCAAAGTTAATCTATTAGGATCACATAAATACAGGTAACGTCAGTCCAATACTTGAATAGTTGACTTATGAATACTAAATTAATGGAGATAATATTCCTATGCTAACCTAGCTAAAAAAAACAGACACCACTTACGTTGGGCATGGCCGGGAACCGCATCACCCTGTTACAGTCACCAATCCAAGCTTCAAATACCGGCCAAGATTAACTAAATTATGCTATCACAATTATCATCAAGTTACCACAATAGCGTTACGCAACTCTACAGTTACTTTAACTTCAATCGTAAATGAGCCACAAGTTACCACAATAACGCTATACCGAACTACACTGTTACATAGGTTCCATTAAACTTGACCGTAAGAACACCGATAAACACTGTAGAACCACTGGCGCGGTAGCTTGGACGGGTAGTAAATCCAACTGACCCTGTGACCCCAGGGTAATGGCGGCAGCTCCCAACCACCTCCACTGCAAGTGATGTCCGACCCTAAACTGCTTCTCAAATCCCTCCTTTGCTGGAAGAAAACACAAAGATATAAATGACCAATCAGAAACTATTTTACCTACGTCAGCTACTTTGCATAAAACACTTAACTAAGATTAAAGAAAAAATGGATGAACAGATCGAAACAATAATAAAGATCTTTGGAATTCTAATGCTACTATCGTATAAATACGATAGAATATGACTCTTTTATGATCTCGTATGTCTCTGTGACGTCACGATCTCTCCTACAGCACGACGTAGGACGAGTAGATCGTATATTATAAGATTGTAAATAAGTTAAGTTATAAAAGGCCTAATATGCTATTAAGCAATATTGCCATGGTCTTATGTAGTATATATGAATTTATCGTATATATTAATATAATTTATCGTATTCCTAAATGCGGTACGATAATTTGGGCTCCTGGCGGTTTGCCAAGGCAGCAAGGTGTGCTTTTGAGGTACGTCAGAGCCTTCACGAACACCAACCAGTTAACATCTAATTTTCCGCCCTCAGTTGATCGTGCTTTTGTGCCTCTAATCACAATACACATACAGCAATACACACAGCTACACCATCACAACGCTCTCATCGACATCATGACTGACTGATAGATAAGCATATTATTCATGTCCATTCCCATGTAATCATTTATTCTTTCTTTAACTTGACTCGTGTCTTGGGACCGAAGTCTCGTTCCCCATTGTCCACCACCATATTGGGTAAAACGTTCTCCCTTGCCTCATTGCCACGTGGAACTATTGGTGAGTTAATTCCTGGCTAATATTAACCCTTATAACCTTACCGTATATATACATTGATTATGTGAGACCTTTGGATATAAATTAGCTTGTTTCAGATTGAATTCAATTTAGATATAGAGTAGTTTCATTTAGATTGATTTTATTTTATTCATTATAGCTTAGTAATATTTAACTTCCATTGATAGTTTACCACACTGGTGCCCAGACCCGGGAATTAGCTACCAGTAAGGGATTTTAAGGCAATGAACAAGGGGACATATAACAGGATGCAGGAACAACTCTATGATAAACTGGCAAGGCTAGCCAAGCGATGGTTAGAGCCGGAATGCAGGGTTGTGTCATTGCGCTTGCCTAAGTCCTGCATCCCACCCATCATCTTTCCCCATTAATGTTCTTTTCCGTTTCAGACTTCCTGTGACATATGACCTGACCTAACATTTTTTCTTGTTCAATATGATCCATTAGTAGGTATTGCTATTTACTATTTTTTCTCCGTAACATAGAAGTCCGCCGGTTGGCGTCTCTTAATTAGACTATTATTTGGCCGTTGTTTTTGTAACGTAACATTTAGATACATAGCCTATAGGCTCACATGCAAAATGGATAAAAACGATAAAGAGACACCGTCTAGTGGGGTGCTGATCAAAGCCCCTAAAAATCAAAGGGCGGGACTTCGGGGAGTATTAAATAGGCTAATTGTGGACTTAAACACTTTCATCACTACTGCTGATCTAGAGGAATTGGAGGCTAGATTAGATAACGTCCAGGCTACCCACGGTCGTATTACGGCTCTGAATGAGGTGATTGTGGCTGACATGATAGAGGAGGAAGAGATAGTTACAGAGTGTGATAATCGCGCCCTCTATGACGAACCTGTCTTTAGAGCGAAGCGCCTATTACAGCGTGCTGTCGCAAGTAAGAAGGGAGGCGATAATGAGGCCCATAGAAGGGCTGACCCAAAACATACTGTACACCTCCCAAAGCTCAATCTTCCTACATTTGGGGGCAAGTTAACTGAGTGGTTAGCTTTCTGGGACGTATTTCGATCTACGGTTCATGAATCCTCTTTGGATAATGTCCGCAAGATTCACTATCTGAAGGGACAAATGGAAGGAGAGGCCATACATTTAATAGAGGGTTTTGCAGTAGTGGGTGGTAGTTATCTTGAAGCGGTACACCTATTAGAGTCCACATACGGGGATAGAGAGCAGTTGAAGATGGCCCATGTTGTTGACTTGTTGGGGCTCGCAGAACCACAGTATAAGGTTGATGAGTTGACAAACTTCAGGGCATATATGGAGTGCCATACTCGATCGCTAGACACCCTAGGGCTTACCACGCAGGAAATGATAGTCATTATCTTGCGTCAGAAGCTTCCTATGGCAATACTTGATAAGGTAAGATCATTTGAGCTGGGGGAATTCAAACCTCAGTTCAGTAAGGAGATCAATAATCTACAGTTGAACAAAGGGAGAATGTATGTGTCGGGAGGGAGTGAGAATGTGGAGAAGAGGGGAACAGTAAGCATGACAGTGGGGACTAAAGTAAAGAAAGAGGGTGCGTATAAGAAACCTGCTCAGATTCTATGTAAGCTATGTAACAACAAACATAAATGGAGTTTCTGTGTAAAATACTCGACAAATGAGACAAAACTAGCACAGGCGAAAATATTGAAGCTATGTGTAGGTTGTCTAAGTGGGGAACATGGTAAGCAGGGACAATGTACTGCTACATACTTAAGGCCCTGTCGCCACTGCAAAGGACATCACTTTGATAAGTTGTGTCCTACAGCAGATAAAGTCAAAGACGTCAATACAGAGGGTACTACAACTGTGACACTAGGTAGCACGCAAGACACCACTATATTGCCCACAATACAGATTCCCATGGAAGGTAATGACAGTAACAAAGTTTGTCGGGTACTTCTAGATCAAGGGTCTCAACGTTCCTTTATAAAGAGGTCCGTACTAGTGGGACTGAAGCACCGAATCGTAGGAGCTGAGACTCTTCGATTACAGGGCTTCACAGGGGTTACTGATAAACAAGACTACGAGATAGCGGAGATTTCATATTTCTATCGTAAAAACCGGTACTTTATGACTTGTATCGTAGTAGACACCCTACCAGAATATGTATCTGTGGGTGTGAAGAAGGTGGAACACGCATTACGTAGCAAGGGGGTTAACTTGTCAGATCCCATGGGAAATCAAAGTGAGGTGCATGTTCTACTTGGTGTGGATCATTATTATGAAGTAGTATACCCTGGATTTAAAAAGATGTGTGGTGTAATTTTAATCCCCACTAAATTTGGATACTGCATGAGCGGAAAGGTGCATACTACACAGTCAAAGGTCCTGGTCGACACGGTCTCGATATATAGAGTCAATGTAACCGCGGCAGAGGAGTTGGGAAGGGAGGATTCCCAACCTAGTGACCCTAAGATGGCTGCCGAGTTCGACCTGGAACGACTGTGGAGATTGGCATTAATCCTATGGAGACTGATTATGACTCGGAAGTTGCGCTACAAAGGTTTGACGAGTCTGTGTGCTACTGTGCCTCAGACAAGCAATATAAAGTTAGTTTACCCTGGAAGAACAGTGAGATAAACCTGCCTACCAACTATGGTTTGGCATTAGGTCGCTTGCGCGCATTGCAGCGGAAATTGTCTAACGAACCGAGCACGCGCCAGGCGTATGACGATGTATTTCGGAGTTATGAGGATAGGGGCTTTATAGAGAGAGTCGATGTCAAGGAACCGTGTAAGAAGGGTAGGGTTCACTATCTGGCCCATCATGGGGTAAAGAAAGACAGCGTCACCACACCAATACGGGTGGTGTATGACTGTTCTGCCCACCTAGGACAACAACCAAGTCTAAATGACTGCCTGTTGACAGGTCCGTCCATGGTGTCGGACCTGTCCCAACATCTATTGCGGTTTAGGCTGGGGAAGTACGCCTATACCAGTGACATCGAGAAACCATACGAAGAAACGTTGCATCCCTTGCATTATTCTACAGATATTTTCACAGCAATTGTTCCGAGGAACTTGCTTCAATTGTGCCGCCTCTCCACATCTTTCCCCGTAGAACTAGGGCAGCTGAGAGCGCCCATGAATTTACACTTTCTCCTCCGCAATGCAGAACTTCTGCTTATCAAAATTCATTTATCCCTAGAACTACTACTCTTTGGAATTCACTTCCCTCGAATTGCTTTCCACAAACTTACAATCTACAAATGTTTAAATCCAGTTGTTACAAAAATTTTATGAATGGAGGATGCCTTTAGGCACATGGACCTTTTTATTTGATCTGTGTTTTTCCTTCCTCCGTTCATTGTCTTTAAAAAAAAAAAAAAAAAAAAAAAAAGCATTCTTGATGGTCAAGCTAAAGGAGGAAGATAGAGATGTTACCCGCTTTCTTTGGTTCGGCGACTTTAGCGACTCTGGAAGTCCCATCATAATATACCGTTTTCGGGTTGTACTCTTTGGGGCCACTTGCTCGCAGTTTTTGTTAAATGCCACAATCAGAAAACATCTAGCTGACACTCATGAGGACACAAGTAAACTATCTCGCGGATTATACATGGACAATTTGCAGGGTACTAGCGATAGTCAAGATGATTTGTTGTATGCATACTGGCAAGCACGCAGATTGTTTGCGGATGCACATCTATTTCTCCGCGAGTGGGTTACTAATAGTGAAGATCTTCAGAGTTTAACACCTTACGAGCGGCCTATGCGGTTTATTTATGTGTACCGCACAGCGGGGTGTTTTTAGCCAAAATAGGGCTGTTTACGTGATCATTTTCATGCCTAAATAAGACCCAGAACGTAAAACAAGTACCTATCCCTGAAAGGGCATAAACAGAGCTTTCGAATGACACCATAACGATCCTTGTATGATGGATAGTTTTCTTGCAATAACCGTGCAACGCGAGTGCAAAAAGCAGGTAATTCGGTACTTTCAGTACATAATTGAGTATGTAGCGAGTGAGAGAGGGAGGAGGGAGCTGAGATTTGTGTCAGTAGGTTCGCCGCGGTGGTCTGGAGCAGTCATACGCTCGCTAGTCTCCTGCCACCACTTGTCTCTCTCTCTCAGCCACATTACGTGCTGAAATTGCCACTCGAGTTATGTCGAGCGCCGCCACATAGTCCAGCTTTATTTAACTCGACTTATGTTGCTCGCCGCTAATTAAGGGTTAATACAAGTGGATGGTACGGCATCTCTTAACCAGGAAAAGTCCAGAAATTTGGGGATGATCTGGCAACCTAAACATGACATACTAACTTTTCAAACAAGGTCTTTTGCTCAGCAGACAGGAGCGCACACCAAAAGAAGTCTGTTGAGCAAAGTTGCGCAATTTTTTGATCCTTTGGGTCTAGCATTACCTGTTACCATAAGAGCTAGGATTCTAATGCAGGAAATTTGGAGATGTAAGATAGGATGGGATGACAGTTTGCCCGAGGACCTGAATGACCAAGGGACATTGTTGTTGAATGAATATGCCGTCCTATGTATTAAACCTATACCTCGTAAAGTGGCGGCGTTCGGTGACGTTATGTTACACACGTTTTGCGATGCTAGCGCCACGGCATACGGGGTAGCCATATATGTTGTTACTTCATTTGGGGCACATTTAGTTACAGCCCGGGCCAAGGTAGCCCCGGTTAAAAAGGTAACTATTCCTAAAATGGAATTGACTGCCATGCTGCTATTAGCACGTCTGGTGCAACATGTACGCGCAGCATACGAGAGCGAATTAAATATTGAAATCGTTCATGTATGGTGCGATAGTCAGGTCGCACTCAACAGGATACATAGCAAGAAGTCTCTGCCAGTTTATGTGCGGAATAGGGTAGATGAGATTAGAGCCCTTTTGCCAGACGTTGCTTATCATTATGTAAATACAAAAGAAAACCCTAGTGATCTCATAACTAGGGGTATAACGGCTAGCCAGTTAATGAAGTCCGTATTGTGGTGGCATGGTCCAAAGTGGCTGCTCCATGAAAGTGAATGGACGATATGGCATGCTGTTGGTGAGGGACTTCTGCCACTGGAAACAGTGGCAGTTACAGCCAAACCAAATGAGCCACCGGGTCCTATCATGAAGTGGGCAAGATTCGGTGACTATAATAAACTAGTCAGAGTTGTAGCTTGGGTGTTGCGATATGTATCCAATCTTATGCTTAAAGTAACGGGCCAACTCTGCAACAGGGGTCACAACATTGATGCTCGTGAATTTAAAGCAGCTGAAGTAACTTTGATCAAATGGGTTCAAGTAGAAACCTTTTCCAATGAATTAGAATCCTTGAAAAGCTCGAATAAGACATTAATGCCTAATATAGTGGGTCAACTAAGGTTGCACCTAGACAATGGCCTAATCAGGTGTGAGGGTCGCCTGAAGTGGTCGGGTGTACCAGACGGCACAAACCGCCCTATACTTATGCCAACAAGACATCACGTTACTGATCTATTGATCATACGTGCACATAGGGAAGTAAAACACTACGGGGTATGTCATATTATATCAAATTTACGTCTCGCATGGTGGATACCCAGAGTTCGACAAGTAGCTCGACGCATAGTGAGAAAGTGTGTAATATGCCAGAGACTAAAGGGTAAACCATATGCAACTTGACCAGCTCCACCTCTCCCTGAATGCCGTGTAAAGCACGTAGAACCTTTCCAAGCGGTAGGATTAGATTACACAGGGGCATTGAAGACGAGGGAGCATGAGAAGGTTTATATATTATTGTTTACCTGTGCGACGTCTCGAGCGGTACACCTAGAACTATGTGATAATATGTCTAGCGAAGAATTTATGCTGGCGTTCAGACGGTTTTGTGCCCGTCGTTCATTCCCTCAACTCATTCTTAGCGACAATGCTCCCACTTATGTCCAAGCATCAAAATATCTAAAGGATATGAGTAGTGATCCTACTGTCATCACTTTTTTGGGAGAGAAGAAGTGCGAATGGAGGTTCATTCCAGTTAAGGCTCCTTGGTTTGGTGGAATGTGGGAACAATGTGTCGGCATAGTAAAGTCAGGACTCAGAGCGGTTGTAGGACGTGCTCTATTAAAGAAGAGTGAGTTGACGACAGTCCTCACAGAGATAGAGGCAGTCGTGAATGATCGCCCGCTTACATATGTGTACACCAACCTGCAAGAACCACTACCATTAACACCAGCTCACTTGCTATATGGGAAACCATTGACTGCGTTTCCATCTGATTTTCAGTCCATAGTAGAGTTTAGAGGATCCCTCGTTGTACTCTGAGGTAGCGGTGTCTAAGAGATACCAGTATATATCCAGGATAATCGAGGATTTTAGGAAACGGTGGATTAGTGAATATCTGCTAGCATTGAGGGAAAGGAGTGTTACTCCCTCTGGTAGACCAACGGCACCTACAGTCGGCGAAGTTGTTTTAATTAAAGAAGATAGTCCTCGTTTATACTGGAAATTAGGCCGCGTATTGGAGGTATACAAGGGGGCAGACTCTGTAGAGCGGGTGGCGCTATTGAAGACAGCCACTGGAACTACTGTTCGTCCTATCGCACGTTTGTACGCTTTGGAGCTCGATTCCGCATTGCAATCTGACGCTCCACCTGTTATTGCTGGGTCCGAGGATTCTCAAAGGAACGACTCACCTCTTACTGATTGTGATCATTCTCGGACCGGGACGCGTCCCAGACGCGCTGCTGCTGGCGCCGTTGACTTGTGGCGTCAGAAGATAGCCTCTGGGCACCTTTAGGTTTAAGGTGGGGTTCAGGTCTTTTCTGTGGGGGGAGTGTATCGTATAAAAACGATAGAATATGACTCTTTTGTGATCTCGTATGTCTCTGTGACGTCACGATCTCTCCTACAGCACGACGTAGGACGAGTAGATCGTATATTATAAGATTGTAAATAAGTTAAGTTATAAAAGGCCTAATATGCTATTAAGCAATATTGCCATGGTCTTATGTAGTATATATGAATTTATCGTATATATTAATATAATTTATCGTATAGAGCAACCTAAATGCGGTACGATAATTTGGGCTCCTGGCGGTTTGCCAAGGCAGCAAGGTGTGCTTTTGAGGTACGCCAGAGCCTTCACGAACACCAACCAGTTAACATCTAATTATCCGCCCTCAGTTGATCGTGCTTTTGTGCCTCTAATCACAATACACATACAGCAATACACACAGCTACACCATCACGACGCTCTCATCGACATCATGACTGACTGATAGATAAGCATATTATTCATGTCCATTCCCATGTAATCATTTATTCTTTCTTTAACTTGACTCGAGTCTTGGGACCGAAGTCTCGTTCCCCATTGTCCACCACCATATTGGGTAAAACGTTCTCCCTTGCCTCATTGCCACGTGGAACTATTGGTGAGTTAATTCCTGGCTAATATTAACCCTTATAACCTTACCCTATATATACATTTATTATGTGAGACCTTTGGATATAAATTAGCTTGTTTCAGATTGAATTAAATTTAGATATAGAGTAGTTTTCATTTAGATTGATTTTATTTGATTCATTATAGCTTAGTAATATTTAACTTCCATTGATAGTTTACCACACTACAATAAATAATAATCTTTGTACTTGAAACACTTTAAGCCGACCATGAATCTAGTGTTCATGTCACTATGCATCTGAACCAACTGAATCACTGTTTCGTCTTGTCTTACATATACACTAATCTCTATAATTTCGTCACACCTATAAAGCCAATTATTTTGTTTGCCTTCTTAACAACTTCTGAACATTGTTGACTCGGTTTTAGGTTACTCGATAGTGTTACTCCCAGATCGGTTTCTCTGTTTACATTCTTAAGCTGAGTGCCATTCATCGAATTGTTTGCTTTCTCATTTAGGTATCCGATGTGTAGTACTTTACATTTATCCGCATTGAAACTCATTTGCCAAATTTGGGCCCAACATGACAATATTTCTAGATGGTGTTGCATATCGTCAACTTGTTCTTTTGAGAGTACGCTATTTGCAATTTTTGTATCGTCAGCAAATTTTGAGATTGTACAGGTGAGACCCTCATCTATGTCATTGATGTAAATTAGAAAGATAATTGGTCCTAGTACCGATCCCTGGGGTACCCCGCTACTTACATTGGTCCATTTAGATGCCTTACCGTTTATGACTACTCTTTGCTTTCTGTCGCTGAGCCAATTTTCTACCCATTTCAACACACTGTCTTGTATTCCATGCGCTTTTAGTTTTAGCAGTAAACGTTTGTGGGGAACTTTGTCAAAGGCCTTTTGAAAATCGAGATATATAATATCTACAGCTTTACTCTCATCGTAGAGGTTTAAGTATGTTATTTTCCTCTAAGTGAATTACGAGTCTGTCTCTTATGACCGTTTCTAGCATTTTACATACAACTGAGGTTAAGCTAATTGGGCGATAGTTACTGGGTAGGGATTTGCTGCCTTTTTTTAATATCGGTGGGTGTTACGTTGGCTTGCTTCCACTGATCAGGCATAGTTCCAGACTGCAAGGATTTCTTGAATAGTAATGTCAGTGGTTTGGAGAGCTCATCCTTAGCTTCCTTTAGAACTCTAGGCGAGATTGTATCAGGTCCAGGCATTTTATTTACCTTGAGTTTATCTAAACAATTCAATACTTCTCTCTCTGTAACGGTGATATTGCTTAGAACATCTGAATTATCAATCTGAATCGGCGATGGTGTAGGGATATCACTGAGGTCTTCTGTTGTAAAAACTGATGCAAAGAAGGTATTGAGGGCATTACTCATTTGTACTTCGTCTTTGGTGTATTCTCCATGTTCATCGAATAACGGTCCAACAGTTGAAGTAACTACTTTTTTCTTTCTGATATAACTATAGAATTCTTTCGGGTTTGTTTTATTTTGATTCGCAATATGTAACTCTAGGGTCTTTTTACTTTGCTTAATTAACTTTTTTGGCTTTGCGTCGTGGCTCTACAAATTTCCCCCTTTCTCATAATTTTGTGAGGATTTGAATCTATCATTAGCACATTTTTTAGCAAGCAGACAGTTTGAAATATCTTTGTTCCACCATTTGGGCTTATTATTATGGCCTGGACGCCGTATTTTTGATGGTATGCAGTCTTGCACTGCTTTTAGGTAAGTGGTTTCGAATAAGTGGTTTTATGGTACAGATAATAGTGTTGGCATATAGTGTATAGAAGGTGATAATGACATGAGATGAATAACCCGGTCTACCAGTCATGGGCCAACAACAAACATGGTCGACCATGGTGAGAACAGGTCAGAGGATTAAAGTCACAGGTTCAGAACTACGAGTAGGCTTGTGGAGGTGAGCAGTAAATAGGTCAGTCATAAGTTTTGTGATCTATCGGAGAACACTACAATGGTAGATTCCATTATGAACATAGACTGAATGCAACGGTAAATTTCTATAATTGCACCTATACGAGCTAAACAAATTATTATTGTATTTAACAGGAAGGTATGACGAGGTAAGTGATGTGGTATAGGTGGCAATATGCGGAAAATAATTATAAGGGCATTCCGCCACCTCTAACAAAAGTATATCAATCTACAGTAGATGTGACACAGATTTTACAATGTTTCATTAGACATTAGCCTAACCTAACAACTATCTTGTCTGGACTGTGGGGACAAGAGTTATATATAGGAAACAGGAAATAATCACCTTGAAAATGATGATGTAAAACATAAACTTAAGTACTCATAAAATAATATGGGTCCCAGTGATTATAGAAAAGGCTTATCTGAATGTAGAGCGAAGTATTGAAGAAGTTGAGTGGAGGATATAGCAGATAATTGATGATCACTAATATTGGATGTTGGCAGCAAGTGAGGTCTCGTTTGTTTACATACGGGACCTCGGTTACGAATCTTTATGTCTTAACTAAGGGGTTATATTTTTCAAATCTATCTTATACTCAAGGTACACTCATACATTCGCATATACATTGATCAACACCAGTAAATTAAATTGGACACTATAATGTATGAATGTAATATTTAAACTACATACTAACGAAAGAACTTATATTATTGTTACCAAAGAAAACGTATTGGAGAATAAATCAAGGTAGACTTAAATAATGTCAAGTTATGACACACTACCACCACAAAGATGGAATATCCAAATCTTATCCCGGCCGATGAAGGGCCTAAATACTAAACTTAAAGGTACTGAAATATCAGTCTTAATCCAGGCTACGAGCAATATCAATATTTACAATTACTTAAAATTAATTCTTAATCCAGGCTAGGATAGATCAATACTTATAATCTCATAATCTTAATCCAGGCTAGGGTACATACTGTATATATACAATTTATAGGTTACAGTTGGCCAGAATCTATTTTATTCCGCCATAAAGAAGCAGCGCGTAACGCGGCTTGACGGGAGGGACGTAACTCAATATCGCTCACCTCCCTATCAACGCCTAATGCGTTAAGAGGGAGATCTTGAGTCGACGGTTCATCGGAAGGGGCCATGCACTGACCTACTGCCTGTTCTAAGGGGTACAACCTAACAATGGGGCAAGTGGTGACACCTGTACTCGTCTTAAGATGGCGCTACCCGACTTATTCTATCCATGCCCGCCTCTAGGCCAGTGATTTTCCCAAATTTCCACATTAGCCGAGGACTGTCGTCATGTATTAGGACAACATCCCCTAACTTTGGCCATGATTTACCTTCAGTCCCCAAGTGACACTGATGCGCCTCTCTCAATGCCAAGAGGTAGTCAGACTGCTAACGTTTCCAGATATCTTTTGACAATTTATTCATATAGTGATATCTGGCAGTCATAACATTATCCCTGCAGAATGACGGATCTGTCAATTCCTCATCGGCTATCGCTTCTTTCGGGAATGATTTTAATCGTCTGCCCATTAGCATGTGAGATGGCGTAATAGCATTCACATCGTTTAGTTCACCCGAGACATAACCAAAAGGTCGGTCAATTACACAGGCTTCAATTTCACATAGAATAGCTTGCAGCTCTTCTAACGTTACCGATGCTCTACCGAGAACCTTTTTTAATCCGGCTTTTACTATCCCGATTGCCCTTTCCCAAATGGCACCGAACCAAGGAGCTCTGGCGGGGATAAAAAGCCACTCACAATGATGTTCTAGCATAAAATTCTGAATTACCGGATCTTTAGATATCTCGGCCAGCTGTTTGGCTGCACTAACAAATGTTGTCGCGTTATCGCGTAGAATTATTTGAGGAAAGCCCTGCCTACTAACAAACCGGCGGAACGTGTGCATAAAGCTTTCGCAAGACATGTTAGTTACTACAGTACTTCTAGGTGAATCGCCCTGGTGATGGCACAGGTGAACAATACAATGTAAGCCTTAATAGCGGGATTACCCTTTACTAATAATGCGCCAGAATAATCTATACCGGTGACTGAGAAAGGATCTTGAGGCTGTACTCTAATACTAGGCAAGGGAGGTGCATTCCTTGTTGAGTAGGATTTACCCTGAAGTCTCTTACATACTATACACTTTCGTAGTACCATTTTTACCGTCTGTCTCATGTGTGGGATCCACCATTTTTGGCGCAAATAAGCTACCACATGACCCACACCATAATGAGAACATACTATATGACTTTTAACTATAAGCAAACACGTAATTGTATGGTTAGATGGTAGGAGGATAGGAAATGTTCCTGTCATCGCTGATAGTGGCCAACTGAATTCTACCCCTACATTTGATCACCCCACTGTCCACGAATAGTCCTAGCTGTGTCATGACATTAGTACCCGGTAAATTATGGTCGGTAGTGGTCAAGATGCTCCATTCACTCATATAGGACTCCCTTTGCACTGTCATAATCATTAATTTTTCAGCGGCTCTCATTTCACTAACTAGCAAGGAAGGGGTGTCAGTTAAGAACTCTCCCTTTACCTTTCGCCGCAAATTACATACATAACGGTTAACCCATGCAAGGACCCGTACTGCCTTATCATAGCTACTATATCTGTCCCACGCAATTGTGATGCCATCAATATCCTGAGTGACTACTGCTGCGGCCATTGCTTTTACGGGAAAGTCTACCTGAACTGGTACGGCTGTTGCTCTATCCTCTGGCCACTCTGTTGTGGAAGTTAGCCACGAAGGCCCCTGCCACCACAACGGAGAATCGGACAATTGTTTGGCGATAATGCCCCTAGTCAACAGGTCGCTCGGGTTATCCTTAGTGCATACATATCTTATAGTAGCATTGGGAAGTAGTCCATGGATCTCGTTCACTCTATTACTGACATACACGGGCAACATTTTCTGAGTGCGCAACCATGCAATCGCAATCTGACTATCGGACCACAAATATACATTATTGAATTCATGATGATCCTTGAGTGCCTCTGTAATTAATTGAACAAGACGTGCGGCTAGCAAAACCGCAGTCAACTCTAATTTAGGTACTGTCACAGTCTTGATGGGTGCTACTCGAGCCTTGGCAGCGACTAAAGCACTTTGGTCTCCATCATACAGGTACACTACAGCACCATACGCAGAGTTACTCGCATCACTAAACGCGTGTAATTCCACCTGTTTACTCAAGATGATTTGACGTGGGAAACTTATACTCTGACAATTGTCTAAATCTGCCTCCAGCGCTTGCCAGGTCCATTGTAAATCAGAATAACTGCGACCTGATGCTAACTGGCAATAAGATGCCAAGAGCACGACTGATCGGCAGCCATCCCATCATACGGTTCCAAAATGGACTTCAACTGCGGACTATTGGTCACCCACTCCCGTAAGTATAAGTGGGCTGACGAGAATGCACGCTGGAATTTCCAATAATCAGAGATAAGACTGTCTTCTGTGTCTGCGGTACCTTGAATGTTATCGATGTACAGGCCATTTTTTATTCGGCTGACGAGATTCACATCATTGAACTGCGTTAGTGTTTTAAGATAGTGGAATTCAATAGAAATGGTGAACAGGTAGCACCGAACAATACAACTTTGAAACGAAAAACATCACATGGCGAATCTACGTTAAAGGGGTCTCTAGGCCACAGAGAGCGTGTACTGTCTCTATCGCGTTTGTCCAAGTGGAGCATGAGGAACGCCTTCTCGATATCGCTTATAAACCCGTACGGCTTGCATCTAAACCTCAACATCACCTTCCCCAAATCTGGAACCAAAGTGGGTCCCATATACAGGCAATCATTGTGGCTTAAGGCCGAAGGTGATAATTTGGCCGAACAGTCAAACACGACATACATACATACATACATACATACAAGTTTAAAGACCGTTTGTCCACAGAGACTGTGGTTACAGTCTCACGTCCTAAATGGCAGCTTTCCAGGCGGCCTTGTCAAGGGCTGCCTCTGTTGTCAAGTTCTTTATTTTGAGATCGGACCGGAGTACCCGAGCCCACGTCATTTTAGGTCCACTCCTACGCGCAGCTCCCCCCAAGTTCACATATCCAGGGTACGAGGAAGCTCTCACCACCCTTAGCATACCTGCACTTTCAACCCACCACTACAACACACTCAAACAGTTTGCATCTAAGCTGCTTGTTCACCCACGACACAGAAACTTACTTCCACCAGACGCCCCTAGACCTACACGTGCAGCTCGTCATTTCAACACACTCCAACCAATAAGAGCAAGAACTGACAGATATAAAAATAGTCCTATCCCAACCATTGTTAATATTATTAATAATGTGTAATAACGGCCTGTCACACCATATATACGCGCCCACCTTTAATAATATATGCATACGTGTGTGTGCGTGTGTGTATTAGAATATAATTATGTATGTATTTGCTTGAGTTTGTTTATGTATATGTGTATATATGTATCTATGTATGTGCAGTATATGTGTATGTATGTGTGCGTATATGTGTATGTATGTATGCGTTATTTATGTATATATATATGTGTATAGTGTATACTGTTTGTGGTTCGAGCCCGGCTGAGAGTATCAGGTAGGATAAGAGAAGAGCATATATGCATGTAATGTGCATATATTTATGTATATGTATGTCTGTGTGTACGTGCTGTCAATGGTTCGAGCCCGGTTGAGAATATAAGGTATATAATATATATATGTACTGTACGTGTATTTATATTTATATGGTCATATGCACATATGTATGTAAATATACGTACATATGAGCGAGAACATATTGATCACTAGCGCAACTTCTGATTATAAATCTATGCATAAGCATTATCTATTATTAAGTGTTCGCGTATCTTCATCCATGTATTTCCACCCTTAACAATAGAACGCCCAGCTCTTCCATATTTCGCCTTCTGTCTCACACACACACACACACACACACACACTACCGAGGATTAACCTCCCATTGTAGTACCCGCACCCTCTTTACCTGACATTACCAAAACAGTTTCTGTATGTATGTATGTTTGTGTGCATACGTGAGCGTTTGTGTATACAGACATGTGCACACTTACTGCATGTTCTTATGTTCCTATATATGTATGTATATGTATGTGCGCACATACGTGTATATACGTATGTTCTGCATGTGAGTAAGTAAATAAATGTGTATATGTACTGTATATCACTTACTCTCATGGTTATTTTATGATAATTTGTATTCTGCACATGCATCATTATTGAATTTATTTATTTTGTTTGTAAACTAAGCTTACCATCCTCATATCTGTACATCTCATGTTCATCCACTAAATTGAAAAATGTGTATTTTCAGCTCATGAGGCTGCCATTCTTTAATAAACCGTTTATTATTATTATTATTATTATTATAAGTTCACAGTCCGGCATTTCTTCACCCAGTTCTGATCATCCATTCTCTCCACATCTCCAAACCAACCAAGTCGGCTCGTGCGCATCACTTCACTGATACTCCTAATGCCCAGACGCCTTCTCAATTCCTCACTCGATACCCTGTCCCTAAGATTAACCCCACACATCCATCTTACCATTCTCTTCTCATTCCGTTCCATTCTATTGACATCCTCCTCTTTAACCAGCCACGTCTCAGAGGCATAGGTCATCGCGCTCCTAACACACGAGGTATACACCTTCCCTTTAAGGTGGGGTGTGTTACGCTGGCCAGCTTGCCAGAATGTACTCGTACTCGCTAGCGCTTGCCAGGGCAGTGAAATGGGCTATAATAATCGTAGAACGATGTTCTTTCTTTCTTAGTGTTCATGTTGTCACAGACAGATCAGTGTTTGTCTTTATTCTTGTCTGTGACACTTGGAAGTATTTTATATCATTGATAGAGTATAAGATATGTAGTGTGAATTGCAAGGAGAGAGAGAGCGAAGGAGGCAGCGAGGTGGTAGTATGTGTGTGTGTATGTACGTGTGCATTCCTCGTTTGGGCGGTGCCACCCGCTCGTGATTGGCCGGCGGGCCTGGCCTGTCATATGACGCCTGCTCTTCATGACATAGTTGTCTGTGATTGGGCGCCGCTGTCTTAGCTAGGTAGTGGGGGGCTCCTTCCCGCGTGTCTCCTTAGAGCTTGGTATGTTGTGCTTGGTCCTAGACGTCCCTTGCAATCTGTCCCCCAATCTAACCCTCTTTACTGCTGTTTCTCTCTCTGAACTCCTTCCTTCCAATACTTCATATCTTTATTCAATTACTCATCCCTTCTGGTTCTGCATACGACTTCCATAGTCGGCCAGTCGTATTACCAGCACCAGTTCTCACATATATGTTTTGCACTAGCTTTAGGGATTATTAGAGTCATAGTCACATGGAGTCATATTATTGGGTGCTTCTAATTATTGGGTTGTTCTTTGTTACTATTTAATGCTAGACAGTGGAGGGTATCTTTGGTCGTTGTCTGAGTTATGTATATGGCAAGTCAGAGCCTGTATGACTTTGACGGAGCTAGGTAGCCTGTAACCCTTGTGCATATTTGCCTTTGCGAGCGTAGCAGTATACAAGCGAAGGGCTTTTGCCTACTCTTGCTTGTATGCTTGCTACCTCATTTTGTTGACCTTTGTGGAGCGCCAGGGTAAGACCAGATACTTGAGATCTGGACTTACCAAGAGAGCCTCCTAATCACTTAACCTAACATAAGGGAAATCTGTTCATGGGAGACAGTAGGCTACAAGCATGCTTGTGCTCTGCCTAGGCTCCTTGTACCTTTTATGCCGCTGCTAGACTTTATTAGTAAGAAAGACAGCATTGTGTTTATTAACTTTAACGACGTATGCTTTAGGAATTATTCACGTATTATTTTAGCCTAGGTTGATGCATGATGCACAACCCAGTTTGGCTGTTACTTTGGCTAAGGAAGTACTGTTTTTGAGTGGCTGTTATTAGTGCTGTCACAGAGTTGTTGCACTCCCTTGTTTTATATATATGTATCCTACTTGTTGATGATTTAAGATACACGCTTTGGTGTCCTGCCCCTGCATTATTTCTGTTCTATATTCGATGAGCATCTTAGAGCATCAGACGTTTTCAGAAGATTCCATATCTGTTTGCTGTAGGACTAGACTTCCAATGTTTTCATAGAGCATTGAAGAGTTTAGTGTTGAGTTCAGACTCACACTAAAGTGAACGTAAGCATATACTCCTTTATTAAATCTTGTTATAGTTTATTTAAGCATGTTATTACTTGAGAGCATTTTATTAACGTAAGTACTCCTGTTGTGAGTAGGCTTTGCCGTCACCGGAAAGCCTTTGTAGAAGTGCACTAAACCCAGTTAATTGATACCCCGTTATCCAGTAGATTAACTCTGGAGGGTTTAAGTGTTTTGTTCACCGGCTTAATAGTTCGAGGGTTTGGATTTAGCGTACCGTTGTTGCAGATATAGCCTATCTTCTAGTCCAATATTAAGTACCCTTGTTTATTTCGTTGTGCCGGTCGTAACAAATGGAGACCTTAGTCCAGTATATAGTGAACTGAATCTTGCATTTTTTTTTTTAGAAATCTTATTGCCATTTGGGGTTGAATATATTTCTCGCAGTGTTGGCAGTGGACATTGTTTTGAGGATATATGGAACTTGTTGGAGTTTATTGGTGTGACTTAAACCACTCCGATAGAACCGCATGGCTTGTCCTACAGTGACTCGCTAGGATCGCCAGGGCAGTGGATGTGGCTACAGTTGATGTATTGTTGTGTGCTTTATTTCATATGAAAGCTCGTGTCATGGGCAGTCCAGAAAGGCTGTTTGTTTTCACCCATGTCAAGGCTTTATATATTTAATTTCAAAGTATGTGTTTTATCATTAAGTAGTAATGATAGGATTTGAGAGAGAGAGAGAGAGAGTAGAACAGAGTGTGGGGAGGCGCGCAGTGTTTTGCTATACTCGATGACGTCATAGCTGGCTGGCCTCGTGGGGATTCGTTGGAGGAGTTTTTTACCATGCTTGATGACGTCATGTTTAGCTAGCTTATTTAGCATTGGCTAGAGGACTTGTTACCGCTTTTCCTACGCGGTTCGAACTAGTGCTAGTATATATACTGCTCTCTGGCCACTCTCTCCCTCAGATCTGGTTTCTAGAACGCATCCCTCTTATCCCTTTGATACCTGTCCTCCTTGGTGCACCTGAGAACCTTTTCCTCTGCCTATCTCTCTCATTTTCCATATCTTTCACCACCTTTTATTAATATTATACCGCCTCTGGTTAACTCTGCATAATCAGCTTCATGCTGGCCAGTTGTATTGTGCGCTAAGGTCTTATATAACCCATGTATGTTTAGTTGTTAAGATAAGTTGATCACGAAGCATTGGTTGGCATTCATATTGTTCAGTACTGCTTCCTATAATTATTAGTGTTCTGCTAGATTAGATAATGCTAGACTAGGAGTCTGATACTAAAAGGTATTGTTTCCGATGAGTGCTGGCTTTAGTTAAAAGCTGCACGACATACCTGAGAACTGGAGTTGATTGGGTAAATTCTAGTCTGTGTGCCATTGAGAGTAGAGCATGCACGAATCAGGGCTTTTTGCCTATACCATTCTGCACTGTTCTAGGCTCGATTGTTTGTCTTTGAGGTACGCCAGGAGAACGCTTAATACTTCGGTATTAAGGTTTCTCAAGAGAGCTACTCTTCCCTATAACGAAATATATGATGCACAAACTTGAGATTTGCACTAGGCTATGCGGCATGCCATGCGCACCAGTATCTCGTATCATTGACTCTAGCTAGACTTTATCAGTCATAGTAGACATTAAGTATATTAAACCAATTACTCTTATTATGCATACCCGTTTATGATTACACAAGCATTTCGCAGCCTAGTTTGATGTATTGAGACACAAACGACTTAGGCTCTTTTTGTTGATAGGAATACTGCATTGTTGTGGCGAGTATTATTATTGTTGTAGCGTTTAGGATATTCTTGGCTCCGACTGCATTATATATCCTGCCTTTTTGTGTGCATAGCCTGCACGAGCATTGTTCCGCTGCCTGCCTTTTTGGGTTCCATTTCCGATTCGAGCATCATGATAGCATCTAACATTTAAAGAAGATTCCTTGTTGGTGTTGAAGGACTTTAGTGCACTTTCTTTCATGCAGGAGTGCCTGACATTTATTGATTAAAGTAACGTAAGCTGTAACTTCTCTTACCACCTTACTTTGCATACCATAACCAAGCACCTTCGGTTATAGGTAGTAATAGGCTGTTTTCACATAACATTAAGCCTAGAGTAGACGCACATTTATTGAGAGTTTGATAACCTATTATTGCATATAGAACTCTGGAGAGTATTTGTGTTCTTTGTTCACTGGGAATATACATCAGAGGTTGGATCTAGCGCTTTCCGTTGTAGCATTTATGCCATTACTAGTCCAATGAATAAGAGCCCTGATATATTTGAACCTCAGTCGTAACAAATGGCGTCCTTACCTAGGATTTGGTGAACCTACATTTATTAGCAGGGAACATTTGTTGTTTTGGGGAATATTTTGGCGGGGATCAGCAAGATTTTTTTTTGTTTTGCAACATAGTATAGCCCTTGAGTATTTCCGAGAATTTTTGTGTGTATATTGAGGTATAAGAGTTTGGGGTGCTTCTTTTCTGAATATTGAGGTGAGAAATGTTTGTGAGCATCATGTCTTATACCGGATCAGAGGAGAATGGAGACACAGTACGTAATGTCGAAACTGAGGAACAGCAGTATGATGAAATGGTTAATCAGGTGAACTGTGAGGAGGATGCTAGGATATTTTTGCAATGGCCTGTTACTGCCGAGCGGTTGGAGGGTATGGATCGGTACGTTCTCCAATGCCTGGCCACAGCTATCGGTCATGCGGGTACTAGCAGCATGACCAGGGATAACTTGATAGCGTGTGTACTGGGCAGGGTGACTGGTGAGCGAGATGGGTTGAGTGCTCAGAGCCCTTCGGCCATGCTTCCCCTACACTCGACTCCCAGCCATCCCAGTGGTTTGCCGACCCCGGGTACGCTTCCACAGTTGGGTGGTGACTGGAAGGGTTGGTTGCCCCTGGGGGGACCACCGGTAATTTCAAACATTGTAGCACCTTCACCTCCTCAGGGGTTAACTCCAGAATTATTACTTCCGCTCGAATTAGCTAAGCTTCAGCATCAGCAGCAAATAGAATCAGCTAAGATCGAAGAGAGAAAGGCTATCAGGGTATTTGAGCTTCAGCAGCAAATAGAGCTAGCAAAAATCCAAGCTGATTTAGAGTCGACCAGGTACTGTGCCGACATGGACGTAGAGAAGTCGCGAGTAGAGACAACGGGACAGCGACTTGGGGCTGGTAACCGTGCTCATGATCAATCTCTCTCGCACTTATTGAAACTGGTTCCGGTGTTTGATGAGAGTGGTATAACAGAATTTTTCGCACGCTTTGAGAAGAAGTGCCAGGAACACCAGTGGCCAGAGAATAAATGGGCAGCACTTGTATCCTCTAGATTAATAGGCAAGGGTCTTAAAGCCTATGATGCGTTACCTTTGGAGTCATGTATTGTGTATGAGGATCTCAAGGAGGCTGTCCTGAGGGCTTACGAACTGCAACCAGAAACGTACCGTTTGAAGTTCCGGGGTGTAACTAAGGGAAGAAATAGCACCTTTTTGGAACACGCCCGGGACTTGTCCGATGCTATGGGGAACTGGCTCCGATCTGAGAAGGTAACAACATTTGATGGAGTTAAGCAGTTAATGATGTTGGAGCAGTTCTTTAACCCTCCTCTAGCGGGTGCTCTGTGGCCGTTTTGGGCCTTTCCGGGCCGTTCTGACTGCTATATCAACCATCAGTATGAAAGGAACTGTATTGCGCCGAAAACTAGGTGGAAATCGCTACACAATGACGCCACATACAGCTACGTAGCACTCGTGGAGCACTGACAGTGTTACCTCGAAGATGGAAGTTTAGCTGATTTTGCTACCTTGCTCACTTTTAGCGAACTATTGGTTACACTGTCATCCTCACGCGCGGTGGGGGAACGCGGTTAGTGTGGGCCGGGAGGCCACAGATGTCGGACGTATGGATCATTACTATCCCACCCATTTTCACTCGATTTCAACCCTTTTTTCACCCGTTTTTTGCCAGTTTTTTCAACTCGACTTATGTTGCGAGCCGCTCTTTAAGGGTTAACCTAACAAGTGCGCATGGGGGTAATTGGAATCGTCCCCCTGTGCTGACGTATTTGAGGTGTTTCCGTCACTAAAATATTCATTGTACCATTAATAGCATTAATACTTATCCATATGCGCCTATTATGGGTTGATTATAAAGGTATTAACCTGAAACAACAATAAAACGAGTGAAAACAGCGTTTGGATGGTCAAAATCGGAGATATAGCCCGCGAGTTGTATAATGTATGGGTGAGGCAAGCTGCTTTCCCGCCAATTTCCCCCAAGGCCACTGAGACACAGTCGATCGATACTCTCTCTCTCTCTCTCTTGCACTCGCTTGCCATCAGTGATGACAACACCCTGCTTGCAACTCGCTAATGTTAGCACGAAAATATACCTCAGAATAAGGGAATAACAGGGAAAATAGGTGATAACTGAAAGAGAGGAGGAAAGTGGGGAAGGAGGGGAGGTAGAGGACTGAGATTTTGCATGGCCCAGGGGCCAAAAAAAAAAAAAAAAAAAAAAAAATTTCGATGTCAAAAGTTGATTTTTTTGTTCACTCACTCTTAAGAGTCTCCCCGCAGTCCGCCGGGGGAACTCTTAAGAGTCTCCCCACAGTTCCCGGTTTAAGAGCACGGGCGGTGATCTAATTTTGAACTTAAAGGAGAAAAACCCAAGAACTCTAGTCGAAGCAGCAGAAATGGCTGATCGACGGCTGTCGTTGATTCGGGGTTGCGGGTCCTCACAGAAGTATGATGCAAGTGCTAGGGACCATTATCCTCCCCCTCCCCGTAGCAATGACACATTTAAACAAAAGAGCAATGAAACTAAAACTGAATTCAAACCTAACACCACGCCGTATGAGAAAAGTCAGGGGCCTTTTACATCACAGTATAAGCCGAAACCGAAATTTATGTGTTTTAAGTGCCACCAGGAGGGTCATAAGGCAAATGAGTGCCCTAGTCGACCTCCTCCGGCAGCCGTGTCTTTTGCTCACGGCATTGGAGTGTTCAAGAGGACATCAGAGTTTGTTAGAGGCAATTCTTCCGAGGTAAATACACTGCCAGTGCAGAAGGATCCGGAAGGCTTATTCCCTGTCCGTGATGCCTTTAGTGACCACAGGGGACTCGGTTGTGTGGAGTGGGGGGGTAGAAGACATGAGGTGAGAATTTTGCGTGACACTGGGGCATCGCAAACATTGTTGAGGAATTTCACTGGTAAACCTGTAAATACGGCGCGGGTGGTTGTGGTTCAGGGGGTTAATGCAACAAGGTCATACCTGCTTGTAAGAATGAAGATGTAAGTTGATGGTGTGACTCGTGGCCTGGATGTAGGAATTGTGGAGAAGTTACCTGTTGGGGGCGTCGACCTCCTTCTCGGCAACGACTTTGCGGGGCCTACTTCTGAGGCTCCACCCTTGGTCGTTGCCGAGAAGCCGGCCAACGTGAATAGGGAGGAGCAGGAGTGGGTTGAGAAGTGTCCGGTGCAACCTATGGCGTGTGTTGTCACCAGAGATCTTGCATCCAGGGAGTCGCATTCTGGTCAACAGTCTTTAGACAAGCGGAGGAAAGGTACCGAGAAGGCGTTGGAAGTTGATGCGGTTGAGAGTTTAGTATCAACGGATATTCTCGGGGACTCATTATTAGGACCAATTTTCGAGTCTGGAGAAGACCTATTAACTGTTAGTAAGAAGGCAGAGGATGGCCTTAAAAAGACGAAGAGACAGCAACGATACACAGAGAGAGAGCAACGGGAGGCTAAATTCAGTGTAGGAGGGGGGCATGAGAGTCGCAAACACTTAGATAAGCTTGCTCCTTCGGACATTCGTAAATTGCAATTAGAAGACCCGGAGGTTCTTGAATGTGGTACCGGAGCTGTCGAGTTGAAGGAGGACAGTGATGCACAGTCGGGAGATTTTTACAAGTATCCCCTGACCATCATGGAGGTAGCAACAATGGACCCTGACGCGTACCCTATGAGAAATGGGTCAGCGAAGACGGTGGTCCGAAACTTGCTAGTGTATTTTTCCCGGTATGGTTACCCGCAGGTAATTCAGTCAGACCAAGGATCCAACTTCACTTCTAGCCTCTTTGTTCAAGCAATGCCGCAGCATGGGATTGTTACGGTTGTGTCATCTGCGTATCATCCGGAGAGCCAGGGTGTGTTAGAGCGATGGCACTCAGCCTTGGAATCTGTGCTTCGTTGTTGTTGCTTTGAGAGTGGGAATGGATGGGATCTTGGCCTGCCATGTGTTTTATTTGCTGCACGGGAGGTACCTGGGGAAAGTTTGGGATTCAGCCCTAATGAGCTCGTCTTTGGACACCGTGTCAGAGGGCCTCTCCATATGGTTGAAGAAATATGGGAGTGCAGAAAAACCTTGTTCTATGCTCAAGTATGTCCTCGACAGTCGAGAACGGATGTTGCGCAGTCTGGAGTTGGCTGGCCGTAATTTGACTAGCTCTCAGGCCCTCATGAAGGACAGGTACGACCTCAAGCTTAAACTCAGGGAGTTTCACGTGGGTCAGGTGTTGATTCTACTGCCCCTTGTAGGTCATCCCTTATCCGCGAAGTACACTGGTCCTTATAGGGTGGTTGAGAGGCTATCGGGGACCTGGATTGCTTGGTAGCCACTCCAGACAGACGGAAGCGCAATCAGTTATGTCACGTTAATCTCATGAAGGAGTATGTGAGGTACCCCCCTGAGCCTCTCACTGTGCCTGTGATGACGTTTAGCAGTCAAGGTGGAGAAGGAGAACGGGACAGTCAAGCTCAGGTGGAGGATAACTGGAAGGATAAGAAATTCAAATGGGCACCTGAGTGTGAGAAGGCGTTTGGAGTAGTAAAACACCTGTTGTATTCACTCACCCGATCCTCAGGGCCCCTGACTTTAGCCTACCTTTCCAACTAGCAACGGATGCTAGTGGTGTGGGGGCTGGTGCCGTCCTTGTGGAAAAGGACGATGATGGGCTGGAGCATCCTGTTAGTTTCTGCTCGGAGAAGTTCAATTCAGCCCAGGGAAGCTGCTCTGTTGTCGAGAGGGAGCTGCTGGCAGTTGTGCTTGCACTGAGGCATTTCGAGGTCTATGTTCCAGCCTATGGTCCGGTCGTTGTAGTTTACACAGATCATCACCCTCTCAAGTTCTTGGACCAGTTTCACAATCGGAATATGAGGCTGACCAGGTGGTCGCTAATGTTACGGGAGTATAGCCTGGACATACGCCATATTGCCGGTTGTGACAACGTGGTTGCAGATTGTCTTTCAAGGGTGTATGATCCTGGGTAGATTGACACGGGTAGCCTCCTGCTTTAGTTTGAATAGTATTTTGCGCTTGGTGCATGTTGGCTCGCGGCTGTAGTCCAGCGTATTGGGTTGTAAAGCAGGAGTTGAGCGTTTGGTATAGAAGAAAAAACTAGGCTTGCCCCTATAGTGCAGCCGAAATAAACAAATTCAAAATATAAAAATCAAATTAAAACTCTTTCTTTGATAGTTGAATTTTTTCAGTATGTTATAGCAGTAATTCTGAGTTGCACTCCTCTCAGAATGCTGGGCTAGAGAAGCTCGCTCTTGAGGAGCATATCTACATATGATTTAACCTATTGTGTTGGGAAGGGTTATAATTTTGTAAAATGTTTTGTTGAGAACTGTGCCAGATATTTTACTGCCGCTGGGTGATGGGAAGTAGAGATATAGTATGGGTTCTAACAATCAGATTATTGTGAGCCTTGGGCCTCTGAGAAAAATCTTGGGGGGGGTGTGACGTTAACCACTCCGTTAGAACCGCATGGCTTGTCCTACAGTGACTCGCTAGGATCGCCAGGGCAGTGGATGTGGCTACAGTTGATGTATTGTTGTGTGCTTTATTTCATATGAAATTTTGTGTCATGGGAAGTCCAGAAAGGCTCTTTGTTTTCACCCATGTCAAGGCTTTATATATTTAATTTCAAAGTATATGTTTTATCATTAAGTAGTAATGATAGGATTTGAGAGAGAGAGAGAGAGAGAGAGAGTAGAACAGAGTGTGGGGTGGCGCGCAGTGTTTTGCTATACTCGATGACGTCATAGCTGGCTGGCCTCGTGGGGATTCGTTGGAGAAGTTTTTTACCATGCTTGATGACGTCATGTTTAGCTAGCTTCTTTAGCATTGGCTAGAGGACTTGTTACCGCTTTTCCTACGTGGTTCGAACTAGTGCTAGTATATATACTGCTCTCTGGCCACTCTCTCCCTCAGATCTGGTTTCTAGAACGCATCCCTCTTATCCCTTTGATACCTGTCCCACCTTGGTGCACCTGAGAACCTTTTCCTCTGCCTATCTCTCTCATTTTCCATATCTTTCACCACCTTTTATTAATATTATACCCCCTCTGGTTAACTCTGCATAATCAGCTTCATGCTGGCCAGTTGTATTGTGCGTTAAGGTCTTATATAACCCATGTATGTTTAGTTGTTAAGATAAGTTGATCACGAAGCATTGGTTGGCATTCATATTGTTCAGTACTGCTTCCTATAATTATTAGTGTTCTGCTAGATTAGATAATGCTAGACTAGGAGTCTGATACTATAATGTATTGTTTCCGATGAGTGCTGGCTTTAGTTAAAAGCTGTACGACATACCTGAGAACTGGAGTTGATTGGGTAAATTCTAGTCTGTGTGCCATTGAGAGTAGAGCATGCACGAATCAGGGCTTTTTGCCTATACCATTCTGCACTGTTCTAGGCTCGATTGTTTGTCTATGAGGTACGCCAGGAGAACGCTTACTACTTCGGTATTAAGGTTTCTCAAGAGAGCTACCCTTCCCTATAACGTAATATATGACGCACAGACTTGAGATTTGCACTAGGCTATGCGGCATGCCATGCGCACCAGTATCTCGTATCATTGACTCTAGCTAGACTTTATCAGTCATAGTAGACATTAAGTATATTAAACCAATTACTCTTATTATGCATACCCGTTTATGATTACACAAGCATTTCGCAGCCTAGTTTGATGTATTGAGACACAAACGACTTAGGCTCTTTTTGTTGATAGGAATACTGCATTGTTGTGGCGAGTATTATTGTTGTAGCGTTTAGGATATTCTTGGCTCCGACTGCATTATATATCCTGCCTTTTTGTGTGCATAGCCTGCACGAGCATTGTTCCGCTGCCTGCCTTTTTGGGTTCCATTTCCGATTCGAGCATCTTGATAGCATCTAACATTTAAAGAAGATTCCTTGTTGGTGTTGAAGGACTTTAGTGCACTTTCTTTCATGCAGGAGTGCCTGACATTTATTGATTAAAGTAACGTAAGCTGTAACTTCTCTTACCACCTTACTTTGCATACCATAACCAAGCACCTTCGTTTATAGGTAGTAATAGGCTGTTTTCACATAACATTAAGCCTAGAGTAGACGCACATTTATTGAGAGTTTGATAACCTATTATTGCATATAGAACTCTGGAGAGTATTTGTGTTCTTTGTTCACTGGGAATATACATCAGAGGTTGGATCTAGCGCTTTCCGTTGTAGCATTTATGCCATTACTAGTCCAATGAATAAGAGCCCTGATATATTTGAACCTCAGTCGTAACATTGGTGACCTAGTATTGCACTTAAAAACATCTTCGAATATTTTTTGTGAATAAAGCTACGCGAGAGTTTGGCTACTTTTGTCTTGACTTGGGATTTTTTTTTTTTGACTCCATCATGTCACTGGACGGGTCTGAGCATAGTGAGGGCACAGTGCGAGAGACAGGCGAGGAGGTGGAGAAGGTGGAGTTGTTAGACGGCGTTCGGGTGGTGAACGATGAGGAGGATGCTCGGAGGTTTTTGGAGGAGCCTGTGACGACGGACCAGGTGTCAGGGCTGGACCGGTACGGACTGCAGTGTATACCCTCGGTCTTAGGGTTTTCTGGTACTAGCGGTTTGTCGAGAAGTAAGCTGGTTACCTGTGTGCTGGGTGGGGTGCATGGGGGTTCGGGTGGAGCGGGAGCTGGGGCACTTTCGTCCCAGCCCCCATTCCACTCAACTCCTCGGGTTCCGGAGCCGAGTACGTTCCCGCAAGCCGATGTCCGCTGGCGGTTGGGTATGCCTCTAGGTGACTCATGGGGTGGGTCCCCAATAGTAGCACCCCCTCTTCAAAGTTTGTCCCCCGAGATGTTGCTTCAGCTCGAGCTCGTCAAACTTAAGCAACAGACTGAGCTCGAGCAGCAGAGGGCTGAGCTCGAGCAGCGAAAGCATGAGGCTGAGCTCAGGCAGTGCGAGTCTGAGCTCAAGTATAGGTATCAGGCTGAGTCTGCAAGGTATTGTGCCGATATTGACCTAGAGAAAACTCGTGTAGAGGTGACGAGAAACCGGGTCGTCCAGGGGGGTCGACCCCATGACCAGTCTCTGTCGCATTTACTAAAGTTGGTTCCAGTGTTTGATGAGTCAGGAGTTATAGAATTCTTTCTCCGTTTTGAGAAAAAGTGCCGGGAGCACCAATGGCCCGAGGAGAAGTGGGCAGCCCTTGTTTCGTCACGATTGACGGGGAAAGCACTCAAGGCGTACAATGCTTTACCCCTAGAGTCTTGCATTGACTACGAGGTGTTGAAAGAGGCTGTCCTGAGACCTATAGGCTGAAGTTTAGGGCTGTTCCTAAGAGAAAGGAGAGTACTTTCCAGGAACACGCTAGAGAGCTGTCAGATGCATTTGAGAATTGGTTAAGGTCGGAGAAGGCAACTACTTTTGATGCAGTGAAGCAATTAGTGTTGTTAGAATTTGTTTTCAAATGTACTGGCAGTGACTTGACTCTTAACCTGAAAGAAAACCAACCTAAAACTCTGCAGGAGGCGGCTGAGCTGGCTGACCTCAGGTTGTCATTGATTCGTGGGTGCGGGTCTGCACAGAGAGCTGAGGCAGGTAACCAGGGGCGTACCACTCCACCCCCCCGAATTAAGGACACAACTAATTACCCATTTAAGAGTACGGGCGCCAATTTTGATCCCAAGTCAAAATCCTTTCCCGTTAAAGAAAGGCCAGGGCCCTTCCTCACCTCAGAGGAAGTCGAAGAGCGAAGTGGAGTGTTTCAAGTGTCATGAGAAGGGGCATATTGCGCACTCATGTCCGAGCACACCGCCTACAGCAGTGGTGTCACTAGTGAGCAACATCGGTGTGTCTTTGAAGTCTTCCGCGTTTACCCGGGGTAATATGTCGGTTGCAAAGTCACAGTCGGTGCAGAAGCAGCAGGAGGGCTCGTCACCCTTCCGAGATGCTTTTTGCGGTCATAGGGGGCACGGCACTGTGAGGTGGGATGGTGTGGAGCATAGGCTTGAGTTACTGCGTGATACGGGCGCTTCCCCGACACTTATTAACAACTTCACTGGCAAGCCTATTAACGCGGCTCGGGTTGTGGTGGTTCAAGGTATCAATGCTACGCGGTCTTACCCGCTGGTCAGAGTGGAGCTTGAGGTGGATGGTGTAACGCGGGAGTTGGGTGTGGGTGTTGTGGAGAAATTGCCAGTTGAGGGGGTCGACCTCCTTCTCGGTAACGACTTTTCGGTGCCTACTTCCGAGGTTCCACCCTTAGTCGTTGCCGAGAGGGCGGCCGACATGAGTAGGGAGGAGCAAGAGGGGCTCGAGAGATCTCAGTCCGCTCAGGTGTCACAGCCTAGTACCCAGGTTTCAGACCAGCGGAGGAAGGGTCGGAAGGAGAAAGTCGAGGCTGGTGGTCGGGTTGAGAGTTTGGACCCAGCGACACTCCTTGGTGACTCGGTTACTTGCACCAAATTTGAGCTCCGGAGTGGCCCCAGAACCTGTTCCCCCTAGTGACATGGTAGGGCGTGATGGCACTCCGCGACAGAGTAGTTCCCAGGTGCAACTAGAAGATCTTAGTCTTGAGAGTTGTGGCAACGGGGCTATTGAACTCGATGAGGACGGGGAAGCATGTCATGTGAACCTGTTGAAGGAGTTTGTGAGGCAACCACCTGAGCAGCCTACTGTCCCTGTGTTGGTCTGCAGCGGCCAAGGTGGAGAAGGAGAGGGGGGCAGTGAGGCACAGGTGGTGAAAAGTTGGGATTGTCATGTCTCGGCGGATCAGTGGGCGGGGAACACGAGTCAGGTGGCTGTGGAAGCGCTTGAGCACCTGCCTGAGCAGCAGTGTGCAGCGATCCAGCACCTGCTCGGTTCATACCCCACTGTTTGTGCCGAGCACCCAGGCCTCACAACTCATGCGGTGCACGATGTTCCGCTGGCAGGTCACTTGGGTGTGAGTAAACCGTTGGCCTCGTTGTTGAAGCTGTTCATGGTGGGCGACGAGCCTTTGGTTGTCAGGTCAGGGTCGACCCATGGCTGCTAAGGGTGGTGGTCAGTATCAGGACATTAAGCAGATTGGTGAGGGTAACTATGGACTAGATACGCCCGATCGTCGCATAGCCTCCCAATGCTGCTTTAGTAAAATGCAACAGCCCTACCATAGACCGACTGTATCTGGCCGTGGCGCTGAAGGCGGTGATGCTGCGCAGGCAGATGTAGTCGCAAGGAATACGGGGGTGCGCATGTACGGTATCGGCGGGGAAGCATTGGCAATTATGAACTGTGGGAGTGACTGCACAGGTGGTACAGATTGTCCCTCTCATGACCTGGCTGTTCAAGGGACAAAGGTGGAGAAGGAGGGAGACTATAGTGTAGAAACTGCGGTCCCGGCTGGGTTGTGGGAGGGCAATAAGCATGTTGTTCTTCGAGATAAGTTGCAACCTCTTGTTCCTAAGCGTCAAGAGAAGTTGTTTACTAGGCTGTGGCAGTACGTCCACATGTTTGTTGATTCTCCAGGCCTGATGTACGGGGTGGCACCCGACATGGAGGCTCATGGAGTTAGTGCAAGGCTCAGATTGGCTCCCTACCGTATAAATCCTGCTCGACAGCCTGTTGTAAAAGCAGAGCTGACTACATGTTGGAAAAGGGTCTGAGGGATAAGGGATATCGTGAGTGGTCGTTGCAAGTGACTTTGCAACCTGAGTTGAGTTGCAAGATCCGTGTTTGTGTTGATTGCAAGAGTGTTGGTGCATCATCCCTGACAGACGCCTATACCTTATCCAGAGTTGACGACCCCATAGACCGCATCGGGGCTTCCTCGTTTATCACTAAGGTAGAAATAGTGAAAGGTTATTGGCAGGTCCCGTTGCCGGAGAGAGCGAAGAGAAGGGCCAGTCTTGTGATGGACTGGGCAGTTTATCAGTGTCAGGTGTTGTTTTGCTGCCGGAACACAAGTTGGATGTGTGGCATGTTAAGGGCACTGATAATGTTCTGGCTGATTCTTTGTCACGGGAGGGTATGTTTTAAGGAGCACCCCCGCCGTTCAGTCAGTGTTGGTTTGAGAGTGGAGAAAAATTAGGCTTGGCCCTGTAGTGCAAAGCCGCCAAAAACACTATTAAAAAAATCCAAAAACTTACATAAAAACTCTTTCTTTTTGATAGTATATGAGTGCAGTATGTTACAGCAAGAATCTAAGACATTCTGAGTTTTTGTCTTAGTAAGCTAGGCTTCGTGAAGCTTGCTCGTTGAGCGTAATATTGTTAATTGATACTATTATTTTGGGGAAGTGTTGTGTAGATTTTTTTTATATAATAAAGTGTTTTATGTTTGTGATTGTGCCTTGTTTTCACAACTTGGGGGAGTAGCTGGGTGTTGCGGGGTTTGTGGGCATTCTGTCTGGTCAGATGTGGTGTTTACCTGAGGTTAAAACGTCCCACATCTTGGGCGGGGTGTTACGCTGGCCAGCTTGCCAGAATGTACTCGTCCTCGCTAGCGCTCGCCAGGGCAGTGAAATGGGCTATAATAATCATAGAACGATGTTCTTTCTTTCTTAGTGTTCATGTTGTCACAGACAGATCAGTGTTTGTCTTTATTCTTGTCTGTGACACTTGGAAGTATTTTATATCATTGATAGAGTATAAGATATGTAGTGTGAATTGCAAGGAGAGAGAGAGCGAAGGAGGCAGCGAGGTGGTAGTATGTGCGTGTGTATGTACGTGTGCATTCCTCGTTTGGGCGGTGCCACCCGCTCGTATTTGGCCGGCGGGCCTGGCCAGTCATATGACGCCTGCTCTTCATGACATAGTTGTCTGTGATTGTGGGCCGCTGTCTTAGCTAGGTAGTGGGGGGCTCCTTCATGTGTGTCTCCTTAGAGCTTGGTATGTTGTGCTTGGTCCTAGACGTCCCTTGCAATCTGTCCCCCAATCTAACCCTCTTTACTGCTGTTTCTCTCTCTGAACTCCTTCCTTCCAATACTTCTTATCTTTATTCAATTACTTATCCCTTCTGGTTCTGCATACGACTTCCATAGTCGGCCAGTCGTATTACCAGCACCAGTTCTCACATATATGTTTTGCACTAGCTTTAGGGATTATTAGAGTCATAGTCACAGGGAGTCATATTATTGGGTGCTTCTAATTATTGGGTTGTTTTTTGTTACTATTTAATGCTAGGCAGTGGAGGGTATCTTTGGTCGTTGTCTGAGTTATGTATATGGCAAGTCAGAGCCTGTATGACTTCGACGGAGCGTGGTAGCCGGTAACACTTGTGCATATTTTTCCTTTGCGAGCGTAGCAGTATACAAGCGAAGCGCTTTTGCCTTCTCTTGCTTGTATGCTTGCTACCTCATTTTGTTGACCTTTGTGGAGCGCCAGGGTAAGACCGGATACTTGAGATCTGGACTTACCAAGAGAGCCTCCTAGTCACTTAACGTAACATAAGGGAAATGTGTTCAGGGGAGACAGTAGGCTACGAGCATGCTTGCGCTCTGCCTAGGCTCCTTGTACCTTTTATGCCACTGCTAGACTTTATTAGTAAGAAAGACAGCATTGTGTTTATTAACTTTAGCGGCATATGCTTTAGGAATTATTCACGTATTATATTAGCCTAGGTTGATGCATTGTGCACAACCCAGTTTGGCTGTTACTTTGGCTAAGGAAGTACTGTTTTTGAGTGGCTGTTATTTAGTGCTGTCACAGAGTTGTTGCACTCCCTTGTTTTATATATATGTATCCTACTTGTTGGTGTATTTAAGATACACGCTTTGGTGTCCTGCCCCTGCATTATTTCTGTTCTATATTCGACGAGCATCTTAGAGCATCAGACGTTTTCAGAAGATTCCATATCTGTTTGCTGTAGGACTAGACTTCCAGTGTTTTCATAGAGCATTGAAGAGTTTAGTGTTGAGTTCAGACTCACACTAAAGTTAACGTAAGCATATACTCCTTTATTAAATCTTGTTATAGTTTATTTAAGCATTGTTATTACTTGAGAGCATTTTATTAACGTAAGTACTCCTGTTGTGAGTAGGCTTTGCCGTCACCGGAAAGCCTTTGTAGAAGTGCACTAAACCCAGTTAATTGATACCCCGTTATCCAGTAGATTAACTCTGGAGTGTTTAAGTGTTTTGTTCACCGGCTTAATAGTTCGAGGGTTTGGAATTAGCGTACCGTTGTTGCAGATATAGCCTATCTTCTAGTCCAATATTAAGTGCCCTTGTTTATTTCGTTGTGCCGGTCGTAACAGGTGGGAGCCCTATCATGGTCAGGAGTGGCAACAGCTCTCTAAACTCTCGCCAGCCACTTCTGACTCTAGCAATGGAACTAGCTTCAGTGCCACCTCCAGCGGAAACTGTATCGCCCAGGTAGCAGAACTTATTCACACACTCCAGCGTTACACTGTCGAAATCAACACTGACAGGCGGGTCATTTAATACCAAATATCCCTTGCACACTGCACATTCAAAGTCTATGATTCTTGTCAAAGGTCCTCTAGCTCCACTACATCTCTTGTGTACCCAGTCACTACAGACACAGCATTGAATTGAATTGCTTCCCACCCCCTTCCCACATACTGCGCATGGATAGTCGCCGCTTCTTTCCATAGCTCCATGCCCTACTCCACTAATCATGACCTTTGTTTTATCTATGTTACTCTTAGACCCTTATTTGCCATACCTTCCCTCCATCTTTTGAACTTCGCCTCAGCTTCCTGCGCACTATCTGCGATAAGAACTAGATCATCTGCATATAACATCTCCCATGGGAGTCCTGTCCTAAATTCCCTTGACAGAGCCTCCAGGACTAAGACAAACAGTAATGGGCTCAGAACTGAACCTTGGTGAACTCCAACTTTCACTGGGAACTCTTCACTCAGGCCCCCATTTACTCTAACTGCTGCCCATGACCCTTCATACATTCTCATTATCACACGCACCAGCCACTCTTCCACTCCAAGTTTTCTCATAGCCCACTGCACCACCTTCCTGGGCACCCGGTCGAAGGCCTTCTCCTGATCTACAAAAACTAGGTATAACTCCCTGTTTTTCTCTAAGTACCTCTCTTGCATTTGCCTAAGAGTGAAGATAGCATCAGTTGTGCCACGTCCCGGCATAAATCCAAACTGCATGTCACTGATAGCAACACTTTCCCTGATCATGCATTCAAAGACCCTTTCGCTGACTTTCATGACTAGATCGAGCATTTTCAAACCCCGATAATTTTCCCTGTCTAAGGAGTCACCCTTGCCTTTATATATATTTATTATAACACTTTCCTGCCAAGCATCGGGAATTTTTTCCTCCTTTATGATAGCATTAATCAGCTCTGTGACCAATTTTACCACAATATCTCCAGCTGCTTTTAGCATCTCAGCGACAATGCCGGAGCTCCCAGTGGCTTTTCCTGACTTCATTTTATCTATGGCACTTTTAACAGCGTCATACCCTATCAAAGGCGGAGGGCCTTGTACTGGGACTACAGTGCTAAGATGTTCCCTGTTCCATTCAAACTCCACATTAAGCAGTCTTTCATAATGCTCCTTCCACGCCTCTCTGATTTCTTTTTCTGTGTAAACAGTCATGCCACTATAATTATTTATGCATCTTACACCCACGACGTCCTGGCTACTGTCCCTTACATTCTTTGCTAATTTATAAACTCCATTGGTATTATTAGTGCTGGAAACTTGTTCAATTACGCTATCCTGTATGTTTTTTTTTTGCCCTGTAGACCTCTCTTCTAGCATTACGTTTGGCGGACAGGTATTCTTCCTTGCTGCCACCTTCCTTCCATACTTTGAAACATCTCTTCTTCTCTCTGACTGCAGCTTCGACATCGTTGTTCCACCACCAGGAGAACTTATGTCTGGGTGGCCCCAGATGTATGGGAGTAGTTTTGCTGTCGCATTCAACCCCGTGGTGGGCAAGATAATGTGTAGGCGAATCGGTGATAATATCCTCATCCGTGGACTCTATGAACCCGCGATTTAGCTGATCTTTAACAACATTACAGTACTGCTGACAGTATGCCGGATTCGCGATAAATTTCTACTGTAGGCCCCGTAACCTTCCTATCGCCAGACCGTAATTGTTCGGTAAGTCGCCTCTGTTTCTGCGCCACGGCAAACGGACATAATACTGGTTTTCCTCGGGTAAATAGCTTACAGCTTCATCATACAATTTAAGTGTATCCCTAGCCTCTGCATCTATCTCTCCTGACTGGTGACCGGTCAACTCAACCAGTAGACCATTTCAACCAGTAGCCCTCAACCAGTACCAAATCAACCAATACGGTTCGGTTCGGTTAGGTTAGGTTAGGTTAGGTAAGTACTATATTTTGGCACTGGTTTGGTTGGTCTGGGTTAATTTGGCACTGGTAGAGAGCTACTGGTTGAAATGGTCTACTGGTTGAGATGACATGGAACCGAGGCGGTGACCGGTCAACTCAACCAGTAGACCATTTCAACCAGTAGCCCTCAACCAGTACCAAATCAACCAATACGGTTAGGTTAGGTTAGTACTATATTTGTTCACTAGTTTGGTTGGTCTGGGTTAATTTGGCACTGGTTGAGAGCTACTGGTTGAAATGGTCTACTGGTTGAGATGACATGGAACTCTCCTGACTTGATACCTAAATTGTCCATATCCCACAATTTATTCAATTCTGGACTACATGGTTCATTGTCTGTCTGTAGATACTCATTGAACTGACCGAAATTTTTAACACTGTCACGACTTCAACATTGGTATTTTTGTTTTATTTTTATTTTTTTTCTATGTGATTGAGGGAGGCAAAAGGCATAACTGCCTATAGCGAGTGCCTCCCCCATAGTTGAAAGAGGGACAGGACCAAAATCAAGGGACGTTCGAGCCAAAATGCCTGAACACACGGAGTTTGAAGCAATTTAAGTCATAGGAAGAGGGAAAGACTGATTCTGGGAGAGAGTTCCAGAGCTCAGATGTTGAGTAGAAGAAAGTTTGAGAGTAACGTTTCACTCTTGGGTTGGAGAGTTGCACAGAGTAGGGGTGGGATTGAGTTGCAAGATGGGTACCACGTGCCCTACGTAAAGGAGGTGGTATGCACTGGGATAGCTCTGAGGAACACTGATTATTATAGTAGCGATAGAATAGCGAGAGAGATGCAACATTGCGGCGGAGAGAGAGAGATTGCAGAGAGTTGGTGAGTGGACGGGAGTTAATGATACGAAAGGCCTTCCTTTCAACTTTGTCTAGGAGAGCGGTGTGAGAGGAACCTCGCACACATATGAGAACAATACTCAATACAAGGGCAATACAATGTATTGGCTACATGATCCTTGTATGACCCACTAATCGCATACCCAAACTTGGTGGGCAACAACACTAGATTGCCCTCCCGTTTATATCCTGGTAGCACTAAGTCATAGTAATAATCGGCACCGATCAACATATCTAGCTTAACATAACTGCCTATGAATGAATCGGCTAGCCTATACACTGAATCCTGCAATTTGCCTACTACACCTTTGATGCCTGTTGATACCTTGTATTGCGGTGGTGTAGCTACTGGCGATTAGGCTAAATCCCCCCAACAACTTCTGTGCTTCCCGCTGCCTGTGCAAATATGTGAAACGCTGAACATCTGACAATTCTTTGTGGTCATGCACGGTACAGCGGAAGAGGTCCCAGAATTCTGTCCACCTTGCCGTGTCTCCACTAAATTTGGGAAGATGAAGTGTAGGTAGCTTAACCTCTGCTACCTTTGCCATGGCACTACTGTTTGTCAGAGATGGGGATTTTTTGTAAATTGCCTCGAGTTTAGCCACAATCGCTTCCATGGCCTCAGAGTATTCGTCATCATCACCAGCTATAGTCACAATGTCAACGGTCTCGTCATATAGGTCATAAAGATGGTCATTGACTGACTCCAGTTCATTAAGGCGCTTGCATATCAGGGTAACTTTGCCCTTCACCTCGGACGCATCTGCCTGATCAGTGAAGGCATCTAAGTCCCTAGTTAGCCTAGTCAAACAGCCCCTCGCTACCCCTCTCTTTTTCTTAAGTTCTGACAGGGTGGCAGGCATGTTGAAATAATTATAAGCTAGGCTAGGCCAAGTGCACCGAAAGTCAATCAAGTTATCACCAACAACCCCATTACAATGAAAAGCTACCACCCAGTACAAGTAGTGTTACCTCCGGCTGTCTCCTCAATAAATCCTTCCATGCTTGTGTATTTTTAATAGTAGAAAACCTAGCTCCTGGCACTGCAAATTTACGCACAGTAAATGAGTCTTTATAAATGGGTTGATCAATGTAAATGCGATATACGAAACTGTGTCCCAAGAGCGCTAGGGTCTTAAGAGGGTGAGGGTATGCTGCTGGAATCCACTACCTATACCGCCTGCAGCGGCCAATTTTTTTTTATCATCCCGTCACATAAGCAAGAGGAGGCAAAAAAGTGCCCCCCAAAAAAGGCAAGAGAACATTAAGACTCCCTGCGCAATTATGGCGTAGTGCTGTAACACTCCCGGCCACGATAAAGAAAGCCTGGCTAGAGACCGGCACTAGCACAAAAGCATTGCAGGGGTAGCCTAGACCTCGCCGAAAAGATAGGTCTATGTCGGGGAAAAGCTAACAATATAAATGAGACAGGCAGAAAGGCAAGTAGGAGGAAGTAAGAACAGTTTGAAGGACCATATCTTGTCTGGACTGTGGGGACAAGAGCTATATATAGGAAACAGGAAATAATCACCTTGAAAATTATGATGTAAAACATAAATTTAAGCACTCATAAAATAATATGGGTCCCAGTGATTATAGATAAGGCTTATCTGAATGTAGAACGAAGTATTGAAGAAGTTGAGTGGAGGATGTAGCAGATAATTGATGATCACTAATATTGGATGTTGGCAGATGGACTATTATACAGCAAGTGAGGTCTCGTTTGTTTACATACGGGACCTCGGTTACGAGTCTTTAAGTCTTAACTGAGGGATTATATTTGTCAAAGCTATCTTATACTCAAGGTACACTCATACATTCGCATATACATTGATCAATACCAGTAAATTAAATTGGATACTATAATGCATGAATGTAATATTTAAACTACATATTAACGAAAGAACTTATATTATTGTTACCAAAGAAAACGTATTGGAGAATAAATCAAGGTAGACTTAATTAATGTCAAGTTATGACAACAACCTTACCTAACCTATCCTAGTATTATGGGTGGGGGCCACACTCCCGCTGGTTGGGTAAAACTGTAGAAATACAGTTGGGGTGGAGTGAGTAACCGTAGATTTTCCTAAGGGGGTCAGAGGGGGCAGAATGCCCTTATAATCCATGTCCGCATATTGCCACTTATACCACATTACTTACCTCGTCGTACTTTCCTGTTAAATTAAATTAAATACAATAATAATTTGTTTAGCTCGTATAGGTGCAATTATAGAATAATTCCAATACAACATGGCAAGAGACGAAATTAAAACATCTGAGACTGTTGTTAGGTTAAAAACAGAATTACAAGATGTAAGCAAAATTAAACTTTGGAAATTAAAGACAGGGATAGAATGATTGATATAACATAATTGACCCTACCAAGAATTCACCTGAGACCTCTGGTGGACGCTTCCGAAGTAGCGCCAGAGCTACAACTGTCAACATCAACAATACCCAACACCTAGGATATACACAGTTTATCTCGTTTTTTTGTGATTCTAGATGTTTTTATTTAACAGTATACAACTACATTATGTGCTTATATAGTATAGTAATAATGGGAAAGTACTTATGCAGCTGATAATGACTACAAACATAATTATAAGCTGATTAATTATCGTAACAAAATAGGCGCAAAAATACTTGCTGTTTTTTTATTATAAATATACAATATTTATGAATATGGGGGATTTTAAAATATATAAAACAACAGTATGCATAGACCAAAGTATGTGTCGGCCAAAGACAGTTTGACTAACTGTTTATAATAAAGAATTGTTGAAGGAGAGGGAGGGTGGATAGGTCCGCGATGTCGCCAATTTCCCACAATGCACCGCGGTAAACATTGCGTTCAGCGCTTCTATGATCTATCGGCCACTGTAGGCATATATTGGTAGGGAGAATTGAGATGTAATTTGAAAGAAAAACATGTAAAGCTCACGAAGCAAGAATGTGATATCGACAAGGCTTCAAATTATTCGACCGTAAGGGAAGTCAATGAGGAACAGGAAACAATTTGGAAATTAAGCTGAACAAGATATTCAAGGTTCAACAGAGTTCAGTGCAGGAAGTGAACGACACGAAACAAGATTTAACACATGAAATGGAGGAGGCAAAGACCAATATAAGTGACTGTTGAGAATAACTAAAAGCTTAATTTGCTGAGGTATAAAAGGAAGAAATGGGAATTATACAAGAAACAGATCGGACCAAGCAAAACAATACAATGTATATTGAAATCAAGAAAGTGATTCGAAACAATGATCAATTCATAAGGGACACAGTCGAAAGGAACATGTTGAATTATATAAAGAACAAAATTGTAATTATAAATTAGCTAGTGACAAGGTAGGAAACAAAATTATTAACAAAATTTGATACAGAAGTCGAAGACGCTAATAGAGTTGCTGCAGTCATTAGATGAATGGGAAAATAAGAGGAAGATAGGGTGAGGCCATTGAATTTAACACTACCGAGTAGTCAAGTGGTAGATGAGATATTAAACCTTTCAGTACCGCTGATGTACTTTTATCTGTATTCTGGCTACTATAAGACGATTTTATTCAGTTTGCATAGGGCCACTAGCAATGAACAGGCTGCCAACATCTCGCTTATCCTTTATTATTACCTAAGATCCTACTTAAACTGCACAAAACCGTCTAAATATAGCAAGAGTAAAATTTGTAAGACGTCACCAGCACAGAAGGGGTGAAGAAATGCGTGGAAGCTGAAGGAACAGGAGGAATATTGAATTATATTGCTACGAAGGGACATATCCAAAGAACACATATATTTTGAAGGTGAAACTAAATGAAGTCAAACAACGTAACCCCTTCTGTACCGTCGACGTCTTTGTAATTTCATTATATATATACTGTATATACAATAGAGGATTATGTTAAGTTTAAGAAGGTTCTGTGGTAGTAAAGATGGTTAAGTCAGATAGTTCGAAGCCTGCTAATTGCTGGAGCCCCTTTTGAACCTCAATAAAGTCGTATAATAGTAGCCAGAATAAAGTTAAAAGTATGGCACTGGTACTGATAGGATTAAATGAACGGTCCGAGGAAGATAAAAGTTTATTTTTTGTCTACAGGGTGTTACAAGACTTACAAGGGTTTTAATATTTACTTATCATCATAATATAGTATTGTATATTTTATTCTAATTTTACTCTCCACATGAGGACCTTTAAAGTCTTGATAATTGTCAACATTGATGATTAAATCGAAAACTAAGCTGATAATTATAGTCTACTCTTAAGTAAAACGACAAAAAGAAAACTAAGCTGATAATTATAGTCTACTCTTAAGTAAAACGACAAAAAGGAAATACAACAATATACTTCGCCGAGTTTCCCTTGAGCGATGCTCCTTCGAGAAAGAGGAAGTGATATAATGAAACCGTCACAAAATAGCTAAATCTACCATTAACCCGTTCTGTACCGGCGACGTTTTTTACATTTTATTCTAGCTATGATTAGAGAATTGTGTGCAGTATAAGAAGTATCGGTAAAGGATGGTGTTAGCGGGCGTACCAACCACTTTGTTTACATAGTCGCACGCTCGCAATTACGATAAAGTCTAATTTGACTTATTTTACTAAATTATCCCACGGCCAGCTGTTATTTGGCCCTGCTGGTAATATATATTATGATGACAATAAGTCATGGGGGTGAGTGGGGCAAAGCCCTCTCAACCCAATATTGTATCCCACGGCCGGTAACAAAACAATTTACCCAACAGCGGGCCATGGGATACAATAATGGGTTGAGGGGGGAATTGCCCCCCTCAACCCCCATGACCTATTGTCATCATCATATATATGACAGCTGGCCGTGGGATAATTTCGTAATAAAATAAAATAAAATTAAAATTAAAAATAAAGTCAAATTAGACTCGAATGTAACTGCGAGTGAGCGTGCGACTATGTAAACAAAGTGGACATGCCGCTACGCCCGCTAACACCATCCTGACCGAAGTATCTGTGGTAGTGAAATGGGTTGAGTGAGATAGTTCGATGCCTGGTCATTTCTGAAGGTTCTTATGAAACTTAATGATATCGTACAATAGTAGCCAGAATAATGTTGAAAGGACGTCGCCGTACAGAAGGGGTTAAGTACCCGCCGTGCAGATGAGCCACGTTTTTGTAATCTTGTTAACTGCGTCCTGGACTTCACTCTCTCCGTTAAGGGGGGTGACCTGCTTTTTTCTCTCATTTTCTCTCTTTCCTTTCTCTGGCTTGTATCTATTCGGCCCCATTCAGCCTACTGTTTTAAGACGTTTATCCCATCCAGGTGTCTATTTTTTCCTGGCGAGCGAGAACGAGCCAGCATTATATGGAGAAATCCGGCTTCGCCGGAGACATTTTTCTATCGAAAAATGTACAAATTTAGCCTGTTGTAAAAAACATTTAAACAAATAAGCTGGCTCGATACCGCTCGCCAGGAAAAAAATCGACACCTGGATGGGGATACACGTGTTAAAACAGTAGGATGAATGGGGCCGAATGGATTATAAGCCCGAGAAAGAGAGAAAAGGAGAGAAACATAGCAGGTCACCCCCCTTAATGAAATGCCTTCCACTTGTGCTCAACACTCGATCACCGCTGCTCCCTGCAGCCTTCTCACTCGATCACCGCTGCTCCCTGCAGCCTTCTCACTCTCAGTTTGTTCGGGGACAAAATACAAAATAAAATCTGTCAACAGTGTTAACAGTAATTCTTGAAATACTTTATTCACGTGTATAACATGAACACTATTACATTATTTACTTCGGGAATATTATATAATATATTCAAATGAAGCTTCCTGAATAATCATGAGTTTTATGACTATCCTTAATAACAAACACATAATTATTTTTGCTTTCAACCAGGTTATATAATATTTGACAAGGATACGCAACTAAGACAAATACTGATAATGATACGTCTGGCTAGTAAATTTCTGAGCATCAAGGCTGAGAGACGAAGGAGTGAACGAATATAAGTGGGCCGAACTCTGGAGGAGGGGAAGGAATTTCTGCTGAAGCATTAATGGCATAATAATGGGGAGGTGAACAGGAGAGCGGCGCCCCCATTTCGGCCCCCCCTCCTTCCCTCGTGAACATAATTTGAAGACGAGAATACATTTCGACCTTTGGAAAATAATCGTCCCCCACCAAAAAAAAATAAAAATAATGTAATACTGTATATATGATATAGATGTAGTCGGAAAGAGAGAAGGGAACCAAATATTCTTATTCAACTGTGAGTTATTACACTTGTTTAGCACTAGTGTAGTTAAAAATAATATAAATCGCCTATGAAAATTCAACTGAGGGAAGTTTGAAGATATATTAAAACATGTTAAGTGGCTAGCTTACAAGAATTCTGAGGCTATGTCACTAAACTTTCCATACTTTAATTATTGAATAACTAAGTTGTCAATAATTTAAAAATAATACTATAAACTATACTTTTTTGCTACGACTATATTTCGAAATTAATTTTTGTTTTAATTGGGTAAACGGAGAAGTGCCGGTTGCATGTCAGTGCGATTACACCACTGATTTCTACGAGTACAGTGCTAATTCACGAAGTTTTCCAATCTTTACATCTATCAAAGCTCACGACCCCCTCTCAAAATATATTTGTACAATTTTTGGTAGAAAAATGTCTCGGCCGAATGCCGATACCTTTTAAAATACAGGCTCGCTATCGTTCGCCAGGAAAACAATGACACCAAAATGGCGCAGGTCTTAAGATTTACAGAAATGGAGCGAAAGTTCTTAAAATCGCCAATCTAATGGGGTGAACGTCTTAAAATCTCAGAAGCAATGGGGCTAAACATGAGGGAGAAAATGGTCCAGAAAAAATCCCTTAAGTGGAAATCACCCCTTAATCTTAATGATATAGGCATCGGCGGCAACAGTATCCACTTGAGAATTAGAGAGAGAGAGAGAGTCTGCGGGTGTTTTTCTTTTATTTATTTATTTATTCTTGTTATTTTTGTCAGTATATGAATAAAATAAAAGGCAACCTTCCAGTGACGAGTTTCTACCCCAAAGTCAAATTCAAGGGACATTAGGGTCAAAGTGCCTGAGAACAAGAAGGACAAACAAAGGTAGTGGTAGCGTCTGGATGTACTCGTGTGTTTCTCATAGCCCGTGATTAGAACTATTTCTGTCATGGCGCTCAAGTGTCGAGTAAATTAATCTACATAAATGGTCATCAAGGTTTACAGCGAAATTTTGGTGTTGACTGTGCAGTAAATACACACATTACGTGAGATTGTGAAACATGAACACAAATAATTCAGAGCATAGTGTAAAATATCCTGTCTTGCTCTATAGCAGCTCAGACTTATCTGTAAAGTTTGGAATACCGTGTGTTCCAATTACAGCAAATCCAGATTCTTAATCAATTGACCTAAGACGAAAATTAATTGTATCTATTTTTTGAAGTTACAGATTTTGAACCAAGCAAAACACAAAGCAAGGTTAATATTCAAGCATGAATCCACTATTTTACTCTTACTACTTACTCTTACTAGGTCAAACGCTTTCAGGCTATCCTGGTAGGTTAGGTCAGTCTTAGAGTTGATGAAAACCGCATAATTGCTATGTGTGTATTGATAGTATATATATAAACTAATGAGCCGAACATCTTATAATTTCAAAACTAATGTGGCGGGGCGGGGGCAGAAAAAACAACCATCACCCCTTAATGTTAGTAAATAATTATGTGGTATCAGTGTAAGGTAAAGAGTATACCCGCGAGGGTTCCTCGCCACACCAATAAGCACCCGAGCGGGGCGGTTGTACCTCCGTGTCTTTATAACCCCTTTACAACAATGACGTAATTTTCATCATAGTCTGGTAGTCATTAGACGAATTTCTTTGGCTTATAATCTACTACTAATACATTTCTAATACAAACGTGGGTGATTGTGTGTGTGTATGGCCCGACAGAGGATACACTTGAAAGAATGAAAGAGGAGTTCTGGATGAATGTGGAGGCGTGCCTGGAGAAGTTTGACAAGAACGAAAGAATATTTCTGATTGGGGATATGAATGGTAAGGTGGGTGATAGGAAAATTGAGGGAGTGGTGGGAGGGTGGGGGCTACCATCAGAGGTGAATGGGAATGGTAGTGCACTTCTGGACATGTGTGTGGGGAGGAGGCTGTAGATAGCCAACACCTTCTTCCGACACAGAATGATCCACAGGTACACGTGGAAACGGATGTTGACGATGAAGGATAAGACAGTGGTGGAACGAAAGTCTTTGATTGATTATGTATGTGTGGATGAACGAATGAAGAAATCTGTGATGGATGCTAGGGTGTATATGTGTATTGGAGGGGGTCTGTCTGATCATTATGTAATAGTAGCTAAGGTTAGGATACAAAAGAAGTGGTGAGGAGAGCTGGAAGGAGGCGAGAGGAAGGTGGAATGGTGAGGAGGGTGGAGAGGTTACAGGAGGAGGAAATCAGGGAAGAGTACAGGAGAACAGTAGAAAGACGACTAGGTGGGTTCGACCTGGAAGTTACGGAGGAAGTGGAGGAGATGAGCAAGGTGTTTAAGGAAGAGATCTGTGCAGCATGTGAGGAGGTGTGTGGAGTGAGGAGAAGAGGGAGGGGAGTGAAGGGTACAGCATGGTGGACAGAAGAGGTAAAAATAGCTGTGGAAGAAAAGAAGAAAGCATATAGAGAGTGGTTGGGTAGTAGAGGGAATGAAGATTCCGAGAGACAGAAACGAGCGAGGTACGTGGAGAGAAAGAGGGTGGTGAAGAGAGTAGTGAAGGAAAGTAAGAGAAGAGTAGATGAGGAATTTGGAAGGAATCTGAATGTAAAATGGAGGGAGAGTAAGAAAATGTTCTGGAAAGAAGTCAAGAAAGTTAGGGAAGGTAGCAAGGGAAACAGTAAGGGTGTGAAAGATAAGAATGGGAGAATGCTAGCCGAGAAGCAAGAGAGAGTCGAAAGATGGAGGGATTACTTCAATGAGTTGCTAAATGTAAGGAATGAAGAGCCAGCAAACATAATTGGATATGGTATGGGAGGGAGAAGAAGAGAAGTAGTGAAGGAGGAGGTGGGGATCAGGAGGTCAGAAGTGTGGGAAGCCATGAAAAGAGTGAAGTTGGGGAAAGCACCAGGAACAGATGGAGTGTGTGGGGAAATGTTGAGGTATGGTGGTGAGATAGTGATCGAATGGGTATGGAAAATGTGCAAACTAGCATGGGAGAAGGGGAGTGCACCCAATGATTGGAAGACTGGCATAATAGTCCCCCTATATAAGGGCAAAGGAGAAAGAGGAGTGTGTGGTAACCACCGAGGAATATGTCTTATAAGTGTAGTAGGGAAGGTATACAGTAGGGTAGTGATTGAGAGAGTAAGAGTGAGAACGGAGAAATGGATAGGCGACGAGCAGGGAGGTTTTAGGAAGGGAAGAGGATGTGTAGATAAGATTTTTTACCCTGAATTGTGTTGTGGAGAAATATCTGGAGAAGAAACAAAAGGTGTATGTTGCTTTTATGGACTTGGAGAAGGCCTATGACAGAGTGGATAGAGATGGTTTGTGGAAAGTACTTAGAATATACGGAGTAGATGGCAAGTTGCTGAAAGCAGTGAAGAGTATGTATGAGGGTGCAAAGGTGGCAGTATGTGTGGATAGTGAGAAGAGCGAGTTCTTTGACCTGAAGGTTGGTTTGAAACAGGGGTGTGTGATATCCCCGTTGTTGTTTACTGTATATATGGATGGAGTCATGAAAGAAATACTATCAAGAGCAGTGGAAGTTGGTGTATCGCTGAAAAGGGAGGGAAATGAGTGGAAGCTGCCTATACTGCTGTTTGCGGATGATACAGTTCTGATGAGTGATAATGAATGGGAGCTGCAGGGTTTGGTAAATGAGTTTGGAACAGTGTGCAAAAAACGGAATTTGAAGGTAAATGCGGGGAAGAGCAAGGTTATGGTATTCGAAAGGGGTGAAGTCACAGAGTGTGAGGTGAAGTTGAACGGTCAGGCTATGGAGATCGTCAGCTCTTTTAAGTATGTGGGCAGTGTGTTGAGTAAAGATGGGACTGTGAATGAGGAGATGTGGGAGAGGGTGCAACCGGGGAAGAGGGTTGTAGGAACGTTGAAAGCAGTATCAAGAAATAGGGTGGTCAGTATGGAAGTGAAAAAGTCCTTGCATGACAGTGTGGTAATTCCGACACTAACTTACGGAAGCGAAGCATGGACGTTCGGGAAGAGACTTAGACCAAGAGTGAGAACGGTGGAAATGAGTTACTTGAGAAGTGCGTGCGGAGTTTCATGGAGGGATAGACAGACGAATGAGGAAGTAAGAAGGAGGTGTGGTGTGGAGGTAGATGTGCTGGAAAGTGTGAAAAGGAACAACTTGAGATGGTTCGGCCATATGGAACATATGGAAAGCGAGAGATTGACTAAGAGGGTGTACGAGAGCGAGGTGGAAGGACAGAGAGGGAGAGGTGCACCGAAGGAGAGGTGGAAGGATGGAGTGAGGAAGTATATGAATGAAGGCGGTGCTGGTTGGGAGGAGGGGCATCGACTGACTGGGGACAGAGGTGCATGGGGGCAGTTCGTTCGTGGCCACCCCTTCAGGGATTGCGGCGTCAGGCAATAGATAGATAGATAGATAAACTACCTAGAATACGCTATCAATTAACTCTCTCTCTCTCTCTCTAAGGATTAGTCAAGTGTCAAGCAAGTTTAACAATGTAAATACTAGTAAAACTCCCAGTTAAGATACTGTCTACAATAAGAATTTTGAAAAGATGAAAGAAGAAATATCTCGGCCCTTAACTTGTATATATAACTTGGCAATCCAGCAGGAAGCTGGATCTAGGCTAGTGTTTGGAAAACTGCAAATAGTATACCAATATTTATTAAAAAGGCAGAATCCTCAAGCAAGTAATTATAAACCAATTAGTTTAAGAGGGGATGGAGTAGTTTATCTGGTCCCCCTTCTCCCTCGTGTGTAGCCTCATTGGGTTTTATATGCAAGACGTTTGGCCCATTAGTTTTGAAATGTGAAGACTTTGCGCCTCATTTTTTTGTCAATAGTAAGACCTTTCGTGCCATTAAAGGATTAATTTTTTCCTGGGTAGCGATAGTGAGCCTGTAATTTTAAGAGTAACCGGCTTTCGCCCGGGATTTTTTTTTACCGAAAAATGTACACATTTATTTTGAAGAAGGTTCTACGTGATGTTTTTTACATCTTGATGGAGGTCTATGGAAGAAACTAACAAATACTAAAAAAATCAAACAATTAGCAAATATATACGCCCATCTCCTCTTAACGTCAATAATAGTAAATATTCTGGAAACCATTTTAAGAGAAAAGATGGTAAATATACAGTATAGAGTCAAACATATTATGACTTATTATGACGACTAAAAATATTAGATTTTTTTTTTTTTTTTTTTTTTTCTTCTATATACCAACTACTCCCTCTCGGGCATAGGCTGAGAGCCTGTACATTCCACCGCTCAACACGGTGAAGCCCGTGAGGTCTTGTTCCAGTCTGGGGAGTGAGACATGTGAAGCATCCATCATGGCTCGAATCAGCTCCATCTCTGAAGCGGCTGGTTGCTTCGCTCAAGCGCTTCACCGTCTCACCCTCCAGACTCAGACCCTCACTCTCAGAACGCCACCTATTGAGCAGTGAACTCACTAGGCATTGTCCCCCTGTAACATATTTTGAATACTAGTCTTATAATTCCAAAAGGTTTTCGGAAAGGTACCACATCGAAAATTGTTGAATGAATTGGAAATATTAAGAATATGACAAATCATGCTGACTACAGAATACAGTGGAGTAGAATCTGAGTTGGAGCCTCAGGGGTTGGTCCTTGGGCCAGTTATCTTTCGTATCTATATAAATGACTAAATAACACTTATGACACAAAGATAAGCAAATCAGTATTTACTGAAGATGACAGAAATTAGCTGCAATCGAAACTTAATATAATAGTTACGAGGTCAGGAATATGGCAGATGCCGTTCAATGTTGCCAAAATTAATGTCAGGTCTTGCAAAAAGTCAGTAAAACGAAACAAAATATGAATAAAAGATGAAAGGCCAACCACTAAAAAACAACTACATTAGTTAAACACCTCATGTGCAGTAGCTGGGAACAAGGCCAATAGGGCATTGGGATTGATTAAAATAAATATTACTTATAAAACTACGAAAATGATAGTGCCATTACTTTAAGGCATAGTGAGGCCCCATCATGAATATGGTGTGCAAGTTTGGTTTAATTATCTGAACACGGACATCGAGAACTAGTGTCAGCACAGTGTAGACTCTAGAGTGACAGCGTTTATACCATCACTGAGAAATAAATCATATCACGAAAAATTACAATATTTCATTTGTTTTCACTTAAGACAAAAAGATTGCAAAGTCAAATTAATTCAAGTGTCTCAAGATATTAAATGGCTTTGACAAAATTCATGTGAACTAACTTTTCAAAATCATTATAAATTCATCAACTCGAGGAAATGGAATGAAATTAAAAACCAAGAGGGCAAATCTCAATTACACAAAGCATTTCTTCACCTACAGTGTGGTCAACGAGTGGAACAAACAGACAGAACAAGTGGTGCAATGTAATACAACTGACACATTCCAAAGGAAACTAGAAATTAATTATGTGGAGGTTGGAGTAATATAGGAAATACAAAATTATATATACTGTGTATTCAAATACAGTATATATATATATATATATATATATATATATATATATATATATATATATATATAAAGTCAAATTAAGTATCAGTAGTATGCAATATATATTAGCTTCGTTCTTTACTATGATGTTCCTAGCAGAAATGTGTTCATTCTGCTGGAGGCCTTGTGTTTCCCAACTAAATGTCATGCCCATCCAAGGTCGGAGGGAGTGGTGGGTTGGTAGAGAGCCTTTTGCTTTGCTGTCTTTACCTTCCACCTTGAAGCAAAATATATATAATTAAGTCTGGACTGCCTAGTGGGGATCGCAAGGTCTTTGCAGTTTGGGTATCTATGCAACTCTCTCGCTCTATCTAGCTCTCTATCACTCTCACTCGTTCACACTCTCTCACTTTCACTCTCTCCCTCTCATCCTTTCTTTTACACATAGGTCGATCACGGTTCTTTCTCAATTGTTTTTGTCCACCTGAGTGCCTGTCTCTTTTACACTAGCATTTGCCCTGTCTTTCTTTTTCAGCCTCTCTTTCCAGGTGTAGATTCTTTGCCGGTGTTGTTTCTTGTTCGTTTTTTCTCCCATTTCCCCGGAGCCTTTGTTCTTTCCCACGCTCGAATGAACAGTGTTTATTTTAGTTTTTTGTCCCAGGACTTTCTTTTGTTGAAATTTTTCTCCCTGGCATCCTCAGTTTTATTTTGTTTATTTTGATTTTTATCTATTAAACATCCGAGACATGTCCTTCTTGTTTCGTATCTAAGCTTCACCCGTTCTATGCATTGTGTCTTCAGGCACAGGAACGCTTTTTCCGGCAATTTTCGAAGGCGTTTTTTCTCGTAATAGTTCGGGAATATTTTGCACTGGTATCGGTAACTAGACTGAAGGTAGATTATGTTAGGCAATGTAATTGTGATAACACTTAAATTTTGAAGCCGTCAGACCATAGTTGCCCGACATAAGTGACGGTAAAAGCACTCTAGTGACATCGCCTTTATTCATGACCAGTCCATCAAAATGTTAACGTTGCAATGATTAGCGTTGAAAGCCTACGTAATATTAACTTTATAAATCATGTTTTGTGATCGACACTGCTATATATCGCAGTAGCCTAACAGTAGCTATTGCTATGTATTATCCATGATATTTGTCGACACCAATAATATATTTAGATGTATTGTACCCCCCAGTGGGTAAGGGGGCCTTCATCTTATGGTGGAGGCAAACAAAAATATGCCCCACGCATCCTACTGCGTGTCGTACAAGGCGACTAATAGGGGGAATGTGGGTAGATTGTAGGTACCAATCGAACAGGGCTATACCCAGGAGAGACTGTAGGCATTTGATCCCCCCACACCCACCCGATCTTCCCCTGACGACCCCTGTAAATGCTCTGGACCACGGTCTGTCACTCTTACTATCAACTTTTGCAAAATTCTCGGCCTTTCCTCTAATTTTCAATCAGTTGAACACCATCTCTCCTCCACCAAACCTGATCTTCTTTTCCTCACTGAAACCCAGGTGTCTGAGGCAACTGCCCGCAGCCCTTTATCTGGATCCTCCTACTTTCTCTATCCTAGTTTCTAAGCCAAAGGCGGATGTTGAGCATACTTGCACAACAATCTCACTTGTTCTCGTGTTCCCGATTTTGACTCCAATGAATACTCAACTTTATGGCTCAAACCATCCATTCACTCTCATACTAAGTATTTCTGTGCTGTGTATCTTTCCCCGAACTCTACCGACTTACCCAAATTCTTTGACTATCTAAACTCTAAAGTGGAACACATACAATCCATCTCACCCTTCTCTGAAATCTCCATCTTAGGAGATTTCAACTTTCACCACCGCCAATGGCTCTCCTCTCATACTACTGACCAACCTGGTGAACAAGCCTACGTCATTTCTATTCTAAGCGACCTAGAGCAGCTAGTCCAGCAACCCCCCCGTATCCCGGATCGTTTCGGAGACCAGCACAACATTCTTGACTTGTTTCCGACTTCTAACCCTTCCTATTATACTGTTATTCTTTTCTCTCCTTTGGGCTCCTCCGAACATAAACTTGTCTCCGTTACCTGTCCTATATCTCCAGTACGGCCACCCGATCCTCCCAGCCGGCGGTGCTTCTGGCACTTTGGTGCTACTGACTGGGAGGCTCTTTGGCAGTACTTCTTTGATTTCCCATGGAATTACTTCTGCTTCCGTGGCCGAGGGCCCTCGGAGAGTGTTAAATGCATTACCGAGATATTCCCCTTGGGCATGAAAGCGTACATTCAATTTTCTTTCTCTCAGACTAATGCAAACAAATCTTGGTTTACTCACGCTTGTTCTACTGCTGTCCGCAACAAGGAGGAAGCATTCAAACGGTACGAATACCTTAAAACTGAAAAAATTCATTCTTCCTATGTTTCTGCCCGGAATCAAGCCAAATCTGTTCTTCGACTTGCCAAGCACTCTTTCATCAATAATAAATGCACTGAACAATCAAACTCTAGCTCTTCCCAAGCTTTCTGGCATCTAGCTAAAAACCTCTCCAAAATATTTTCTTCCTTGTCTTTCCATCCCCTTTTCCACTCTGAAGGCACAACCATCACTCCTTCCTCTGACAAAGCTGAACTGTTCGCTCAAGCTTTTGATAGAAACACCACCTTGGATGATTCCGGAGCTATTCCTCCCTCTCCAACCCCCTCCTCTCTCCTACTTATGCCTAATATCCTAATCTCTTCTAAAGATGTACTTTCTACCCTCTCTGGGGTTAATAATAAGAAGGCGTATGGTCCGGACGGTGAGACCTTTTTCTATTGCACTAGACATTTTGAAGGCCTTCGATTGAGTCTGGCACACATTTTAATTTCTAAATTACCCTCCTTCGGTTTCTATCCCTCCATCTGTGCCTTTGTCTCTAATTTCCTAATTCTTCTAATATCCGGCCATTGTATAACTGCAGTTATGAGCGGCCATTGCTCACTTCCTCATCTTATCAACTTCGGTGTTCCACAGGGCACTGTCTTATATCCTATTATCTTTCTAATTCTCATAAATGATCTTCTCAACTATACCTCCAGTCACATCCATTCATACGCAGACGACTCTACCTTACACTACTCAATTAGTTTTCCAGAACGCCCCAGCCACCAATCCCTCAAAAACAAACGTAATGAAGCCATGCAACACTTATCTTCTGATCTAACTACTATTTCCAATTGGGGTAGAGAAAACCTTATTGCCTTTAATGATTCCAAAACCCAATTTCTCCATCTATCTACCCGTTCCGAACTCCCAGAGGACTATCCCTTATTCTTCAACAACACAAATATTAATCCTTAATTTTCTCTCAATATTCTTTGTGTTTCTTTTTCTTCTGCTCTCACTTGGAAGGACCATATTACCAGTCTTGCTAAGGCAACCTCCTAGAAGCTGGGTGTGCTCAACCGCCTCAATGGGTTCTTTACTCCTTCACTGCTTCTTGCTCTGTACAGGGGCACAGTGCATCCTTGTATTGAGTATTGTTCACATGTGTGGGGAGGATCCTCTCACACCGCACTCCTAGACAAAGTAGAAAGGAAGGCATTTTGTATAATTAATTGCCGCCCTCTCACCAACTCTCTGCAAACTCTCTCCCTTCACCGCAATGTTGCATCTCTCTCGCTATTCTGTAATAATCAGTGCTCCCCAGAGCTCTCCCAGTGTTTACCACCTCCTCTATGTAGGGTACGTGATTTTCGTCTTGCAACACAATCCCACCCCTACTCTGTGCAACTCTCCAACCGAAGCGTGAAACTTTACTCTCAAGTCTTTCTTCTATTCAACAGCTAAGCTCTGGAACTCTCTCCCAGAATCAGTCTTTCCCTCCTCCTATGATTTAAATTGCTTCAAACTCCGTGTGTCCAGGCATTTTGGCTCGAACGTCCCTAGATTTTGGCACTGTCACTCTTTCAACTATGGGGGAGACTCTCGCTACATGCAGTATTGCCTTTTGTCTCCCTAACTCGTATCGAAAACAGAAAATACAGTAAATATTTACATTATATAACGTATGGGCTTTCTTTCAAGATATTTCTGTTAGATATTGCATGCAATAGATATTTGTTCACCTGCATTGTATGACTGCGTATTCTATAATTCACTATTTATTACATTTTGAGCAATGAATTTCAACTTATGAATATAATTAATAGGATACAACATATATATATATAATATTTATCTTTACTCAGTTTGTCATATTGTTTTCGTGAACAATACCTTCACCTTCTAAGAAAAGACTTAATGTATGATATGCTTATGGTAGGTGATGAAATTCCGTACTAAATCAATTTTATTACCAACCCACGAAATTTACTTACAAATAACCCTAATTAATTTAATCACTGAAACTATTGAATACATGTGGTACTCCAAGGATTCGAGCCTAGGATACTCACACCGAATTTCCGCGCACTGACCATAACGCTATCAAGAAAATATGGTGTACATCAATTGGACACTATCTGAATTAACCCGGGAACGGCCCTGAAACTCTTAAGAGGTTTTCCTGGGCAAAGGCAATGGTACTCTTAAGATCCAAGGCCTAAAAAAAAACTTTTAACCCAATGCCGGCGGGAGACGTTCCGGAACGCCATGCCAATTTACAGCAATTTACAGCACTTAAAGCTTCTTAACCCTTGCTTAGCGGGCCCTCTGTGGCCATTTTGGGCCTTTTCAGGCCGTTCTGACTGCTATATCAACCATCAGTATGAAAGGAACTGTATTGCGCCGAAAACTAGGTGGAAATCGCTACACAATGACGCCACATACAGCTACGTAGCACTCGTGGAGCACTGACAGTGTTACCTCGAAGATGGAAGTTTAGCGGATTTTGCTACCTTGCTCACTTTTAGCGAACTATTGGTTACACTGTCATCCTCCCGCGCGGTGGGGGAACTGGAGTTAGTGTGGGCCGGGAGGCCACAGATGTCGGACGTATGGATCATTACTATCCCACCCATTTTCACTCGATTTTCACCCTTTTTTCACCCGTTTTTTGCCAGTTTTTTCAACTCGACTTATGTGGTGAGCCGCTCTTTAAGGGTTAAAGCCTGTAGAATCGAGTGCGAAGGAGCGGGAGCACAACAGGCCACACGTCCTTCCTCCAGCAAGCCGGCCGCGGCACTGAGAACTCTGAGTCATGCTCTTGCGGTATATACAGCTCTGCCAAAGGCAAATGTAGCGCGACATTAGCAATAATTGCTCATTTTAGCGAATGTCTATGGTAACGCTGCGGGTGAAGCCTGCGTGCTATGAAGCTCGTTTTGGTGTCATTTTAAAGCTATTTTCTTCTAGTTTTTCGCTGAATTAATTTAATTTAATTCAGACACTTGCATAATCAATCAGGAGTGCCTGAATGAGCCCTAATATGGCGGAAATATACCCGCAGCCAAAGTGTTAAAAGACCTCAGTGGCACTCAAAACAAATATGAGATTAAGTGAGATAATTCCCCTCCATACCTCCTATCACTCCACCAAATGTGTCCAACCCCCCCCCCCCCCCCCCCCCCATCAATTATCACCTATTATTCCACTTATTCCCTTGTTTATCGGTTTATTTTCCGCGCCAATATCCCCCAACCGGTTTCAAGGTCATGTGGGACGCATATAGAGATCGTGGCACAAGAGAGACTTCACAAACAAGACATCAGTGTTGATCGATAAGTGATAGAGGGAGTGTGTTTGCTGCGCTCGCTCTCGTCTCATGAATGAACCGGTCGGCAATACATCGTCTTTTTCACCCCCTAAATACTATTCCCACTTGTTTTATTGCTGTCACATGTTAATATCTTCATAGTAAACGTAAAATAGGCGCATATGAGAAGTAAGACCGATATTTATCGGATAATGATGATTTTCGTGGGGATTGTATCAAAATATCTTCGCTTGGCGGGCACTTTCAAATACCATAGGTTCGCCGTTTAAAGGTAAGGGGGAGATGGTTGGTTTATCTGCTTATTAGTTATGCGATTCTAAGACCTTTCGCCCCACTTTTTTGTCAATATTAAGATGTCGATATTTTCCTGGCGAGCAATAGCGAGCCTGTATTTTAAGAGGAAGACTCTATTAAAAAATGTACAAATTCATCTTGAAGGAGGGTCTAGTGGGGATGTTTTCTTAAGATTGATGGAAGTCTAGGGAGGAAACCAAGACAAATTATACATACAAATAAATAAGCAAATAATTACGCCCATACCCCTTAACCCGCTGGATCCTAGCGTCGCACGTGTTGCGTCGGCAATGTTCGATCACCAGAACCCAGCGACACAACGTTTGCGTCAGTGTCACTCCGGTCCCAATTACTCCGGTCCTATGGCACCTAGAGGGCTCAGATTTGTATGGGAACTGTGTAAGTATCCCACGCACCCATGCCGATGGTTGAAAACTTTCAAAGTCCAACTACATGCGTGTGAGCGCGCAAAAACCTGTTTTTGGGGGGAAATTGCCTTCAATTTTGTATTCTTGTAAAATCCGTTTTCGGGGGCTCTGTAGAACCATTTTTGGAACTTTTTGATTTTTTTTTTTTTTTTTCCTTCATTCCTAACCCATTCGCTATTGTTTCTGGAGAAGAAAAAAAATCAAAACCTGCTGGGCCCTAGTGGTCCATTTATTAACTCCCTCCGACATATTATGTTCCAATAAGTCCAAGGAGGCGCTTGACAAGTATTTTGGGTCTTGAATTTGGCTCATGAGTGTTGTCGAAGCCTTACATTTTTCGCGATTTCCATCCACCAGAATGCTGTTTATTGTGATGTATTATATATCAATGGAAAGAGGAATATTTATAGTACATGATAAAATAAAAAAAAATGTAAATAAATCGAAATATGAAAGTGTAAATGAGTCCGGAATACAATTATTTTCAATGCAATTGTCTTCACACCGTCCTAGCTCTAAATTGTGAGTGATGACCATATATTTGTTTTTGCTCAAATAATAGTATTTTTTCTCCTCTTTCCAAATCTGAAAACATAAATTGTTTATCTTCAATAGTTCTCAAGCAGTGACCGAAAAAAAAATATATATGATTTTGATTTATATGGTTTATAACATTTTCAATTTATTTCGTTGCTACGAAGTGTATGGTTTTAAATTTAGGCTGTATGAATACGGCAAATAATGCTGATGAGTATAAAACAAACTAGAAGTTCCTAGGACAAATAATTTTTGCGCTATGAATATTTGAAATGAAGAGCCAAAATGCGAATATTTACGCTTCACCCATCTCTGTTCCGGCGATGCTAGCCGGGTTCCGAGCTGTTCCCCACCTCGTGGTTGCGTTATTTGCTCGGATACGTATATAACTGTATATATCACCGGAATCGGAAAATTGTGCTCT
>CM064575.1:29743690-30048690 GCA_032716605.1 Paralithodes platypus
ACAATAATGGTTCATCAACTCTGGGAAATGGTATTACATTATCAACCAGGACGTCTCGATGTCACAGGGCACTTTTTCACCTATAGTGTGGTCAACAAGTGGAACAAACTGCCAGAGGAAGTGGTACAATGTAATACAATTGACACATTCAAAAATAGTCTATACATCCATTTCGAGGAGCTTGGAGTAATATTGGTACTAATTAAAAAGAAAACAGAAAAATACAAATATATAAATTAGGTTAAGCATCAGCTAGTATACAATATTTTTCGACTTCCTTTTTGTCTATGAATTTCCCAGTTAAAATATTCTCATTCTGCTGGGGAACTTGTTTCCCCAACTAAATGTTGTGAAGACCCTAGGTCGGAGGGAGCGGTGGGTGGGGAGAGAACCTTCTGCTCTGCTATCTATACCTCCCACTTTATAGGAAATGCTATGTTAACATGAAGTCCGGACTACACACAATATTTGTTCCCACCTCTTTCACCCTCCTCTGCGCTGACAACCACCCTTTCATTTCTTCCCTAACTATACTATTTAACTATTTAATCCACTTTGCTGCTTGGCTCCAGCATTCGTCCCAGCCATGTTATTCCACCTTCCTTTAATGTTCTGTGCTTCTACCCAGCTACCTCATCTGCACGGTGAGATATATATATACTGTACAGAGTCAACTATCCATGGTGTTGGTGGTACTTCACAAACTTAGTTACTGGTTCATAGTTGGCTTTATAGATGGTCGAAATTACGGCACATAATAAGTTAAGGGGGTGGGAGGGGGGGCGTTTTTCAAACCTTTCGTCCCATTTCTATATCAATATCAAGACTTTTCGTACCATTTAGGTGTTACTCTTTTTCCTTGCGAGCGATAGCGAGCCTGTAATTTTAAGAGAAACCGGGACATTTTTCTATCGAAAAATGTAAAAATTTATCCTAAAGGGGTGTTTAGGGAGTGTTTTCTTTAGATTGATGAAGGTCTAGCGAGAAAACTAAATATAAATAAATTAATATACTGTATACAGGGTGTATTGAAACAACTGTTACAGACTATGACGAACACATTGTAAAATGGAAAGTAAACATATATTGTTGTATCACATTTTTCCCATAAATGTGTTATTTTATAGATAAATGCCTTTTTAGAAATGTAGCAAAACACTAAATTATTAATACATGATATACTTATTTATTATCGACTTAGATAAAGGGAAAGCATGGGTTTACCTATCCACACATTAGTAATTACGAAATAAAAGTATCTTAGAATGTGGTGATGATATTATGTGGTTAGCAGAAAAATACTAACTATTAGCAACATATTAGCGTAAACAAAATATGTAACAATTGTAACTCTGGCCATGAGACATAATGCTGATGCCCAAGTCTGGGTCGGGTATCCAAACGAAGCAGAAGGTAATTCAATTGGTTATGAAGCGTAGTTCTATTGGGGGCTGATCGATCTCACGCAATTGTTACGTATTTAGTGAAGATAGTATACTGCATGTACAGTTATGTTCAAAAATGAAGAGTCATCGAGCAATGCGAAAAGTTATAGGAGCCAAATGTTACATACCGTACAATTGTGACCACTCATATCTGACCAAACACTCATGTTATAAAAGAGTGAGGTTAAAGAAAGTTAATTACATACACAGACATACATACACACACACATAAACCTCTCATTTCCATGATTATGTAAGGTAAATAAAATAAGCGTGACAAAGGGAGACGTGTGTGTGTGTGTGTGTGTGTGAAGTGAAGTTTCCTTAATCATTGCTCATTGTCTCAATTATAACGTCATCGACTATTACTGACAATATTGGTGTGTAACAGTTGTACTGTACAAATAATAGGTTAGCAATTTGGAACACAGGCATGATATCATGTCCACGCCGATAATTCGATATTTGAGCAGATTCGAGTGGAATCCGAAGCTTCATAAAACGCCTCGAATAATTTGTCAAAACTGTATTACATCACTTGGTGGGAATTATACAGTATATGTTTCAATTCTTCTTCTTATTACGCTGTAATTACCATGTACAGTCACGAGCATAAATACTGGGACACCAACCAAATAATGTTCGCCCCTTTGTCTCCAAAGGTATTGCAAAACTTTGTATTCAAACTCACAATTATTTCTGTATTTCATTCTAGCTACCGTCAAACGATTTTATTCAGCTTAGTATAAACCCCTAGTGATGAAGGAGTTGACGTTATCTAGTTGATGTCGCAGCATTTATGCTCGTAACTGTACAGCAGCGGTTATTAATTCTGATCGATTTAGAAGTGTCGAACTGATTAAAAGAATCTCTGAAATTCAAATACCCAGTATAAATTAGTTAGGAGATTCAATTCAACCCGAGACCGCTTTGAATATATTTGTATATGAATACATGTTCACAACTGTACAATACCTTAAATAACATTGGGCAATAACTTCGTAATGCCCACATTTTGTGGTTCTATTTATCATTCAACATTGGTAATAATTACTAACATATGACAGTACTATCTGCAGACCACTTGAAGATCGTAATTTGTTTCATCCAAGATACCTTCGGTGTTTCTTATGTTGAAAGAAAGAATTAACAGAAACTAATTTTAGTTGTAAACGGTTTATAAAGGGAACATAAATTACATTATGTCAACCCGAAAACTAATTATGTTTATAATTCAACATTCCTGGGTATAAACTAGGAGATTGGGGGGAGGAATGGGTTGGGGAGGAAGGAGGGGGGTGGGGGGGGGGGGGGGGGCATGAAGGGGGAGACCCATGCCAGTGTTCGGGTTATAGCACATGCTTGGACGACACTGATTATTTTACTGTATAATATGTATATCCTATAAATCATTAATGCTTAATTATTTTATATTTCATTATAGAATAAAGTGAACCGAAATAACCACTGTCCACTTAATGCCAAGTTTCACATATAATAACACATTTCGCTACAAAATGTTCGTAATAACTGAGTAATGAAGATGGGGACATGGCAATTTACCCTCAGCTGAAAATAAACAGACAATAGTTAGGATAGGAGAGTTGGTGGTCGTCAAAACATATCATACTACAACCCAGATAAATCAGTTGCTACTTATACACTCACTGTATTCCATTGGTTATTCCAATTTTAAGGGTAGGGTTTATTTGATGGTCCATTTATTTATTTATAATAGTTTCCTCGCTAGACTTCCATCAAGCTTTAAAAAAAAAAAAAATAGACTCCCCTTCGAGATTAATTTGCACATTTTTCGGAAAAAATGTCCCGGCCGAAGGTCGCTTCCTTCTAAAGTTGCATTCTCGCTTTTGCTCGCCAGGAACAAATCGACACCTAAATGACACGAAAAATCCTACTATTGAAAAAATAATGGGGTGAAAGGTCTTAAAATCGCCAAAATATTGGAACAGACGTCTTAAAATGTGAAAACTAATAAACCTAAATGAGGGAGAAGGGGATCCAAACTAACCAATCACCCCCTACTCCCTTTTAAACTTACCCAATGGACACCCGCTGTATCATACCAATGATTGTAATTTGTACTGATTGGTGACATAGGTATACATATTAAATAGGTTAGAGAGATGATAGTAGTTTAAGGGATCTATCGCCCATTTGTTTCAAGTTAGCGGGAAATTGATTCATCCCTATCTTAAGGAAGGATTTTAGTTTGCTCCCTAGACCTATATCAAGCTTTAAAAACAACCCCAAGACCTCCTTCGAGATAAATTAGTAATTTTGTTAATATAACAATGTTCTGGCCATATGCCGGTTCTTCTTAAATTACAGGCTCGTAATCGCTCCCCAGCAAAAAATCGACACCTAAATTGCATGCAAGGGCTTAGTAATGGCAACAAAAAATGGGGCGAGAGATCTTAAAATCGCCAAGCTAATGGAGCGAACATCCTAACATATAAACAATAATGGTGCTAAACGCGAGGGAGAAGGGGTCCAGACAAAGCAGCTATCTCCCACTTAAGTTTGGTTAGGTCATAAAATACTGGCTTATACTAAATGTACAGTCAACTCGTTTTATCCACAGAGTCTCGGAAAGTTTAGTTGTGCAATTATATTTGTTCATGAGATGACGGGGTTGGGAAAGCAGGGCAAGGCTATGACGGTAGATACCCTGATCATGCCGGGAAAGGAGCAGCCTAACAACACCAGAATAGCTGTGATCAGTGAAACGAAGAGGAACAGGAGAAGACAACACCAAGAGAAGGAGAGAGACAATAGGACCCGACCAGTTTCCCAGGCTTAATACCTGCCGGAATAGGTTACCCTACCCCTTTTCCCAGACCTACCCATGCTCTAATCTCCGGGAGTCTAGGTCAGTCTGCCCAAGAAAGGAGTTCGAGCCTGGGCCAATCACAGGGACCCCTGCTCCTCCAATGGCAGGGACAGAGACAAACGCCCAAGGCATATTCCCAGTTCCAGCCTGATTTGCAATATAGTGAGGAACTATTTATGCAAGTTTCCGACCAAGAACCATTGCAATATCGACATCGGTGAGAATCCCAGCATCCCCTCTACAGCACCTCCCGGGAAGACTGAGAATAGTGCAACCAAAGTGATAAATAATAAACCTATGGCCTGCAGACTAAGAAAAGCCAGATATCACGATGAACAGAAAATCATTCATTACGCAACCATACCACCCTTTAAAAATAGGAGGGCCATATCGAGAATCTCTGTGTGTTTAGATAAATAACTTTAGTGTATTTATAGATTAAGAATTACCTTCACCATAGCCAAAACAATGATATCCACATATCCCTATGATATTGAGATAGATCAACTTGAGTTCTAAAAATAAACCGACTATAGTCTGACTGAAACTGAAGGAAGTTAGCAAATACTATTGCTTCCTTCCACTACTCCAACAGTAATTACATTATATAACTCTTTCATATATCCATATCTTACCTATGGAATAGAGGTCTGGAGATCAGGCAATAGCCGTTATATTCAACGTCTTGTAAAACAGCAAAAGAGAGCCATAAGGATTGTTACGAATTCCAATTTTAGAGCACATACTGACCCATTGTTTAAGTCGTAAATTGTTTTGCCATTTTCTAAGCTCATTCAATATTGTATAGTAAAAACTATGTATAAATTCAAGAACAAATTTATACCAGAAGACCTGAATATGCTTAGCACAAATGAGGATGTCCATTCTTATAATACTAGATAGAGAAGTAATTTACATGCTCCCAGAGGCAGAACGGCCATGGTATACAGAACTTTTAAGTATAAGGGTGTGCACCTATGGAATGATATGTCACCAACAATTGATAACCTATGTTCATATTCTTCCTATAAGAACAGATTGAAGAATGATCTTCTTGACCATTAAATTAACTATGTACTATGATGGCCATTATGTGATAGCATAGTTTAATGTGTAATTATTATTATGTTTTTGTTATTTTTACTAACACTTTCCCGTTGTCATAAATATATTGATGTGAATGACCCTGAGGGCATATATACCAGCAGGTATCCAGCCCTCTTTGCCATGAACTGCATTTATTTGTTTATATGTATTGCTTATTATGTAAGCTAAACGTTCATGACAATAAAATATTTTGAATTGAAATTGAATTGAAATTGTGGGAAAGGATTGGTATTGAGTCTCAACCTGAACGAGAGTGTGTACAGGAGCCTGGAACCAACTTCCCCTGTACCTGAGAGAGAGGCAGTTCCCCCTGATGTCCAGCCAAGCAGAACCACGAGTCCTACGTCGTCCAAATTCTCGTTCATGGCTACCTCTACCCTTTACTCTAAGTGTCTCTGAGTGTTATAAGTTGTGGCTATTGTTGTGAAGGTAAGATAAAATATGCTAGTATTCTATTACATTTAATTATCGATCTGTGCCTAAAACCTATCCTGAACCTTTGATACCCGTGTAAGATTCCTATAACTTTGATCCGTACAGTGATTCATTAAGTACGAGATATTGACAAGAGAAATTGTGTTAATCCTTCAGACCCTTAATTGTACGTACGTTACATAGTCATTTTTACACGTGTCACTTAGTCAGAATGTTCTCAGATTTTATTCGTATGTGTTTATTATTTGTTGTGTATCCAAGTCGAAGTGAAAGTGTATAACGTGAACTGATTCCCTTCTTAATTCCAATATATACCTAGAACCTACGCCCAATTCAGGATCCTTATATCCGTGAAATTTTCGCCAGAGAATACTTATAATACCAATTCCCTTATTTGAAAGTCAAGAACCCTTTCCATTGAGTTAGAATTAATTAATTATCAAGATACCTAATCTCTATTAGTTCTTGTGAATAATCTGACAAGATACGTTACTCGGGTCATGTAATTCTTTCCACACCAATCTAGAAATTCATATTGTACATTCCTTGATCGATTCTGCCTAATGATTGGGTAGTGATTCTATTTATTACTTTATCTAGTAATCAATTGATTATAAGTGTATTCAAATGTAATACAATTATAATCAATTGGCACTTGGGACCTTCTGGTTCTGAAAGCCCTATAGAACCAGAAGGCCAAAAGAGCCACTACATGAGCATTGGATTTACGGATTCCAGGCTTGCACAAGGCATCTTTCAGACGTCCCTCGCGGCGGCACTTGTGCCCTTCTGGCTCTGAGGACTTATTTACGTTATAATACAATGCTACAGTAGTTCTGCGTACTTTTAGGAATTTGTTAATTTATTCAGAACTCCTTTCATGCCATCATATATGGTATTTCCTAAGTGCAACTTCGTCGTGTACGTTCAATTCTCATAGCTCCTTGTAAAGCTATCTTTCAGCGCTCTTTCATTTGCATTTCTTAAAGTAGTTGGTTAATTTATCCCAATCTATATTAAATTGTATTTTATCTATTCCAACTCAGTCGCTATATATATATTGTGAAACTGATTTCCTCAACCCGTGTGATTTGACCTCGTGTGATCAAATATTATTTTTTGTGTCTCGAGCAAGAGATTATTCGCAATAACTCTTAGATAGTTGAATTTAGATTTAAACTATCTTTCCCCCTCGACTCAAATATAATTCCAATCTTTAGTCCCTAATTTTATATCTATCTATCTATCTATATGCTCAGGCCCAATCCCCATTTCGGGGGTAGCCGACTCAAGACAGAGCAAGAACAGGGAAAACACAAAAACAACATAAAACAACAAATAAACACAGAAAAAAAGCACACACTCACACACATCCAGGTCACCCAGGAGAAGACCCAGAGACCAGGGTCATCAAGGTCGCTCCAGCACTCCCCCGGCCCCCGACCACCCGGAGAGGTTCCGATCTCGGCAGGCAAACATGCAGCGGAGCCAAAGCCACAAGCCCTCCCACCACACTTCCAGGCGCACCCTTCATATTAATCGTCTCCCTGGGCCAGGCGCCTGATGGATTATTATCTAGTCCAACTTGCGCCCGACCCCTTACTCCAAATGACCACGTGTTCACTCAACTATTCACAAGCATTCTCCATTCACTCCTGTCCACCACCACTTCCCCTGCCTGATCTATAGTCATTCCTCTATCATCCAAAACCTTTCTTACACAGTCTCTCCATCTCAATGGGGGTCTTCCTGCCCTTCTATCTCCCCTTGTACCTGACTCACATATTCTCTTTGTAAGCCTTTCATCTCCCATTCGTTCAACATGACGATACCAGCTCAGCACCCTTCTGTCCACTCTGGCTGACAAATGTTCCTGCTGCCTCACTCTCCTACGTTTTTATTTTATATCGCACTAAAGTAAATTGTTATTTCCTGAGACCGCAGTCCATCTGACCTAGAGTCCTCAGGGCGGCGCCTTTGATGGTATCACCTGAGCGCGGCCAAATTCCCCTTTGCCCACCACGTAGACTCACGCACAGCTGAGCGATAAGTTCCATATTGTACCTTGTCTTTGTCAGAATACTTCACGTTAGACACTTTACTCGCATATGTATTATTGTGAATGATTCTTGTTTGTGTATACTGTATATGTATCAGTCTATCATTGAGTGTTTTCACTCTTCAATTACTATGTAAGTAACAAACTGACCTTCATTAGAGAGTAAAATTAGTTAACTCTCTCAATCACTAATTTACTTACTTGCTATTTAATATAATAGTGGAGTATAGTACCACATAACATGTATTCTATGCCATTGAATAAATAAGAGTGTAATCTAATCTGTGTGTTTGTTGTGTTATTGTTGCCTGATTGAGTAAATACTTATCATATTCACTAAGCTCGATGTGTTCCTGTTGAACATATTCCAAGTCTAAATATCCCAAACCCGGATTGATATATAGATAATACTGAAGCGAGTTGGATTACAACCCGGCATAACAGTTCAGATTCTTGTAGGAAACTGCATTGCTTATATATTTCTTCATTCGTCTCTTTTCTATTTTATACTGTACATTGCACATTTATGTTATACATTAGCTTTTAAGCTTTTCACAAGCCTAAACATTATTCTGAGGCTCTGCGGATTATACGAGTTGACTGTACCATACATACAATCATACTGACAGCTCGTGATATGCCGATATAGTTTTCTCAAGATGAAAACACAAACTAGTCATACAGGAATCAAGGCACAATGTTGACATTTGTTTAACTTTATCTTGATAATATAATTGTACGGTTGCACTAATAAGTCATGTCTCGGCTGTCATTGCATTTAATTCTCTCTGTGCTGTATTAACGTCTGCCAGATGTTGAATAGGGTTTGTAAGTGTAGAAATATGCTTGTATAACTCACTCGAAATGAAAAAAATCAAGTTTAAATACTGTTGATATCAATTAAGGATCAAAATATACTTGGTGCCGAGATATAATTTATTAGGCCGACTGTACTTTGTTCGAGAGCATAGAATAAGCTGGATAATAATATAAATTTACTTATTTCAACAGAAGCCATTAAAGCTGAACAGGTTGAGGGGGAATTAGTTTCTTTTTCTTCCTCGTGTTTAGTCCCATTAGCTTTGGCATTTTATAACGTTCGTTCAATTAGTTTGGCGAATTTAAGACCTTTTGCCCCATGTTATTGTCAATATAAAGACTTTTTGTACTATTTAGATGTCGATTTTTTCATGGCGAGCATTAGCAAGCCTGTAATTCTAAGAACCGGCCTTCAGCTGGAACATTTTTCTACCGAAAAAATGTACCAAATTTATCTTGAAGGGGGTTTAGGATTTTTGTGTATTGTTTGGTGGAGGTCTAACAATGAAATAATAAAATAAATAAGTAAATAAATATATAGGCCACAAAATAAGTAATACCCTATTAACCTCTCCGCGGCGCACAGGTTTTTTTTTTACAGGCTCATACTGTGCGCATGTATCATGATTTTGGGACCCATTGCCAATTTCGATAAAAAGTACATCAGCGTGTAGGGAATGTTTGCGTGCATCGGCCCATATATATTTGACCCCCCAAAAAATGTCTGGGGGGGGTGGGGGAACGGTCCGTAGTTGAAAAATGTGGAGCGAATGGCACCGCGCGGCTAGATTGTCTTCGAGCGGCGAGATTTCCCTGCCGAATTTTCACGCACCCAGGGGATAGAACCAGAGGGAGGAGGGGGTGGGTTACCGCGTATTATCACGTATATCTCCTTTTTTTATCCCTTTTAGGCTATGTAGAGTATGTATACGTGTGTAGGCCACCCATATAACAATGAATATGCCTCATAGTGACCAAAAATTGCAATATATAAGGGAATTGTCAAAGAATTTTTAGGCGGGAATGAAGATGGGTTGGAGGTTTGGCGGCAATTTATGAGATGAGAGTGTGGTTTGCGCTATAATATTACGTATATCTCGTACTTAGAGCACTGTCATGCTATAATACAGACTTGTACGTATGTAGACGTGCCATATATCAATATATATACCGCATATAGACCAATTCATGCGATAGTTACGCACATTATCAATGAGTTTCTAGCAGACGGAAGCCTAAAAGGGTGGGTGGGGGTGGGTGGGTGGGAGGGAGGCAGGGAGTGAGTCATGGAGAGAGTGAAGGCAGGGAGAAACATACGCAGCTATCAAGAAACATACGGAGCTGTGTGATAATTGTGGAGGTGCCCCAGGCGTATGGATGTCTTGGGATTTTGAACCTTATGTCTAGCAGGTGTCTGGTGTTCGTTGCCACCAAGAGGTCTACAATAACATGAGTCAGGAATGGAGAGAGAGAGAAAGTGAGACATGCGTATGTCGTACGTATAAATGGACTTCAGAATTGCATTTTTATGCAAGCAGACATTGCATTTTAGACACATGTGAAGTACCACAGAAACATGTAGGCCATTGACTGTAAATAAAGTACTATATTATAGACCAGCAACGAGGGTGGTCAGTAAACATAGGCAGATTGCCTTCTTTGATAGAGAGCTAAATATAGACTGGTGTCTCCTTACACTTGCGAAAGGGTAGATTGCCACCAGAGAAACTTATATTTATTTATTTCCAAGTAATATGCAATCTAAATGTATATTCGAGACCTACTGCAAGTATTTGTATGACAGTCATGACTATGTATAATCCAATATACGCGCGTAGGCGAGACATAAGAAAGATGGTTGAGCAATTTTCGACACCCACACAGTTATTATTCATTTTTATTTACAATATTATACAATACAAATGTATTTGTGAAGAGTATTTTATGCATTATTGTATTTATACAAATTTTGTTCCCAGACAGAGCTGCTGTGGCTGGAGCAGCAAGGAGCGGCAAGGGTCACCCGGTGACCAACCGCTTGACCGTGTGATAATGAGTGGAGTCACACTGAGAGGGGCAATTTTGCTGAGTGTTTGGGCAATTTTTGACAGAATAAAGTTATATAATTACTAATTTTTGACAGAGACAAACTTTTATAAATCATTGCATGATATAATTGATAATCCCATCAATTTAGAAACGTAAATTGGTGGGATAATTCATTTGTTTTTGTATATTGTTATTTCGATTGTAGACACAAAGTTTTGAGTGACATTTGGTATGAGCTCCTGTGGCATGGTTGGTAAGGTCGCGGACTGGAAAACTCAAAGTGTGGTAGGGTAGTGGGATCGAATCCAGGAGGGGGTTATGGGGAAGGTTTTATACTGTTTAGATAAATTTTGATATTTGTTTTTGTTTACAAGATCATGCCATTGTATTCAAACAATATGAAATATTCATAGAATATATCATATTGTAGGAATACAATGACATTACTTTTTTTTGTTTTTATTGTTTTATTTTATTATCTTAGTAGGTTTCACAGGATTTATTGATATATATTTATTTTTGTACAATTCATTTGAGGTAAGAAAATATTTACACATTATTTAGGCTATAACAAACATATATATTGATATACTAAAAAAAGAAGTCATATTACATGTAAATCTTTGAAACTTATAAACTAAATAATGAAACATAATTATATAATGTAAAAGCTATATCACAGGGACATCTTTGGAACTTATACATTATATAATATATATGTTTCATTATGAGGTAGCGTGATCAATTAGGTCAGGTCAGGTAAGGTAGGGCGCGAGTCCAGGGCAGGGCAGGGCAGGGGGCGAGTCCAGGGCAGGGGGCGACACTCAGTAATTTTTGAAGGTGTGGTAGTCCCTGAAGCAGTCACCCAAGCAGAGTGCAACTGTGCACTCCGTGCACATTGAGGTGACTCTTTTGGTGACGTGGGGTTTTCTCACACTGGAGCTGCAGACGTGGCACTGCACCTGCCTGTGACGAGTGCCAATTAGCTCGGTGTTGGTTGGGTAGTGTCTTTCGACACCCAGCTGGATTCTGTCAGGAACGTGATCCCCACGCCATGCCGTACGTCTGTGAGTGGTGGTGCCATACTTCTCCAGGAGTTAGTATGCCACGTTATACACGAACTCCCGGAATTTCAGTTTCTGGTTTGGGGACATCTCCCTCTTCACCAACCACAAGTTGTAGGCATTGAGCATCGTGATGTCAACTAGGTGGAGGAAGAGCTTGTGATACCACTTCACAGTCTTCCTCAGACACTCAACGCCTGACAGCTGACAGTCAGACTTGTCCACCAGGCGCATGTTCTTGGTATAGTCCACTACCATGTCGGGCTTGTAGATGGTCTTCCTGGTTTTGTAGTGAATGTTACCAGAGTCCATCTGGGCACTTGTGTGGACGGTGGAAAGCAGGTGGACGTCTCGTTTGTCCTTCCACTTCAGGGCTATCACTTTCCCGGACTTTTCTAGCCGCTTGTAATTCTGCCCCTTTCGTCGCCTTCTTCGGACATGCTTCTCGCGGTGTTCCTGGGCCAGGTCGTCTTCAGAAGGTGTGTCACTGGAGGAGGCATCTGTAAGAGGAATGACATTACCGGTGAACTTAGGCATACACTTTCTTGTCTTTCTGACAGTCCCACATGATCCCGTTTGGTTGTCATGAAGAAACTGGCAGAGAGCAGGAGAAGTATACCAGTTGTCAGTGTAGATGATGTGGCCTTTGCCCAGGTAAGGTGCCAACATTTTCCTGACGATGGCACCTGACATGCCCATGGGGTCACCGGCAGCGGCTTTCGGTACGTCAATGTCAGTGCCTGTATACACGATCATGTCAAGCACTATTCTAGTTTCACAGTCACACAAAACGAAGAGCTTGATTCCGAACCTATGCCTTTTCAAGGGGATATACTGCTTGAAAACAAGACGTCCTTTGACGAGCACGAGCGACTCATCAATCACCAAATTGAGAAAGGGGTAAAAGTATTTCCTATACCTCTCCAACAACATGGTGAACACATCCCGAACTTTCCATATCCTGTCAATCCTGTTAGGATTTTCGTTGTCTGCAAAGTGCATAAATCTTAGCAGCAACAAAAATCTGTCATGAGTCATGAACTTATTGAAAGTTGGGGTGGCGATGAGAGGGTCGTGCTTCCAGTAGTGTTGCAACACATGCTTCTTGCAAAGAGGCATGAGGAACAACAAGGCAAAGAACGTCATGAATTCTTTCACAGTCATAAGAACATAAGAACATAAGAAAATGGGAGTCTGCAGAAAGCCGATTGGCCTAAGCAAGGCAGATCCCTGTCCCACACAACCCCAATTACAAAGCCCAATTATTATAGGCTAAACACTCTAATACCCTGAGGATCATCTTACCAAAACGGTTAGAGATTAACGCAGGATTACGGGGTCTGCAGAGCGCTGATTGGCCCAACCCTGCTGATCCCCCTTCACACCCAACCCTTCTCGTCCATATGCTTATCCAATTTTATCTTAAAGCTCCCTATCGTTTTTAATCCCACTATAGCACTTGGTAGTCCATTCCACCCATCTACAACTCTGTTACCAAACCAATATTTGCCTATATCTTTTCTGAAACGAAATTTATCTAATTTGAAACCATTGGTACGAGTTCTTTCGCTATCACTGAGCTTTAGTACATTTGCCATGTCCCCTTTGTTAATCCCACTAACCCACTTGAACACCTCTATCATATCCCCTCTAACTCTGCATCTCTCTAACGAATGTAAGCCTAATTTCTTCAACCTTTCTTTATACGGAAGATTTCTAATATTATGGATCATTTTTGTCATTCTACGTTGTACTCTCTCCAATGAATCTATGTCCATTCTGTAATAAGGACACCAAAATTGAACAGCATAATCCATATGGGGTCTCACTAATGACAAGTAAAGTTTTAAGATAACATCAGCAGTTCTGTTACTCACACTCCTAGAGATGAACCCGAGAATCCAGTTTGCCTTGTTTCGAACGCTTATACACTGCTGTCTAGGCTTCAAATCATTGCTAACAAACACACCTAGATCTTTCTCACAATTCGAGTTTTCTAATTCGTATCCACCCAGCCTCGTATTCTCGCTTTTGGAGAAATGACGTCCAATCTGCCAAACACTCACCTGTAGGCGTTTGTTTGGGCAATGATGTAAGTCATTACCTCAAAATCGAAAAAAGCGAGGAAGAAGTCGCTTTCGTTTACGTGCTCGTCACAGGGCCAGTCGTCAGTTGTACCTGACATCAGGATTGAACTGGAGCACGTCAGGTACAAAATTGACCCATCAGACCACTCGAACGAAGGCATGCCAGGGATCGGAATATCGTCTGCGTCTGCTTCTGCGTCTGATATATCGCTTCCATGGTTGCGATACAACACAGCATCATCATCACCCTCCTCTTCACTTGACAGACGCCCTTCCTCATTCTCGTCACCGACGTCGGACTCACTGCCTCTGTCCACTCCCAAATCCCCCCACCCTTGGTCCCGTGCTAGGGCGTCGTCTTCGAAACCCGGGCTGCCAATGCCCTGCGAATCACCATCAAACAGCAGGGTGGCTTATTTGGATGGTGTCAGAGTTTTTCGGGTCACTGTAGCACGTACGGGAGTCTTATGGACAGGGACAGAAGGGCCAGCAGGGGCGGCGTCGGCAGGGGCGGCAGTGGTGCGTGGTCTTGTGGCCCTGGAGGCAGGCAAGATGATGGTGGTGCCTGTTGCCCCTTTCCCTTTCTCTTTCCCTGTTCTTTGGGCAGGGGTGGCAGGGGTAGCAGGGGCAGCAGGGGCAGCAGGGCCGGCAGGGACAGCAGGGCCAGCAGTCGCTTTCCCTCTCCCTTTCCCCTTCCCCTTCCCCTTCCCTTTTCCTTGGACAGGAGCAGCAGGGGCAGCAGGGGCATCAGGGGCAGCAGGGGCGGCAGGGGCAGCAGGGCCAGCCGGGCCAGGGGCGGCTGGTGGTGGTGGTGGTGGTAGGGTCACTGTGGCAGGCGTACGGGTTCTCTTCCCTACGCCCGTGCCTTTGATTTTGCCTGCCCCCGCAGGCTCTGCAGCCCTAGGGTGGCCTCCTGCGTCATTGGTACTGGTAGCAGGGGTGGCAGGGGTGGCAGTGGTGGTGGTAGTGGTTGTTGCAGTGGCCTGGGTCGTGGTGGCAGTGTCCCGAAACACCAATGACCTCTGTACCTTTGCCGTGCTTGCACGTGTTTTTCGTGCTTTGGGTGCTTGTGTTTCGTCCTCCGAGCTGTAGGGCGTGTCGTACTGGTAGCTAGGGTCTTTAGCAGCCACCCTCTGCCTTCCATGGGGGCTGACACCACCAGAAGGAGGGCTGGTTGTGTCATCAAGGAGCGAGCATGAGGGACGTGTGGGCTCCATGACTAGTGCTTGGTTACTGGCGCGGTGGTGCTTGCACGAGTGCGGGGCGAGCGTGTGGCAGGGTGGTGTCGAGAGTTGACATGTAGTACTATACCCACACCAATTTTTAGCCGCCTGCCTATAAACGCGCGGTTTTGGTACGCGTTCAAAAGCCTCGCTCTTAAGAGTCTTCCCGCAGTCCGCCGGGGAAACTCTTAAGAGTCTTCCCGCAGCTCCCGGGTTAAGGTAGGACACGACTTTAGACTTGGACTGTACCGCTTGCCCTATCTGGTGTGCACATAGCAACTCGGCAGCCGGCCAGGGAAGACTGGAAAGGGATATGAGGGCGGGAAGCAAGGAACAGTAAGGGGAGATGGCCGTATTTATTTGCATACTGTTTTATCTTATCATTATGTTTTAGTTTCCTCCATAGGCCTCCATCAAACTGTAAAAAAACACCCCCATCGAGATAAATGTGTACATTTTTCGGTAGAAAAATGTCCCAGACGAAGGTAAATTACTCTTAAAATTACAGGCTCGCTATCGCTCACCCGCCCTGAAAAAATTGAAACTTACATGGTGCGAAAGGTCTTAATTATGACAAAGAAATTGGGCGTAAAGTCTGAAAATCTTCAAACTAATGGGCCGGACGTCTTAAAATCTAAAAACCAATGCAGCTAGACACGAGGGAGAATGGGGCCATACAAACCGTTCCATCCCCCTTTAAACTCACACAGGTTCCCCTCGTGTGATATTTGTTTGTGCTTGCCATTGTCGATTCACCTTGGACAATGAGGATTTCTAAAGTAGAATATATAATTGGTATGAAATACGTCCTTTAGGGTAGAGAAAAAATCGTTTCCCACTGAAAAAGGTGAAATTTTACTTAGTTCGAGAGCAGATAATAAGCTGGATAATAATATATGTTTACTTATTTCAACAGAGGCCAATAACGCTGAAGATGTTAAGGTGGGATACAACTTTAGACCTCAACTGTACCAAGTGCTCTATCTTGTTTGCACATATTAACTCGGCAGCCAGCCAGTGAAGACTGGAGAGGTTCCCCTGTTTGATCTTTGTATACTAACTTACGCTACCATAGGTCTCTTTGTGTTGCCCCTCATGTCTGATTCACACACTCGATTCTCTCGGCAACTAATGATAGACAACTTTACCCTAGGGACTATACACTGTTCCAAGTAAGTAGTCCAAGGCTCTTGACTATTAATGTCTATAACTCACACACGATTAGAATAATCAAGCTAATATGTTTACCATTTGGGAAAGTCCACCCACGGAATCAGTGTGCAAACTTACAGCCCGTTTACTCTAGCCTTTTTTTAGTTAAAGAGGTTAGGAGTCACGATTTCTGGCCTATCTATTTGGAGCAGGGCATAGTTGCAATGATTTTGAAGACTAGATATATTAGGGTAAACTGAATTTCTATAACATTTTAAGTTCAGAAATACCAGAAAATGTAGAACTAAGTGAAGGGACAGAGCCCTCGTGTATACGGGCCTTTAGCATGGCCCTTAAATACGTGTGCCTCCCATGCAAGGCACCACACCAACCTCTCTCAATGTTGCTTCAGGGTCTGTATTATATGTATGCTATACTCTATTATAAAGTGGTAGGCCAGACATAGTGAGCCCTAAACTGTGTAACTCCAAAAAAGGGCTAGAAAAATGATGCTGTAGGTTCTACATATCCACATCTATTTCCTGGCTGACCCTTCCCAAATGGCAGAAATATTATGTTGATTACTCTAGTCGTGTGTGTGTTACAGAGGTTAAGGTTTAAGAGTGTTGGACTACTTATTTGTTACAGGGTATATTCTAGGTCTGTGTGGAGTAAAGCTATAGCAATACAATACACAGATACACATGCACACACTACGTCACACAACCACAAACATGAAAACATCAACATTCTAGAATTTAACCCGTTCGGTACCGGTAACGTTTTTTTGTATTTGATTTCAGCTACATTTAGACGATTTTATGAAGCTTAGGAAGGTTATATGAATACCTACAATGATTAACTAAGATAGTCTGTAGCCTATTAATGTGTAGAAATCCTTCATAAGCTAATTTAAATCGTCTAATAGTTGCCAAAATATAATAAAAAGTACGTCACCGGTACTGAATGGTTTAATAAACTTTTTTGGTCACACCTAGAACACTGCCACAGCGTCCGGGACTGGGAGGGTTGCCAAATCAAGTCCGCTAGATAATACATAAATGACGAAAATCGCTAGGATAATGCTACAATCTCTACACTATCTCTCTAAAATGGCTCTACAAAATATCGCTAGAATTCATGCCGCTAGTGTAAAATGTGCCTATAGGTTGAAGTAAATATCTCTAGATCTAGCGGGAAAGTAGGTAAATTGCCAACACTACCCGAGGCCAAAACATATATAATATAATATTGTAACATTAATCAACTACTGTTCATACTATACTAATCTGCAATATTTGCTCAAACAAGACATTAGACTAGACCCACTTGCAACAAGAACACAAATATACAGACAATAAATGTTATACAAAATCACTAACAACTTAGACATAGGCAAAAAAACATATTTACACCCTATAAACACATGGTTTACTAAACACAGGGACAATCTAAAATATCATACATATCAGGCAAGCATCAACATATTTAATCACTATTTATTCACCGCAGCATTCAAGTCTAGCCTTACTTCCAATATCACATAGTTAACAGTCCCACTCTTGATTGCTTTGGAACAGTATCGCCAGTCATTGTCACTTTAATCCTAATCCTTCTTCTGAACTTGCCTTAGAACATTATCACCGGTGATCATCACCCTAATCATAATACTTATCTTGATCCTGTTCCTAATCCGTAATTACCATGCACAACCTCAGCACATTGGGCCGCCATTTAGGTGTCGAGTTTTTCCTGGCGAGCGATAGCAAGCCTGTAGCTTAGGACGAAGGCCGGTGGCCAGGATATTGTTCTACATAAAAATGTACTAATTTATCTCTAATTTATATCTTGGGGATGCATATTCAAGCTTGATGCAGGTCTAGGAAAAAAACAAATAATAATAATGAATAGATAAATAAATTTACCAATAAGAAACTCTTCCCCCTTAACCTGAATACAATAGTATTTGTCTGCTGTTCACATACCACTATACATAACCCCATAGAACTGAATAGGTTACCAGTCAGTTACCAGTCCCTACCCAAAAGGGTAGAGAAGATCAGCAAGATGTACTGGGCCTTCGGCAAGCAAAAGGCCCAGCTCCGAGGCTTGCTGAAATTGCTGATCCCTTAGTGGGAGCAAATTCTAAAGGTGGGATTCCCAGCCCTAACTTCAAGTGGCTATCTCTTACATTTCGAATCCCATTACGGAATCAGACATTACATTAGGACCATATGTCTGGGAACAGATAGCAGAGAGAAGAGGTGTTGTAGATAGAGGAAGCTGTTGGAATGTGTTTGTTGTGTGTGTTTATATTAGTCTGTATACGTCGTCAAGGTTGTCCCCCAACTGGGTGCTGTGCTACAAAGCTGACGGGGTTTGGGGTCGCCACTTCCTTATGCCGTAGGTTACAAAGATACAGATAATGTAACTCAAACTTGCGAAGCATATCAATTATATTTTCAAGAGGCCGGGTTCGTGAATGGTCTGCAAAACTTCTAAGTTTAAGAAAGGGGCCCTTGTTCAACAGGCCGATATAAAAGTATGAGCGCTCTCTCCCCCACTATTGGAAGAAAGGAACTACTATAATGAAAACAAAAGCATCGAAGGATTCACCTCACTGAAGGTTTTACTCAATGTAATTTACAATGCTATTGTTTGTGTAGAGGGAACCATTCCTAACCCGAATATAATAGTACTCGTCTGGTACTCGTAGAATACTATACATTACACTACAGGACTGAATAGTTTACCATACTATGGATAATGGCCCGCCAACCTCGTGAAGCATTATATATTTTCAAGAGACCGGTTCGTGAATGGTCTACATAAGACCCTTTCAGTTTAAGAAAGGGGCCCTTTTTCAATAGCCCGAGATAAAAGTATGAGCCCTGTGTCCCCCACTATTGGAAGAAAGGAAGGAATGGCTATAATGGAAGCACATAATACAATTGACAACGAGGGAATGAGAAGGGGAGAGAGATTAGCAACATTGTGTCACAAGGAGTGAATGAATAGGTGAACAGAAGGGGAGACACAATGGTGATTAGTGACGTAATAGATTCATGGGTGCAAGGGGAGCCAACCAGTCATCTATAACCGCCGATAATAATATGGAGCTTCGGAAATTTTAGAAGTAGTTTTGGACTTCCGATTACTTGATTTGCTTGTTAATTAGTTTAATGATGGTACCATAACCAGACTAAATAATTGTGAATATATTGGGATTTTTAATTCAATTCAGGTAACTTGAGATCGTAGAAGAAACTCGCTAGTATATACCCCGGCAACTTCCAACGTAGGTGTTTTTTTCTTTAACCCTCTCCGACATATGACACGATTTTGAGCATATTAGGAATACTTTAACCCTTAATTAGCGGCGAGCAACATAAGTCGAGTTAAATAAAGCTGGACTATGTGGCGGCGCTCGACATAACTCGAGTGGCAATTTCAGCACGTAATGTGGCTGAGAGAGAGAGACAAGTGGTGGCAGGAGACTAGCGAGCGTATGACTGCTCCAGACCACCGCGGCGAACCTACTGACACAAATCTCAGCTCCCTCCTCCCTCTCTCACTCGCTACATACTCAATTATGTACTGAAAGTACCGAATTACCTGCTTTTTGCACTCGCGTTGCACGGTTATTGCAAGAAAACTATCCATCATACAAGGATCGTTATGGTGTCATTCGAAAGTTCTGTTTATGCCCTTTCAGGGATAGGTACTTGTTTTACGTTCTGGGTCTTATTTAGGCATGAAAATGATCACGTAAACAGCCCTATTTTGGCTAAAAACACCCTGCTGTGCGGTACACATAAATAAACCGCATAGGCCGCTCGTAAGGTGTTAAAGCCTTTGTTACCATCAGGGGTATTTAAGGAGTACAAAGGAGTACAAAGGAAATCAAGCAACAACAGGTCTAGTGACCCTTCTAGGTTGCTTGTCCTCCAAAACACTGAGGATCAAGTGTCCAAACAGTGGTTTAGAGTGGGTAAGGGAACATTGGAAAGGGAACTACTGCCCTGGAACTAATGTCCGTGGCAGGATTAGGAAGTTAGTAGGGGACAGATGGGTTAGTAACTGAGGGGGGGATAAAATAAAGTTATTCATTTACAAACGCAGTCAGTCGCGGGTTTGATGCGAGATATTTGTCTAAGCGGAGTTTAAATGAATCAACGGTGCTGCAATCTATAACGTCTCGGGGAAGCCCATTCCACAAGTTGACAACTCGATTGAAGAAAAAATTCTTTGATTCGTGTGACTTAAAAGATTTACCAATAATTTTGCAACCGTTTCCCCGCGTGTAATTAGATTGGTCGATAGTGAAGTACTTACTACAGTTCATATTGTCGATGCCTTTGATGATTTTGAACACTTGAATTAAGTCACCTCTTAATCTGCGCTGGGTTAAAGGAAATAGATTTAATTCCCTAAGACGCTCTTCGTATGGTTTGTTCTTTAGGCTAGGTATCATTTTGGTAACTCTACGTTGAACTCGTTCTAGCTTGTTTATATCTTTTTGGTAATAAGGGCACCAGGATTGAACGCAGTATTCCAGAAGAGGGCGGACTAAGGAATTGTAAAGGGTTAGGATAACTTCTTTGGATTTATGCTCAAATGACCTGCCTATAAAGCCAATTATTTTGTTTGCCTTCTTAACAACTTCTGAACATTGTTGACTCGGTTTTAGGTTACTCGATATTGTTACTCCCAGATCAGTTTCTCTGTTTACATTCTTAAGCTGAGTGCCATTCATCAAATAGTTTGCTTTCTCATTTAGGTATCCGACATGTAGTACTTTACATTTATCCGCATTGAAACTCATTTGCCAAATTTGGGCCCAACATGACAATTTATCTAGATTGTGTTGCATATCGTCAACTTGTTCTTTTGAGAGTACGCTATTTGCAATTTTTGTATCGTCAGCAAATTTTGAGATTGTGCAGGTGAGACCCTCATCTATGTCGTTGATGTAAATTAGAAAGAGAATTGGTCCTAGTACCGATCCCTGGGGTACCCCGCTACTTACATTGGTCCATTTAGATGCCTTACCGTTTATGACTACCCTTTGCTTTCTGTTGCTGAGCCAATTTTCTATCCATTTCAACACACCGTCTTGTATTCCATGCGCTTTTAGTTTTAGCAGTAAACGTTTGTGGGGAACTTTGTCAAAGGCCTTTTGAAAATCAAGGTATATAATATCTACAGCTTTACTCTCATCGTAGAGGTTGAGGATATCGTGGAAGAAGTCTAAGAGGTTTGTTAAACAGGAACGTTTTTTACGAAAGCCGTGTTGAGTATCTTTAAGTATGTTATTTTCCTCTAAGTGATTTACGAGTCTGTCTCGTATGACCGTTTCTAGCATTTTACATACAACTGAGGTTAAGCTAATTGGACGATAGTTACTGGGTAGGGATTTGCTGCCTTTTTTGAAATATCGGTGTTACGTTGGCTAGCTTCCACTGATCAGGCATAGTTCCAGACTGCAAGGATTTATTGAATAGTAATGTCAGTGGTTTGGAGAGCTCATTCTTAGCTTCCTTTAGAACTCTAGGCGAGATTGTATCAGGTCCTGGCGTTTTATTTACCTTGAGTTTATCTAAACAATTCAATACTTCTCTCTCTGTAACGGTGATATTGCTTAGAACATCTGAATTATCAATCTGAATCGGCGATGGTGTAGGGATATCACTGAGGTCTTCTGTTGTAAAAACTGATGCAAAGAAGGTATTGAGGGCATTACTCATTTGTACTTCGTCTTTGGTGTATTCTCCATTGTCATCGACTAACGGTCCAACAGTTGAAGTAACTACTTTTTTCTTTCTGATATAACTATAGAATTCTTTCGGGTTTGTTTTACTTTGATTCGCAATATGTAACTCTAAGGTCTTTTTACTTTGCTTAATTAACTTTTTGGCTTTGTGTCGTAGCTCTACAAATTTCACTCGTTCTTCGTCATTTTGTGAGGATTTTAATCTATCATTAGCAAATTTTTTAGCAAGCAGGCAGTTTGAAATATCTTTATTCCACCATTTGGGCTTATTATTATGGCCTGGACGCCGTATTTTCGATGGTATGCAGTCTTGCACTGCTTTTAGGTAAGTGGTTTCGAATAACTTCCAAGATGTATTTATGTTATTTAGAAACCTTTAGTTTAGTTACTTCAACCTCTGCAGTTGTCTTTGAGTTAGCTGTGGGCAGAAAACTAATTTTTGGAGAGGTAATTATAAGAGTGAGATAATTATATTTCTTATTGCTAATCTGGCAACCTCTGCGCCATATGTGCGTGAAAGGGTTAAGGTGTTGTACATTTACTGGAGTGTGAGGGAGAGATGTGGTGAGCACGTCATCATTAAAGAGTATGGAACACTTATCATAACCAGGGAGTGTGGACAGTTATTATTAATACAATATGAAGTGTTTTCTTATTTGGTAATTACTATTTGTTGTTTGTTACTATTTACTTACTATTGTCATTCTACTATTGGTTGCATGTATATATTTCGCTGATTCATAATTGTGGTATATGTCTCTGACCTAATTGCTTCTGTTGATTCGAATATAGGCAACTCACATCATGCAGCGTGATTTGGTAAGTCCTCTAACTTCTATGTTACAGTTGGATTAACCAAGTCTTATACAATTGTCTAATAATAGCCAGAATATAGTTAAAAGGACGGCAGCGGTAGTGCAATGGTTAAAGGGTTGAGCTTATATATATGTATAGGAGATGGAAAGTCCTACTTGGGGAAAGTTAATTCCACACCAAGTCGCAAGGACCCGTGTTTAAGAGCACATTACAAGGGATGTTTACGTTTAACCCCACGCAACTCGGGGAAAAGTGATTACAATTAATTTTCCTCCTAAATTGAAGCACTTCGTCCCGAGTTGCATGGGGTTTACTTGAATGGGGGATGGGCGTATCTATTGGCTTACTTATTCATCTGCATATTATTTTATTATATTTTCTTCCCTAGACCTTCATCAAGCTTAAGAGGGGATGGGCCGGTTTTCTGGACCACTTTCTCCCGCATGTTTAGCCCCATTAGTATTCAGATGTTAAGATGTTTGCCCCATTAGTTAGTCGATTTTCAGACCTTTCGCCCCATTTCTTCGTCAATATTTAGACCTTTCGTGCTATTTAGGTGTCGATTTTTTCCCTGGTGAACGATAGTGAGCCTGTAATGTTGGAAGAACCAGCCTTTGGCCGGGACATTGTTCTAACTAAAAATGTACAAATTAATCTAGCAGGGGGATCTAATGGATGTGTTTTTAAATTTGATGGAGGTCTAGGGAGGAAACTAGAAAAATAATGAATACATGCAAAAATCGCCCAAAATGTGAACCATCCCCCCTTAAAAGAACATCCCCAATATCCACCTTCAAGATAATTTTTTACATATTTTTATTGAAAAATGTCCCGGCCAAAGGCCGATTCTTCTTCCATTACAGGCTCGCTATCACTTGCCAGGAAACAAAATCGACACCTAAATTGTATGAAATGTCTTAATATTGGCAAAACAAATGTGGCGAAAGATCTTAAAATCACTAAACAAAAACTAATTGTGATAAACATGAGGGAGAAGGGGGCCAATAAGTGCAACCATCTCCCCTTAATAATCCCTTCTAGGCTACTCTAAAGCATGGGTCCTACGACTATACAGTTTATAATGCTATATGTATAACACCAACAATAAGAGGGCTGCTTGAGCTACTTCACAGTGGGGAGTAAAAAAATAAAGCTTGTGAAATGTCAATCTGCTTATCAACGTAGCAGCTTTCTCAGATATGTGCTGCATTTCAACGTCATCTTATTATATGTAACCCCTTCTGTAACGGTAACGTCCTTTTACTGTAACTTTATTCTGGCTACTAATAGACGATTATATTCTGTTTTAAAAGGGCCTCCAGCAATTAACAGGCTTCGAACTATCTAACTTAACCCCTTCTGTACCGATGATGTACATTGCTTTATATTCTGGCAACTATTAATCGATTTTGTTCAACTTAGGAAGGACGTCTACCCATTAAATAGCTACAGACTATCTCAATTAGTCATTTTAGCTACCCTATATCCTTCCTAAACTTCATAACATTTTCTAAACGTAGCTTGAATAGAATTGAAAAGACGTCGCCGGTACAAAAGGGATCAACCCTTTTTACTGGCACAGATCCTTCTTAAATTGCACAAAATCCTCTGAATATAGCTAGAATTAATTGATAAAGACGATGCCGGTACAGTAGGGGTTAATTCTGACCAACACAAGAATATCAATCATGATTCAATGATGCGTTGGTAATTATTATGATATATGTGGGATGGTCTCTATAAATTCAACCTAACAAATAGTCTTATTAATTGAGAATTGTAATTAAGGTTGATCAAATATCATTAAACCTTTTATGCTGATATCATTCACGTAAGTTGCGTACAATTTGATGAAAAAATACTACATACAGTGACAGCTAACATGAATGTCTTTAAACATTTTATTATATGTGATTTCACTTTAATCTAATTTATTGAGCTTTTTGATAGCTGATTAAATTAGAATAAAACATATCATTCTTGTCCTTAACTTTTCAGCTATGCGAGGACAGAGTCCACCTGGCCAGGTTGAGTCACATATGTGAGCACCATCCAGCTCTTCTGAACAATCAGAAGAGACTGGATGACTCCGTAGACGACACCTGCCCGGGATGTAACACAGTATCTCATACCATTAAACACATCGTAGAAGGCTGCATTTCACACATTCACATACGCCAACAACATAATATACACTCCTTGAGTCTGGGAAAGAGACCACCGGAGATGCAACTAATTTATCTTTGAGACTATTGAAAGCATGAAGTCTGGGATCAGTCCATATAAAGGGCTCTTCTTTTTTAGTGAAATCATGTAGGGGCTTGGCGATAGTGGCATAATTGTTCACAAATCGTCGATAATACGACGCAAGGCCTAAAAAGGCACGTACACCTTTTACGTTAGTGGATGGGGGGGGGGGGGGGGGAGATTATACTTATAGCCTCTAGCTTGCAAGGGTCTGGGGCAATGCCTTCTTCAGATACAAGTGACCTAAAAAAAATACTTTAGTTTTGGCTAGAGTACATTTGGAGGGTTTGAGTTTTAGACTGGCATCCCGGATCCTCTGGAAAACTTGTTGTAGGCGTTGTAGATATTCGGCCCAAGTAGTGCCAAACACAATGATATCGTCAAGATACGCCAAATAAGTTTCCCAAGTTAATCCCTGCAATACTGACTCCATTAATCTGGAGAAGGTGGCTGGTCCATTACAAAGTCCAAATGGTAGGACCGTAGATTCATATAATCTCGCTTGGCTGATGGAGAAAGCTGTTTTTTGTTGGTGCTCTGGCAACACAGGTACTTGCCAGTAGCCAGCTTGTAGATCAAGAGTTGTGAACCATTTGGCGCCTAGCAGAGAATCGAGGGAGTCATCGATTCCGGGAAGAGGGGTGGCGTCCTTGATGGTGACGTCATTTAGCTGGCGATAATCTATGCAGAATCTGGTGGATCCATCCTTCTTACGGACCAAGACTACTGGCGAAGACCAGGGGCTGGTAGATGATTTTACTACTCCAGTGGCAAGCATATCATCTACTTGTTTTTCTTCTTCCTGCCTTTGGATGGGGTTCTTTCTTCAGATAGGTTGCTTGATGGGGTGGCCCACGGTGTGAATGGGGTGATGCAACACTTCAGTTTTTCCCATATCTCGACTAGAAGTAGCGAAAATGTCTTGATATGAGATAAGAAGATTTCTGAGGTCAGTTTGTTGATTGTTGATAAGAGTAGAAGGTATGTCAGAGAGGGTTTTTTTTATAAGGAGGGAAAGAATCAGAGGGGGCAGAAAGTTCTTCTGAGTACATTTCTAGCTTGCCAATAGCTAGGCCTTTTGGCAAGGTGACAGGCTTGTCTGACATGTTGGCAATTCTAATGCAATTGAGGTGGTGTGGTAGGAGGCTAGGAGCGGTTAGGCATACCCCATTGGAAGGGCCTTGGAGGTGTGGGGTCACAAGGACATTTCCTTGTATAGTAGGAACTAAAGGAATCCATGTCTCATGATGAGGGGGGACTGTAATGGAAGTGGATACTATGGCAGGAGAAATGACATGATGGGGGTAGGGGGCATCATTAATCTTAGTTTGGGGTGCAGCAGTGGTAGGGGGAGTGACTGGCAATTATATGGATTTGAGCTGCTTCAAGTTACCTAGAGGAGGTGATTTTTGTTCAGGTTTGGACGGAGGGTCATACGACAATGTCCGGTGTCTACAATTTATAGAGGCACTTAACGAAATTAATAAATCAAGTCCCAGATATCCATCATTTTTGGATTCACTGGGATTGTATATCACGAAAGAGTGATGAACTCCGTGATTAGGATGAGGGGTGTTCACATAGAGGGGGGGGGGGGGGGTGACTGACCCAGGTTGGGAATAACCTGGTCGTTTGCACTAATTAATATGACAGAAGAGGACTGAATTTCGCCGAAAACCTGCTGATGTTTGCGGAAAAACGGAAGGAAAAGACACGAACGGGAAGCCCCCGTATCGATAAGGAGTCGAACTTTCACCCCATTCAGCGTGATTTTGCGGTACACCGGAAGTCCTCCATCCGATGCCCCGTCATGAACCCCCGCCATGGTTACGACGATTTGTTTGGGGGGGCACTTTAAAAATCCAGCGGCTCCGGCTGGACTAATTCAGGCTGATATGATGAGGTATGTTCTCCTTCGTCCACTCCAGCAGTTCCATCTTCAATCATGGATGAAATTTGACGTGGCTTAATCCAGGGAATCTGCGCCCACCAATTTGGAGTCCTGGTCCTCTTCCTGGTTAGTTCGCTGAAAGATCTCTTCAGCGACCACAGCATGCAAGATCCGGTGCAGGGTTTCCAGTCTGCAGGGCGGATTCTTGCCCATTCCTCAATTTTATCAGATGCCCAGCTCAGGAGCTGCAGGGCTACTAGAGGAAGCTGTACCGGAAGTGGAGTGGGTGGTGATCTTGCTGATCACCGCTATTTTGCTGGTGGTGCTTTGTTTGGTTTGTTCCCTGGCTTGCTGTAACGCCATGATCCTCCTTATTACCAGAAGATCTGCATCATAGGTTGTAGGTTCCACTATGTAAAAGTGGTCAGTTACGGGATCAGGCAAGATTCTGACCAGTGCTTTAAATATTGTCTTCTTCCTCTGGGCGGTGGTTTCGTCCGGGAAAGCAGTTAAAGTGAGCTGTTGCAGTTGATAAATAGTTCCATCCAAATCCCCTGAGTAGGTTACTTGATGGCATTTTTTATCCGCAATGGTCTGTCCCAACACAGGATTAATAACTGTACGTACATAAGCTTCGAATTGAGCCCAGGTTAGCCCAGGCATGTTGTCGTGCACGTATCCCGATATTTTTGTTGCATATTTACCAAGCTTAACCACAATGGTGTGTATCTTGGAATTGTCTTCGTTCCCAAACATAATGTCTAGGATCGGTTTGACTATTTCCAGGTAAGTATATGTCATAATCCTCGGGTTTAAATGCCGGGATATCAAGAGACCTAAGAGCTGCTGCCATGATGAATACTGTAAAACCAATCGAATACCAAAATAAAAATAAATTACAGTAAGAACTCTCGTGCTGATATGCCGTATCAAGACACTGCTGCCGCCAGAGTTATGTCGGGTTATAATGATTTATAGCTCGTGATATAGTCTGTATAACGATCCAAGTATGGACTGATAGACCTTGATGAAGCTTGACAGGGTCAAATCTAACACGTTCTTAATCACACATAATAGGTATTCAATTAGGATATTACAGAACTCAATAACAACACAGATATAGATACATAAATGGGTTTTATTTAAAGAGTGGTCTAGCTAGAGGAGCCGTAGACAATCTTCATGTAATGGGTAAATAGTGGCAAGGTACAAATATAATTTGGTATATTCAGATGGTCTCTGATTCAATGAAATGTATAGACAACAATGCACTGACAATATAATGTTAGTGAATTGGTGCTCGTAATCAGAGAATGGTATAAACAACTTGTGGTTAAATATAAGCTAATAACCTGTAGCAACTAAAAGACATAAACCATATAATAATATCAACCCTCAATAAAATAATCAATGGGGGTCGAGTGTCTTCCGTGAAAAAAGTAATGCAGTTGGTCAAATGTGAATAATCTCAAAGGGGAGATCTGGGGAGAATTGAGTGTGAAACAAACACGCCGGTATATGGAGTGAGTCACACGATAAAAAGGGGTTGCGCCAGGTGTGTAGGCGCGTATCCTAAAGTGACCTTCCGACTTAAGGTAAACAGGTCAGGTCACTAGCTGGACTGCGGTGTTGAGAATTTAAATTATAATTAATGCAACTATGAGCTGAGTCTCAAAATTAGTTCGAGATAACTGGTGGCAGATGAATAAACAATGTAATTTACACAAGGTTAGGCTCGCAGAATAGTAAACTATGAGTTATTATTTTATCTCTTATATTCACGTTAAGCGATCGTATGAAATAATAACAAATCGAGCTTAGGAATTCAGATATAAATGTAATGAATATATGGAGTCAGGAATATACTGAATACATCACTACAAAGTGGTATAGAGACTGACTAAGTTGAATAAACAAAGTTAATCAAGAATGGCTCTGAGAACGCTGTTATAATTGAAAGCGTAAAAGTAGAATAACTGATCTATTAATAAATCAGAAGAACTGGGCACATACGACGAAGTTATGCTAAATAATACTTACAGCAGTATTAATGGAAGTTCTGAACGAGTTAACAGAGACTTTAAATTACATACACTAATATACGAAGTGTAAGAAATTATGTTGAACTAAGTAATTGAAACTATGCAATGCTGGAATTCCTGAGCATGAAGGATCAAAATTACTTACATCGGTAATCACATGAACGGTAGCACGAGTTCATAAAATAATCACAAAAGTGGTTATATCACTGAGTTTAAGATGGGAGAGGGGGAAATAAATTAATTCTCACATGAATAAGTACATTTGTTATGAAAATGAGCATAGGTTCTAGGTAATAATGTTTGCAGAAGGAAATCAGTTCACGAAATACACTGCAACTTCAACTCACATAATACAGCACAGAATACATATATATGGAAAATCTGTGAACGTGGGGGCAAGGTAACTGATTGAATACAATTATATAATGTATGCGTAAGGTTGTTATGGCAAGTTAATCAATGAATAGGTTTAGTGTTAAATCACAATTGTAACACGAGTAGTAGATTAGGTTCTGAAGGATTAACACATATGAAAACTGAATGATCTTGGGCACAGATCACAGACTATCTAAACACAGCACGGTTCACATATTTTACCTTATTACTTCAACAACAATAAAACAATGTAAGATACACAGGGACACTTAGGGTATTTGGAGGGCAGGGGTCGAGAGTACAAGTCTGGCCAACCTTGATCGTGGGTCCGTGGAGCAGCACTTCAGGGGTGTACGGCATTGCTCGAGCAGTTGTCCAGGGGTCCAGACTTCAGCTAGGCAGGGCATCCACAGGTAGGACTTCAGGAATACCTCAGGCAGGTACTCTCTGGGTGGGTAGGGGCAGGCTGGGGCAAGCCAACACTTTTAATTAGCTACTCTGAGCCCGGAAGGTTTTAGAATAGTATTGAGGTGTGGTTTGCATACTCCTCTCCAATTTTCTAGAGGTAATATGCAGCATTATTTTGGACTCTCGTTTGCCAGGTCTCGAAGTCACAAGGTTACGGGGAAATGGTTGTGTGGTTATTGTGAGGTAAATACTTACCTTAGACTTGGAAGTTTGGTACTGACATAATGGTATACTTCCAAGATATAATAATACATAGTTAATGGTCATTTACTTAGCTTAAGGATCGAGAAATCTCTCGTAAACTGGGATAGGCCTTTATTCCTAGTTCAACATGAATCTTCTTATATCTTTCTGGGTAGATCTCGTTACCTGGAGATTCTTGTATCTGCGTTTCCGTCGTCTTCCGGGTTGTCTTTCAGTTCCATTTATGTCGGTAGGCCTCGGGGTGTTCATGTTGCATTAGCATAAACATATTTTCGGTGAAATGTAAATTTGGATAAACGGGAGATGCTGGGTGTTGGATCGTCGACTTCATTTGAAAGGTGGGAGGTAATTGGTTGGCACAGGTGAGTGGTGATTGGCTGAGTTTTCCCATTCTCGAACTGTGTGGTTGATGATTCAGAGCATGTGGTAAATTGGCTGACTGATATATTCTGGTTGGGTTAATCAAGGGTGACTCATCTATTTTGTTTGACCTTTCCTGCTGCTTCTTGTTCTTCTTCTTATGTTGTGGTAGGTGAAGACTGGATATCCTACACGTTGTTCCTTCCGGGTTTGCTTGGAGGCCCGTCATTTCAGTATACCTTCATAATACAGTATATCACCATAAACGTATAAGTACTCGTACTTTCGAGTCGAACAAAGAGTACCATTCAAATTTAAGATTAGTCTTTTCAATATATTTTCCACAGTTCTTTCCCTTGCTCAGTTAATAAACTTTCGTTACCTCAACACTCCACAGTTATAACAAAGAACAGTCAATTAAAACTTCGGGTTGAGGGCCGAGACGGAGACTTTGAAATGGATTAAAACTTACTCCTTAGAGAATTGAATATTTTCTCTCACGGAGATTAGTGACGTCGGTGAAAGAGTTGGTATAAGAGGACTTCCCGAGAGAGGTGAGAGAGAGAGAGTCATTTGTAGTCATGCTCTGGCCAACTTTTATACCGCTTAATCAAAATAAGTAATTTGAATTGTTATAGGTTAGCCAAATGCAAGAATACAGTATATGGTATTGTTGAACCGAAGATATTTGTCAAGATAGTAAGGTAATTGGCATTAGATGGCTAACCCAAGATATGCTAGATCGCTTCCTTTGTAGTGACAGTCATGTTACCTTTAACCCCTTCAGCATCATAACGCCCTTTTACCTTTGTTTCTGGCCAAATTATGATGATTTTATGCAGTTTATGAGGGACCTATGTTACTAAGAAAATTTATTGAGATCATATTGACCCTTTTGAGTCTCATAGGTAGATTATCAACTAAAGAAGTTGTCCATATTACGCAATGGTGGTGAAGGGGTTACCATTTACACCACTGTATGTTGACACCCTTTGTCGTTATATTCTGAGTACCACTATGCTATTTTACACAGTTTAAGAATAACCTGTTGATATGCACAGTGTAAATTGACGTCTAGAGATCAGTTATAGATACATCCAAATTGGCCAGAATATAATGGATATCCCGTTATGTTGTTAATGGAGTTAATTCTATGACTATGAAGCAACATTTCATAACATTGTTTGGTGCTAGATAGGATACAAATATGCAAGGTATTATTGTACTAAAGGTATTACTCCAGTTATCCAGTAATAGGGGTGATCGTAGGGTGAATCTAGATGTGAGGCTGGATGGGGCAATATTGGAACAAGTAGAGTGTTTTAAATATCTAGAAGGATCGATAAGCAGGAGTGGAGGTATGTTAATGGAGGTAAAACAGAGAGTGTGTGAAGGAAGGAAGGTTTTCTGAGCAATGGAAAGTATGTGGAAGACGAGAAATCTCGGAATGAAAGTAAAACGTGCAATGTATCAAGGAATTGTTGTGCCAACAGTGATGTATGGGGCTGAGACATGGGCTCTGAAGAAAAAGGAGAGAAGAAAGCTGGATGTGATGGAGATGAGCTGCTTGAGGAGTATGTGTGGAGTTACCCGTAGAGACGGATTGAGGAATGAAGAGATACGTAGGAGAGTGGGGCAGCAGGAACATTTGTCAGCCAGAGTGGACAGAAGGGTGCTGAGCTGGTATGGTCATGCTGAACGAATGGGAGATGAAAGGCTTACAAACAGAATATATGAGTCAGATACAAGGGGAGATAGAAGTGCAGGAAGACCCCCATTGAGATGGAGAGACTGTGTAAGACAAGCTTTGGATGATAGAGGAATAACTATAGATCAGGCAAAGAAAGTGGTAATAAACAGGAATGAATGGAGAATGTTTGTGAATAGTTGAGTGAACACGTGGTCATTTAGGGGAAGGGGTCGGGCGCAAGATGGACTAGATAATAGTCCATAAAGGGCCTGGCCCGGGGAGACGATTAATATGAAAGGTGCGCCTGGAAGTGTGGTGGGCGGTCTCTTGTAGATTTGGCTCCGCTGCATGTTTGCCTGCCGAGATCGGAGCCTCTCCGGGTGGTCGGGGGCCGGGGGAGTGCTGGAGCGACCTTGGTGACCCTGGTCACTGGGTATTCTCCTGGGTGACCTAGATGTGTGTGAATTTTGTGTTTTGTCTGTGTTTGTTCGTTGTTTTGTCTTGTGTCTTGTGTTTTCCTGTTCTTGCTCTGTCTTGAGTCGGCCACCTCCAAGAAAATACAAACAAAAAAAAAAAAAAAAAAAGGAGGGAGACTCCAGAGAGGCAACTTTGATTCATTTGTACTCACTATTTCGCGACCCACAATCCTTCTTGAAGGGGGGATGGCCGTATCTCATTTATGTATTTTTGTATTATATATTGTTTCCTCCCAACTCCATCAAGTTAAAAAAAAAAAAAAAAACACCCTTCAAGATACATTTGTACATTATTCGGTAGAAAAATGTTCCGACCGAATGCCGTTTCCTCTTAAAAATACAGGCTCACTTTCGCTCGCCAGGAAAAAATCGACACGTAAATGGCACGAAAGGTCTTAAAATTAACAACTAATGGGGTGAAAGGTGTTAAAATTGCCAAACTAATAGGCCAAATGTCTTAAATTCTCAAAACTAATGGGGCTAAATTCAAGGGAGAAGGGGGTCCAGACAAAATTAAGCATCCCCCCCTTATTAATGCCAGGTCATCACTAAACGACATTATGTAACTATGGGAAGAACCTGTGACAGTCAACAGAACGATGAGATTGCCTTTCTCTCTTAATAAATCTACATCTCTGTCAGTACCGGTGCCGTCCTTTTAACTATTCTGGTTACTATTGGACGATTGTATTTAGTTTCCAAAGGGACTCCATCAATTAACAGGCTTTGAAATTTCTCAGTTGACCATTTTTACTAGCACAGATCCTTTTTAAACGGCATAAATTCCTCTAAATATAGCTAGAATAATATTAATGAAGACGTCGCTGGTACAGAAGGGTGTATCATACCTAAGTTCTATGTAATCATGTAGCGTTAGCAAGAATAAAATAAAACTACCTCACAGTTCTAAAGGGGTAAACCCTTTGAGTATCAAAGTGAATACATAAAATATAGGGTTAGTCATTATGAATTAATCTAACTTTGTTTAAGGGGAGATGGGCCGTTTTCCTGGTCCGCTTTCTTCCTCATGCTTATCCCCATTAGTTTTTTAGATGTTAAGACGTTTGCCCCATTAGTGTGTCGATTTTAAGACCTTTCGCCCCATGTTTTTGTCAATATTAAGACTTTTCGTGCCCTTTAGATGCCCTTTTTTCTGGCGAGCGATAGCGAGCCTGTAATTGATGAGGAACCGGCCTTCGGCCGTGAAAATATTTCTACCGACAAATGTACAGTACAATTTTATCTCGAAGTGGGTCTAATGGATAATAATAAAGTTTGATGGAGGTCTAGGGAGGAAACTAAACAAATATATGCATATATAAATAATTATACCCCCCAAAATAACCGCTGTCCCCTTAAGCGCTATTTTACTATATTGGCATATTTCCTAAATCAAACACAATTGTCCCGTGGTATACCGTGTTCCAAATAAGTAGACCAGGAATCGTGAACACTAACCTCTGTAACTCAAAAACAGCTAGAGCGAATTGGCTGTAAAATTCCACACCTTTTCCCTAGCTGGTCCTCTCCAAATGGTAGAAATAATAGCTCGATTACTCTTTTTTTTGTGAGTTATAGAGCTAACTTTTAATGGAGTTTTAGCCTACTTATTAGGACTACGGTGTAGTTAGAAAATTAAGGGGATAAGGTATAGCAAAATATTATGGTCGGTTTATATACAAATGTATTATATTATTAGTGTCCTCGCTAGACTTCCATCAAGCTTAAAAATAACACCCCGTAGACCCCCCTTCAAGTTAAATTTGTACATTTTTCGGTAGAAAAATGTCCCAACCGAAGGCCGATTCCTCCTAAAATTACAGGATCGGTATCACTCGCCAGAATAAATCGACACATAAATGGCATGAAAGGTCCAAATATTGACAAAACATGTGGTGAAAGGTCTTAGAATTGCCAAGCTAATGGACCAAACGTCTTAAAATCTAAAAAACAACAACAATGGGGCTAAACACGGGGAAAAAGGAAAACAAAAACAGCACGTCTTTCCTCTACCAGCGTTGGCAGAATCGCCTCTCGTTAGCCACTAGCGCTCGCCAGGGTAGTGAAATGGGCCACAGTTATCAGAGAATGTTGTTCTTTATTTCCTAGTACTCGCATTGTCACAGACAGTCCAGTGGTGGTCTTTATTTTCGTCTGTGACAACGGGAGGTGTTTTATATCATTGATAGAATATAAGATGCTTTGTGTGGAGTTGGGGAGAAAGAGAGATATAGGCAGCGAGGTGGTAGTATGTGTGTGCGTATGTATGTGTTGCCTCGCTCGGAGGCGTTTTCCCGCTCGTGCGGGCTTTCCCTCGCCTTTGATTGGCTGGTGGTTCCTGGCGCGTCCTAGGGACCTGCTGCCTTGTGACGTATCGGCCCGTGATTGGCCGACCATCGCGCCTTTGTGGGCTCCTGCGGTCCACAGGAGCTGTTCTCCTCAGGACAGGCTTGGCGTGCATGCTTCTAACATCCCTTTGCATACTCTCTCCCGATCACCCCCTTTACCACTGTCTCTCTCTCTGACCTTCTTCTTTTCCATTGCTCCTCACCTTTATTCAATTACTTATCCCCTTGGGTTCTGCATACGGTTTCCATAGCCGGCCCATTGTATTGCATGCGCCGTCCACTGAGATATTTACATGTACTTAGAATAGGTTTGAGGGTTCTTAGTTAGTAGAGGTTAAGAACTCTGTGTGTGTCTCCATTATTGATTTAGTGTTTCTGCTCTTTGATTTAATGCTAGACTGGGATAAGGTAACTGTAGTCGTTGTCCCCGATGTGTGTATGGTTTGCTTATACCTACACAACTTCGACCGGTCCTGTGGTAGCCTGTGTTGTCTTTTCGCTTGCGTTCTTAACGAGTGCAGCATTGTGTTGACTGAGGGTTTTAGCCTGTTCCAGTTCCACACTTTGCTGCCTCTTTGCTTATCTTTTGAGGGTCGCCAGGATAGAACCAGATACTTCTGATCTGGATCTATCAAGAGAGCACCCCAGTCAATTAACGTAACTTAAAGGATGCAGTCTTAAGGACATCGCTAGGCTACGAGCCTGTCTTGCTCAACCACAGTTCCTTACCTAGAGTATTCCAGCTAGACATTATTAATTCAGTAGACACTTGTTAGTATTTAATATAAGCTCTTTGATATGTACGCATTATTATTCACAGCATTTATTAGTCTAGGTTGTTGAGTTGCACAACCATAGCAGACTGTTTCGTTGATGAGGAAGTACTTCTTTTAGTGTCGAGCATTACTACCGTTGCGCATTTATAGTATTCTCGTGTCGGTTAACATTATATGTCCTATCTTTTAGTGTATTCAGTTTACACGTGTTGTGTCCTGCCTCCTGCCTTTATATAGTTCAAGATTAGATACGAGCATCTTATGAGCATCAGACTTTCTTCAGAAGTTTCCAGGTCTATGTTGTAGGACTATACTTCACTTTCTTTCAGATAGGAGTGAAGAGTTTATTGTTGTTTAGAGTAACTGTATTGAGCATCTTTTTATTGTATTAAATCTTGCAGTGATTTAATTGATCTTTCCATAGATTCCCTTTTATGCATTTTAACGTAACTTGCATATTGTTTGTTATCAGGCTATACCAGTGTGGGTTAGCCTGAAGTAGAGTACATTTATGCCCAGTTAAGGATACCCCGTTATCGCAGATTAACTCTGGAGGGTATAGGTGTTTTTGTTCGCCGGCATATAAGTTCGAGGGTTTGGATCTAGCGTATCGTTGTTGCATAGTGCCCAATTACTAGTCCAATCATTAAGTGACCTTGTTTTATTCATAGCCCCGGTCGTAACACCCTTAACACCTTATTGGCGGGTGGTATGGTATATTACACCGTACCGCACAGCAGTAAACACACGGAAACAACCCTAAATAGGGTTGTTTCCGTGCTCATTTTCATACATAAACAAGACCCAGAGCGTAAAACAAGTATCTATCCCTTAAAGGGTGTAAACAGAGCTTTACAATGACACCCGAACCATCCTTGTACGACCACTGGTTCTCTTGCAACGATCGTGCAACACGAGTGCAAAAACCCTAAAATAAGGTAATTTCCGTACATAATTCCCTGTGTAGCGAGTGAGAAAGTGGGCAGGAAGGTGGTATACAGTTCAGTACATCCACGGTGGTCGTGGGGAGCGGTCATAAGGTTACTACGCTCGTCCCACCGCTCAGCTCTCTCTCTCAGCAACATTAAGTGCTGAAAATGGCGTTCGACAGCTGTCGTGCACCGCCACTTAGTCCAAATTTATTTCACTTGACATATGTTGCGTGCCGCCAGTTAAAGGTTAAGAACAATATCATCTTCATATTAAAAAAATCAGTGTTCCATGAATGGTAACTCACATAATTATGGGATCCCTCCAGTGTTGGGCTTATATTTCCCATTGTGTAATATCTCGTGGTACAATCGGCCTAATAAGTAATGTTTCGGTACCAAGTATACTTCGAACAATAATTGGTGTCAGCACTATCTAAGCATTAAGTCATCGTTTCGAGTGAGATATACAAACATTTTCCTATCTATACACACCATATTCAACATTTCACATACATTAATACAGTACAGAGAAAGTCAAACGTAATTGCAGCTGAGACTTGGGTTATTAGCGCCACCATACAGTAGCGCTAATAAGGCATGTCTCAGCTGTCCTTGCCTTTGGCTCGCTCTGTGCTGTATTAATGTTTGTCAGATGGTGTATAAGGTGGTAAGTGTATAGACATGTTTGTATATCTCACTCGAAATGAATAAATCAAGTTTTAGAAATTGCTGATACAAATTATTAATCAAAATATACCTGGTGCCGAGACATGATTTATTTGGCCGACTATACAAGGCATATTACAACTCCAACTCCAACAGTAGCTCGCTGTGGCAATCCTTCCTAACCAAAAGCCTCTTCAATTAGTAGCCTAATGTGGATCAAAATATGTGGTGTTGCTTAATTTCCTAAATACTCCTTCAAGGCGAAGTATTCGTTTTTTTCGGAACCCGCTTCTTTTTCATGTTTAGATCCATTAGTTTTCAAAATTGTATACTTTTACCCATTCCACCTTTCGTACCATTTAGGTGTCAATTTCTTTCCTGGCGAGTGATAGTGAGACCGTAATTTAGTAGGAAAAGGCTTTCGGCCACTACATTTTTCTGCAGAAAAACTAAAACAATTATATACGCCAGTAATAATGAAGATAAATTAATTCATAAAATGACGTCCTCTATAATCTGAATATATACATTATACGGGAACAGTGATACATCGACCAGCCTATCACAAGATACCTACAACCCTACACAGGTTGGAGTATAATGTTTGTTAAAATGTAAGCCTTTACCTACTCTATAATAAGGCACTGTCTCAGTGTCAGGGTTTGGGTTTAAGCGAGTAACGATACCTTCGAGGGTTCGAGGGGTGGCAGGAAGAAGTTTGGTGATTTCTATGTAAGCTGAGGGTGCCAAGACCTACTTTTGTTTATATATATATATATATATATATATATATATATATATATATATATACTGTATATATATATATATATATATATATATATATATATATATATATATATATATATATGTTTAATAGTGGCCCCTTCATCATTGACGATGTTGCCTATTAGTATAATAATCTCCATTCAACACCCATGTTGGCCGTTTGAATCAGCCGCCGCGGGGAGGAATCAAGAGTCATCTTGATAAGTGCAACGCTACTTCTCTTATGGTGTCGTCATAGATCGGATACCCACTACGGAAAAACTTTCGTAAAAAATAAGAGAAGAAAAAAGAAAAACTTTAATACTTAAATACTGTTATAAACACGCTTCCTACATTCGGTGGATTTCTTGCGTTGTGGCTACTTGCCGCTTCTCGCCAAGCGCATCATTCTCCCTTCCTCTCCCCGCGGGCAACCGATCAACACGTGTGCCCCACACTCTGCTTCATTCGACGTTCGCTCTCTTCTAGTGAGTCTTTGCTCATTTGTGTATATCTGAGTTGTAGTGAACAAGGTTTAGATTAGCTAGCACGGGTTGTGTTATGGTTTGCCCGAAGGAAGTGTTAATATTAGGGTACAATTCAGGCGCTAACATGTTGTGTTCAAGACGGACGCCACTTGAGTGTTCCTCGTAGCTCTTAATTTTGCGCCTTAGTTTTTGCTTCTCCTTAGTTAGGAGGTTTTTTATCTTCACGAGCTGTTCTTCAGTCCAGTGTGTTCGGCCTAGGGGCCTTGTCTTTTTCTTTATGCAGGTGCGCCAGTATAAGGACTGTCACACGTGGTGTGGGATCTTCTGGTGTTCGAGCCTGCTTAGAGACCCCATGCGGGGGCTTCATCCGCTTAGTGCTGCTTGAAGTTGTCTTCAGAGTAAGTTTTATCCTGCGTAAAGATTTTTGCCTCGTGCTAAAGCCTTTAGGGACTCTTTTCGTTAGGGGTGTATATATTTTATCTGTATGTGATATTGTCCCCTTCTCTTAGGCTCTCGTGCGTTAGTGGTGCCCACTTTCGGGGAGCTCAAGGAGACGACCTTGTGCAGTGGTGTTGTGCGTTGAGCTGGTTTTCTCTCTGGCTGGTGCTTGTAGCCGAGCGTTAGTCCTTTTTTGACGACCCGCCGGCCCTTCTGTCTGCGGCCTGAGGTCCGTGCCCGCTGTGCCGGCTTTGTGGTCTGGTCCTCTTCTCACTCCCCGCCCCCCCCTGCACCCCCCCTCCCCCTTCTCACCTGTTTTATTGGTGTATATGTGGGAGTGTGCCACTACCTACCCTGACGCCGGTCCTGCATGTCCGGCGGAGGGATACGTATCGATTTGTGCATATGGTAGTGTGCCACTACCTATCCTGACGCCGGTCCTGCAGTTCGGGCGGAAGGATGCGTATCTGTGATACGAGTTCCGGCGAGCCGTTTAAGCATACCAGTTTACCCCGTCATGCGGCGGCTCATTGAGTAAGCTTACCGGCGGCTGCTACCGATTGTATGTAATGATACGCAGTTAACCGCTGATTTGGTTTGGCTTTCGAATCTATGACCCATGTCACAGGTTGGCAGCCTGGATCGGAGCTCTCCCCTCATGATCGCAAAGGGCGTGAGGTGGGAGACTCAAAGAATCTCTTAGGGGTCCGAACAAGGGTTGAGGCGGTGGCCTACCCCTGTTCTGGCGCCGGGAGCATAGGATGTTAAAAACCTCTCGGTTTATCCTTATGAGCATTGATTCCTGGAAATTTTCTATTTTCCAGATCCCGTCTACAGTCCGGCCAGCTACAGATGAGTGGCTCCCGCCGGGGAGGGGAGACTCTGTTATCATGCCTCTGTTCGCCATTTGTTCGACGCCGACGTGTCTCCTAGTTCCTGTCGCATCACACAGGCTATTAGTCCGGGAGCCAGGTGACTTTTATTCAACATGAAAGGTGAAGAAGGTGTGGAGTACCATAAATGTTTGTTAGGGTCAGGAGGGCCTAGGAACCTAATTCTTAAGTTTCGCAAGTGGTGGGTGTGGCTAGGGGCCATGCCCCAAATACACCCCAAAATGACATAACATAACATGCGAGGTGAGACTTCATTTCAGTGACATTGGATAGGGGTATATTCAATGAATAAGAAAACCCAACTTAAGAATGTTTTTTTCGGTGGGACAGCTAATAAAGAACAATGTTAATTAGTACTAATTAAGCTTTTATTGAACATGAAAGGTGCACAGCTGAAACCTACTTCATTATAAACTACCATATCTCAGTAGTCAGAAAAATGAACTTAAGAAAAAAACTGATGGTGGAAAGTCCCCTTAAGAAGAGGGCCACACCCAAAATAACCCCAGAATCACATTACATAACATGCAAGGTGCAGACTTCATTTCAGTGACATTTTATGGAGTTGTATTCACTGAATGATAAAAACTAACATAAGAATACATTTTTCGGTGTGACAGCTAACTAAGAACAATTTTAATTAGTGTTAATTAGCCTTTTATTGAATGTGAAAGGTGCACAGTTGAAACCTACTTCATTATAAACTATCACATCTCAGTAGTCAGAAAAATGAACTTAAGATGGTGTGACAGCTAATTAAGAACCATTTTAATTACGACACTTGGGGGAATAATTAAAAAAGCCCCCAAACTTTGTATGTATATCCAGGTAGGATACATGGATCCCTTATAATTAATTCACATTGTCTTTATTCCAGGAACTTGGTGAATGTTGCTGCATCATGGCAGAGAATAATATCACCCCAACTTCTCTGGTGCCATCAGCAAGAACCTGCATTCTTCACATTGAACTGGCAAGCACATCGGACCCACCAAGATCAGAAGTACTTTCATTCAACCCTCAAAAATGGGCTGTTGTCAAAGAAGCTGCCTCTTTGAGAAAGTTAAAGAAGAATTTTTGTACATCAAAGTATTTTCAAGTATGTCAATCTCTTCCTGATGATGTAGATATTTCTCATGGCTACCATGTGCACTGCTACAAGAACTTTACTGCTGTTCCTCAAGACCCAAAAACTGCTCTCAATGCAAAAACAAAACAGTTACGATCCAGCGCTCCACCATCACCAGCTTTATCATCAACTGGTGTCTTCCCAATACAGTGTATCTACTGTAAAAAAGTGTGACGCAAGAAGGGCCAGACAGAGGAAGGGCTTATGTCGTGTGAGACCAAGCAAGCAGAAACAACAATAAAAGATGCTGCTATGGCAAGGAATGACAATGAACTCCTAGCAAACATTGCCTCCATTGATTTTGTAGCTAAAGAAGTTAAATACCATCACAGTTGTAGACGACTTTATATAAAGCTTGCATCCTCTCTTGGTAGTCCTGTTTATGATAAAAAGTAATCTAGTAAAAAGGCCCTTATTGGTATCTATTCATATGTAGAAAAATATGTTATTGAAAACCGCAGGCCAGAATATCTTGTGTCAATCTACAAGCGTTACCTAGAAATGTGTGAGGATGTTGATGAAGAGGCTATAACATCTGCTCAATTTCTGTCAAAGAACTTGCTGAAAAAGTATGAAAGTCAGATTGAGATGCACTGTATTTCTCCCAAAATAGGTAATGTTGTGTTTGTCAAAGGGTTACCCGATGAGGCTATTTGTTCTGCTTTTGATTACATTCATTCTCCTGAGGCAGCTATTCGTAAAGCTGCACTGATTTTACGGGAGGAAATAAAGGGTGTACAGAAAATGCAATTGCCAGAATATCCAACACTCGAAGACCTGAAAGCTGGGGAGGGTTCACCCCCAGAAATTTTTGCTCATGTTTTTCAGAGTCCTGTATGGCGGCTTATCTGCTGAGACATGCAGTCCACGTGTTGAACGCTATGCTTCTTCTTCAAGTCAGGATGCACTTTTCATGGTGAGAAATGGTTGCTTGGTTCCAATTAAACAAATAATGCTTGGTATGACGCTTAAATCAATGACAGGCAGTAAAAAGTTGGTCAGAATACTCAACAGATTTGGACACGTCATGAACTACCATAAAATAGAACAAAATGAAACTGCACTGGGGGAGTCGATTCAAGCTCGAGGCTTATCTTGTCCTGAAGGCACTCTTGTTGGGGAGGTGATGGGACTAGCCTTTGATAATTATGACGAGCTGACACAGACTCTCTCAGGAGCCAACACACTACATGACACAATGGGCATCCTGTATCAGAATATGAGTGAAGAGGCAAGTCTAGTAACACCACTCAGTGCCGACATTCTGGACCTTGGGTCACCCCAAACACAGCAGAAAGAGAGAAAACGAAAGCTAAATGTAGAAGAACAACACCTTGAGCCATATCGAAAGAAGCCGCGAGTGAAGTACTTCCAGTATAAGATAACAGCTCCTGGAAAACGCCCAGACAACTGCAAGGATGGGGAACAGGTAGACCTAGCGTGGATGATGTATCATGCCTTGTAGTTGTACAACATTCCAATGTGGGTAGGATTCAATTCCTTGTTGATCCCTGACACAACAACTCCCCAAAATGTTCTGTACATGAAAAACATCAACCAGCCAATCACCAGCAATGATGTCATCCAAGAAATGTTAGCAATCACTCAAAGGTGCGCACAGGAATGTCAACAACAGTATGGCATAGTTACATACGACCTTGGTACAGCTAGGCCAGCAATGCAGCTACAAGCCACTGAGTCTCCTAAATTCGATGATGTATTCATAATGTTAGGCCCATTCCACATTGAAATGGCTTTCTTCAAAGCCATTGGAAAGATCATCGATGAATCTGGTGGCCCCAAGATGCTGACCAACACAAACGTTCTTGCAACTGGCTCCCTAAACGGCTTCATCAGTGGGAAATATTTTAACCGCTGTAAGAGGTTACACCCAATTTTGGCATTGGCATTTGAAATACTTCACTTCCAATCTTTTCTGCAGAAGTTCGACCAGATGGAAGTTGAAGCACTGTTGACAGAACTCCAGTCCAACCCAAATGAGGAAACGTGGCAGTTGGTTAACGCATCAGAGTTTTTCAGAGAATGTGTCACTCTGTATTTTTTTTTTTTTTTTTTTTTTTTAAGAGACAATGAACGGAGGAAGGAAAAACACAGATAAAACAAAAAGGTCCATGTGCCTAAAGGCATCCTCCATTCATAAAATGTTTGTAACAACTGGATTTAAACATTTGTTGATTGTAAGTTTGTGGAAAGCAATTCGAGGGAAGTGAATTCCAAAGAGTAGTAGCTCTAGGGATAAATGAATTCTGATAAGCAGAAGTTCTGCATTGTGGATACACAGCTGCTGAATACACAGCTGCTACGAGAGCTGGAGAACACGGTGCCACAGCACAGTATTGGATGCTGTATGTGGACCTAATACATGCGTACCACGACCTAGAGCGAGCCATCTGCACCAACAATGTTGCCCACTTCATTCATGCTTTGACACCACTGATTGAAATCTTCTCCACAAATCACATCAATTATGCAAGGTGGTTAACAAAGTATCAGTTAGATCTCCTGAATATCGACCAAACACATCCTGGTTTGCGGTCCATTCTTGAAAAAGGAGCCTTCACTGTTAAACGCACCAAAAAAATTTCAGTCACAGTCCAGTGGACCTCACCCTCGAACAAACGATCAATGCTGATGCTGCATCTCGACAGACTGGGATTGCATCATTGACCAACAACTATAGTGCACACATGCGCTGGATGCTGACAAAATCTGCAAGGTCTGCCATCGTCACCTCTGTGAAAGAAATGGCTGGTATTGGTAATGTGGATGACCCAACTGCTGAGTTGAGAGGTGCAAGAGTGAGACATGACAACACTGATGTAAGGACAGTCATCACACAAATCCAGGATACCTGCAATCCATTCAAAGGTACTGTCAGTGAATCATCAAAGTTGTTCAACATCAGTACTGGTAAAGCTGCTTCAGAAAGTACAAAAGCTTGTCTTCTCGGAATCAAAGAGAGAGGAAAAGAAAAAAAGGAGACATTTGTTGCTGCATGCCTTGAGGACCCCGAGAGATTTGAGAGTGTCATCAAAAAGGAATCATTTACATCATTTAAAAATGAAAATGTTAGATATAAGCGCACTAAGGATGTCAGAATCACTGCCTTGACATGTAACAGGGATTTACTGGGCCGACTCCTTATTCTGGCTTGCAGAAGGGATCTTGACCTTGAATATCTTTTGTCCTTTCCACTCACTCCAGTGCCTCTTTCCATGTGCAATGGAGACGGCATGATGGTGAAGACGCAAAAGAGTACTCTCTTGGACCTGTTGGAAAAGGAAGTTCAGAGCCATTCTGCGCCCAGAGCAGTTGATGTTTGTATCATTGATGGGAACTTCCTTCTTTACAATCTTCCTCCCAACTTGCCACCATCATATGGGGGACTAGCAAGTGGTGTTCTACAACAAGCAGCAAAACTATCGACCAAAAGGATTGACATTGTTTTTGATGCATACCCTCTACCATCGATCAAGGCAGGTGAAAGAAATCGGTGAGGCTTGGATGAAAAGGAGGCTTGGGTGTATGTGATCACTGGAGCAGAACAGCGCCGTCCTAGTGACATCAAGGACTTGATGAAGGCAAGGTCGTTCAAGGAAGAGTTCCCAAAATTCCTGGCAGCCGAGTGGAAATCGACACATTATGCCCATCTCATCGAGAAAAGGCATGTCTACCTCTCCTACCTTGGTTCATGTTTTCACTTTTATGTCATTGATGGGCAGGTAGTGAGAGAAGTGGTTGATAAGTTGGTAAATAATCATGAGGAGGCGGATACACTGATAGCAGCCCACGCCAAGTTCATAGATGAGGAAGGATGTGTTAAGAACATTGTAGTCAGAGGATCCGACACCGACATTGCAGTCATCCTCTTACATCACTGTTGGGATATGAAGGCCCACATCTGGATGGACATCGGGACTTCATCAAAAAACAACAGACGGTACCTGAATATCACTTCCATTGCCAACGCAGTCGGACGTCCAATATGCAGTGCACTCCTAGGATTTCATGCCTTCAAAGGCTGTGACTACACCTCCGCGTTCCATCGAAAAGGCAAAGTTAGACCCTATGCCAAGATGTTGAAAGACACTTCTGCTCAGAAGGCTTTTTTATTAATGTCTACTGGACAGCTAACAGAAAATCATGAAAAAGTTTTGAAAACCTTTACAGCAGAGATGTATGGAGCAAAGGGCAAATATTCTTCCTCTTTGAATGGATATCACTACAAGGTTTTTGAGAGGGCATAAGGACCAAAGACCAAATGTAAGAATGCACTAGAAAAATTGAAGGGTATTGATGGTAGCATGCTTCCTCCATGTGAAACGGAGTTGTCACAACACATCAAGCGAGCCTCATTTGTAGCAAGAATGTGGGCCACTGCTACTGATCCAGAGATAATACAACATCCTTCCCCAGAGGATGGATGGGAGCTGAAGGACGGGCATTACGAGGTCATTTGGTTCAATGGTCCTGAGCTGCCTGATTCATTGATTCCTGAGGATGGTGACCTTCATGAGGACAACTCGGATAACAACATTGAGATTTCATACTCAGATGAAGAGAGTTGCCTCTCCTCAGACGAACAGTAAACATTGTTTTCTAACTGGCCCTCAAACCGTATAAGACTGAAGTGGCTAATGCAATGTGTGTTTTTGCCTTTTATAAGTCCACATGCATTTCAAGTCAGCAAACTCATGATCGACTTATTTGTGGCAACAGATATTGATGTTGTATATTAGGAGTTTTCTTTCATTTCAAGGTTGTCCCTATCCATATTAACACCTTACGAGCGGCCTAGGCGGTATATAATATGTAGCCACCAGCGGGGTGTTTTTACCCAAAATAGGGCTGTTTACGTGATCATTTTCATGCCTAAATAAGACCCAGAGCATAAAACAAGTATCTATCCCTGAAAGGGCATAAACAGAGCTTTCCAATGACACCATAACGATCCTTTTATGATGGCTAGTTTTCTTGCAACAACCGCGCAACGCGAGTGCAAAAAGCATGTAATTCGGCACTTTCCCCATACAATTCCGTATGTAGCGAGTAAGAGAGGGATGGAGGAGGTGGGATTCGTGTCAGTAGGTTCGCCGCGGTGGTCTGGAGCAGTCATACGCTCGCTACTCTCCTGCCACCACTTGTCTCTCTCTCTCAGCAACATTACGTGCTGAAATTGCCACACGACCTATGTCGAGCGCCGCCAGATAGTCCAGATTTATTATACTCGACTTATGTTGCGCGCCGATAGTTATGGGTTAATAGCTGCTGCGTGTGTCCAAAAGGCAATTCCATTTGTTAATAAACTGAACATGAGGGTCTAACATTCTATCCATTTGGCTATATATACTATCCATACTCTTTCACACAATGAAAGTCAGTCTGAAGCGACCATACATTTATGTCATTCAGAGGATTTGCTTTATGTTTTATACACGCTATGACTGATTAGTTACTCATTGAATAACTGTGTACCTTTCATATTAAAAAAAGTCTAAATAGCATTAATTACCATTGTTTTTACTTAGATGTTTCACAGAAAAATCTATTCTTATGTTAGTTTTTTCCCATTCACTGAATGGCACTGAAATGAAGTTAGTTACTCATTCAATACCTATGCACCTTTCATGTTCAAAAATTCTTAATTAGCAGTTCCGCAGAAAAATGTATGCTTATGTTAGTTTTTTTTTTTCATTCAGTGAATGCACCTTCATAAAATGTCACTGAAATTAAGTCTGCACCTTGCATGTTATGTAATGTGATTCTGGGGTTATTTTGGGTGTGGCCCTCTTCTTAAGGGGACTTTCCACCATCAGTTTTTTTCTTAAGTTCATTTTTCTGACTACTGAGATGTGGTAGTTTATAATGAAGTAGGTTTCAACTGTGCACCTTTCATGTTCAATAAAAGCTTAATTAGTACTAATTAACATTGTTCTTAATTAGCTGTCCCACCGAAAAAAACATTCTTAATTTGGGTTTTCTTATTCATTGAATATACCCCAATCCAATGTCACGTGACTGACATGAAGTCTGCACCTCGCATGTTATGTAATGTCATTTTGGGGGGTATTTGGGGCATGGCCCCTAGCCACACCCACCACTTGCGAAACTTACGAATTGCGTTCCTAGGCCCTCCTGACCCTAACAAACATTTCTGGTACTCCAAACCTTCTGCACCTTTCATGTTGAATAAAAGTCACCTGGCTCCCGCAGTATATGTATACAGTGTGTAAAGTGCCTAGACAGATCCTCTGGCCTATGGTCGTCTCGGACATGTCCAGTGTGTTCCGACTTATTTGAGGAATGGCTGGCTAGCCAGGATCTATCATGTCTTTTGACACTCATTGAGATCAAGAAAAAATTTGCAGCTTACGTGACTAGAGTAGCTGACGTTGAGTTAGGCTGTGATAATGCAGAATTGTTTAGAGTTATTAAACTATATTCTTTCGAACCCGCCCCAATGGCTCAGACACAGAATCCGCCGGTATCGTGCATGAACATGGCCTCTCCCCAGTCATCTACGATCTCCATACAGAGCTCCCCACCCGGCTACAAGAGGAGTCGCTCAGTGTCGCCGGTATGTCTCTCTCCATTACCTTCTGCAGGCCTAGGTCAAAGGTCTTCTAGTGTGGAGTTCCTGCCAGACAAGCTACGCAAACTATCTAACCCGGCGAACAAGGAAAGGGTAACTTTAGGCAGTATTAACTCTGGCTCGCAAGGGGGTCGGACAGAGCAGCTGCCAGTGGCATCGACGTCCGCTGCGGTGACCCCGGAGGTTTTCCCCGGGCTCCTCACGGCGGACGCCGGACAACAGCGGTCTGAGATGAGGGTTAGTAAGTCAGTTACGGTTAGGCTCCAGGGTTCTAAACTTGTGTTGGATACCAGTGACTTTCAGGGCCGGGAGTTGTCTTCAACGCCGGAGGCTCTGGGCTCTACCAACAGGGACGGTGTCCACCCTCAGGCTAATAGGATACAAGCAGGTCTTCCTCCATCTGTTACCACACGAGAGGCGGTCACGACTGTCAACTCTGACGAGGTGTTAGACCAGGTTACATGCGGGCAGACCGTAAGGCCACCCATTAGGAACACAGTACCAAGCGGCACAGTCCTTCAACCGCCTCAAGTACCAACTATCCCGCCGGGGTCCCGAGACCGGGATTTCCCACCACATAGTTCTGACATAACATCCCAACCTAGTAGTAGTAAGATACTAAACACAAGTTCGGCAGATGAACAACGGACACAGGGAAACCGGTCTAGGCCTCTCAAGCGACCGAAACCTCCTTGTTTTACGTCCAAACAATTAGATGAATTACTACATAGGGTCATGCAACAATGTGCCATAAGATGCCACGTAGTCCCTCCTCCAGCGGCGGGACCTCCGCCGGGTAGCCCCGTCACCTCTCCCCCTAGTGATACAGGAGGGGTGTCTAGTAATCCTGTTTCCGCACCTGGGTCGCGGCCAGAACAAGTGTCCATACGCCCTTTGTCACCAGCCAAAGTTAATATCATATCAGAAACTGACATTTCCTGGCTTCCGACGCCCTCTACCGTAGCTCCCTCTGCCGCCGTTGAGCCGGTACAAGGCTTACCGTTGGACGGTCAGTGGCAATCCCGACAAAGAATTGATTCACTGTCGGCGAGGACAAGTACTTCTTTCCAATCACTTATGTTTAGCTCTAGCACTTCGGTGTCTTACGAGGGTAAAATGGACACTGGTTCTGGCCCACGACCTCAAGGTAGTGGGAAGGAGGATGAACAGCGTTCCTCCCTGAATCCTCCATCTCAACTTTCCCTTCTGTCTAGTCGACAGCCGGCGGCTGGCCCGCCGGTTCTCGAAGACAGCACAGCTTCTAACTCTCGACACCTACCCCCACAGACTCACACAACATTTGTTGATCAATCCCTCAACCTGAAAGTACCGGGGAGGCTTTGGCTCCTGGTTACAGCTATGACTAGAGGGGAGAGGCACAGGTCAGCTCAGGGTGAGGTCCCGGTGCCACATGAGTGGTCGATAGAAGTGAACAGACGCAAGGCGTTTAGGGCAAAGGACGAGCAAGGGAGAGTGTTAGATGTTATAATCCAGGCAGTCCCAGACCCGACAAATTTTCAATATTTTGTATATAACCCGGGCCAGATGACCCCTCTCCCGCTGGATGCCCCTAGTCAGACCTCTCCTCCTCCGGATGTTCCAATTTGCCCTGTTTGCTCTCAACATTGCGGCATCAATGGATGCCAGGCCTTGAAGGCTAATGAACCAAGCCAAAAGTTTCAAAGATGTAGTCCTCATCATGATCAAAGGGAATTGAATCTGAGTGAGGTGGGGCATGGCCCTTGAGTAACGTGGGATCAGGAGCTCCAACATTTTGCTGTGTTTATGTCTGCTAATGCTGCGTTACCGGTTCCCCTTCCGCCAAAGACTGAGTTTGACTGGCTTAAACGTGAACCCGGCAGTGTGCTCAAAGGGATCTTTGAATTCCTCATTGCCCCCCAGTTAGAGGTCAAGGATTTTCCAGCTCCCTTTGTAGCCCCAGATCCCATTGATCTCCAAAGAGATTTCCTGGTCAGAGATAATGCACATAGAAAATGTATTGGCTTTCATCTAACCAGGGACACAGCCCAGGCTGTCGCCCAACCAGTACCGAATTCCCCTCGTCAGAGGACGGAAATAGTCACATTTTTTCACTAATACCTCCTCCCTCTTCCGGCTCAATCATTGGCTGACATAAGAACCGCATTATTTGAGGCAGTCAGGGCACGGCAGCTACTCAGACTCAATATGGCGCAAGGGCTCCCTATTAATGCTTATTATAGGGTTCTCTACTCGCCTATATTGACAGCGACTCCTATTAATGAACAAACACTGAATGATGTTAGGTTGATGATTCAGGCTGCAACAGGTACACCCCCATAATCATCTCAAAGTTTAGCATCCCCTGGATGGTCGGCGTCCGGTGCACGAATTACCGGAGCCTCAACATAAATTATCTTTTAAACCCAAAACATTCTATTCGAGAATGCTGCTTCACGTTATGCTGCCTCCCCCTCTAAGCCAAGCTGGGCACAGGGTTTCGAGATAGGAGAATTGTGTTACCGCCCCTTGGCTGCGCCAAAGTATTTTTCTACTGCACATTTGAGCTGCGTCCTCGAGTGCATAACGGTTGGGGTACGGGAGTATATGCAATGTCCTACCTGGCTCCCTGAATTAAGGTGAGCGTTCTCCCTGATAACCGGACGGAGTAAGGGCGGAACACTAAATGGAAGGTTTGTCAACAGTCCTCGGCGTATATGTACGCTGCGGCTGTTTTAACTAAACAAACAGTGACTTCCTTCAGCGGCGAATACTTCAGGACCAAGGGCCAGGTAGAGGTCCGCCGGTCGCCGGTCATCCTCTATGTCTTGCCGGTAGTCGTGGAATAATAGGCGGAATTGTTGAACATCCTCACCTTATTAACCCACTAAGGGAGTTAGTTGTTGGAGTTTTTTGAACTAGTTGTTCTTCCCTACCCCGCGCTGTGCGCCGGGACGTAGTTTTTTATCCCCAGGCAATTAAAGTTTTCCTAGGTGAGGGGTTACTCCGCATACAAATACAGTTACTCTGTTACTCCGCATACAAATACAGTCGTACGTTTTTTTCCTTTTTGTAACATGAGGCTAAGTACCACATTTCAGTTATGTCCCGGCCCACGGTAAAATAAGGACCTTGTGGGGTAAGAGTAACATTAATGAGTAAGGGATCCTGCTGGAAAGTGGATTCCCATGCGTGCCCCCAATATCTGCCTCGTGGAGAGGTCTCTCTTTATATGTGTATTCTTCTGACCGTCGAAGGCAGGCATAGCTCACTCCCAGGATTGTCTTTCCCACCTGTCTCAGTTATCATAATGTCAAAATGCTGCCACGTAGTATTGTTTAGTAATATTATTTTTATTAATCTCACCACCACACCCCCAATGAAATTAATTAAAGTATATATGATCCACCGGGATTCGAACCCGGGTTATCACACACATATTTTTGCCACCTTAACCATTACACCACCAGGACGGTTAAAGGTTTATGCACACGCCTACGACTTATTATCCATTCTCGAATACTGGATATTAATCTAATCATGTTCATATTCCCAACCGCACTATGGTAGCCTACTGTTTAAGTGAGAGGAAAGAATATTCATGGGACACAGATCTTATAGACCGGCCTCTCGAAGAAATATCCCTAAACCTACTAATAATATTATTTTTATTAATCTCACCACCACACCCCCAATGAAATTAATTAAAGTATATATGATCCACCGGGATTCGAACCCTGTTATCACACCATATTTTTGCCACCTTAACCATTACACACCACCAGGACGGTTAAAGGTTTATGCACACGCCTACGACTTATTATCCATTCTCGAATACTGGATATTAATCTAATCATGTTCATATTCCCAACCGCACTATGGTAGCCTACTGTTTAAGTGAGAGGAAAGAATATTCATGGGGCACAGATCTTATAGACCGGCCTCTCGAAGAAATATCCCTAAACCTACTAATAATATTATTTTTATTAATCTCACCACCACACCCCCAATGAAATTAATTAAAGTATATATGATCCACCGGGATTCGAACCCGGGTTATCACACACATATTTTTGCCACCTTAACCATTACACCACCAGGACGGTTAAAGGTTTATGACCACGCCTACGACTTATTATCCATTCTCGAATACTGGATATTAATCTAATCATGTTCATATTCCCAACCGCACTATGGTAGCCTACTGTTTAAGTGAGAGGAAAGAATATTCATGGGGCACAGATCTTATAGACCGGCCTCTCGAAGAAATATCCCTAAACCTACTAATAATATTATTTTTATTAATCTCACCACCACACCCCCAATGAAATTAATTAAAGTATATATGATCCACCGGGATTCGAACCCGGGTTATCACCCACATATTTTTGCCACCTTAACCATTACACCACCAGGACGGTTAAAGGTTTATGCACACGCCTACGACTTATTATCCATTCTCGAATACTGGATATTAATCTAATCTAATCTAAAGGAGGTTTTAGGACTTCTCCCTCCCTTTGGGCATGGGTCCGAGTAAGCTTGTTCTTTTCCCTTTGGTGAGGCGGGGGCGTTGGTTCCCCTTCATTGTCCTCCCGGCTGCCATGAAAGGCTCCTAACACATGTGGCCCCCTTCTCGGCCCACCCTCAGTCTGCCGGAAGTAGTAGATTGCTCCTAAGCAAGCATTTCTTGTGTACCATTCAAAGTCAAACATGGTCCCGGCGTAGCGGGTCTGGGTTGAATAGAATTGACCGCGGCTGCTGCTCTTCCGGGCCATTCAATCCCAATTCAGTCCACGGCGGGACAGGTAGAGACGCGTGAGCCTAACCTCCATCGGTTTAACTCCATCTGAGTAGGCTAGACAACCCCCCAGGGTTCTCAATTATGAGACTTGTGGAGGGGCCCCATCGCAAGTTTTCTCTACTAAACTATTTCTACACAACGGTTCGACAATCCTTGAGCTACGCTTACCTATGCCGCGTCGGCTTATCGTGTTTTTTGTCCCTGTTTGGTTTTCAAAGTCTAAAAAGCCCTTTTGGTTATTTACCTCAAACTGTTTATATGCGTACAAGTTAAGTTTGTGGTATTACGCCGGGGGAGCCCACTCCGCGCCGGCCAAAATTGCCGACTAGTTGGTCTTTAGAATCTCGCTTGGTCAGGTTCTACTAAAACTTTCCAAGCTCCCCCGGCGTATTACCCAGCATACCATTCTGGTCCTCCAATGCACAAGGAGGACTCAGAAGATAAGTTAAGTAACCTTAGATTTAGTCCAGCTCTTGTTTTTGGATACGAGCTGTATGTTTACCCGTGAAGAGAGTGTTACCTCGATCCCAGATATATTTTCAGTTGTTTCTTTTTCATCTTAGTGACGAAAGAGTCAATTCCCGGTATACTTGCACTTTGGCCCCTGTTACGCTGGCCAGCTTGACCTCGTGACGTCTGCTTGTCATGTGACGTAGCGGCCTGTGATTGGTCGCAGAGCCATCTGGTGGCCAGACTCAGTACTTCTCTCCTTCTCTCTCGTCAGAACATGGTATCGCGCGCTCGGCCCTACAAGTCCCTCGCATTCTGTCCCACATCTAACCCCCTTTACTGCTGTGCCTCTCTCTGAACTCCTTCTTTCCAATACTGTAGGTACTATTTATCATATACATACAAATACTTCTTATCGTTATTCAATTACCCATCCTTTCTGGTTCTCGCCTACGACTTTCATAGTCGGCCAGTCGTATTACCAGCGCCTGTTCTCACATATATGTTTTGCACTAGCTTTAGAGTTGATTAGAATCATAGTTACATGGATTCATATTGTTGGGTGCTTCTAATTATTTGGTTGTTCTTTATTTCTATTTAGTGCTAGACAGTGGAGGGTATCTTTGGTCGTTTGTCTGTGTTATGTATATGGCAAGTCAGAGCCTGTACGACTTCGACGGAGCTAGGTAGCCTGTAGTACACCCTTGTGCATATATTCCTATGCGAGCTTAGCAGTATACAAGCGAAGGGCTTTTGCCTACTCTTGCTTGTATACTTGCTAACTCATTTTGTTGACCTTTGAGGAGCGCCAGGGTAAGACCAGATACTTGAGATCTGGACTTACCAAGAGAGCCTCCTAGTCACTTAACGTAAGATAAGGGAAATCTGTTCAGGGGAGACAGTAGGCTGCGAGCATGCTTGAGCTCTGCCTAGGCTCCCTGTACCTTTATGCTGCTGCTAGACTTTATTAGTAAGAAAGACAGCATTTTGTTTATTAACTTTAACCGCATATGCTTTAGCAATTATTCACGTATTGTTTTAGCCTAGGTTGATGCATAGTGCACAAGTATGGCTGTTGCTTTGGCTAAGGAAGTACTGTTTTTGAGTTGCTGTTGTTAGTGCTGTCACAGAGTTGTTGCACTCTCTTGTTTCCATATATATGTATCCTACTTTTTGGTGTATTTAACACCTTACGAGCGGCCTATGCGGTTTATTTATGTGTACCGCACAGCGGGGTGTTTTTAGCCAAAATAGGGCTGTTTACGTGATCATTTTCATGCCTAAATAAGACCCAGAACGTAAAACAAGTACCTATCCCTGAAAGGGCATAAACAGAGCTTTCGAATGACACCATAACGATCCTTGTATGATGGATAGTTTTCTTGCAATAACCGTGCAACGCGAGTGCAAAAAGCAGGTAATTCGGTACTTTCGGTACATAATTGAGTATGTAGCGAGTGAGAGAGGGAGGAGGGAGCTGAGATTTGTGTCAGTAGGTTCGCCGCGGTGGTCTGGAGCAGTCATACGCTCGCTAGTCTCCTGCCACCACTTGTCTCTCTCTCTCAGCCACATTACGTGCTGAAATTGCCACTCGAGTTATGTCGAGCGCCGCCACATAGTCCAGCTTTATTTAACTCGACTTATGTTGCTCGCCGCTAATTATGGGTTAAGATACACGCTTTGGTGTCCTGCCCCCTGCATTATTCCTGTTCTATATTCGACGAGCATCTTAGAGCATCAGACGTTTTCAGACGATTCCATATCTGTTTGCTGTAGGGCTAGACTTCAAGTGTTTTCATAGAGCATTGAAGAGTTTGAGTGTTGAGTTCAGACTCACACTAAAGATAACGTAAGCATATAATCTTTTATTAAATCTTGTCATAGTTTATTTAAGCATTGTTATTACTTGAGAGCTTTTTATTAACGTAATTACTCTTGTTGTGAGTAGGCTTTGCCGTCACCGGAAAGCCTTTGTAGAAGTACACTTAACCCAGTTAATTGATACCCCGTTATCCAGTAGATTAAGTGTTTAAGTGTTTTGTTCACCGGCTTAATAGTTCGAGGGTTTGGAATTAGCGTACCGTTGTTGCAGATCTAGCCTATCTTGTAGTCCAATATTAAGTGCCCTTGTTTATTTCGTTGTGCCGGTCGTAACAAATGGCGACCTTAGTCCAGGATATAGTGAACTGAGTTTTGCAGGATTTTTTTTTGGGAGAAATCTTATTCGCCATTATGGGTTCGATTTTATTTCTCGCAGTGTTGGCAGTGGACATTGTTTTTGAGGATATATGGAACTTGTTGGAGTTTATTGGTGACCTAGTATTGCACTTAAAAACATCTTCGAATATTTTTTGTGAATAAAGCTACGCGAGAGTTTGGCTACTTATATCTTGACTTGGGATTTTTTTTTTTTTACTCCATCATGTCGTCACTGGACGGGTTTGAGCATAGTGAGGGTACAGTGCGAGAGACAGGCGAGAAGGTGGAGAAGGTGGAGTTGTCTGACGGCGTTCGGGTGGTGAACGGTGAGGAGGATGCTCGGAGGTTTTTGGAGGAGCCTGTGTCGGCGGACCGGGTGTCGGGGCTGGACCGGTACGGACTGCAGTGTATAGCCACGGTCTTAGGGTTTTTTTGCACTAGCGGTTGGTCAAGAAGTGAGCTGGTTACCTGTGTGCTGGGTGGGGTGCATGAGGCTTCGGGTGGAGCGGGAGCTGGGGCACCTTCGTCCCAGCCCCCATTCCACTCAACTCCTATCATGGCGCCCCCTCGGGTTCCGGAGCCGAGTACGTTCCCGCAGGCCGATGTCCGCTGGCGGTTGGGTATGCCTCTAGGTGACTCACTGGGTGGGTCCCCGGCAGTAGCACCCCCTCCTCAAGGTTTGTCTCCCGAGATGTTGTTTCAGCTCGAGCTCGCCAAACTTAAGCAGCAGGAGCGACAGGCTGAGCTCGAGCAGCGAAAGCATGAGGCTGAGCTCAAGCAGCGAGAGGCTGAGCTCAAGTATGAGTCTGCATGGTATTGTGCCGATATTGACCTAGAGAAAACTTGTGTAGCGGTGACGGGAACCGTTTCGTCCAGGGGGGTCGACCCCATGACCAGTCCCTGTCGCATTTACTAAAGTTGGTTCCAGTGTTTGATGAGTCAGGAGTTATAGAATTCTTTCTCCGTTTTGAGAAAAAGTGCCGGGAGCACCAATGGCCCGAGGAGAAGTGGGCAGCCCTTGTTTCTTCATGATTGACGGGGAAAGCACTCAAGGCGTACGATGCTTTGCCCCTAGATTCCTGTGTGAATTATGAGGCATTGAAAGAGGCTGTCCTGAGGGCGTATGAGTTGCAGCCAGAGACCTTTAGGCTGAAGTTTAGGGCTGTTCCTAAGCGAAAGGAGAGTACTTTCCAGGAACACGCTAGAGAACTATCCGATGCGTTTGAGAATTGGTTGAGGTCGGAGAAAGCAACTACTTTTGAGGCGGTGAAGCAATTAGTGTTGTTAGAACAATTCTTTAAATGCACTGGTGGGGACTTGACTCTTAACCTGAAAGAAAAGCAACCTAAAACTCTGCAGGAGGCGGCTGAGTTGGCTGACCTCAGGTTGTCGTTAATTCGTGGGTGCGGGTCTGCCCAGAGAGCTGAGTGAGGTAACAAGGGGCGTACCACACCAACCCCCCGAACTAATGATACAACAAATTATCCTACTAAGAGCACTGTTGCCAATTTTGAACCCAAGTCGAAATCCTTCTCGTTAAAGAAAGGCCAGGGCCCTTCCCCACCCCAGGGGAAGTCAAGGAGTGAGGTGGAGTGTTTTAAGTGCCATAAGAAGGGGCATATTGCGCGCTCTTGTCCGAGCACACAGTCTACAGCGGTGGTGTCTCTAGTGAGCAACATCGGGGTGTATTTGAGGTCTTCCGCGTTTGCCCGGGGTAAATCGTCGGTTGCGAAGTCACAGTCGGTGAAGAAGCATAAGGAGGGCTCGCTACCCGTCCGAGATGCTTTTTTGTGGTCATAGTGGACATGGCACTGTGAGGTGGGCTGGTGTGGAACATAAGCTTGAGTTGTTGCGTGATACGGGTGCCTCCCAGACGTTACTTAAGAACTTCACTGGTAAGCCTATTAACGCAGCTCGGGTTGTAGTGGTTCAAGGCATCAATGCTGTGCGGTCTTACCCGTTGGTGAGAGTGGAGCTTGTGGTGGATGGTGTGACACAGGAGTTGGATGTGGGGATTGTAGAGAAATTGCCAGTTGAGGGGGTCGACCTCCTTCTCGGTAACGACTTTGCGGTGCCTACTTCCGAGGTTCCACCCTTTGTCGGTGCCGAGAGGGCGGCCGACACGAGTAGGGAGGGGCAAGAGTGGCTCGAGAGGTGCCAGATGCAGCAGATGGCGTGTGCTGTCACCAGATCTCAGTCCGCTCAGGTGTCACAGCCTAGTACCCAGGTTTCAGACCAGCGGAGGAAGGGTCGGAAGGAGAAAGTCAAGGCTAGTGGTCGGGTTAAGAGTTTGGACCCAGCGACACTCCTTGGTTACTCGGTACTTGCACCACTTTTGAAGTCCGGAGTGGCCCCAGAACATGTCCCCCCTAGTGACATGGTAGGGCGTGATAGCACTCCGCGACAGAAACGTTCCCAGGTGATACAGATTAGGCTTGAGCAACCCAGTATCGGGGGTGGCCACAAGTTTCTCCAGGAGCACTGGGACAGGTTGGCACCCTCTGATATACGACAGATGCAACTAGAAGATCCTAGTCTTGAGAGTTGTGGGAACGGGGCTATTGAACTAGATGAGGACAGGGATGCAAAGCCGGGAGACTTCTTTCGTGTTGATGGCATTCTGTATCGGCGTTTTGTTGATCCCAAACGCAATTGGGATGGTGGGGTCGGAGTGGTCGACCAGTTGGTATTACCTGAAAAGTGCCATGATAGCCTGTTGGGGTTGGCACACGATGTTCCGCTAGCAGGGCACTTTGGGGTGACAAAAACGTTGGCCTCGTTGGCAAGGTTGTTCTGGAGGCCGGGCATTAAGTCGCAAGTCTCAGCCTAGGTGGCGATGTGTAGCACCTGCCAGACGGTGGGTAAGCCGAACCAGATCATACCTAAGGCCCCGTTGCACCCAGTGCCTGCTATCGGTCCTCCCTTCAGAAAGGTTGTTATCGACATGGTAGGCCCTCTGCCTCCCACTAGTGCAGGTAACAGATTTTTGCTAACCATCATGGGCGTCTCCACTCGCTACCCTGATGCATACCCAATGAGAAATGGCAAGTCTAAAACTGTTGTGCGAAACCTGCTGTTGTATTGCTCGAGATACGGGTACCCGCAGGAAATTAAGTCGGACCAAGGGTCAAATTTCACGTCCACTCTCTTTAAACAGACTATGCAGCAACATGGGATCAATACGGTTGTCTCTTCAGCTTATCACCCAGAGAGTCAAGGGGTGTTGGAAAGATGGCATTCCACCTTGAAAAGCATGTTGCGGTGCTACTGTTTAGAGAATGGCAAGGATTGGGACCTGGGGCTACCGTACGTTTTGTTTGCGGCACGAGAGGTACCTGGTGAGAGCCTTGGGTTCAGCCCCAACGAGTTGGTTTTCGGGCATCAGGTTAGAGGTCCTCTAAGCATGGTGAGAGAGATCTGGGAAGGGATTGTGCTGCCATGTTCTCTACTCAAGTATGTCCTCGAGAGCAGAGACAGGATGCTGAAAAGCCTGGAGTTGGCAGGGAGAAATTTGGTGGGTACTCAGGCCTTGATGAAGGATCGATATGACTTAAAAGCAAAGCTCCTGGAGTTTGTGGTAGGACAGGAGGTTTTGGTCTTGTTGCCCTTAGTAGGCCATCCCCTGTCTGCCAAGTATGTCGGTCCTTACAAGGTCGTGAAGAAGTTATCCGACCTAGATTACCTTGTGGCTACTCCTGATAGGCGGAAGAAGAATCAGCTCTGTCATGTGAACCTGTTGAAAGAGTTTGTGAGGCGCCCACCTGAGCAACCTACTGTCCCCGTGCTGGTCTGCAGCGGCCAAGATGGAGAAGGAGAGGGGGGCAGTGAGGCACAGGTGGAGGAAAGTTGGGATTGTCATGTCTCGGCGGATCAGTGGGCGGGGAACACGAGTCAGGTGGCTGTGGAAGCACTTGAGCACCTGCCTGAGCAACAGCGTGCAGTGATCCAGCACCTGTTCGGTTTATACCCCACTGTTTTTGCCGAGCACCCAGGCCTCACAACTCATGCGGTGTCGACGTGGGAGACCACCCCCCCTTTAAATCAGTGCCCTATCGTGTACCTCCCATTAAACTTCCGGCTCTCCGAGCGGAATTAGGCTACATGTTGGAGAGGGGGCTGATAGAGAAAGGGGCGGTTAGGTGGACATCTCCCGTCACTCTGCAGCCTAAACCAGACGGCAAGGTCAAGTTTTGCATTGACTTCAGGCTGTTGAACGGCTTAACCCCCACCAATGCCTACCCTCTTCCCCGCGTAGATGACAGTGTTGACAAGATCGGGTGTGCACGTTACCTGACCAAGGTAACCAGATGGTCCTTAATGTTGCAGGAGTACAACCTAGACATTCGCCATATTGCCGGTTGTGACAACGTGATAGCGGACTGTTTGTCTAGAGTGGAGGACCCAGGGTAGATCACCACAGGTGTGTTGGTTTGAGTGGAGAAAAATTAGGTTTGCTCCTGTAGTGCAAAGCCGCCAAGAACACTATTAAAATAATACAAAAACCTAACATAAAAACTCTTTCTTTTGATAGTATATAAGTGCAGTATGCTACAGCAAGAATCTAAGACATTCTGAGTTTTTGTTCTTAGTAGGCTAGGCTTGGTGAAGCTTGCTCGATGAGCATAACATTGTTAAGTGATACTATTATTTTGGGGAAGTGTTGTGTAGGTTTTTTTTTTTATATAATGATGTGTTTTTACGTTTGTGATTGTGCTTTGTTTTTCACAACTTGGGGAGTAGCTGGGTGATGCAGGGTTTGTGGGCATTCTGTCTGGTCAGATGTGGCGTTTACCTGAGGTTAAAACGTCCCACATCTTGGGCGGGGTGTTACGCTGGCCAGCTTGCCAGAATGCACTCGTGACTCGCTAGCACTCGCCACGGCAGTGAAATGGGCTATAATAATCGTAGAACGATATTCTTTCTTTCTTAGTATTCATGTTGTCACAGACAGATCATTGTTTGCCTTTATTCTTGTCTGTGACACTTAGAAGTAGTTTATATCCACGGTAGTGATTATAACATGCAGCGCGTGAGAGAGAGAGAGAGAGTTGGAGGGGAGAGCGAAGAGGCAGTGTGTGTGTGTATGTACGTGTGCATTCCTCGCTCGGTAGGCCCGCCCGCTCGCTATTGGACGGCGGGCCTGGCATGGCATAATTATGACGTCTGCTTGTCATGTGACGTAGCGGCCTGTGATTGGTCGCAGAGCCATATGGTGGCCAGACTCAGTACTTCTCTCCTTCTCTCTCGTCAGAACATGGTATCGCGCGCTCGGCCCTACAAGTCCCTCGCATTCTGTCCCACATCTAACCCCCTTTACTGCTGTGCCTCTCTTTGAACTCCTTGTTTCCAATACTTCTTATCTTTATTCAATTACCCATCCCTTCTGGTTCTCGCCTACGACTTCCATAGTCGGCCAGTCATATTACCAGCGCCTGTTCTCACATATATGTTTTGCACTAGCTTTAGAGTTGATTAGAATCATAGTTACATGGATTCATATTGTTGGGTGCTTCTAATTATTTGGTTGTTCTTTATTACTATTTAATGCTAGACAGTGGAGGGTATCTTTGGTCGTTGTCTGTGTTATGTATATGGCAAGTCAGAGACTGTACGACTTCGACGGAGCTAGGTAGCCTGTAGTACACCCTTGTGCATATTTTCCTTTGCGAGCTTAGCAGTATACAAGCGAAGGGCTTTTGCCTACTCTTGCTTGTATACTTGCTAACTCATTTTGTTGACCTTTGAGGAGCGCCAGGGTAAGACCAGATACTTGAGATCTGGACTTACCAAGAGAGCCTCCTAGTCACTTAATGTAAGATAAGGGAAATCTGTTCAGGGGAGACAGTAGGCTGCGAGCATGCTTGAGCTCTGCCTAGGCTCCCTGTACCTTTATGCTGCTGCTAGACTTTATTAGTAAGAAAGACAGCATTTTGTTTATTAACTTTAACCGCGTATGCTTTAGCAATTATTCATGAGCCTAGGTTGATGCATAGTGCACAACCCAGTATGGCTGTTGCTTTGGCTAAGGAAGTACTGTTTTTGAGTTGCTGTTGTTAGTGCTGTCACAGAGTTGTTGCACTCTCTTGTTTCCATATATATGTATCCTACTTTTTGGTGTATTTAAGATACACGCTTTGGTGTCCTGCCCCTGCATTATTCCTGTTCTATATTCGACGAGCATCTTAGAGCATCAGACGTTTTCAGACGATTCCATATCTGTTTGCTGTAGGACTAGACTTCACGTGTTTTCATAGAGCATTGAAGAGTTTTAGTGTTGAGTTCAGACTCACACTAAAGATAACGTAAGCATATAATCTTTTATTAAATCTTGTCATAGTTTATTTAAGCATTGTTATTACTTGAGAGCTTTTTATTAACGTAATTACTCTTGTTGTGAGTAGGCTTTACCGTCACCGGAAAGCCTTTGTAGAAGTACACTTAACCCAGTTAATTGATACCCTGTTATCCAGTAGACTAACTCTGGAGGGTTTAAGTGTTTTGTTCACCGGCTTAATAGTTCGAGGGTTTGGAATTAGCGTACCGTTGTTGCAGATCTAGCCTATCTGGTAGTCCAATATTAAGTGCCCTTGTTTATTTCGTTGTGCCGGTCGTAACAAATGATCTCTCTCTCTTCACTATTAAGTTGTTTTATGTATTCACGGCTTCAAGTTTTGGTGTACTGAGATACGTGACACCCATTCTGGGCGACGAAAAAGGGGGGGGGAGGATATGTGTATCCCAGTACATCGGAAGCTATAACCCCCCTCCGCCGGAAGACACGGGTTTCCCAGTACATCGGGAGTTAGCTCCCTCTGCCGGAATACACGGTCAAGCAGGGCAAGCCAGGTACGGCTCCCGCCGGGGCAGAGCCCAGTCATGCTTTACGAGCTAGAAGCTCAAGGGTTTATTATTTTTAGGTTTAAGTGAATCTATAATTATTTTAGTATACTTGGTCCTAGATTAATTAATTCAGAACCAAGCTTTTAAAAGCTAGTACAATGTTTTTTTATGTATGTAAAAGTGTTCTATCTTAAGTTGCAACTAGATAGTTGGTGAGTGTTCACCTAGTCAAGTGACATCGTGGTGTTCACAGAGGATAAACTATTCACAAGTTTACAATCTGAGAAGTGTGATCAAAGTTTTGTATTAGCTATTATTATCACACTGTACAACAGGTATCTCACGTAGAGATCCTAAGTACGGGGCCAGGACTTTTTCGAAGCAACGCACTGCTCACACTCTTTTGTATTTTTTCTTTTTGTATGTACACAATAAAATGACTTATTCTGTTACACAAATTCTGGACTTTACCCTACGGTAACGGAGGTTCAGATATTGTTGCGAATGTCCCCCTCCAGTCTTGGGAATTCAGGCAACATCGTCAATGATGAAGGGGCCACTATTAAATTATAGGTTTGATTCCCAGAGGGAAGTAATGAAAACCTAATATTTAATAGGGGCCCCGGAATCATTGACGATGAGGGCTCTCCCAACCATCCCCTTCCCATTCGCTTGATATCTGGAGTTTTTATCTTGATATATCAATGAAGGGAGAATGATGCGCTTGGCAAGAAGCGGCAAGTAGCCACAACGCAAGAAATCCACCGAATGTGGGCAGCGTGTTTATAACAGTATTTAAGTATTAAAGTTTTTCGTTTTTCTTCTCTTATTTTTTACGAAAGTGTTTTCGTAGTGGGTACCCGATCTATGACGACACCATAAGAGAAGTAGCGTTGCACTTATGAAGATGACTCTTGATTCTTCCCCGCAGCGGCTGATTCAAACGGCCAAAATGGGTGTTGAATGGAGACTATTATACTAATAGGCAACATCGTCAATGATTCCGGGGCCCCTACTAAATATTAGGTTTTCATTTCAGGCTCCAGGAATCAAACCTATAATATATATATACAGTATATATAAATATATATATATATATATATATATATATATATATATATATATATATATATATATATATATATATATATATACACCCGACTGGTAATCCAATGGACCCGGGTTCGAATCCCAATATGTCAATAGGAAGATATTATTGGGATGGAATTTGTGCTGTACCTAGGTATCAGTGCATAACCACAGCACACCTAAATGCCAAAAAAATACCCTCATTGTTCCCTGATTAAAATAGCACTGTATGAATATTCCCAAATTCAAAAATATGCTACAGGGGGTCAATGCCTAGTGAGTTAATTGCTCAATAGGTGGCGTTCTGAGAGTGAGGGTCCGAGTGTGGGGGGTGAGGCTGTGAAGCGCAGGGGCGAGGCTGCTTCAGAGATGGGATTGCTTTGATCCAGGGTGCTTCGCATGTCTCGCTCCCTAAACTGGAACAAGACCTCACGGGCCTCACCGTGTTCAGCGGTAGAGTGTAAAGACTATCAGCCTATGCCCGAGAGGGAATAGTTGGAATATAGAAAGAAAAAAAATATATATACATATATACTGTATACAGTATACAGTATATATACCGTATATATATATATATATATATATACTGTATATATATATATTAATATATATATATATATATATATATAATTATACAGTATATATATATACTGTATTTAATATATATATTATATATATATATATATATATATATATATAATATATTATATATATATATATATATATATATATACAGTATATAGATATATATATATATATATATAATATATACTGTATATATATATATATAATATATATACCGGTACTGTATATATATATATATATGAAGTGACAGGGTTAAGTAACACCTGTAGGATTGCTAGCCTACAGGTGAACAGGAAGGAGAAACGAAGAAGCGAACAGCAGAGAAGGAATCACATACCAGTTTCCCATGCTGTAGAGAAACCAGAAACAGAGGAGTACCCCATATTACCAGGGCATTCCCGTGCTCTAAATACCAGGGAGCGGGGTCATCTAGGTCAGTCACCCAGACAAAAGAGTGGGAGATGGAGCCAATCACCATCCAGCTTTCAGACCATCTTCACCAATCACCAGCCGTCATTCGCCCAGCATCCAGACTTGCAGTACAACGAACAAATGCTTATGCAAGTTCAACATCAAAGACCCAAGTGCTATTGGAGTAAGTGGGGATATTAGGTTCTTAAATGCAGTATTGTTACGGATAACTCTAACTCAACTCGAGAACATAATGAAGAACCGAGTTATCCACTGCATCACCAATAAGCCCTAATTATAACAGAATTATAAGAGTTACGATTTTATCATTCCTAGACTTAGTAACTCCCACCAGAGTATTAAATAAAGTACCTGAAATGATTATGTACCAACTAATAACTATAATGTATTTTTAAGCTAAATATTAACCTAACCAACTATATCACAACGATTCACTATATCCTTTTAAAATTGAGTTACTGTAAGTTAAAGCTAGGAAATAACTCGAACATAGTCTCAATGAAGTTTAAGGAAGATGAGCAAACATCCACCTAGGTAAGGTTCTTAAGGCTGAAAAGTACGGAGCCTACAACTGAAGTGGAAAATTGTCTCCCCCTTCCCCCTCGAGAATACAACGAGCCCTGTTGTGTTCCCTCTGACGTCCGGATCCTGGATTCCTGATTGCGAGAGGCAGTTCCCCCTTAAGTCCAGACCAGCCGAATCTATGTTCCACGTCGGCCAGACTTACTTTCGAACCACTACCCTCCTAATTTTACCCTAAGTGTCTCTGAGTGTCTTACATTGTGATTATTGTTGTATACAGTAGGTAAGGTAAAATATGTGAATGTTCAAGTGCTAAATTCTATATAGATCTGTTTCCAAGATCGTTATTTATTGCGTATGTGTTAATCCTTCAGAAACCTTATTAAGTGTTGAATAGATCCGAGTCCAAGATCTAGTGTTAATTTATCTCCTAAACTCTTATAAAACGTACTACGCATACGTTACATACTCGTGTCAACTAATACTATAGCCGAATACTCACAGATTTTCCTTGTGTATGTCTATTCTGTTATGTATTAACAAGTTGAAGTTGAAGTGTATATCGTGTATTTATTCCCTTCTTAAATATAATTTTTACCTAGAACCTACGCTAAATTTCATATTTTGTTTACCTCAGTCTCCCATCCTTTTGAAGATTTATTATTGATAATTTAAATCTAATTTCTTTGATAAAACCCTCAGTTATGCTTTGTTATATCGGGCGTTAACCTATTTGCTTTGTGAACAATATATTTGTTTATCTATTATGTAATAGGTAATTTTGATCCATCTTGTCTAGGAATTCTAGTCTCGTATAGATCTTTTATCTAATAATTTCATCATCTTGAATACAACGCCAATTTGTTCTGTATTCGATTTAGGAATCTGTTAACCAGTTCAGTCCTCCTTCATACTTTATCAGGTATTTCCATCTAAGTGCAACTTTGTCTTGTACGCCATATTTACTATTAGTATTATTAAAACTACTAGTACACGTTAATTTATTTACGCGTTTCTTAACTTTCGGTGATATAATTGTTTGATTCAGTTCAGGTTATATTAAACCTTTATTTATTCTTCAGTTTATGTATATCATTAAAGCTGAATTCCTCGACCCGTGAGATTATTATTGCATATAATAGTTAATTAATTGAATGTTCCGAATATAATTTTTCTCATTCTAACCTAACTACATAGTTAATTAGAAAAGTAATTCAACTCCCCTCTCCTTTTTATTTTAACGCATTCCTCCCAATATTAAGCATAACATCGCACTAACTACAGTTACTATTTCCATCACCTCAGTATAGCGAATGACCTGAGTGACCTACCAGGTAATATTTACCTGTGCGCGGTAGTCTTTATACTACCCGTATGCGTCTCGCCACCCGTGAGTGAGCTTTAAATTAAGAAATCCTCGTGCGTTCCCCCTTATCGTTCAGGCCAGAATTATTCATACGTGTTTGGAGATTTTATTATACCTCTAATAAACTTGTTAAGAATACATCACATTAGATACTCAACTCCCATATATATTATTATCAAGGGTTTATTCTATGTGTATGCGTGTCTATACATTATTGCATATTTCCACTATAATACTATCATTTCATTTCTATTCATTATTATGTTATGTAGAGACCGGTGTGTGTTGTAAATGTATTCAATTATTTACTTACTATTCCTTATAATAGTTAAGTTAACTCTTAGTCCACATTTCAGGTCTCGTCATACTCGTGAATTTCATATCAATGTTATTATGTCAAAATATGTTGATTCCCTTAATGTTCACAAATAATAACTAAGGAATCATTCTATCTATCTATATGCCATTGAATAAATAAGAGTTTATAACTTACATGTGTGTATTTATTGTGTTCGTTACAACCTGATTGAGTAACTATTTATAAATAAGAACGTGTTAGATGTGTTCCTGTTGAGGATATATTGAGTCTATAAGTCCATAATTGGATTTGAGTAAAGACCATAATAAGACCCAAGATGTATTACAACCCGGCATAACAATATATATGTATATATATAAATATATATATATATATATATATATATATATATATATATATATATATATATATATATATATATATATATATATATATATATATATATATATACTGTATATATATATATATATATGTATATATATATGTATATATATATATATATATATATATATATATATATATATATATATATATATATATATATATATATATATATATATATATATATATATATATATATAAATATACAGTATATATATATACTGTATATATATTGTTTTATGTTTCAACCTCGGGAGTGTAGGCTGTTCAGTAACCTGTTGCACTTACGAGGCCCAGAGACTATCGATTGAAGCTTCGAGTGCTTCATATGTGTCACACTAGATGTTCGCAGTGGAGCTTCAATGTGTTGTTTGCTTCCTTTTTGCCTCACTACATGACAAAACCTTATTTATACACGTCATTGAGTTGGAAAGAGCAGCTATAGCTGCTATACGGTTGTTCACAGCATCTTCGAATATGGTCGGGCTACTTCTATGCTATGAATTGGTGACGATAAGTGTGAATTTTCTTGATGTGTCGGTGTAGCCAGGATAATTGTAGAACAGCAGGAACGATCAGATCACCTCAGAAAAACCCGTAATTTTGCGCGACTCGATCTGATGTTCTTTTGATCTGCAGTCCACTATGCTATCCACTGTGCTATCACCTCCCCCAGCACCATGACGACTTTTTTACCTTTGATTCTGGCTAAAAGTAGATGATTTTATGCAGTTTAAGAAGGATATATGTTACTAAGATGGTATTTTGAGATTGTATTTACTCATTTGATTATATAACGATAAGCAGGAGTGGAGGTATGGACATGGAGGTAAAACAGAGAGTGTGTGAAGGAAGGAAGGTTTTCGGAGCAATGGGAAGTATGTGGAAGACGAGAAATCTCGGAATGAAAGTAAAAAGTGCACTGTATCAAGGAATTGTTGTGCCAACAGTGATGTATGGGGCTGAGACATGGGCTCTGAAGAAAAAGGAGAAAATAAAGGTGGATGTGATGGAGATGAGCTGCTTGAGGAGTATGTGTGGAGTTACTCGTAGAGACGGATTGAGGAATGAAGAGATACGTAGGAGAGTGGGGCAGCAGGAACATTTGTCAGCCAGAGTGGACAGAAGGGTGCTGAGCTGGTATGGTCATGTTGAACGAATGGGAGATGAAAGGCTTACAAAGAGAATATGTGAGTCAGATACAAGGGGAGATAGAAGGGCAGGAAGACCCCCATTCAAATGGAGAGACTGTGTAAGAAAAGCTTTGGATGATAGAGGAATGACTATAGATCAGGCAGGGGAAGTGGTGGTGGACAGAAGTGAATGGAGAATGCTTGTGAATAGTTGAGTGAACTCGTGGTCGTTTGGGGGAAGGGGATGGGCGCACGTTGGACTAGATAATAGTTCATTAGGCGCCTGGCCCGGGGAGACGATTAAGATGAAGGGTGCGCCTCGAAGTGTGGTGGGCGGGCTTGTGGCTTCGGCTCCGCTGCATGTCTGCCTGCCGAGATCAGAACCTCTCCGGGTGGTCGGGGTCAGGGGGAGTGCTGGAGCGACCTTGGTGACTCTGGTCTCTGGGTTTTCTCCTGGGTGACCTAGATGTGAATTATTTATTGTTTTTATCTGTGTTTGTTCATTGTTTTATATTGTTTTTATGTTTTCCCTGTTCTTGCTCTGTCTTGAGTCGGCCACCTCCAAGAAGAAAGGAAAAATAAAATACTAATAAAATAGAATAAAATAGAAAATAAAAATAAAAATAGGAAAAATGGGGATTGGGCCTGAGTATATAGATAGATATAGACAGATAGAATCACTTTAAAACCACAGATGCTCCCAAACGAAAATAAACTCAACCGCATAATTCGACTTGCGGGGAAACAACTTGGAACAAAACAAATGATTTCACCAAGAATGAAATTTAACGAATGAAAATACACATTAAATTTCTTGAACACATATGAATCAAATGTATGGATAACATCTGGGAATAATGAACACCGCTTAACCTATACCCATTGCAAGGGTGTGAAAGAGACTGAGTGTGTTAGCCTGTCTATCCGATCATGAGGTCAGACCGGGTCAGGAGGTCGCAACCAGCATCTCGTACCCATATGAGTACAAAGTACTAAGGAGTACAAAGGAGTATAAAGGAAATCAAGCAACAACATATCTAGTGACCCTTCTAGGCTGCTTGTCCTCCAAAACACTGAGGACCAAGTGTCCAAACAGTGGTTTAGAGTGGGTAAGGGAACATTGGAAAGGGAATTACTGCCCTGGAACTAATGTCCGTGGCAGGATTAGGAAGTTAGTAGGGGACAGATGGGTTAGTAACTGAGGGGGGGATAAAATAAAGTTATTAATTTACAAACGCAGTCAGTCGCGGGTTTGATGCGAGATATTTGTCTAGGCGGAGTTTAAATGAATCAATGGTGCTGCAGTCTATAACGTCTCGGGGAAGCCCATTCCACAAGTTGACAACTCGATTGAAGAAGAAATTCTTAGATTTGTGTGAGTTAAAAATTTACCAATAATTTTGCAGCCGTTTCCCCGTGTGTAATTAGATTGGTCGATAGTGAGGTACTTACTACAGTTCATATTGTCGATGCCTTTGGTGATTTTGAACACTTGAATTAAGTCACCTCTTAATCTGCGCTGGGTTAAAGGAAATAGATTTAATTCTCTAAGACGCTCTTCGTATGGTTTGTTCTTTAGGCTAGGTATCATTTTGGTAACTCTACGTTGAACTCGTTCTAGCTTGTTTATATCTTTTTGGTAATAAGGGCACCAGGATTGAACGCAGTATTCCAGAAGAGGGCGGACTAAGGAATTGTAAAAGGTTAGGATAACTTCTTTGGATTTATGCTCAAATGACCTGCCTATAAAGCCAATTATTTTGTTTGCCTTTCTAACAACTTCAGAACATTGTTGACTCGGTTTTAGGTTACTCGATATTGTTACTCCCAGATCGGTTTTTCTCTTTACATTCTTAAGCTGAGTGCCATTCATCGAATAGTTTGCTTTCTCATTTAGGTATCCGATATGTAGTACTTTACATTTATCCGCATTGAAACTCATTTGCCAAATTTGGGCCCAACATGACAAGTTATCTAGATTGTGTTGCATATCGTGAACTTGTTCTTTTGAGAGTACGCTATTTGCAATTTTTGTATCGTCAGCAAATTTTGAGATTGTCCAGGTGAGACCCTCATCTATGTCGTTGATGTAAATTAGAAAGAGAATTGGTCCTAGTACCGATCCCTGGGGTACCCCACTACTTACATTGGTCCATTTAGATGCCTTACCGTTTATGACTACTCCTTGCTTTCTGTCGCTGAGCCAATTTTCTATCCATTTCAACACACCGTCTTGTATTCCATGCGCTTTTAGTTTTAGCAGTAAACGTTTGTGGGGAACTTTGTCAAAGGCCTTTTGAAAATCAAGGTATATAATATCTACAGCTTTACTCTCATCGTAGAGGTTGAGGATATCATGGAAGAAGTCTAAGAGGTGTGTTAAACAGGAACGTTTTTTACGAAAGCCGTGTTGAGTATCTTTAAGTATATTATTTTCCTCTAAGTGATTTACGAGTCTGTCTCTTATGACCGTTTCTAGCATTTTACATACAACTGAGGTTAAGCTAATTGGACGATAGTTACTGGGTAGGGATTTGCTGCCTTATTTTAATATCGATGTTACGTTGGCTAGCTTCCACTGATCAGGCATAGTTCCAGACTGCAAGGATTTATTGAATAGTAATGTCAGTGGTTTGGAGAGCTCATCCTTAGCTTCCTTTAGAACTCTAGGCGAGATTGTATCAGGTCCAGGCGTTTTATTTACCTTGAGTTTATCTAAACAATTCAATACTTCTCTCTCTGTAACGGTGATATTGCTTAGAACATCTGAATTATCAATCTGAATCGGCGATGGTGTAGGGATATCACTGAGGTCTTCTGTTGTAAAACCTGATGCAAAGAAGGTATTGAGGGCATTACTCATTTGTACTTCGTCTTTGGTGTATTCTCCATTTTCATCGACTAACGGTCCAACAGTTGAAGTAACTACTTTTTTATTTCTGATATAACTATAGAATTCTTTCGGGTTTGTTTTACTTTGATTCGCAATATGTAACTCTAAGGTCTTTTTACTTTGCTTAATTAAGTTTTTGGCTTTGCGTCGTAGCTCTACAAATTTCACCCGTTCTTCGTAATTTTGTGAGGATTTTAATCTATCATTAGCACATTTTTTAGCAAGCAGGCAGTTTGAAATATCTTTATTCCACCATTTGGGCTTATTATTATGGCCTGGACGCCGTATTTTCGATGGTATGCAGTCTTGCACTGCTTTTAGGTAAGTGGTTTTGAATAACTTCCAAGATATATTTATGTCGTTATTGTTAATTAAAAAGCTCCAGTCAGTTTCTGTAAACATAGCTCTAAGTTTATGGAAGTTTGTTTTCTTGAAATTAGGGACTTTTTCGATGCTACTATTTGGTTCATTACTAGTAAACTTTAAAGTGAAAGTTATCGTACGATGGTCGCTGTTACTGAATTCATCACCAACATTCAAATTCTCTATTAATTCATCTTTTGTTGCAAGTACAATGTCAAGAACGTTATTACCACGGGTCGGCGTTCGAACAAATTGATAAATGAACTCTCTTGCAAGTTCGTATACAAGTCATGTCCGGAGTGTGAAGTAAGAGTATCGCCCCACTTGGTCACAGGTAAATTAAAGTTGCCAAAAATTACGGTATCTTGTGAGTTACTTACATCTGTAATTTGTTCGTAAATTTCTTGGTCAGTTTGCACTGATTGAGCTGGAGGTCTGTAAATTAACGCAAGTATTATTGTTGTACCTTTATTATTCTTTATTAGCACAAAAGATGTGTCGACGTTCACAATTTGAGGTTTTGACAAGAGGGTAGGGTTAAGACTTTCTTTGATATAAAGTAAAGGATAAGATGACCGACCTGGTTCATACCTTGCATGACATGAAGTGGCATGAAGAGAATTTGGAGCTTTGACTGAATGACATGATGAAGTGTCGGCCATGCTACCGACAATAAGACAGTAGTTAGAAAACCACAGATTGACTAGTTGAGCCCATTTTATGAGACATTTTCAGAAAATGAATTTGCCTCTCTAGACATGTGTTTGAAACTTAAAAGAAGTGAGTACAAGTGATTGGACCAAATAGTTATGATTATGACCGTGAAAGAACAATTGAAAGGTGCTTGAATATCAATATACTGTATTACACTGAAATTAACACCTATAATACACTATTAAGTGAGTAGTGAAGTTGAGACTTTTATCAATACCGAACTGTGATGAGTAAGGTGAGGCAGAGCCGCAGAGGGCAGGGTTCACCAGCACTGCTGACCGCCAAGCTGACACAAGCGCTGATACACGCTGTCTGCTCCCGTCAAAGTCGCCTCTCCGTCACCAACTCGTCCGTTCTTCACTTGTCTGTTCTTCACTCGTCCCACTCAGGAATCGTCGGCGAAAGTTGAACTGGTTGAACGATAAAGTACTGCACGGTTTATTAACTTAATAGTTGAATTGTGTTGCTGGATAATAACAGATAAATCATGAACACTGGATCACAGGAACATACAGGAACCCAGGAACTGGTATTGTTGATAGCGTAGAAAGCGTAGACAGTGTAGATAGCGTAGTTACTCTTCATAGACGTCCGGTTTCTCTCCTCAAATTAATTAATGAGGACTTCCGCATGCTCACCATGGTAGGAAGTCGTTGCCACCATGTTAGAAAGATGTTTGTAAGTCTCCTTAATTGGGTAATGCAAAGGTAAAACCGTTTGAGAGGTTTCCTTATGGAGTTATAGATCTAGTTTGTTGTAGTTTGTTAAGCTGCTTGAAGAATACTGGGTAGATTCTCTGCGTCCTGCTTCTCTTGTAGATTGGTAGATATAAGATAGATTGCCGCAACCACCTTTACATTCTTATTTTGGTAAAGGAAAAGATGTATCCAGCCACGTTGATTTATTGAAGTAGCAAATGATGTTTAAAATATTACAAGGAGAATTCCCTATGTCTGGAGGGAATCTCCGGGGCTGTGATCCTGCCCATATCTCGAGTCTAAGTCTGGTCAAAACTCTCTACTCCCAAACTTCATACCTCCTCACACACACCATTCACATGTGACGGGCACCCCCGAATCACGTGAACAATGCTTGGTAAGCTCAAAAGTGCTTGGTGAGCTCAAAAGTGCGTGATAAAGGTCTGACATGGTAAAAACTAGAAGCAGGCGGTTACAATGATTTAACCTTCAAATTGTACAGTCCCTCGCTTAAATACATAGACACTGTAAGTAAATCACCTTAAAATTATATGATAGTTGTAATAATGATTCCTATAACTACTGAATATAACATGATATATATACCGGTATATACAGTATATATATATATATATACATATATATATATTTTATTTTATTTTATTTTTTTTTTTTTTTTAACCCTTAACTGGCGGTGCCCGGCTATAGCCGGGCGCCAATTTACAGCAAGTTAGGAGCATTATTAAGGCTTTTAAAGGGTTAAAATTGAGTGCAAATGGGCGGGAGTGCAGCGGGCCACACGTCCGACTCCCAGGGCCTACCGCCGCCCACTGACTCACTCTCCCTGTGTTCCGAGAGGCCGGCTGTGTAGCCAGTAGTGAGCGTAGCTGGAAAAAATATACCGCTATACGCTAAACTCCCATGTTACTGGTACCACTGTATGAGAACCACGAGTGCTACGTAGCTCGTTCTGGTCTCATTTTGAAGCTTTTAGCGCCTAGTTTTTTGCTGAATACATTTCTCTTCATGCAGATACTTAATTTATCATTCAGGAGGGCCTGAATATGCCCAAATAAGCCCAAAACCCCCTGCTAGACAAGGGTTAATGCATACAAGGTTAAAGGAAGTAGCAGTATCGGCATTCAATATTTTATTGTTCAGCGTTTCAATATGATTAATTTCCGTTGGGGTTCAGTCACCAGGTAGAGGAGGTTAGCAAAATGCATGGTGATTCGACGTTTCGCTAGGCATCTAGCGTCTTCAAGAGAATGTTTAATATTTACAGAATTACGGGTATATATACAGAAGTGTAGATCCGGGGGCGAGGAGAGGTTGGGGCTACTGTCTCCCATTGGTTGAGGGTAGCCTGCGTGCGAGTCGTGCACTGCTTCTCGTCGGTGGTTGGCTGAGGGTGGGCGAAGTCATCGGTGATTGGCTGTTAGACATCCCGAGGGTAGAGACTTGCGTACCTAGATGCGTAGAGGTAGGAAATGTTGAAGGGAGGTGGGAACCGGGCGAGGTCATCTCTGATTGGCTGCTAGACATCCTGAGGGTAGTAGCTTGCGTGGCTGGATGCGTGGCAGCAGGGGGTGATGAAGAGGGGCGAGGGGCGGAGGCCGTGGTGGGGTAGTGTCGTTTGGCTGACGGTAATATATGTAAGTCAAGTGTTTGGTTGTTTATGCTTGGGTTTAAGGCTTGAATATAGAGAGCTTCACGAATAGGGAGTCTTCTGGGATCATTTTCTTTGTCAATTATGGAGGTGTGTTTATTTAAATCGTCGCGGGTAAGGGGGGGGGGTGGGGGGTTACGGGAGAGATAATGGTAATTAATGGCTCCTGCCTGAAGGTGAAGAGTTAGCCGACGGGATAGACGAGTCTGAGTCATACCAATACAGGAATGAGGCCCACAGTCCTCATATTTACAAGTGTGCTGGTATATCACATGGTCATCGTTCATCGGGCTCTTAGATTTGGTGGAAGCAGGTCTGTTACGGAGAACAAGGTTGAAGGTCTTGGGAGATTTATAGTAGATGATTAATTTAATTTTGGTGTCAGGGTTGGTGGGGACGACATGTTTGTTGATTATTTCTTTCATCACGGACTCGTCGGTTTTGTGGTCAGAGGACATGTAGTTACGGTAGAAGATCTTGATTTCATCTGAGGGGTTTGTGTTAGGAGGATTTTGTGAATACCATTTCTCAAGGTGGTGGTTAATGGTGCTGGCGACATCCGAATTAGAGTACCCGTTATTTACCAGAACTTGGGAGAGTCTTTCAAGTTCCTGGTGGGTGTCTCCCCAGGTGGTGCAGTGTGTGAGGGCTCTCCTAACGTAGGCCGAGATGGTGGATAGGAGGCAATGGCGAGGGCATTCACTATCACCATTAAGGCATTGTCCGGTGTTTGTGGGTTTGGTGTAGACTGTGGTTTTGAACCCAAGATCGTTCAGTGAAACGAGTATGTCGAGGAAGGGAAGTTGTCCGTTGTTGGATTTCTCATATGTGAAATTGAGTCCGGAGGAGGTCATGAAGCGTCGCTGGAGTTCCTGGAGTTCATCAAGGTCCTTAACTTGCACGAAAATGTCGTCAACGTATCTACAGTAGATGGCGGGCCGGTGGGCAGCTAGTAGCTCTTCCTCGATAGTTCCCATGAAGAAGTTCGCGAAAAGAACTTCCAGGGGGTTGCCCATCGCCACGCCGTCTATTTGATGATACATGTTGCCCCGGGGGCAGAGGAAGGGGACCTCCTTGGTGCACAACTCCAACAGCATCTTCAGGGCCTTCTCCGGGATGTCCAGGTTGGGTGTGTCAGAGCAGTGGTATACTCGACGCAGAATCATGTTTATGGTCCTGTCCACGGGCACATTGGTGAACAGGCTTTCTACGTCGAGGGAGGCGATGGTATGGTCGTTGATCCGGGGGGAGTCTCGTAAAATTTCCAAGAAATCGTTGGCAGAGTTCAAGTTGTATTGGCAGGGCACGTAGGGGGTGAGGAGGTTGTTGAGGGCCTTGGCGATCTGGTAGGTTGCAGTGGGGATCTGGGAGATGATGGAGCGGAGGGGGTTCCCAGGCTTGTGAGTTTTTATGGTGCCATAGGCATAACCAGGGGTGAATTCTCCAATAAGTTTTTTGAGGTGAACTCCTCCTTCTTTGGCGTTGATGGCAGTGATGGAGGTGTTGGCTTTACGTTTGATTTCGTCTGTCGAGTTGCATGTGATCCTTTTGAATTTGTTGTTGTCACTTAGGATGTTGTCCATTTTTCCTAGATATTCCTCCTTATCGTGGATCACAAGGCAGAAAGCTTTGTCGGCACGGCGGATGATGATGTTGGGAATCTCTCTCAGTTGTTTGGCAGCTTGGAAGTGGTGTTTATTGAGGAGTTTGCTGTGGTGTGTTACCCTGGTTTTGGCCGCTTCTGCTAGTAGGGTGGGTTGTAGGGCGGGGGTGGTAGTGACCTTGCCAACCTTCTTAAGGGGAGCGTCCGGGAGCGTCAGGCTTTTACTCTAGAACGTGTCAGTGGATTTTGTGTGTATTTCATAAGATTTTGTACACGTATAGGGGACCTAACAACTAAGAAATTTCCAAAATTTTAATTCTCTAGGACAATTATTTTTTGAGTTAGGTGTGTAAATTTATGACTTTTTGTAAAATCAAAATCTCATTTAAATGTTGTTGCTTGATTGTTTTAATGCATTGGGGGTACTAACAATAGGTGTAGTTTCAATTGTACGTTGATACTTTTTTTCCATTTTGTATCTAATTGTAGAATTAGGGCATTTACAATTAGGTACAAATTAGGTGACAAATGTCTCGGGGTGCTGTGTCGAAATGGGAAAGAAATAAAAACAAATGGCGACGTGGAGTTGTAGAGAATTTCATGCCCTTTGCAATGGCACCAGAACCATTGTTATAGCATGTTTGGTTTCGTCAGACCTGCGCCGACAAGTGAACTTTCTTACGTGAGGTACTAAGGCACGAGAGCTGTTGCAAGCCAGCCGGCCAGCCGCACCCTACCTCTCTCGCGGCTTGGAACCACACTGCTTTTTCTCCCCCCCCACCCCCACACCCTTCGTTGTTACCGGGTTTGGGTACCAGATACTGTTAGGCAAAATATCTAAGAACGTCATATTTTCACCAAAAATTCATGGTTTTATTTTTTATTTTTTGCAGATCCGAAACCCATAATGCATTTTCTACGCGTCTGCGCGACCCGCGACCCGCGGAAACTTTAAACTAGCCCAGAAATAACATGCTTCCAGACGGAATATTGCCTCAGGATTTTAACTGAAGACAGAGGGATGGGTGATGATGCCATATATCGGGTTGCGCAATATTGCCGTTTTGAGCACTATTACGTGTATGAGCCGGACGCTCCCCTTAAATCGTAGGATGTCATCGAGGAGGATTTCAGTTTCCAGACGTTTTCGGTGGGGTTCAGGTTTGGTAATATAGTGGCAGTTAAGGCCCTTATTGAGAAGGTCTTCTTGATCAGGAGTCAAGGTGGTGTTGGTCAGGTTTATATTATCCTTTGGAGAGTTTAGGAAGTTTTATGTTTCCGCCATAGAAACGTGAAAGCTTTTTGATAGTCGTGCTTTCTATTTTCTGTCTGTGTTGTTCATGGAGTTGTTCGAGTGCTAGGTTGATCTCTGCTTTGAGGTGGTTTGGAGAGGTTTCTTCTTCCCATTTCCGTAGAAGGGCATCACGCTCTTTACGTAGGTTGTTGGCGATTTCTCGTTTTTTTGTTTTTCTTCCCTCACGAAACAGGTGGGTACTATTACGGTGTCTGGCATTCTCGTTGTGTAGTTTTATGTTAGTAAAGCCAGGTAATACATTTTTTTTAATGCATACAAGGTTAAAGGAAGTAGCAGTATCGGCATTCAATATTTTATTGTTCAGCGTGTCAATATTTCTGATTAATTTTCGTTGGGGTTCAGTCAGCAGGTAGAGGAGGTTAGCAAAATGCATGGTGATTCGACGTTTCGTTAGGCATCTAGCATCTTCAAGAGAGTTATTAAAATGTACATAATTACGGGTATATATACAGAAGTGTAGATCGGGGGGCGAGGAGTGGGCGGGGCTTCTGTCTCCCATTGGTTGAGGTTAGCCTGCGTAGGCCCTTCTTCTATCCCCGGGGCAATATGTATCAGCAAATAGACGGTGTGGCGATGGGCAGCTCCCTGGGAGTTCTTTTCGCGAATTTCTTCATGTGAACTATCGAGGAAGAGCTCCTAGCTGCCCACCGGCCCGCCATCTACTGTAGATATGTTGACGACATTTTCGTGCAAGTTAAGGACCTCTATGAACTCCAGGAACTCCAGCGACGCTTCATGACCTCCTCCAGACTCAATTTCACATATGAGAAATCCAACAACGGACAACTTCCCTTCCTCGACATATTCGTTTCACTGAATGATCTTGGGTTCAAAACCAGAGTCTACATCAACCCCACAAACACCGGACAATGCCTCAATGGTGATAGTGAATGCCCCCGCCGTTACCTCCCATCCACCATCTTGGCCTACTTTAGGAGAGCCCTCACACACTGCACCACCTGGGGAGACACCCACCAGGAACTTGAAAGACTCTCCCAAGTTCTGGCAAATACCGGGTACTCTAATTTGGATGTCGCCAGCACCATTAACCACCACCTTGAGAAATGGTACTCTCAAAATCCTCCTAACACAAACCCCTCAGACGAAATCAAGATCTTCTACCGTAACTACATGTCTTCTGACCACAAAACCGACGAGTCCGTCATGAAAGAAATAATCAACAAACATGTCGTCCCCACCAACCCTGACACCAAAATTAAATTAATCATCTACTATAAATCTCCCAAGACCTCCAACCTTGTTCTCCGTAACAGACCAGCTTCCACCAAAACTAAGAGCCCGATGAACGAGGACCATGTGATATACCAGGACACATGTAAATATGAGGACTGTGGGCCTCATTCCTACAGTATATTGGTATGACTCAGATTTCGTCTATCCCGTCGGCTAACTCTTCACCTTCAGGCAGGAGCCATTAAAGACCATTATGTCTCCCCTAACCCCCCCCCCCTTACCCGCGACGATTTAAATAAACACAACTCCATAATTGACAAAGAAAATGATCCCAGAAGACTCCCTATTCTTGAAGCCCTCTACAGTATATTCAAGCCTTAAACCCAAGCATAAAAAACTAAACACTTGACTTACAAATAATACCTTCAGCCAAACGATACTACCCCACCACGGGCCCCGCCCCTCTTCATCACCCATTGCTGCCACGCATCCAGCCACGCAAGCTACTACCCTCAGGATGTCTAGCAGCCAATCAGCGATGACTTCGCCCGCCTCCCACCTCCCTTCAACATTTCCTGCCTCTACGCATCTAGGTACGCAAGTCTCTACCCACGGGACGTCTAACAGCCAATCACTGATGACTTCGCCCACCCTCAGCCAACCACCGACGGGAAGCAGCGCACGACTTGCACGCAGGCTACCCTCAACCAATGGGAGACAGTAACCCCGCCCTCTCCTCGCCCCCGATCTACACTTCTGTATATATACCCGTAATTCTGTACATTTTAATCATTCTCTTGAAGATGCTAGATGCCTAGCAAAACGTTGAATCACCATGCATTTTGCTAACCTCCTCTACCTGGTGACTGAACCCCAACGAAAATTAATCAGAAATATTGAAACGCTGAACAATAAAATATTGAATGCCGATACTGCTACTTCCTTTAACCTTGTATGCAATGCCCCTCAACTTTCTCTTCATAATTGCTATGAAATATATATATATATATATATATATATATATATATATATATATATATATATATATATATATATATATATACAGTATATATGGGGCCTATATATATATATATATATATATTGTGAGGAATCAATCAATAATAAACTATTTAGGACCCACAAACAAAAACTGCTCCTGATCGACAGCTTACCGTTATAATGCCTCCTGCCAGTCTCGCCCCTTATCACTCATTGTATACCGAAGGGTCTTTTGTCACAACAACAATACAATTTCCTTGTAATCAGTCGGCTCCATGTTATGCTTCAGTACCCACCTTCCTAACCATTCAGGCCTAATGTGTTGTTGTGGAAGTGTCCGCGGCCGTCCTTTCTCCCTTGTCATTGATTTGGGACATTCTCACCCGCTTTTCTACCCAAAGGTTAAGCTGTCAATAGAGGGGTAGGTATATATTTTTTTTTTTTTTTTTTTTTATTCTTTATAGATCCTGACACGTTGCATATCTTGTTTTGAAAACAAATTTTGGCCGGGACATTTTCCTACCGAAAAATATACAAATTAATCTAGGAGGGGGATCTAATGGATGTTTTTTTGTTTTAAGTTTGATGGAGGTCTAGGGAGAAAACTAAAAACATAATAAATATACGAAACAATACATCAAAAAATAAACCCATCCCCCCTTAACAAAATAATTGTCAAACCATCACCTATACTAAACAAGTTACAACTATCAAAGACGATGTTTATTGGTATCATCGCAACGTTTATTTATTAACCCCTTTCAGGATTATAAGGCAGGGATGACAGATAATTATGGCTATCATTAGACGATTTCATGCAGCTTAGGAAGGATCTCTGGGAATGGAAAGAGCAAAGAGTATCTCACTTAACCCTTGGACTTTCATGTACTCTAAAATCCTCTAATAACAGCCAGAATATACTGTTAAAATGCGTCATAATCCTTAAGGGGTCAAGAACATCACCACATAGTAAGCTTTCAATATTTCAATCTATAAAGATAAGTTACATAGCAATTTAAAATCCATCATATATAAAGTACAAGCAAACAAATCCATCATATATACAGTACAAGCAAACAAATCCATCATGTATACAGTACAAGCAAACAAATCCATCATATATACAGTACAAGCAAACAAATCCATCATATACAGTACAAGCAAACAAATCCAACCAAACAAATACAAGCAAACAAATCCATCATATATACAGTACAAGCAAACAAATCCATCATATATACAGTACAAGCAAACAAATCCATCATATATACAGTACAAGCAAACAAATCCATCATATATACAGTACAAGCAAACAAATCCATCATATATACAGTACAAGCAAACAAATCCATCATATATACAGTACAAGCAAACAAATCCATCATATATACAGTACAAACAAACAAATCCATCATATATACAGTACAAGCAAACAAATCCATCATATATACAGTACAAGCAAACAAATCCATCATATATACAGTACAAGCAAACAAATCCATCATATATACAGTACAAGCAAACAAATAAATAAATACTTGAACAAATACATAAATAAAACAAAACTTCTAAAATTGTGTTCTTGAATGCCTTTATAGTGATCACAAGCAACCTACATTTACAATATAAGACAGAATGGTTGTCTTTCCTATGCCTGCTTTAACCCCTTCTTATTAATTGTATTCTAGCTATTTATAGACGATTGTGTGCAGTTCAAGGATCTGTGGTAGCAAATAGGGTTAAGTGAGATAGCTCAAAGCCTTTAGTTGCTGGAGGCCCTTTTGAAGCTGAATACTATCGTTTAATAGTATCCAGGATAAAGCTGAAAGTACGGTACCTGTAGTGAAAGGATTATGGCATCCGAGTGAATAGTCATCTTTGCTATACCCTATTCTATTATTATATTTGATGATCTTAGCGTGATTCCCGAAAAAAAATATGAGTGTTCATACACGATTATGGATATATAGATACATGCCTAGTTAATAATTTCGCTTAATTGCTGCCATGATTGGTGTAGGAATGTCAGTTCAATGAAGAAGCCCGCAAATTACAATTATAATTGAAAACAAAATCAATCTATTATCCCATCACTGTTTAATTGCTTTGAGCGAATACCGTTGCAATTATATCATATAGGGTAATAATGCATTTATCCATTAATTTGGCTATCAGTAGGCGATTTTATGCAACTGAGGAAGGATATCTAGGAATTAAAGGGGTGAATACTATCTTGTAGCAGTGTGTTGAGTAAAGATGGGACTATGGATGAAGAAGTGCGGGAGAGGGTTGTAGGAACGCTAAAAGCAGTAACAAGAAATAGGGTGGTCAGTATGGAAGTGAAGAAGTCCTTGCATGACAGTGTGGTAATCCCGACACTGACTTACGGAAGCGAAGCATGGATGTTGGTTGAGAGACTCAGACCAAGAGTGAGAGCAGTGGAAATTAATTACTTAAGGAATGCGTGCGGAGTTACATGGAGGGATAGACAGACTAATGAGGAAGTAAGAAGGAGGTGTGGTGTGGAGGTAGATGTGATGGAAAGTGTGAAAAGGAACAACTTGAGATGGTTCGGCCATATGGAACGTATGGAAAGTGAGAGAATGACTAAGAGGGTGTACGAGAGCGAGGTGGAGGGACAGAGAGGGAGAGGTAGACCGAATGAGAGGTGGAAGGATGGAGTGAGGAAGTACATGAACGAAGGCGGTGCTGGTTGGGGGGAGGGGCGTCGACTGGCTGGGGACAGAGGTTCATGGGGGCGGTTCGTTCGTGGCCACCCCTTCGGGGATCACGGCGTCAGGCAATAGATAGATAGATAGAATACTATCTCAATTGAGGGGAGATGGGCGTATTTATTTGTTTATTGTATTATCTATTGATTAGTTTATAGTGTCATCGCTAGACCTCCATCAAATTGAAAACAAAAAAATAACACCCCATAGACCCCCCTTAAAGTTAAATTTGTAAATTTTTCGGTAGAAACATTTCTTGGACATTCCCACCCGCTTTTCCACAAATAGGTTAAGCTGTCTATAGAGGGGTAGGTCATTTTTGTTGTTCTTTGTTAATTCTTTATAGATACTGACACGTTGCATATTATCTTGTTTTGAAAACGAATTTTGCATCCAGTGCTGCAGCATCTCTCTACAGTGTGTGTTACTATATTATGGCATTATGTCGGTAAACTGTCGATCAGGGTCAGTTTTTGTTTGTGGGTCCTAAATATTTTATTATTGATTGATTCCTCACAATATATATATATATATATATATATATATATATACATATATATATATATATATATATATATATATATATATATATATATATATATATACTGTATATATATATATATAGATATATATATATATATATATATATATATATATATATCAGTATATATATACCGGTATATATATATATATATATATATATATATACATATATAATATATATACAATATATATATATATATATATATACAGTATATATATATATATTAACCCTTATTTAGCGGCGAGCAACATAAGTCGAGTTAATAAAGCTGGACTATGTGGCGGCGCTCGACATAGGTCGAGTGGCAATTTCAGCACGTAATGTGGCTGAGAGAGAGAGACAAGTGGTGGCAGGAGACTAGCGAGCGTATGACTGCTCCACATAAATAAACCGCATAGGCCGCTCGTAAGGTGTTAAAGGTGGACCGGATATCCGCATCCGCATCCGCGGATATCCGCATAATTTTAACATCCGCATCCGCACCCAATAATGCAGATATTTTGCGGATATTTTCGTCACTAATAAGTCATAAAAACTTATTATATGTACACTTTTACAGAGTAACTAATTAACTATTAACCCGGCAAGTGCGGATCTCGTTATAAGAGTTTTACCGCTGCGCTGCGGAACTCCTCATATAATCCAAGGCCTAAAAAAAAAACATTTAAATCAGCCAGGTTTTTTTTTTTTTTTTTTTTTATTGCCCCTTGGCCATGCCAAATATCATTCCTCCACATCCCCTCCTTCCACCCTCCCCCCCCACTTCAATTATAACCTATTCTCCCTGTTATTCCCTTATTCTTAGGTATATTTTCGTGCTAACATTAGCGAGTTGCTAGCAGGGCGTGGTCATCTGTGTTACCAAGCGTGGGAAAGAGCGAGAGAGAGACTACCACGCAACAGTGTCTCTCCAGCCGTCGTGACGGCTGGCTGGCTGGCAGGCTGCCTCAGCCATAAGTTATGTAACTCCCGGCCTCTATCGCCGATTTTGACCATCCAAACGCTGTTTCCACTTGTTTTATTGCTGTAACAGGTTAATACCTTTATAATCAACGTAAAATAGGCGCATATGGATAAGTATTAATTATATTTATGGTACGATGACGATTTGAGTTTAGGAAATAGTCTAAATACCTCCGCACAGGGAAGGGTGGCCAATATCCCACCTACGCAGCGGAGAGGTTAAGAAGTTAATATGGCTAATATTAAAATATATTGATGTTTATCAATATTAACCCTTAATTAGCGGCGCGCAACATAAGTCGAGTATAATAAATCTGGACTATCTGGCGGCGCTCGACATAGGTCGTGTGGCAATTTCAGCACGTAATGTTGCTGAGAGAGAGAGACAAGTGGTGGCAGGAGAGTAGCGAGCGTATGACTGCTCCAGACCACCGCGGCGAACCAACTGACACGAATCCCACCTCCTCCCTCCCTCTCTCACTCGCTATAAACGGAATTGTATGGGGAAAGTGCCGAATTACATGCTTTTTGCAGTCGCGTTGCACGGTTGTTGCAAGAAAACTAGCCATCATAAAAGGATCGTTAAGGTGTCATTGGAAAGCTCTGTTTATGCCCTTTCAGGGATAGATACTTGTTTTACGCTCTGGGTCTTATTTAGGCATGAAAATGATCACGTAAACAGCCCTATTTTGGGTAAAATCACCCCGCTGGGCGGTACATATAAATAAACCGCCTAGGCCGCTCGTAAGGTGTTAAGGAATCATTAATCAATATATAATATGCGTAGATAGTAGGACTAGTTTAGTACAGTCAGACTCTCTTCCCCCTCCTTCCCTCCTTCCTCCCCTCTCACTTGTACACATTCAATTCGAAGTGTTGCCAGTAAAGGACTACTATAACATGAGTATATGAACTACTTGTATATTATGCTACAATTAAATGTTATAGTAGTCCTTTACTGGCAACACTTCGAATTGAACGTGTACAAGTGAGAGGGGAGGAAGGAGGGAAGGAGAGGGAAGAGAGTCTGACTGTACTAAACTAGTCCTACTATCTACGCATATTATATATTGATTAATGATTCCTTAACACCTTACGAGCGGCCTATGCGGTTTATTTATATGTACCGCCCAGCGGGGTGTTTTTAGCCAAAATAGGGCTGTTTACGTGATCATTTTCATGCCTAAATAAGACCCAGAACGTAAAACAAGTACCTATCCCTGAAAGGGCATAAACAGAGCTTTCGAATGACACCATAACGATCCTTTTATGATGGCTAGTTTTCTTGCAATAACCGTGCAACGCGAGTGCAAAAAGCATGTAATTAGCCACTTTCCCGATACAATTCCTTATATAGCGAGTGAGAGAGGGAGGAGGGAGCAGGGATTCGTGTCAGTATGTTCGCCGCGGTGGTCTGGAGCAGTCATACGCTCGCTACTCTCCTGCCACCACTTGTCTCTCTCTCTCAGCAACATTACGTGCTGAAATTGCCACTCGACCTATGTCGAGCGCCGCCACATAGTCCAGCTTTATTTAACTCGACTTATGTGGTGAGCCGCTAATTAAGGGTTAATATTGATAAACATCAATATATTTTAATATTAGCCCTATTAACTTCTTAACCTCTCCGCTGCATAGGTGGGGCATTGGCCACCCCTCCCTGTGCAGAGGTATTTAGACTGTTTCCTAAACTCAAATCATCATCGTACCATAAATATAATTAATACTTATCCATATGCGCCTATTTTACGTTGATTATAAAGGTATTAACCTGTTACAATAATAAAACAAGTTGAAACGGCCTTTGGATGGTCAAAATCGGCGATAGAGGCCGGGAGTTACATAACTTATGGCTGAGGCAGCCTGCCAGCCAGCCAGCCATCACGACGGCTGGAGAGACACTGTTGCGTGGTAGTCTCTCTCTCGCTCTTTCCCACGCTTGGTAACACAGATGACCACGCCCTGCTAGCAACTCGCTAATGTTAGCACGAAAATATACCTAAGAATAAGGGAATAACAGGGAAAATAGGTGATAATTGAAGGGGGGGGGGGGGGGGGAAGGGTGGAAGGAGGGGATGTGGAGGAGTGATATTTGGCATGGCCAAGGCGCAATAAAAAAAAAAAAAAAAAAAATACTGGGCTGATTTTTAAAAAAAATTTAGGCCTTGGATTATATGAGGAGATCCGCAGCGCACCGGTAAAACTCTTATGATGAGATCGGCACTTGCCGGGTTAAAGTTGAATTTAATAGGCAGCGGTGGAGGAGCAATGTTGCATGAATAAGAAAGACAGATCGGTAGGTGGTCACTTCCCATAGAATCGTCGAAAGTGCCCCAAGTGATGTTAGGTAGTATTACGGGAAATGACAAAGACAGGTCAATGCATGATGTATGGCTTCTATGATTGTCTACACAAGTCGCACTACCATCTTTCAAAAGACAGAGGTCAGATGGAAGTAAAACAATAGGTATTTGTTTGCCGCGACCATCACACCTCATACTACCCCGATGATGATGATGTGCATTAAAGTTGCCTAAAATTAATTTAGAATTGGGCAGTGAATCAAAAAGAGAAAAGAAAGAATCATCATCAATTGGAACCTGAGGAGGACAATACAGAGAACAAATAGTCAGGTACATGCCCCAAATGTTGACCCTGCATGCGACGGTTTCCAGGGCAGAATCAAGAGGCACTGCTGAGTGGGGAAGCATCTTATGGATATAAATCGCCACCCCATGACCCCCATGTCTTCTATACGAATGGTAGTGTTGAAAAGGAAGGGGATCAGCGTGATCCACCAAATTCGTTTCCTGTAGACAAACGACTGATGGCGCGTGTAATTGCAACAGAAGTGCTAAGTGTTGTAATTTATTCCTAATACCTCTACAGTTCCACTGAAATATCTTGTACTCAATGGTTTAAGAGTGGTTGCGATGCCCAGCGTGCTTAGATTTTTTAGTCTTCTGCTTAATATGAGGGGAACCCGGGGAAGGCTGCCAGGGTTTGCCACCGGCATCCTCTCCGTAAACCCCCCCAGGTGAAGCCGGGAGGCCTCCCTCGAGGGAGCCGGAGACGGAATGACGTGCGTGTAAGACGAACGGTGTAAGATTTACTTTATTAGCATAGACTTGCCATTCTTCCCAGCAGGAGGAGGAGAAGAAGTAGCAGCGTGGGAATAAGAAGACCTATCCAGCACTGAGGCAGAAGCAGAATCAGAGGATGAAGCAATAGGAGGAGCAGAGGTAGATGGAGTAGGAGAGTCAGAAACTGAGGTTGCGGTAGAGACATTGGAAGCGGGAGAAACGGTGGAGGTAGAGTCAGTGGGATCAGTAGAAACAGTGGTAGTAGTAGACGAGGAACAGTGGGCAAGAGCCGGCTGAGACTGAACAGGTGTAGCAGGAGGGAGAGGATCAGTCTGGGTAGACACAGCACAATTCTGAGTCCCCACAGAGCAATTCTGAGACCGAGAGTTCGCCGCCGAAGCATAAGAAACATCCGGCCGAGGAGTTGCATGCAACTCCTCCACCTTCTTCCTAGCTTCGAAATAAGAGACTCCTGTAGTGGCCTTGACTGTACAAACCTCTTTCTCTATCTTCCACTTGGGGCAATCCCGAGAGGAGGAAGAGTGAGCGCCTGCACAGTTTACACACTTAGCTGTCTCAGTGCACCCTAAGACTCATGACCCCATCCATCACAACGTTCACAAACAGCCTGGGGAGAACGACAAGCTTCCTTGGTGTACCTGATTTGCTGGCATTTAAAGCAACGTAAGGGGTTAGGGATGTAAACTCTAACTGGGCAATGTTCATAACCCACATGCACAGCATCTGGGAGTCTGGCCATACCAAAGGTCAATACAACAGTCTTAGTCTTAACACGCTCGCCATTTCCAAAACGGGTAATAAATCTCGCACCACTGACAAACTGATCAGCCATTTCATTGACAATGTTTTGCTCAGACATGAACAAGAAATCCCTAAAATAGGTCACCCCCTGGCAGGAATTCATTGACACAGGGATCTGCGCAGTTACATCGTAGAAATAAAATGTTTGTAACTTGAGTAAGTCCTTAAGCTGGGAAGCATTATTCGTTTTAACAAGAAGGTCACCACTAGCAAGCTTCTTCACCTGGTCCACTGGCCCCACCCAACTATCAATCCCCTTCTTGATCAGGAAGGGATTGAGGCTAGCAAGGGACACCGTACCAGAAGCATGAAGCGTCACAAAGGAAGCATTCTCGGGGGTGATCACGGGCGGTTTATGGGGAGGATCAGGAGGGACATACCTCCCCCTGAGGGGGGCGGGGAGGGAGGATCAGGAGGACAGTAGTGATGACGGTGACAGTATTAGATTTGATGGTGAGTAGTAGTGATTATGGTGAAAGTTGAAGTGATGATGACAGTAGTAGTGATGCTGAGAGTAATAGTGATGATGGTAAGAGTAGTATTGACGACTATAATAGTAGTAGTGCTGATGATAGTAATGGTGATAGTGACTAGTAGTAATGATGTTGACCCATCGCAGAGTTGGGTATGCCGTTTTGATTTTGGGCAAAACGGCACGTCTACTTTATCAACTCTGCGTAAGCAGAGTTTGGTAGCGCCCCCCTCCCCGTATAGTGGGTACCACCCGAAAAAAATGTCTGTCGTCGTCGCCCATCTGTCTCCAAACTCCTCTTAGACCGTTGGACGGATTTTCACCAAACTTCACACAAACATTTGTTGGGTGAATGCGAACGTCAGTCAAAAAATATTTTTTTGAATTTATGCAATAGTTATGATTTTAGATCCAAAACATGGTTTTACCCCCCCCCCCCATCCCCTAAGGGGGGAGGGGGGGGATCCGAAGGGCCTTACACACAGAACGCATTCATTCTGGTGCCGAAAACATCTCGCCCTGCATCTGTTAGGTTAAGTTAGTTTAGTTGACATTAGAAGTGATGATAGTAATAGTGGGGATGATGGTAATAGTAGTGATGATGGTTGTAGTTGTAGTGATGATGATGACAGCAGTAATGATGATGACAGTAGTAGTAGTAGTGATGATGGTCATAATAGGGGTGATGATGGTAACAAGTAATGATTGTAAGATGATGGTGATAATAATGATTATGGTGATAGTTGTAGTGATAATGATCCTCCCCAGAAGGAGGAAATGAGAAACGCACCGCGGACGCCAGAAAAAGGGGAGGAAAAATTTACGTTTGCTAACCCCTGTCAATCCTTGTATCGGGGAGCCCGACTCTGTCAATTCAGGCCCAGAGCGATCAGTGGGGGATCTCCCAGAGGTCAGAAAGCAAGGAAAAGGTAAACCAAAGGGCAGAGACACCTACTCTGCCACAAAAAAGGGAAAGGAGGAAATTATTACGATTTGATTTATTTAGAAAAAAAGGCATCCAAGCCAACATAAATCACACAATCATAAACAATCACCGAGAACACGTCTGCACGCCACGGCTAATGCAAGTCACGTGTGCCACTGGGTTAGTTAGTTAAAATAGGACTTCAGAGGCTAAACCCTATTGGATGATTTACCCAGCACACTGTAAGTCAAGAATAACGTCAGGACTGAAGCCTCTCTGCGAGAACTCCAGTCCCTTGCCACTGGGTGAATCAAAAGCACCTTTTTATACCTATTAAATGCTTCGTTTTTTCGACCCCCAGGTGATTCGGATTCACACAGTGGCAGGTTGGGGAAACAAAGTTTTGTCGGATGCCATAGTCTCTACTCCACTTATTATATATTTGTGGACTACACCTATTTATAATTATGGAAGTATATCTCTGGAAGATAAATTATGATAATTATTGTCCATAGATCAACTACAAAACTATGTATACTATTTATTGTAAAGCAAGATCTATAAAAAAATCAATCCAGATAGTTATAATTTCATAACGAAAAACATAGGGAGTTCACAAATTTTTATGAGTGGGCTAGAGACTATGGCATCCGAGTGTACAGTCTACGACAGAACTATTGTCATGGCCTAAGGCAATGTGTTCCACTTTAATCGCTTCTAATAAAAGGGGGTGGGGTTAATACAGAGGTTTGAAGGAGGAGGAGTCAAACGTGTGTGTGTGTTTGTTCGAGACCAGCACACATAAGTTTATTTATTCACAACACACTGGCTATTTTATAAAACTAGCCCATGCTGGAAGCTTACTGTAGATCACAAAATAAGTAACGCACATTAATTTTGGTGTTACGTTATTTATGGAATTAAATATATCGACGATCAAGTTTCTGTCCTTCGCCCTTCTCATTCCCACCTCCTCCCTCTCTTCCTTTCACCCCAACTCACTTCCTCTCCCCTCCTTCCTCCCTCTCTCTCTCTCTATATATCACAATAACGTAAATGATACCCTTAACACAAAAAATGAGATTGGTTTAAATTTACTTATGCATAATAAATGTTAGTGATGACAAAATTAACATACATATACATTATATTGATTAGGGATAGGATGACTAACAAGGCAGCGAACAACATATGTTGCTCGCTGCCTCGCAGGTTATCTTTTCAACTCTGCGTAAGCAGAGTTTGGTATCACCCCCCCACCCCCGTATAGTGGGTACCACCGGAAAAAAATGTCTGTCGTCGTCGTTGTTGTCCGTCTGTCTCCAAACTCCTCCTAGACATTTGGACGGATTTTCACCAAATTTCACATGAACATTTGTTGCGTGAATGCAAACGTCATTCAAAAAATATTTTTTGAATTTGTGCAATAGTTATGATTTTAGGTCCAAAATATGGTTTTACCCCCCCTCCCAGACCCCCCCAGCAATGATGGCGTTCTTAGTGTGTGAGCCCTGAAGACACACTAAGAACGCATTCGTTCTGGGGACGAAAACATCTCGCTACGTATTTGCTAGGTTAAGTTAGTTTAGTTGGCATTAGAAGTGATGGTAGTATTATTTGGATTGATGGTGATAGTAGTATTGATGGTGATAATAGTAGTGATGATGGTTGTAGTTGTATTGATGATGATGACAGTAGTAGATATGATGGTGTTAGTAGTAGATATGATGGTGACAGTACTAGTAGTAGTGATGATGGTCATAATAGTAGTGATGATGGTGACAAGTAATGATGATAGTTGTAGTGATAATAATGACAGCAATGATGATGGTAGTGACGATGGTGTGAGTATTAGTGATGATGGTGAGTAGTAGTGAGGATGGTGAAAGTTGTAGTTATGTCAATAGTAGTGATGATGAAGATCATAGTAATGGTGATGATGGCAATAGTAGTGATGATGGTGACAGTAGGATACATGATGGTAATACTTGTGACAGTAGTAATGATAATGGTCATAGTAGTAGTGATGATGTTAACAGTAGTAATGATGATTGTAAGATGGTGGTGATGATAGTAGTAATGATGGTTGATAGTTGTAGTATCAATGATGATAGTAGTGATTAAGATGGTAGTGACAATGGTGACAGTAGTAGTGATGATGGTGAGAGTAGTAGCGATGATGATCATAGTAATGGTGATGATGACAGTAGTCGTGATGATTGTGGCAGTTGTAGTGATGATGGCAGTAGTAGTGATGATGGTGATTGTGATTGATGATGGTATTAGTAGTGATAATGGTAACCCATCGCAAAGTTGGGTATGCCGTTTTGATTTTGGGCAAAACGGCACGTCTACTTTATCAACTCTGCGCAAGCAGAGTTTGGTATCGCCCCCCGTATAGTGGGTACCACCGGAAAAAAATGTCTGTCGTCGTCGTTGTTGTCCGTCTGTCTCCAAACTCCTCCTAGACTGTTGGACGGATTTTCACCAAATTTCACACAAACATTTGTTTGGTGAATGCGAACGTCAGTCAAAAAAGATTTTTGAATTATGCAATAGTTATGATTTTAGGTCCAAAATATGGTTTTACCCCTCCCTCCCCCCCAACCCAAGGGGACCCCCCCCAGAACCCCCCCCCCCCCCCTGCAATGAAGGTGTTCTGCGTGTGTGTGCACCGTAGGGGCACACACATAGAACGTCCTCGTTCTGGGGGTGAAAACATCTCGCCCCACATTTGTTAGGTGAAGTTAGTTTAGTTGACATTAGAAGTGATGGTAGTAATAGTGGGGATGATGGTAATTTTAGTGATAATAGTGATAATATTGGTGATGATGGTAATTGTAGTGATAATGGTGATAATACTAGTGATGATGGTTGTAGTTGTAGTGATGATGACAGCAGTGATGATGATGGTAGTGATGATGACAGTAGTATATATGATGGTGACAGTACTAGTAGTAGTGATGAGTGACAAGCAATGATGATAGTTGTAGTGCTAATGATGATAGTAGTGATGACGGTGACAGTATTAGTGATAATGGTGAATAGTAGTGATTATAGTGAAAGTTGAAGTGATGATGACAGTAGTAGTGATGCTGAGAGTAATAGTGATGATGGTAAGAGTAGTATTGACGACTATAATAGTAGTAGTGCTGATGATAGTAATGGTGATAGTGACTAGTAGTAATGATGTTGACCCATCGCAGAGTTGGGTATGCCGTTTTGATTTTGGGCAAAACGGCACGTCTACTTTATCAACTCTGCGTAAGCAAAGTTTGGTAGCCCCCCCCCCCCCCCCCATATAGTGGGTACCACCCGAAAAAAATGTCTGTCGTCGTCGCCCGTCTGTCTCCAAACTCCTCTTAGACCGTTGGACGGATTTTCCCCAATATTCACACAAACATTTGTTGGGTGAATGCGAACGTCAGTCAAATTTTTTTTTTTTTTAAATTTATGCAATAGTTATGATTTTAGATCCTAAATATGGTTTTACCCCCCCCCTCCCCCCCTCCTCTTGGGGGGATCCAAAGGGGCGAGCCCGGGCGAGCCCGAAGGGTCTTACACACAGAACGCATTCGTTCTGGTCCCGAAAACATCTCGCCCCGCATCTGTTAGGTAAAGTTAGTTTAGTTGACATTAGAAGTGATGATAGTAATAGTGGGGATGATGGTAATAGTAGTGATGATGGTTGTAGTTGTAGTGATGATGATGACAGTAGTAGTAGTGATGATGGTCATAATAGGGGTGATGATGGTAACAAGTAATGATTGTAAGATGATGGTGATAATAATGATTATGGTGATAGTTGTAGTGATAATGATGACAGTAGTGATGATGGTAGTGACAATGGTGACAGTATTAGCGAAGATGGTGAGAGTAGTAGTGATGATTGTTTTATTAGTATTGATGATTATAGTAATGGTGATGATGGTGACAGTTTTAGTGATGATGATAGTAGTAGTGACAATGGTGACAGTATTAGTGAAGATGGTGAGAGTAGTAGTGATGCTTATAATTGTAGTAGTGATGATGATAGTAATGGTGATGATAATAGCAGTAGTGATGACGGTGACAGTTGTAGTGATGATGATAGTAGTAGTGATGATGGTAATATTAGTGATGATGGTAACCCTTCGCAGAGTTGGGTATGCCGTTTGGATTTTGGGCAAAACGGCACGTCTACTTTATTCCTACTTAAACTACGATTCCCGAAGAACACACCTTTACTTGTCAACTCTGCGTAAGCAGAGATTGGTATCGCCCCCCCGTATAGTGGGTACCACCGGAAAAAATATCCTGTCGTCGTCATTGTCAGTCTGTCTCCAAACTCCTCCTAGACCTTTGGACGGATGTTCACAAAATTTCACATGAACATTTGTTGCGTGAATGCGAACGTCAGTCAAAAAAGATTTTTTGAATTTATGCAATAGTTATGATTTTAGGTCCAAAATGTGGTTTTACCCCCCCCCCCCCCCTCCCCCAGCAATGGTGGCGTTCTGGGGACGAAAACTTCTCACTACGTATTTGCTAGGTTAAGTTAGTTTAGTTGGCATTAGAAGTGATGGTAGTAATATTTGGATTGATGGTGATAGTAGTATTGATGGTGATAATAGTAGTGATGATGGTTGTAGTTGTATTGATGATGATGACAGTAGTAAATATGATGGTGTCAGTAGTAGATATGATGGTGTCAGTAGTAGATATGATGGTGACAGTACTAGTAGTAGTGATGATGGTCATAATAGTAGTGATGATGGTGACAAGTAAGGATGATAGTTGTAGTGATAATAATGACAGTAGTGATGATGGTAGTGACGATGGTGTGAGTATTAGTGATGATGGTGAGTAGTAGTGAGGATGGTGAAAGTTGTAGTGATGTCAATAGTTGTGATGATGAAGATCATAGTAATGGTGATGATGGTGACAGTAGGAATCATGTTGGTAATACTTGTGACAGTAGTAATGATAATGGTTATAGTAGTAGTGATGATGTTAACAGTAGTAATGATGATTGTAAGATGGTGGTGATGATAGTAGTAATGATGGTTGATAATTGTAGTATCAATGATGATAGTAGTGATTAAGATGGTAGTGACTGGTGACAGTAGTAGTGATGATGGTGAGAGTAGTAGCAATGATTTTAATTGTAGTAGTGATGATGATCATAGTAATGGTGATGATGACAGTAGTCGTGATGATTGTGGCAGTTGTAGTGATGATGGTGATTGTGATTGATGATGGTATTATTAGTGATAATGGTAACCCATCGCAGAGTTGGGTATGCCGTTTTGATTTTGGGCAAAACGGCACATCTACTTTATTAATATATATATATAGTGTAAAAGTAATATGTGTGAGCTATTCATAATTCTGTTTGAGACAATTGTTTATGTTAAGCATAATAATTTACCAAGGATAATTATGACCTCCACAATTGTTAATGTTTAAGGAGACGACGCTTCAACCTCTCTCCTCTGCCCATAACATGCAAGCCACACACATGATCACATACACCGCTCAGGGCACAAAACACTCACACAAGATAACACACACATATTAGCATTTTGGAGGAAGTGCTGCTGCCCTCAATGTGTGCCATAGCTATTCTTGAGCCTTACCCCATCCGGGGTTTAGCTGGTCCACAAAGGGGTGTGACATGAACCCCATAGAGTATTTGTGAGCCATCATGTCTGTGGATTGGAATGTGGTCCAGATTAGGAGCATTGAAGCAGCGGAGACAAAATGCACGGGAAGAGTGGGGGGGGGGGGGGGGGGAATCCGTCGCCGGCCTAATGTATGTTGTAAAGAGGGTAAACTCTGTTCCAACGAGAATACAAGAGGAGGTAATTGATGCAGTTGGTGGGTGGAGTTCATATTGATTAAATATATATAAATAGTAAATGTTGTGTTTACCTTTAAAAACCCTTTCAATATATAATATAATGTTGGTGTATTTCCAATAGTCACCATAAAGATAATAATGGTGAATTAATAAATTATTAAATACAATTCAAGGTAACATACACAAAGCTATGGTAAACTTTTATGTTTGGAGGAATTAAAAAAAAAAAATAGAAGTAAAATTAGAAAAGCCTACACAGTTCATAACAACCTTAAAACATTACACACATATTGCTCGAATTATTGATAACTGTTCAATGTGATGGCTTACTCAATATTAAATTATTTCAATGGGTAGCACCGAACTGTTTACTGATTTTATCAACAGCAGACTTTGGGTTCCCCCCTCCCCCCCCCCCCCGTATAGTGGGTACCACCCGAAAACAAAAATCTGCCGTCGTCTTCGTCGATGTCCATCTGTCGCTTAAACTCCTCCTATTCCATTGGACGGATTTTCACCAAACTTCACACAAACATTTGTTCGGTGAATGCGAACGTCATTCAAAAAAGAGTTTTTGAATGTATGCAATAGTTATGATTTTAGGTCTAAAATTTAGTTTTACCCTCCCCCCCCCCCCCCCCTCCAGACCCCCCCAGCAATTATGGCGTTCTTAGTGTGTGTGCCCCAAAGGGTCTCACACACAGAACGCATTCGTTCTGGGGCCGAAAACATCTCGCCCCGCATCTGTTAGGCTAAGTTAGTTTAATTAACATTAGAAGTGATGATATTAATAGTGGGAATGACGGTAATAGTAGTGATGATGGTTGTAGTTGTAGTGATGATGATGACAGTAGTAATTATGATGGTAGTGATGAAGACAGTAGTAGTAGTAGTAGTAGTGATGATGGTAACAAGTAATGATGATTGTAAGATGATGGTGATAATAATGATTATGGTGATAGTTGTAGTGATAATGATGATAGTAGTGATGATGGTAGTGACAATGGTGACAGTATTAGTGAAGATGGTGAGAGTAGTAGTGATAATTGTAATAGTAGTAGTGATGATGATAGTAATGGTGATGATAATAGTAGTAGTGATGATGGTGACAGTTGTAGTGATGATGATAGTAGTAGTGATGATGGTGGTAATATTAGTGATGATGGTAACCCATCGCAGAGTTGGGTATGCCGTTTTGATTTTGGGCAAAACGGCACGTCTACTTTATTATGTATAACAAATTATATGAGGTAATAAACAGAATATGAGTAAATAATGATACTTAGTAAAGGTAAAAAAGAACAATATTAGGAAAACCCCATAGTAGTTTTTATTGACAGCTTTAAACACGATGATGAGGATTTGCTTATAATCGGTTACGAGAGAGAAGCGGGGGAAAAGGAGAGATAGGGGAAGGCAGTAGAGAGAGGGGGAGGAGGGGGGAATGAGAAGTGCGAACTACAGAACCTTGATCATCTATATATTTAATTCCATAAATAACGTAACACCAAATGTGCGTTACTTATTTTGTGATCTAAGCTTCCAGCATGGGCTAGTCTTATAATATAGCCAGTGTGTTGTGTATAAATAAACTTATGTGTGCTCTTCTCGAACACACATACACACTTACATGTTTGACTCCTCCTCCTTCAAACATCTGTATTAACACCGCCCCCTTTTATTAGAAGTGATTAAAGTGCCATCTATTACAAGATAAGTGAACTAACACATTGCCTTAGGCCGTGACAATAGTTCTGTCATAGACTGTACATAAACGTGAAACCACTTTGCTCGCTGTGTGCTGTATTAATGTCTGTCAGATGTTGAATAGGGTGTGTAAAGATGGGAACATGTTTGTATATCTCACACGAAACGATGAATGTATGCTTAGATAGTGCTGATGCCAATTATTGATCGAACTATACTTGGTGCCATGACATCACATATTTGGCCGACTGTACCTAGACTGTACAGATGGAACTGAAGGACTGAACAGTCTGTAGATATGCAACAGCCTTACCCCTTGTCCAGTAACGCTGTTCTAAACTTAAGGGGGAGGGGGGGGGGGGGTGAGGGGGTGCGTATTTATTTGCTTATTTAGGTATCTTTTATTATTGTTTTTAGTTTCCTCCCTAGACCTCAATCAAACATTAAAAAAAAACAGCCGCAAGATCACCCTTCGAGATATATTTGTACATTTTTCGGTAAAAAATGTCCCGGCCGAAGGTCGATCAGCCCATAATTACAGGCACACTATCGCTCGCCAGGGATGAATGGACACCTAAATGTCACGTAAGGTCTTAATATTGACAACAAAATGGGTCGAAAAGCCCTAAAGTTGACAAACTAATGGGGCAAACGTCTTAAAATCTGAAAACTAATGGGGCTAAACATAAGGGAGAAAGTGGTCCAGAAAAATCAACCATCCCCTCTCAGCGTTGTTTTATTCTTAATTTTGCTACTACCAGACGCTTGTATTCAGCTTAGGAAAGATAGCATAAGTCAAAGTTCTTCGATAAACTCGTTCAGATCCTTGATAGTACAGTTGACCAAATAAGTGAGATCGCTGCACCAAGTATATGTTGATCAATAATTGGTATAAGCAATATCTTAAACTTGATTTATTCTTTTCGAGTGAGATATCCAAATATGTTCCTACCCTTACACACTCTATTCAACATCTGACAGACATTAATACAGCACAGAGCCAGCCAAACGTAATGCCAGCTGAGACATGACTTATTAGCTCCACCGTACATTATTAATATATGTGATAACAGCTACGGTCAGTTTTGTTCATATTATGAACTTAAGGGGAGATTGGTTGGTTATTCTGGTCTAGCTACTCCCTCATTTTTAGCCCATTAGTTTTGATATTGTAAAGCGTTCGCCCCATTAGTTTGGCAATGTTAAGACTAATCTCCCCATTTATTCAGACCTTTCGTGCCATTTATGTGTGGATTTTTTCCTGGCGAGGGACAGCGTGCTTGTAATTTAAAGAGTAACCGGCCCTTGACCGGGAAATTTTTCTACCAAAAAAATTAAATATTTATCTTAATTAAAGAGGGGTCTAAAGTTTGTTTGGTTACAGTTTGATGGAGGTCTAGCGAGGAAATTACGAAAACAAATATGTATATATACTGTATATATACTGTATATACCGGAATATACAGTATATATAAACACTTACATTATAATATTATAACCAGCCCAATCTCCCTTAAAACAGACGGCTCGTAGAGAAGAGGCTAAAAATATATATATTCTTGGAGACAAACAAGGTTAAAAGAAGCGGCAATTTCAGTATTAATAAGTTTAATATTTATTACTTCGATATTTCTTGCAGTTTTCCTCTTATGTTCAGGTAGTTGGTAGTTATGCATAGTTGTGGTTTGGCCTCGATATCTTAATGGTACCGTAGGCGCTTCCCGCATCGCTTGATGTCAAGAGCCTATTCACCAATGTACCGGTGGATAGGACAATAGACTTCATCCTACACCGTGTCTACCACTGCCCTGATACTACTCCACTGGACATCCCCGAAATAGCCATGAAGACCTTACTTGAACTCTGCACCAAAGAGTCTCCCTTCACCTGCCCACGCGGAAATCTGTACCAACAAGTGGATGGCGTAGCGTTGGGAAGCTCCCTGGGATTTCTCTTCGCCAACTTCTTCATGGGAACCATCGAAGAAGAGCTCCTGGAGACCCACCGTCCCTCCAGCTACTGCCAATATGTTGTGATATATTTGTGCGAGCCAAGGACATTTGTGAATTACAGGACCTACAACAACGATTTATGGCCGCTTCAGGACTCCACTTCACTTACGAGGAATCAACCGACGGACGACTCCCCTTCCTGGACATCCTTATCTCCACCCTTTACCTTTTGATACCTTTTGATGTGTTCGCCGCTCTTCTAGCGGTACCAAGGAGCGCGACGCCCCTCGTTATGGGTGGTGTTTTGGTGCATTAGACTGTTTGAAGCGACAGCTCGCTCCCTTGCGAGGATGGGCTCGTCTGGCACTTTTTGCAGTTCGACATCTAGGGCTCTCTTGAAGTTGTCTAACGAGATGTCCCTCATGTCTCTTACTCGCCGTGGGAGTTTGTTGAAGAGACGTGGGCCTCTGTGTGATAACCAGCCCTCTCACAGAGAGCCCATAGCACCCCTGTTATTCATCCGGGGGATTTCGCATTCCCAGCCTCTCCTATCACTGAATTTCATGACTATCGGAGTATGTAGGTTTGGTACTAAACCCTCTGCGATTTTCCACGTGTATATTATTAGGTAACGTTCTCTTCTATGTTCCAGTGAGTACAGATTCAGTGCTCTTAAATGCTCCCAATAGTGTAGATGTTTTATCGAACTTATATGCGAAGTGAAATTTCTTTGTACACTCTCTACGTCATTTATTTCACCTGCTTTGTATGGGGATGTTAATACGCTACAGTATTCAAGCCGCGGTAGCACTAGAGATTTGAAGAGCGTTATCATAGGCAATTCACCGCATGTTTTAAAAGTACGCAGAATCCAACCCGTTAGACGTTTCGCAGCCGCCACTTTGACCTGGTTATGTACTTTGAAACCCATATTTTCAGACATTAATACCCCAAGGTCTTTCACACTGTCTTTCCGTTCTATTATGTGGTTAGATTCTGTTAAGTAATTTGTAATTTCTTTAACACCATTATTATCTCCGTACCGTATTAATTGGAATTTTGTCCTCATTGAATTGCATGTTGTTTTCCCTGGTCCACTGGAACACTACATTCATGTCTTCCTGCAGTCGGCCCGTGTCCTCTTGTTTGTTTACTATCTTGCTTAATTTTGTGTCATCAGCAAAAGACGACACCGTACTGTGTCTGGTGTTGGTATCTATGTCGCAAATTAGTATGAGGAACAGAAGGGGCACTAGCACTGTTCCTTGGGGCACTGAGCTTTTGACATCCGAAGGCTCAGAAGTGACTTGGTTTACTGCTACCGATTGTTTTCGGTTTACGAGGAAATTGTATATCCACCGTCCGATTTTCCCAGTTATACCTTTTGCTTTCAGTTTGTGGTCTATTATACCATGGTCACATTTATCAAATGCCTTAGCAAAATCGGTGTAAATGACATCCACGTTTTTCTTTTCTTCTAGCGCTTTAAGAATTTTGTCATAGTGTTCCAAAAGTTGTGAGAGACATGATCTTCCCGCTCTGAACCCATGTTGACCGGTGTTGTGTAGTTCATTTGTCTCCATGAATGTTGAAATTTTGCTTCGCAGGACTCGCTCGAAAACTTTAATGATGTGAGAGGTTAGAGCTACCGGGCAGTAGTTTTTTGGTAGTGCTTTACTCCTTCCTTTATGCAGTGGGGCAATTATTGCGTTTTTCTAGCTATCTGGTATGTCACAAGTGTCTAGACTCCTCCACATTATAGCCAGGGGTTTTGAGAGGTTTTCCTTAAATTTTTTCATTAGGATCGAATTCCATGAGTCCGGGCCTGGTGCCGAGTGGGATGGCATGTTGGAAATGGCCTCTTCTATGTCTTTTGGACCAAAATCAATATCCAGCATCTGAGGGGTTTCCGTGGGGGAGGTTTCCATGAAAAATATATTTTGGTCTCTGATGACTTTTGTTTCATCAGGCTCACTGAATGCCATTTCATACTGCCTGCTTAAGAGTTCGCTCATTTCCTTTTTGTCCCCTGTGAAAGAGCCGTCCCCTTTGCTCAGTGGGCCGATGTTTGATGTTGTTTTAGCCTTTTGTTTGGCGTATGAAAAGAAGTATTTGGAATTTTCCTTTATACCTGCAATAGCTTTCCTCTCCTCTTCCATATGTTGTAGTTCATATATTCTTAGCCTTTGTTCAATTTCCACAATTTCTCTATCTATTTCGACCTTTTGCCTATCCTGTAGATTTTGATGTGTGCGTCTTTGTGTGAGTAATTTTCTTCTTCTGTACAGCCTCTCCTTTCCCGATCTTGTTTGCTTCTTCGTTTTGTTTGTCTTGTAGGTATATGGTGGCTACAGATTTGGGTCATGGTTTCTGTTATTAACACCTTACGAGCGGCCTATGCGGTTTATTTATGTGTACCGCCCAGCGGGGTGTTTTTAGCCAAAATAGGGCTGTTTACGTGATCATTTTCATGCCTAAATAAGACCCAGAACGTAAAACAAGTATCTATCCCTGAAAGGGCATAAACAGAGCTTTCGAATGACACCATAACGATCCTTGTATGATGGATAGTTTTCTTGCAATAACCGTGCAACGCGAGTGCAAAAAGCAGGTAATTCGGTACTTTCGGTACATAATTGAGTATGTAGCGAGTGAGAGAGGGAGGAGGGAGCTGAGATTTGTGTCAGTAGGTTCGCCGCGGTGGTCTGGAGCAGTCATACGCTCGCTAGTCTCCTGCCACCACTTGTCTCTCTCTCTCAGCCACATTACGTGCTGAAATTGCCACTCGACCTATGTCGAGCGCCGCCACATAGTCCAGCTTTATTTAACTCGACTTAAGTGGTGAGCCGCTTTTTAAGGGGTAAGACTAGACATTCTGTGTAGTATGACAACGGATTCAAAACTCCAGTTTATACAAAACCTACCAACAACGGACTATGCTTGAATGGAAACAGTGAGTGTCCCCGACGTTATCTACAGTACACCATCTCTGTCTATGTCAGGATGGCCCTCACCCACTGTACCACATGGCGGAACATCCACCAAGAACTGGAAAGATCATCCCAAGTCCTATTAACAACGGTTATTCTAACTCTGAGGATGTTAGAATAGATTATACACAGCTCAAACTATTGAATATAAATAATCAAAGTCGGTCCTTGTGTATCCAACCCACTTGTCAATATGAATAGTTATACTGTATAATATATATATATATATATATATATATATATATATATATATATGTATATATATATATGTATATATATATATATATATATATATATATATATATGTATATATATATATATATATATATATATATATATATATATATATAAATATATACAGTATATATATGTATATATACATATATATATATATATATATATATATATATAATATATATATATATATATATATATATATATATATATATATATACGGTATATATATATATATATATACATATATATAAATATATATATATATATATATATATATATATATATATATATATATATATATATCTATATATATATATATAAATATATATATATATATTATATAATTATATATACAGTATATATATATACCGGTATATATATATATATATATATATATATATATATATATTCTCTTTTAAACAGACGAGGTTAAAGGCAATAGCAGTTTCAGCATTTAGTAAACCCGGGAACCCCCGGGAACCCGGGAACCCCCTCCGCCCCATCATATCACAGATCCCTACTGCTACCTACCAGACCGCCAAGGCCCTGAACAAACTCCTCACCCCTTTTGTTCCTCGGCAATACAACCTCAACTCTGCTTATGACTTCCTTGAAATTCTACGAGATGCCCCCCCTGCTAACGACCACATCATCGCCTCCCTCGACGTAGAGAGTTTGTTTACCAACGTGCCCGTTGACAAGACAATAGATTTTATCCTACGTCGAGTTTACCACTGCCCTAATACGCCCCCCCTGGACATCCCGGAGAAGGCCCTGAAGACGCTCTTGGAACTATGTACCAAGGAGTCCCCTTTCCTCTGCCCCCGCGGGAATATGTACCAGCAAATCGACGGTGTAGCGATGGGAAGCCCCCTGGGGTCCTGTTCGCCAATTTCTTCATGGGAACTATCGAAGAGGAACTCCTGGCTGCCCACCGGCCCACTGTCTACTGCAGGTACATCGATGATATCTTCGTGCGGGTGAAGGACCTGGGCGAACTCAGGGACCTCCAGCAGCGCTTCATGGCCGCCTCCGGACTCAACTTCACATACGAAGAAACCACCGATGGTCATCTACCCTTCCTCGACCTCCTTGTCTCCCTCCACGACCACGGCTTCAAAACTACGGTGTACACCAAACCTACTAACAATGGCCAATGTCTTAATGGGGAAAGTGAATGCCCTAAACGATACCATCAGTCCACCATCGCCGCCTATGTCAGGAGAGCCCTCACCCATTGCACCACCTGGAATGACACACACAATGAATTGGAAAGGCTCACCCAGGTCCTAGTCAACAATGGGTATTCCAACACTGACGTCACCAATGCCATCAACCACCACCTAGAAAAATGGTACAAACAAGACCCCCCTAGCACCAACCCGGCCAATGACATTACATTTTTCTACAGAAACTACATATCTTCCGACCACACAACAGACGAATCCATTATGAAAGAAATAATTCACAAAAACGTCCTCCCCACCAACCCTGACAATAAAATAAAACTCATTATTTACTACAAATCTCCTAAGACCTACAACCTTGTCCTCCGTAACCGCCCCATTTCCACCAACCAACCGAAAGACGATCATGTGATATACCAGCATATTTGCACCTCTGGGGACTGTGGACCCCTATCCTATGTTGGAATGACACAGACTCGCCTTTCCCGTCGACTAACCCTCCACCTTCAATCTGGCGCTATAAAAGATCACTATCAAGCCCCCCACCATCTTGCCCTAACTCGCGCCGACCTAGACAAACAAACTACCATACTCGACAAAGAATCAGACCCCAGAAGACTAGCTATTTTAGAAGCTCTATATATCCAAACGCTCAACCCCAGCATCAACAACCAAACACAAGACCTTCAAATTCTTCCTTCAGGCAAGCGCTACAGGCATACTGCCCTCGTTCCTCTCGCCCTGTGCCCCCCTCCCGTACCTTTCCGCGATCAGCACACTACTGACAACACCAACCAATCACAGCCACCCACAGCCAACAACCAACCACCGATAAGATTTAGTGCCCGTCTCGCGAATAGACTGCCTTCCACCAATGAACAGCCACCCCACACCCAGTAGCTCCGCCCACCTACCTATTCTTGATCCTCGAATTTTGTATAAATATGTTGCTTTGTCCTTATTCTAATCATTACCTGCCCATTCCCTGAAGATGCAAGATGTTTATTTGTGAAACGTTGGATCCACCATGAATTTTGCTAACCTGTTGTACCTCATCTCTGAACCCCAGAGGAAAATTGTTAGAAATATTGAAAACTGTAACAATAAAATACTAAATGCTGAAACTGCTATTGCCTTTAACCTCGTCTGATTAAAAGAGAATCTATTACCAGGCTATACTAACATATATATATATATATATATATATATATATATATATATACTGTATATACAGTATATATACCGGGTATATATATATAATGCTAAGATTAAAGTAAAGGTGATACAGTGAATAATATAAGAAAGTAAATTCCAATGTCATGTTTTTTATTGAGGGGAGATGGGCATAATATTATGTTTTGCTTATTGTCTTATTTGTTTTATAATTGTTTAGTTTCCTCCCTAGACCTCCATCAAGCTGTAAAGAACACCCTCTAGTACCCCCGTCAAGATAAATTTGTACACATATAATAGATAGGGCTAGGATTCGAACCTTCACAAGCAGGTCTGTCACGTTTACCACTGCGGTGGGTAAATGGTTAAAGGAAGAAAATGTCCGGCCGAAGGCCGGTTACTCTTAAAATTGCAAACACGCTATCGTTCGCCAAGACAAATACCGACACCTAAATGGCACAAAAGGTCCTAATATTGACAAATAAGTGGGGTATAAAGTCATAAAATCCCCAAACTAATGAGTTGAACGTATTCAAATCTAAAACCAATAGGATTAAACACGAGGGAAAAGGGAGCCAGAAATACCAGTCCATCTCCCGTTAATGATTAGTTGAATGCCAATGCATAACAAAAACTGAAACTGTAATGTTGGGAAAATTTTAGATTTGTTAGTTAGCCACCCCAATTAAAAAATAAATAAATAAAATAAAATGGGGTATGTGCCATAGTTTTTTGTTTTCGTTTTGTCTATGTGAGTGAAGGAGACAAAAGGCAGAACTGCCTGTAGCGAGTGCCCCCCCCCCCCCCCTAGTTAAAAGAGTGCCAGGGACAAAATCAAGGGACGTTCGAGCCAATGTGCCCGGACACACAGAGTTTGAAGCAATTTAAGCCATAGGAGGAGGGAAAGATAGGTAGTTAGTTAGATAATTCTTTAATTCATAAAAGTTTACATTGTAACTTTTAACATAAACTGTATACAGTGGATCAAATTTCATCCTACCGCAAGGTGGATTCACTATTTTGAACATACAATATTCGTGACTTAATAGCATCTATGTAATTTTCCATCATGCTCTCAATGATATACACTGAAAGTAGTACAAACTTGGCTTCGCTAGCCATGAACAGATCCTCGGACACATTTACCCGGTATTTTCTTAAATATTTGTAGGGATTACTGATTATGTTATTACTAAACCTGATTATCTACCGATATATACAATTATTAACCGTCATTAGTCCTGCAAGGTGACATGCCTTATGGTAACTCTCCCAGTATCTTAGCTTCATCATTTTCTGTATTGCTTTATGAAAGCCTATTGCAAACTGTTTCAATGGGAAAAACCATTTCTTATTACAGAACCACAATTTTGATCCATAAAAACTCATACAATAACTCTGGAATTATTTACTAAATACATTACAGCTAACGCTAGAAAATATCCGCAAAAGTCAATTGAATTCGTTATAAAACTTATTCCTGCATCTTATTATGTCTGTCATTTTTTAAACTGCAATTTATCACAAAGCCAAGATATCTACATTCTTGTACAACTTCTAACTTACTTCCATATAAATATATAATCGGATCCTTGACATTATCATATTTGTACTTAAAATACATACAGACGGACTTCATTTTCAATTATGCTCAATAATTATTGTAGACCTGATGAAGAAGAAGAAAGCAGAACCAAGTCATCGGCATAAACAATTATGTTGCTAGATCTGTTACCCAACTTGCAGCCTGTTCTATTCTCAGATACTCTTTCTATCAAGTCAATAATGTAAATATTAAAACAAAAATGTTGACAGAATACCACCTTGTCTCATTCCTTGTTTAATGTTCCAAGGATCTGATATTGCATCTTATTGCTTATTAGCTACGCTTTGATTCCTATATAAGAAATATAAAATATTTACATACAAAATTGGAATTTTTTATTCTAAACGTTAATGAATAAACTTAAAATTATTACCTTTATCAAAGCTTTCCTCAAATCTATGAAAGAGGCATGTACATTTGAGCTTAAAGAATTATATCTGAATATTTTTTCCTTTAAGACTAAGCATGCTGTAGACGTAGAGTGATTCACCCTAAATCCATGCTGTCTGTCATTAAAACTCACGTACCGTTCAATATGGTATTTTAGATAATATTCAAACAATTTGAGGAACACTGAGGATGATACAATTAGTTGGGAATTTTCTATAGAACTCTGATCTTTGAATTTATCCTTTACTAAAGGTAAAATAACTTCAAAAGTAATTCTTTCAGGCAAGTATCCATGTGTGACAAAAGATGAAAAGAGTAGCTAATAACTTCACTAAATATTCAGAACCATGCTTAATATGATTTGAATGTACATTATCATGCCCAACGACATACTTAAGGTCACTAATTGACCACTTGCGTGTTTCAGGCTATAAGGCAGTTGGAGCCGTGAACATCAACATTAAACAGAAATGTAATAATAATGTACGTTACTGATGGATAAATGGTATGGTGAATTATTTGGTATGTATTTATATATGTACTACGACCGTATTTTAGCTGTAAATTATGTTAAACATCGTTGTCTACAGCTCCAACTTCCGTATTGAACGAAACTCACAAATCGGGCATTCCTATACATACATCATATATATTAATATTTCCTAATAACTGTCCTTTTCTTATATTTGCATTTAATTTTGTGGTAAGGTACTTTAAATTAGATATACTTTGAAATTTGTCGTCATCAAAGATACCTTTACAGAACTTTTCAGCTATAAAAATTACTTCACATTCACCTTCTACTTTCATATTAATATAGGAATGATTTGTCTTTCTCACTTCTTTAGATAGATGGATATATAGACAGATAGATAGATAGTCGAAATGTCAGAAGATGAAATGGTAAGTGAATCTAAATTTACCCTGTTAAATGTAATGATTGAAAGAGTGACCAGTGATTTTGCTTGAACGAAAACATACTTTATACGGAAACCTGAACAATGCTCATGATTTTTATTATATGTATGTATGTATGTACATACTCAGGCACATACCCCATTGCTAGGGGTGGCCGACTTGAGACAGAGCCCAAACAGAAACCTTTAAAGTTCAATTGTTAGGGTACGGGACCACTTTCGCGTTCCCTTGCCCCTTACTCGGTCTCGTTGAGTAGGATAATTTTACAAGGTGAGAAGGATTCCAAGCCCCCTGCCCCGTACTCGTATATATCACAATCAACACATGACATAAAAATATATTAACCCGTTCATTACCAGGGACGTCCTTTTCATCAAATTCTGGCAACTATTAGACGATGGTATATATTCGTCTTAGGAAGGACCTCTACCAATAATAAGGCTTCCAACTATCTCAGCCAACCCCTTTAACTACCGTAGGACTTTCCTAAGCTGCATAATATCGTCTACATATAGCCAGAACAAGATATATCCCACGTCGCTGGTCAAAGGGTAAATTACATTTCACATTATTTTCCTGTATAAGAATGATATCCTACTATTGATGTGTAAATAACTTTCAAGGGAAAATGGGTCGTTTTTCTAGCCACCCTTCTTCCTCATGCTTAGCCCCAGTAGTTTTCAGATTTTAAGACGTTCGCCCCATTAGTTTGGCGATATTAAAACATTTCATCCCATTTCTACATCAATATCAAGACCTTTCGTGCCATTTATGTGTCGGCCTTTGGCCGGGACATTTTTCTGTCAAAAAATTTAAAACTTTATCTTGAAAGGGGGTCTAGGGATTTTTTGTTTTTAACCTTAATGAAGGTCTAGCGAGGAAACTAAAAAATACATGAATATATAAACACATAGACCCACACAAATATCCACTGTCCCCTTAATCAGAGGTGACATTATAATGGTGCTCATTTAATCTTTGTAATCGCATCACACAATTCAATTACTATATTTCTTGAACAACTAATTTATAATATCATTCATTATTTTGGCGTTACCAGCCGAAAGCCACCTAAATTGTTGGAGGGCTCTGTTCTATTAACCCCTTATGTACCGGTGACGTCCTTTAAACTTTTTTCTGGCTATATTAAGACAATTTTTTTCATCTTAATCCATTGGCTGCAGGAGACGTTCCCGAAGGTCATGGCAAGGTGTAAAAAATGTCCTGGCGAGCGATAGTGAGCCTGTAATTTAGGAGGAACCGGCCTTTGGCCGGGATATTTTTCTGCCGAAAAATGTACAAATATATATTGAAGGGGATCCTTTGGTTGTTTATTTAAAGTTTGATGAAGGTCTAGCGAGGAAACTAAAACATAAAGGAATTCATTAATTAAAAGACCAAAAAAAACAGCCCATCTCCCCTTAAGCCTTGTCTGGCGGGGGTGGACTTAAGTCGGGCTAGAGAACCAAGGACTATGTGGCGAGGCCCGACTTAAGTCTGTGTGCAATTTTGGCGAAATATTGGCTCTGAGAAAGAGACGAGCGACGGGAGGAACGTAGGTTGCCTCATGACCGCTTGCCACGGTTGCTGTGGGCCTACTGACATATACTACACAAACATCCACCCTACCTCCCTCGCTACACACGTAATTATGTAACGAAATGACCGTATTTTAGCGATTTTGCCCTTCGGTTGCACGATCGTTGCAAGACAACCAGTGATCGTAGAAGGATGGTTCAGGTGTCATTGGAAAGCTCAATTAATGCCCTTTCAGGGATACATAATTGTATCACGCTCTGGCTCTTGTTTATGCATGAAAACGAGCACGGAAATAAGCTTGTTTAGGGTAAAACCACCCGCTGGGCGGTACATAGAAGTTACCGACCTAGCCGCTCGTTGAGTGTTAATGAATTACAATTAATACATCTACTAAGAAGTGAAGGCATTAGTAGGACAGGTGATGTATGAATGGTACAGTATATAAAGCTATGATTTGTATCGTAATACCACCGATATTATGACAATAAACCTCATTGCCATATTAAGGGGGAATGGTTCACTTTTTGGTAGATTTTTTCATGTATTAATTATTTTTCTAGTTTCCTCGCTAAACCTCCATTAAACTTAAAAAACATCTATTAGATCCCCATTTTAGATTCATTCGTATATTTTTCGGCAGAAAAATATGCCGGCCGAAGGCCGGTTCGTCCAAAAATAACACTCACTATCATTCGGCAGGGAAAACAAATCAACACCTAAATGGCATGAAAGATGTTAATATTGACAAAGAAATGGGGCGAAAGTTCTTAAAATCGACAAAGAAATGCGGCAAACATCCTAAAATCTGAAAACTAATGGGGCTAAACATGAAGAAGAAGGGGGGACCAGAAAAACTACCCATCTCCCATTAAAGAATTACAGTAGACGTAGTAAGGTATAATAGACAGTAATTAGTACTATACTCTGTTTATTACAGTAGACGTAGTAAGGTATAATAGACAGTAATTAGTACTATACTCTGTTTATTACAGTAGACGTAGTAAGGTATAATAGACAGTAATTAGTACTATACTCTGTTTATTACAGTAGACGTAGTAAGGTATAATAGACAGTAATTAATACTATACTCTGTTTATTACAGTAGACGTAGTAAGGTATAATAGACAGTAATTAGTACTATACTCTGTTTATTACAGTAGACGTAGTAAGGTATAATAGACAGTAATTAGTACTATACTCTGTTTATTTTCATCTGGCGGTAAATTGAATCCCTTAGCAGCTAATTTTTCAATACTTGATGGAAAAAATATGAAACCACTGTGTCTCTGCATCATATGAAACCACTGTGTCTCTGCATCATATGAAACCACTGTCTCTGCATCATATGAAACCACTGTGTCTCTGCATCATATGAAACCACTGTGTCTCTGCATCATATGAAACCACTGTGTCTCTGCATCATATGAAACCACTGTCTCTGCATCATATGAAACCACTGTGTCTCTGCATCATATGAAACCACTGTGTCTCTGCATCATATGAAACCACTGTGTCTCTGCATCATATGAAACCACTGTGTCTCTGCATCATATGAAACCACTGTGTCTCTGCATCATATGAAACCACTGTGTCTCTGCAGCATATATGAAACCACTGTGTCTCTGCAACATATGAAACCACTGTGTCTGCAACATATGAAACCACTGTGTCTCTGCAACATATGAAACCACTGTGTCTCTGCATCATATGAAACCACTGTGTCTCTGCATCATATGAAACCACTGTCTCTGCATCATATGAAACCACTGTGTCTCTGCATCATATGAAACCACTGTGTCTCTGCATCATATGAAACCACTGTGTCTCTGCATCATATGAAACCACTGTCTCTGCATCATATGAAACCACTGTGTCTCTGCATCATATGAAACCACTGTGTCTCTGCATCATATGAAACCACTGTGTCTCTGCATCATATGAAACCACTGTGTCTCTGCATCATATGAAACCACTGTGTCTCTGCATCATATGAAACCACTGTGTCTCTGCATCATATGAAACCACTGTGTCTCTGCATCATATGAAACCACTGTGTCTCTGCATCATATTAAACCACTGTGTCTCTGCATCATATTAAGATCAAGTTTATATAATAAGCACCGTATTTCACTACAAAATCTTCAAAATAACTGAGATTTTGTGTTTTAGTGAAATATGGTGCTAATGATATAAACTTGGTCCTAATATGATGTAGAGACATAGTAGTTTCATATTTGTCCATTAGGTATCGATAAATTAGCTGCTAACTAACGATAAATTGAATCCCTTAGCAGCTAATTTTTCGATACTTTATGAAAGAATATGAAACTACTATGTCTCTGCGTCATATTAATAACAAGTTTATATAATTGACACCATATTTCACGACAAATTCTTCAATATAACTGAGAAATCTTGATGGGAACTTTGCAATTTACCGTCAGCTGAAAAGAAACAGAGTATAGTGGCAGAGGTGATGATGGTTATTTTGAAGATTTAGTAGTGATATATGGTGCTAATAAATATAAACTTGGTCTTGATATGATGCAGAGACATAGCGGTGTTATAGTTTTAGTAGTGATATATGGTGCTAATAAATATAAACTTGGTCTTGATATGATGCAGAGACATAGCGGTGTTATAGTTTTAGTAGTGATATATGGTGCTAATAAATATAAACTTGGTCTTGATATGATGCAGAGACATAGCGGTGTTATAGTTTTTTCCATTTAGTATTGATAAATTAGCTCCTAAGGGATTCAATTTACCGTCAGTTGAATCGAAACATAGTATAGTTATTACCTAGATCAGTGAGGCAGTTTATTTTGATTATAGAAACGTTTGTTTTGATGACAGGTTAGATTGTTTTGATGTGATGATGATGCGGAGTTAAGGGGAGATGAATCGTTTTTCTGGACACCTTTCTCCCTCGTGTATAGGCCCATTAGTTTTCATTTTATGACGTTCGGCCCAATAGTTTGGCAATTTTAAGACCTTTCGCCTGTTTTATTTGTCAATATTAAGACTTTTCGTCATTTAGGTGTCGATGTTTTTCTGGCGAGCAACAGCAACAGGGTGGATTGTTTTGATAATGGTCGTGGTGATGATGCAGAGTTAAGGGGGCCCATCTCGTTTTTTTTTTCTTCTCTCTCTCTTCCTCTCTCTCTGGGTTGTATCCATGCGGCCCCATTCAGCCTACTGTTTTAAGACGTTTATCCGCATCCAGGTGTCGATTTTTTCCTGGCGAGCGGTAGCGAGCCAGCATATACAGTATATATATAGTATATATAAATATTGAGAGCATATACAGTATATATATAGTATATATAAATATTGAGAGCATATACAGTATATATATAGTATATATAAATATTGAGAGCATATACAGTATATATATAGTATATATAAATATTGAGAGCAGGCTAAATTTGTAAATTTTTTGATTGAAAAATGTCTCCCGGCAAAGGCGGATTTCTATATACAATGTTGGTTCCCTATCGTTCGCCAGAAAGAAATCGACACCTGGACGGGGATAAACGTCTTAAAACCGTAGGCTGAATAGGGCCGAATGGATACAAGCCAGAGAAAGAGTACAAAGGAGTACAAAGGAAATCAAGCAACAACAGGTCTAGTGACCCTTCTAGGCTGCTTGTCCTCCAAAACACTGAGGATCAAGTGTCCAAACAGTGGTTTAGAGTGGGTAAGGGAACATTGGAAAGGGAACTACTGCCCTGGAACTAATGTCCGTGGCAGGATTAGGAAGTTAGTAGGGGACAGATGGGTTAGTAACTGAGGGGAGGATAACATAAAGTTATTCATTTACAAACGCAGTCAGTCGCGGGTTTGATGCGAGATATTTGTCTAGGCGAAGTTTAAATGAATCAACGGTGCTGCAGTCTATAATATCTCGGGGAAGCCCATTCCATAAGTTGACAACTCGATTGAAGAAGACATTTTTAGCTTGGTGTGAGTTAAAAGATTTACCAACAATTTTACACCTGTTTCCCCGCGTGTAATTAGCTTGGTCGATAATGAAGTACTTACTACAGTTCATATTGTTGATGCCTTTGATGATTTTGAACACTTGAATTAAGTCGCCTCTTAATCTGCGCTGGGTTAAAGGAAATAGATTTAATTCTCTAAGACGCTCCTCGTATGGTTTGTTCTTTAGGCTAGGTATCATTTTGGTAACTCTACGTTGAACTTGTTCTAGCTTGTCTACATCTTTATGGTAATAAGGGCACCAGGATTGAACGCAGTATTCCAGAAGAGGGTGGACTAAGGAATTGTAAAGGGTTAGGATAACGTCTTTGGATTTATGCTCAAACGACCTGCCTATAAAGCCAATTATTTTGTTTGCCTTCTTAACAACTTCTGAACATTGTTGACTCGGTTTTAGGTTACTCGATATTGTTACTCCCAGATCGGTTTCTCTGTTTACATTCTTAAGCTGAGTGCCATTCATCAAATAGTTTGCTTTCTCATTTTGGTATCCGATATGTAGTACTTTACATTTATCCGCATTGAAACTCATTTGCCAAATTTGGGCCCAACATGACAACTTATCTAGATTGTGTTGCATATCGTCAACTTGTTCTTTGGAGAGTACGCTATTTGCAATTTTTGTATCGTCAGCAAATTTTGAGATTGTACAGGTGAGACCCTCATCTATGTCGTTGATGTAAATTAGAAAGATAATTGGTCCTAGTACCGATCCCTGGGGTACCCCGCTACTTACATTGGTCCATTTAGATGCCTTACCGTTTATGACTACTCTTTGCTTTCTGTCGCTGAGCCAATGTTCTATCCATTTCAACACACCGTCTTGTATTCCATGCGCTTTTAGAGAGAGAGAGAAAAGAAGAGAAAAAAGCAGGTCACCCCCCTTAAGTGAAGTGAGGTTTGTTGCTGTATCATCTAAGGAGCTTGGTACTGACTTCACAAAACACATGTATAGCAAGATATAATATTGATGATAGCAGAGGGTATTTTGATGACAGGGTAGATTGTGTTGATGATGAATTGGATTAAGTGAGGTCATCATCTGAGGAGGGTGGTACAGACTTTACACAACAATGATATAGCACGGCAATAATGATGATAGCAGAGGGTATGTTGGTGATTTTTATGACAGGGTAGATAGTTTTGGTGATGGTTGTGGTGATGATGTGTTGGGTGAAGTGAGGTTTGTTGCTACATCATCTGAGGAGTACTGACTTAACAAAACACCAACACCAATACAGCAAGGTAATATTGATGATAGCAGAGAGTATTATGATGACAGGGTATATTGTTTTGATGATAATGAGTTGGGTGAAGTGAGGTTCGTTGCTTCATCATCTGAGGAGGGAGGTACTGACTTAACAAAACACCAACACCAATACAGCAAGGTAATATTGATGATAGCAGAGAGTATTATGATGACAGGGTATATTGTTTTGATGATAATGAGTTGGGTGAAGTGAGGTTCGTTGCTACATCATCTGAGGAGGGAGGTACTGACTTAACAAAACACCAACACCAATACAGCAAGGTAATATTGATGATAGCAGAGAGTATTATGATGACAGGGTATATTGTTTTGATGATAATGAGTTGGGTGAAGTGAGGTTCGTTGCTTCATCATCTGAGGAGGGAGGTACTAACTTCACGCAACAATATTATAGCAAGGTAATATTGATGATAGCAAAGGGTATTTTGATGACAGGGTAGATTGTTTTGATGATGGCTGTGGTGATAATGTGTTGGGTGAAGTGAGGTCGTTGCTTCATCATCTGAGGAGGGAGGTACTGACTTCAAACAACACCAACACCATCGTCACTAGCATTACAGCCCCTGAAGGTCTGTCTGTGCCGCCTGTCTGCATCGCTGCCGGCTGTTCACCTGTAATAACAATAATACTGTTCAAGGAATCGTTCATAGTTAAGGGGGTAGTACTCTCTTTTTCTGGAGCCCCTTCTCCCTCATGTTTAGCATATTTGTTTTGAAATTTTAAGACGTTTGTTCCGTTAGCTTGGCGATTTTGAGACCTTTCGCCTCATTTTGTTGTCAATATTTAGACCTTTCGTGCCCTTTAGGTGTCGATTTTTTCGTGGCGAGCGATAGTGAGCCTAATTTTTCAGAAGGAACTGGCCTTTGGCCGGGACATTTTTCTACCGAAAAATGTACAAATTTATCTTGCAAGGGGGTCTAGGGGGTGTTTTTCTAAAATCGATGGAGGTCTAGCAAGGAAACTAAAAAATATATTATAAACTAAATATGTAGACCAAAAACCAAGCACTACCCCCCTTAAGTGAACACAAGATTAATTAGTTAAAACAGGACTTCAGATGTTATCAACCCTTCTGAATTATTAAGCCTGCACACTGTAAGTGGGGCGGTTTACCTAGGATATTCAAACCTATTGTGCATTTTTTGATAAAAGCACCAATTTTGGCACAGAGGTAGACCAATATATTATAAACAAATTTGGATGTGGAGCCATCGCCCAACTGCCCCCTGGCGGCCGTGGCGGCCATTTTCCAAAATGGCCGCCATGTGGCTGCCGAGGAAGACTTATCCCTAGGTGAATGAGATGTACTGAGTAAATGTGCAGGAAAAAATTATTGTTTTGAATCTGCAATGTTGTGCAAACATTATGTTGCGTGTTGTTGCTAATGTAGGGTAGCACTTAACAACAAAGAAAGGTGCCCATGTGTTTTTAGAATCTCTTCTTATTATCGATTTATTGAATTATTCATAGATTAGCATAACAACCATGACAAACATCTCTCAATTGAACATGTCCTAATTCACTTGGATTCTGAGTGCTCCTTTCATTCAACTTTGTCATTTTCCATTTCCTGAACAATGTCGAAGAGCTTCAAACTCGTTGAGCCTCGTGGTGCAGAAGCAGCTCCGTCTACCTCCGCCCAGCCAGCAACAGAGACAGACTGGTCATTATGCTTCATATGCCAAGAAACGACGCCAGAGTCGCTGACAAGTCCATCCCAGAATACACGCCAAGACAAGGGGAGCAGCTACAGCATTCTCGCTGGACATCTGAGAAGGTTCAATGAGCTTGGATTGCTCCCCAACTCTTTTCTGTTGAGCCGATTAGATTAAGGCAGTGGCGTTGAAGCAGCATTGAGCGCCAACAGTGCACGATACCACAAGACCTGCAGGCTGAGGTATAACAAGACCAAGTTAGACAGAGCTGAGAAGAGGCACCTGAAAATAGGCGCCGAAGAAGGAGAGGAAGTTGTTGCCCGCAAGCGAACTCGATATCTGTCATGACCATCAAGTACTGAGACGAAATACCAAGAAGTGAAATGCTTCTTCTGCGCAGAAGCTCCTGGTAGTGCTGGTCTTCATGAAGCTGCGACATTCCAACTGGACTTGCGTGTCAGGTCGTGCGCACTGATTCTGGACGACATGGACCTCCTGACGCAACTCAACGCTGGGGACATGGTTGCACAGGAGGCCAAGTACCACCGAAATTGTCTCCTGAACTTGTATAATCGCGCACGGAATATTAAGGAAATGGCGGGCAAAGGTACAGACGATGAACACGCAATAGCCGGACTTGCTTTCGCAGAGCTGGTGGTGTTTATTGAAGAAGCTCACATTGATAACGAGACGTCTCCGGTCTTCAAACTTGCTGACCTGGCGCAGTTATACACGTCAAGGATGGAACAGCTGGGAGTCAAGCATGAGGGCAGGGTGCACACGACCCGTCTTAAGGGGACCGACCGGTTAATTACAAACTTCCAGGTCTTACTTTCAATTTAAATGAAATTTGGCACAGGTGTATATGACCATAAAACTAGATCAAATTTGTTTTAATTTAATTTTATTTTTTGCTTTTTTCTTGCAATTTAGGTAAAAAAAAATGAAAACCATAGCACTGCAGAAAATGATAAACTCCTACAGAAATCCCCATAGCACATGTTTTATGTGATCAAACAACTCACAAAAGGTGTATCTGTAGTTGCTATAAAAATCATTTTATATATTTTGTGTATTTGTTCGATTTAGGTGATTACGGATTCAGGCGAATATATTGATAGAAAATTACAACTTTGAAGACATATTGTGAAAAAAAAAAATTACTAGAGTAAATCGGCTTTATAGGCCTTGTAGTGTTTTTAATTACCTTTCCAATGGTATATACACCATTCCTATAGGTCCAATAATAACTGTAGAATAACATCCGAAAGTGCGACAATATAGATTCTGAGAAAAACAGGTGAAAGTCTAAGGTAATTAGGTGAACATTTTTACTTTCGTTTTTAGATTTACAATATTCTACGCAGGAACATGGCAAAGTAGAAGATAAAGCGTATGGGAGGTTGTAGAGTAGCTTACGCTCTTTCGATTTATATAGGTATGCTCCTCGTACGACCAGTAGTTACTGAGCATGTTAATTTCAAAGTTCGCTATATAACGTTTTTAGAATTACAGGAAAAGTTTGGAAAACATAAACAAAAACTATTTCCAATGGGTTTTCACTAATAACATTTCACTGGCTTATGAAGGGATGTTGACTCTTGTTGAGTAAACACCTATTGGTATTTTCAGGATTTCGAGTTTTTTAAGCCTAAATTAACCGGTCAGTCCCCTTAAGCAGAGACTGCTTGCTCACTTTCCTAACATGTGTGCACAGCACCAGGGGTGTGATATCCTGCTTGCATTCAATGAAGACCTCGGCGATTCCCTGGCAAAGGCTTGTGAACTGGACATAGACCTTGATGCTGTCCACCTGGCGCGTGCTGCCCAAATTGTGAGGCGCCACATCATCGGAGATGCCAAGGTGTTCAACGGGTTTCCTGCAGGATGCCAACAGGACTCCGTGCCACCCATGCTGCTTGCCTTGGTCACTATGATCTTGGAAGGTCCCAGTATCAAGCACCAGAGTGAAAGCACAACACCAGCGGCACTGAGCATCGCCCAGCTCCTCAAGTTCAACAGCGTTATGCACCGACGGGCCGCCACAGGCAGAACGCCTCGCCCAGTCAGGCACGCCACCACGCAGGAGACGCCAGTTCCAACCTACATCGGCCTTATGCTACATGCACACATGCGCAAGAGGGAGCTCGTCGACAGGCTGGCACACATGGGGATTTCTATCTCCTATGATCGGGTCCTGTCCCTTTCCACACAACTGGGGAACAGTGCCTGCCGCCTCTACCACCAGGAGCAAGTAGTCTGCCCTCCCAAGATGAGAGGAAGAGTCTTCACGACTGCCGCGGTAGATAATATCGACCACAACCTAAGTTCCACCACAGCAAAACACTCATTCCATGGGACTGCTATTTCCCTCATGCAACACCCTGCGGTCCCTGGCTCCTTGCAACCACGAAGAAGCCGACAGCCGCATGATGTTGCATGCCGCCCACACTGCTCACAATGGCCACAAGAAGATGCTCATCCGCACAGTTGACACTGATGTTGTTGTCCTGGCAGTGGCTCTGGCACGCACCCTGGAGGAGGAAGCCGAAGTGTGGGTGTCCTTCGGCACGGGCAAGGCTTTCCGGTTCTTGGCAGCCCATGAGATGGCGCGGGCTCTGGGCCCTGAGAAAGCACAGGCACTACCGATGTTTCATGCTTTGACGGGCTGCGACACGGTCTCCTGCTTCGCCGGACATGGCAAGAGGACAGCATGGGCAGTGTGGACAGCTCTACCTCAGCTGACCCAGACACTCACTGACCTCTCCACTGCACCGGATCATATTGATGAAGATGCCATGCACATCATCGAGAGGTTCGTCATCCTGCTTTACGACAGAACAATCACCGCAACCGATATCGACAAGGCACGCCGCAAACTGTTTGCAAAGAAGAGCAATGTCTAGCTGATCCCACCGATAAGTGCAGCCCTGAAGCAGCACGGCCGACGAGCAATATACCAGGGCGGACATGTCTGGGGTCAGGCCCTGGTTCCTGCACCAACATTGCCATCACCAACCGACTGGGGTTGGATCAAGACCAGCGACATGTACGAACCTCTCTGGACAACGCTTCCCGAGGCATCCAAGGTCTGCCGGGAGCTTGTCTCCTGCAAATGCCAGAAGGGCTGCATCAAGAAGTGCAAGTGCAAGAAGGCCAGTCTGGAATGCACACCACTGTGTGCTTGCGACGGGGAGTGCTCTCAGAACTGAACTCGCAAACTTAAGATGAAGATTCTGAACTGTTCCAGACAGTACACAGGTACTGTAAAACAGTGAACTTATCTGCATATTGCATTTAGCAGATTATGTGTTAATTATCATGATAATTAAATGTAGTAGTGTCCATTGACCACAGAAGTATAATATTTGACTTGCCCAGGATTGATCTGATGAGAGCAAGCCACCATAATTATCACTATCTGGTTCTGTTATTGTTGTTGTATTGTCGATGTAATTAGCATAATTGGGTTAATCATTTTGTTAATTGGCATCTTAATTGGCGTGGGCAGTGTCCATGAATAGCTATTGACAGACAGATGAAGAAGGTCAGATAACATTTCCACAACTAAAATGAATCTAGCCTATTCTCAAGGAATGTCAGCATTTGATGCCTGATCATGGGTTTCCTTGTCGCCATTTCATCTGCAATTAGCCTAAATATGTTAATTAATATCAGCAGCATTTCCCAAAAATGTGACTAAGAGCTATCTGGCATGTCTTGATTCAAAACATTCAATAAACATTCACTAAAACCTTCAGCAGCAAACTTTATCTAACTTCTGTGTGTCTTTTGGGTGTCTGCTGGCGGCCATTTTGGAAAATGGCCGCCACGGCCGCCAGGGAGCAGTTGGGCAATGGCTCCACATCCAAATTTGTTCATAATATATTGGTCTACCTCTGTGCCAAAATTGGTGCTTCTATCAAAAAATGCACAATAGGTTAGCTTACCCGCTGTACTAAGAATAGCGTTAGAACTGGACCCCCTAATTCATATTTGTTTTCAAATTAATTTACAAATAAATCTAACCAATGAAATCAAAGACAGTAACGAATACATGTGGTACTCCAAAAACTAGAACCTAGAATACTCACACCGAAATTCCGCACACTAAGCATTTGGCTATCAAAAAAAAATTGATGTTATGCTCTACTGTCAAAGCCATTTCAGCTAACGTCTTGAACTTGACTGATCTCAACTGGCAATATGTTATTACTAATACTGAAAAGAAAAATAGTGTAGATTATATAGTAAACAAATAACACACATTTGAAATATTTGCATATTATTTGAAGAGTATTAACGAGGGAGGCCGGGCGGGAGGACGATTGTTAGTAATATAGAGGTTAAGGGGGAAGGATTTATTTATTGGTCGATTTAGTTATATAGCCTATATTATATTAGTTTATATTTAGTTATATAGCCTATATTATATTAGTTTATATTTAGTTATATAGCCTATATTATATTAGTTTATATTTAGTTATATAGCCTATATTATATTAGTTTATATTTAGTTATATAGCCTATATTATATTAGTTTATATTTAGTTATATAGCCTATATTATATTAGTTTATATTTAGTTATATAGCCTATATATATTAGTTTATATTTAGTTATATAGCCTATATTATATTAGTTTATATTTAGTTATATAGCCTATATTATATTAGTTTATATTTAGTTATATAGCCTATATTATATTAGTTTCCTCCTTAGACCTCCATCAAACTTAAATAAACATCCACAAGATTCCCATTCTAGTTAAATTTGTAAATTTTTTGGTAGAAAAATGTCCCAGCTGAAGGCCGGTTCCTCAACGATTACAGGCTCGCTATCGCTCGCCAGTAAAGCAACGACAGCTAAATGGCACAAAAGGTCTTAATATTGTCAATAAATGGGGTGAAAGGTCTTAAAATCGACAAACTAGTGGGCCAAGCATCTTAAAATCTGAATACTAACGGGGCTAAATATGAGGGAGAAGGGGGTCCAGAAAAAAAAATCTCCTGTTATTTTGAACAGACTATATGAACTTTACTAAATTTCAAAACTAACAGGGCTAAACATGAGGGCGAAGGGAGAACATTGACCTACCTTGTAGAACATTAACGAGGAGGGAGGCCGGGCGGCAGGACGTGGGTCAGCAGGTGTAGTTCCCGGAGTGTGAGGGACTAGCCTGGGCGATGGTCAGCTCGGACCTTAGGCCACCGGGATCCTCATGGGTCGTTATCACCACCCGACCCTCGTAGTCCAGCATCTCGTGGTTGTGGTACCAGTGGACCAGACCTGAGGGAGGAGTATTATAGTAAATTGTATTTCGCTCTGAACGCTATTAGTTTTAACAAGTAGTCATTTACCCTTTGCGTTGAAGCCACTTACTCAGTTATGTTTGTGAGAGTTATGGTACTTTCACACATACACGATCCGGGGCCCGATTTCGCCCTAGATGAGAAACGAGGTACATCAGCAAAGACAGGGACAAGATGTGAGCGTGGGATGACAAAGACACGTAGGTGACACGTCAACAGCACGATGAGGCCGAACGAATTAAGAGTGGCACACGAGTACGGGAAGTCATAGCCTAAAGGGTCAAAATTACGGTCATATCCAGTACCCGAGTGGGCACGATGGGAACCCGATGAGGGCCGGCGGTAGTATAATGGTAACACGTGGACGACCCGACGAGGACTACGCCTCAACGACAGGCTGCCTAACAGACATAATTGCACATAGAAAATGGGGCAGATATGGTACCTGCACGTCACTCTACACACATCCCCAGCCACGGCCACCCATCACCACTCGCCATACACCAGACCATGGATGAGCTCGAGGTCTTGCAGCTGCAGGTTGATCCGGCAGCACACAAGGCCAGATTCAATGTACAGTTGTACATGACTTTGTAAGGTGCCAACGCGATGCCAGTATAAATCACAAAAAGAAGGAGACAGAGTGTCTGTGCATGCATAATTGTGTGTGTGTGTATGAGTGTGTGTATAAGGGTGTGCGGCATTATTTGACATAACATAACATAACATAACATAAGCGCTTATCTAACCCTTGCTACATCATTAAGAAGATAGAGAAACGCATAATCGTTTATGTCAATAGTTGTAAGGAAAACATCCGCCCCAGCCAAGAGAACTACGATACGTTAATAATTAGGGTTTTTCCATTCTTTGGTTTACTGTTTTTTTGTTCTATATACATACTCAACACACACACACACAATCATAATCACACACTTACTTGCACTCACACACACACTTACACTCACACACACACTTGCACTAACACACAAACTGTGGTGGGAGAGAGTGACGCGCAGTCCCTGTCTGTGGCCCTATTTATGGCGGCGGTTGGTATGCGTGGTGCGGTTTTGCCACATCTCGTTGGTATCGTGCAGCACGTGTTGTTGCCGTGGCAACGTTGGGTGTTGACAGGGCAGCGGCGGGGGATTCGAACATGTTTATACCGATGCAACCCAATGTCTACACATTGTCCACATGTTAATTACACAAAATCAATATGTGGTACCCGAAGCTACCATGGCAAAATTTCATCGTGCTCAATTATTTGAGTAGCCCCAAACATTTTACTCGCCAACATGAGGAGAACCGACACACCCGGTGTACAAAGCGCCTCTCCCAGGTATATCACGAATACGAGGTCGATTGCACCACGTTGTCTACATCAGGCCCTGGATAGTGTGTGTGCGAAAGTAGGCTACCTTTAGGCACCGAATTCACTCGACCATGAGCGGATGCAAGGGAAACTCTCACTAACATACCTGAGTGAGTGGGCTCGAATCCTGGTCAGAATACCTCTCTCCCAACCTGTCCGAGATTATCATTAGATTTGTCATCAGAGAGGTTCCATAAAAGTACCAGGATGATTCAAATCGTATCACTTAACCCAGCTACCGGGGGAGAATAGTCGTGGTCGATGTCTAATAAACTCGCCACCTGTATGAAGGCATAGTCTTCCACGAGACTATAACCTGGTCTTCAAATAACAACTATGGTTGTTTCCCTTATATTATCCGCTCATGGTCGAGGGGTTACGGTGCCCAACTTATCGTAAATACGATAGGCTATGACTCTTTTGTGATCTCGTATGTCTCTGTGACGTCACGATCGCTCCTACAGCACGACGTAGGACGAGTAGATCGTATATTATAAGATTGTAAATAAGTTAAGTTATAAAAGGCCTAATATGCTATTATGCAATATTGCCATGGTCTTATGTAGTATATATGAATTTATCGTATATATTAATATAATTTATCGTATAGAGCAACCTAGATGCGGTACGATAATTTTGGCTCCTGGCGTTTTGCCAAGGCAGCAAGGTGTGCCTTCGAGGAACGGGAGCGCCTTCACGAACACCAACCAGTTAACATCTAATTTTCCGCCCTCAGTTGATCGTGCTTTTGTGCCTCTAATCACAATACACATACAGCAATACACACAGCTACACCATCACGACGCTCTCATCAACGCCATGACTGACTGACAGATAAGCATAATATTCATGTCCATTTCCATGCAATCATTTATTCTTTCTTTAACTTGACTCGTGTCTCGATCCCCATTATCCACCGCCATATTGGGTAAAACGTTCTCCCTTGCCTCATTGCCATGTGGAACTATTGGTGAGTTAATTCCTGGCTAATATTAACCCTTATAACCTTACCCTATATATAAATTTATTATGTGAGACCTTTGGATATAAATTAGCTTGATTCAGATTAAATTCAATTTAGATATGGAGTAGTTTTCATTTAGATTGATTTATTTGATTCATTATAGCTTAGTAATATTTAACTTCCATTGATAGTTTACCACATTGGTGCCCAGACCTCGGGAATTAGCTACCAGTAAGGGATTTTTAAGGCAATGAGCAAGGGGACATATACCAGGATGCAGGAACAACTCTATGATAAACTGGCAAGGCTAGCCAAGCGATGGTTAGAGCCGGAATGCAGGGGTATATCGTTGTGCCTGCCTAAGTCCTGCATCCCACCCATCATCTTTCCCCAATAATTTTCTTTTCCGTTTCAGACTTCCTGTGACATATGACCTGACTTAACATTTTTTCTTGTTCAATATGATCCATTAATAGTTATTGCTATTTAGTGTACTATTTTTTCTCCATAACATAGAAGTCCGCCGGTCGGCGTCTCTTAACTAGATTACTATTTTTGTCGTTGTCTTTGTAACGTAACATTTAGATACATAACCTATAGGCTCACATGCAAAATGAATAAAGACAATAAAGAGACACCGTCTAGTGGGGTGCTGATCAAGACCCCTAAAAATCAAAGGGCGGGACTTCGGGGAGTATTAAATAGGCTAATCGTGGACGTCAACACTTTCATCACTACTGCCGAACTAGAGGAATTGGAAGCTAGATTAGAAAACGTCTAAGCTACCCACGGTCGTATTACGGCTCTGAGTGAGGTGATTGTGGCTGACATGACAGAGGAGGAAGAGATAGTTACAGAGTGTGATAATCGCGCCCTCTATGATGAACCTGTCTTTAGAGCGAAGTACCTATTACAGCGTGCTGTCGCGAGTAAGAAGGGAGGCGATAATGAGGCCCATAGAAGGGCTGACCCAAAACATACTTTACACCTCCCAAAGCTCAATCTTCTTACATTTGGGGGCAAGTTAACTGAGTGGTTAGCTTTTTGGGACGTATTTCGATCTACGGTTCATGAATCCTCTTTGGATAATGTCCGCAAGTTTCACTATCTGAAGGGACAAATGGAAGGAGAGGCCTTACATTTAATAGAGGGTTTTGCAGTAGTGGGTGGTAGTTATCTTGAAGCGGTACACTTATTAGAGTCCACATACGGGGATAAAGAGCAGTTGAAGATGGCCCATGTCGTTGCCTTGTTAAGGCTCGCAGAACCACAGTATAAGGTTGATGAGTTGACAAACTTCAGGGCAAATATGGAGTGCCATACTCGATCGCTAGACACCCTAGGGATTACCACGCAGGAAATGATAGTCATTATCTTGCGTCAGAAGCTTCCTATGGCAATGCTTGATAAGGTAAGATCATTTGAGCTGGGGGAGTTCAAAACTCAGTTCAGTAAGGAAATCAATAATCTACAGTTGAACAAAGGGAGAATGTATGAGTCGGGAGGGAGTGAGAATGTGGAGAAGAGGGGAACAGTAAGCATGACAGTGGGGACTAAAGAAAAGAAAGAGGGGTTATAAGAAACCTGCTCAGATTCTATGTAAGCTATGTAACAACAAACATAAATGGAGTTTCTACGTAAAATACCCAACAAATGAGACAAAACTAGCACAGGCGAAAAGATTGAAGCTATGTGTAGGTTGTCTAAGTAAGGAACATGGTAAGCAGGGACAATGTACTGCTACATACTTAAGGCCCTGTCGCCACTGCAAAGGACATCACTTTGATAAGTTGTGTCCTACTGCAGATAAAGTCAAAGATGTCAAAACAGAGGGTACTACAACTGTGGAACTAGGTAGCACGCAAGACACCACTATATTGCCCACAATACAGATTCCCATGAAAGGTAATGACAGTAACAAAGTTTGTCGGGTACTTCTAGATCAAGGGCCTCAACGTTCCTTTATAAAGAGGTACGTACTAGTGGGACTGAAGCACCGAATTGTAGGGGCTGAGACTCTTCGATTACAGGGCTTCACAGGGGTTACTGATAAGCAAGACTACGAGATAGCGGAGATTTCATATTTCTACCGTATAAACCGGTACTTTATGACTTGTATCATAGTAGACACCCTACCAGAATATGTATCTGTAGGTGTGAAGAAGGTGGAACACGCATTACGTAACAAAGGGGTTAACTTGTCAGATCCCATGGAAAATCAGAGTGAGGTGCATGTTCTACTTGGTGTGGATCATTATTATGAAGTAGTATACCCTGGATGTAAAAAGATGTGTGGTGTAATTTTAATCCCCACTAAATTTGGATATTGCATGAGCGGAAAGGTGCATACTACACAGTCAAAGGTCCTGGTCGACACGGTCTCGATATATAGAGTCAATGTAACCGCGGCAGAGGAGTTGGGAAGGGAGGATTCCCAACCTAGTGACCCTAAGATGGCTGCCGAGTTCGACCTGGAACGACTTGGAGATTGGATCACATAGGCATTAATCCTATGGAGACTGATTATGACTCGGAAGTTGCGCTACAAAGGTTTGACGAGTCTGTGTGCTACTGTGCCTCAGACAAGCAATATAAAGTTAGTTTACCCTGGAAGAACAGTGAGATAAGCCTGCCTACCAACTATGGTTTGGCATTAGGTCGCTTGCGCGTATTACAGCGTAAATTGTCTAACGAACCGAGCACGCGCCAGGCGTACGACGATGTATTTCGGAGTTATGAGGATAGGGGCTTTATTGAGAGAGTCGATGTCAAGGAACCGTTTAAGAAGGGTAGGGTTCACTATCTGGCCCATCATGGGGTAAGGAAAGACAGCGTCACCACACCAATACGGGTGGTGTATGACTGCTCTGCCCACCAAGGTCAACACCCCAGTCTAAATGACTGCCTGTTGACAGGTCCGTCCATGGTGTCGGACCTGTCCCAACATCTATTGCGGTTTAGGCTGGGGAAGTACGCCTATACCAGTGACATCAGAAAGCATTCTTGATGGTCAAGCTAAAGGAGGAAGATAGAGATGTTACCCGCTTTCTTTGGTTCAGCGACATTAGCGATTCTGAAAGTCCAATCATAATATACCGTTTTCGGGTTGTACTCTTTGGGACCACGTGCTCACAGTTTTTGTTAAATGCCACAATCAGAAAACATCTAGCTGACACTCATGAGGACACAAGTAAACTATCTCGCGGATTATATATTGACGATTTGCAGGGTTCTAGCGATAGTCAGGATGATTTGTTATATACATACTGGTAAGCACGCAGATTGTTTGCGGATGCACATCTAGTTCTCCGCGAGTGGGTTACTAATAGTGAAGATCTTCAGAGTTTGATACAGGTGGATGGTACGGCATCTCTTAACCAGGAAAAGTCCAGAAATTTGGGGATGATCTGGCAACCTAAACATGACATACTAACTTTTCAAACAAGGTCTTTTGCTCAGCAGACAGGAGCGCATACGAAAAGAAGTCTGTTGAGCAAATTTGCGCAATTTTTGATCCTTTGGGTCTAGCATTACCCGTTACCATAAGATCTAGGATTCTAATGCAGGAAGTTTGGAGACGTAAAATAGGATGGGATGACAATTTGCCCGAGGACCTGAATGACCAAGGGACATTGTTGTTGAATGAGTATGCCATCCTATGTACTAAACCTATACCTCGTAAAGTGGCGGCGTTCGGTGACGTTACGTTACACACGTTTTGCGATGCTAGCGCCACGGCATACGGGGTAGCCATATATGTCGTTACTTCATTTGGGGCACATTTAGTTACAGCCCGGGCCAAGGTAGCCCCGGTTAAAAGGGTAACTATCCCTAAAATGGAATTGACTGCCATGCTGCTATTAGCACGTCTGGTGCAACATGTACGCGCAGCATACGAGAGCGAATTAAATATTGAAATCGTTCACGTTTGGTGCGATAGTCAGGTCGCACTCAACTGGATACATAGCAAGAAGTCTTTGCCAGTTTATGTGGGGAATAGGGTAGATGAGATTAGAGCCCTTTTGCCAGACGTTGCTTATCATTATGTAAATACAAAGGAAAACCCTAGTGATCTCATAACTAGGGGTATAACGGCTAGCCAGCTAGTGAAGTCCGAATTGTGGTGGCATGGTCCAAAGTGGCTGCTCCATGAAAGTGAATGGACGATATGGCATGCTGTTGGTGAGGGACTTCTACCACTGGAAACAGTGGCAGTTACAGCCCAACCAAAAGAGCCACCGAGTCCTATCATAGAGTGGGCAAGATTCGGTGACTATAATAAACTAGTCAGAGTTGTAGCTTGGGTATTGCGATATGTATCCAATCTCAAGCTGAAAGTAACGGGCCAACTCTGCAACAGGGGTCACAACATTGATGCTCGTGAATTTAAAGCAGCTGAAGTAACTTTGATCAAATGGGTTCAAGTAGAAACCTTTTCCAATGAATTAGAATCCTTGAAAAGCTCGAATAAGAGATTAATGCCTAATATAGTGCGTCAACTCAGGTTGCACCTAGACAATGGCCTCATCAGGTGTGAGGGTCGCCTGAAGTGGTCGGGTGTACCAGACGGCACAAACCGCCCTATACTTATGCCAACAAGACATCACGTTACTGATCTATTAATCATACGTGCACATAGGGAAGTAAAACACTACGGGGTATGTCATATTATATCAAATTTACGTCTCACATGGTGGATACCCAGAGTTCGACAAGTAGCTCGACGCGTAGTAAGAAAGTGTGTAATATGCCAGAGACTAAAAGGTAAACCATATGCAACTGGACCAGCTCCACCTCTACCTGAATGCCGTGTAAAGCACGTAGAACCTTTCCAAGCGGTAGGATTAGATTACACAGGGGCATTGAAGACGAGGGAGAGTGAGAAGGTTTATATATTATTGTTTACCTGTGCAACATCTCGAGCGGTACACCTAGAACTATGTGATAATATGTCTAGCGAAGAATTTATGCTGGCGTTCAGACGGTTTTGTGCCCGTCGTTCATTCCCTCAACTCATTCTTAGCGACAATGCTCCCACTTATGTCCAAGCATCAAAATATCTAAAGGATATGAGTAGTGATCCTACTATCATCACTTTTTTGGGAGAGAAGAAGTGCGAATGGAGGTTCATTCCAGTTAAGGCACCTTGGTTTGGTGGAATGTGGGAACGATGTGTCGGCATAGTAAAGTCAGGACTCAGAGCGGTTGTAGGACGTGCTCTATTAAAGAAGAGTGAGTTGACGACAGTCCTCACAGAGATAGAGGCAGTCGTGCATGATCGCCCGCTTACATATGTGTACACCGACCTGCAGGAACCACTACCATTAACGCCAGCTCACTTGCTATATGGGAAACCATTGACTGCGTTTCCATCTGATTTCCAATCCATAGTAGAGTTAGAGGATCCCTCGTTGTACTCTGAGGTAGCGGTGTCTAAGAGATACCAGTATATATCCAGGATAATAGAGGATTTTAGGAAACGGTGGATTAGTGAATATGTGCTAGCATTGAGGGAAAGGAGTGTTACTCCCTCTGGTAGACCAACGGCACCTACAGTTGGTCAAGTTGTTTTAATTAAAGAAGATAGTCCTCGTTTATACTGAAAATTGGGCCGCGTGTTGGAGGTATACAAGGGGGCAGACTCTGTAGAGCGGGTGGCGCTATTGAAGACAGCCACTGGAACTACTGTTCGTCCTATCGCACGTTTGTACGCTTTGGAGCTCGATTCCGCATTGCAATCTGATGCTCCACCTGTTATTGCTGGGTCCGAGAATTCTCAAAGGAACGACTCACCTTTTACTGATGGTGATAATTTTCGGACCGGGACGCGTCCCAGACGCGCTGCTGCTGGCGCCGTCGACTTGTGGCATCAGAAGATAGTCTCTGGGCAACTTTAGGTTTAAGGTGGGGTTCAGGTCTTTTTGTGGGGGGAGTGTATCGTAAATACGATAGGCTATGACTCTTTTGTGATCTCGTATGTCTCTGTGACGTCACGATCGCTCCTACAGCACGACATAGGATGAGTAGATCGTATATTATAAGATTGTAAATAAGTTAAGTTATAAAAGGCCTAATATGCTATTAAGCAATATTGCCATGGTCTTATGTAGTATATATGAATTTATGGTATATATTAATATAATTTATCGTACAGAGCAACCTAGATGCAGTACGATAATTTGGGCTCCTGGCGTTTTGCCAAGGCAGCAAGGTGTGCCTTCGAGGAACGGGAGAGCCTTCACGAACACCAACCAGTTAACATCTAATTTTCCGCCCTCAGTTGATCGTGCTTTTGTGCCTCTAATCACAATACACATACAGCAATACACACAGCTACACCATCACGACGCTCTCATCGACGCCATGACTGACTGACAGATAAGCATAATATTCATGTCCATTCCATTGCAATCATTTATTCTTTCTTTAACTTCACTCGTGTCTCGGGACCGAAGTCTCGATCCCCATTGTCCACCGCCATATTGGGTAAAACGTTCTCCCTTGCCTCATTGCCACGTGGAACTATTGGTGAGTTAATTCTTGGCTAATATTAACTCTTATAACCTTACCCTATATATAAATTTATTATGTGAGACCTTTGGATATAAATTAGCTTGTTTCAGATTGAATTCAATTTAGATATGGAGTAGTTCTCATTTAGATTTATTTATTTGATTCATTATAGCTTAGTAATATTTAACTTCCATTGATAGTTTACCACACAACTCTTACAAACATAACTGATTGAGAGGGTTCGAATCCTGGTCAGGATACCTCTCTCCCAACCTGTCCGATATTATCATTAGGTAGATAGAGAGATACACATATAGGTAGATAGATAGCCTGTTAGAAAGAGATAACAATAAAAGAGATGTGAAAGACAACATTCTAGATAGAACACCATAAACCTCCTTCCTACATTACCTAGTGGGGTGATAATGTTACAAATATATAAGATACATGGATAGATAGATAGGCAGGTAGATAGAGAGATAGGTAGGTAGATAGTGAGATACACATATACAATACGTAGAAAGACAGCCTACTAGAAAGAGGGAATGATACATTAAATAGGAAAACCAAAAATATCAACAGAACCCCACACACCTCCTTCATACATTACCTAGTGGGTGTGGCTGATTGATACTGTTACAAGCTTATAATATAGACAGATAGAGATATAGGTAGGTAGATAGAGAGATACACATATAGAAAGACAGAACGATACACTCAAAATGGAAACAACATTTAGAAACAGAACCCCATAAATCTCCTTTGTAGTTACCTAGCGTGTGAGGCTGGGTGATACTGTTGCAATGTTATAAGATAGACAGATAGAGAGACAGGTAGGTAGATAGATAGAAAGATACACATATAGGTAGATAGATAGCCTACTAAACAACGGAAAAGATACGCTAAATATGAAAGAAAACAGGTCAATGGTACCCCATAAACACCCTTCCTATATTACCTAGTGGGTGTGACTAGGTGATACTGTTGGTAGATAGATAACCTGATAGAAAGATGGAATGATAAATTATATATGAAAGACCAAAATGATCAATAGTAACCCATAAACCCCCTCCCAACATTACCTATAGTCCTACCACTCCAAGTTGGTGGTTGTGTATTCTTTACACTATTGCCACGTTTTCAAATGGTCACCCACGCGATAACCTTTTTTTATGGTACCCTGTCTCGTGTGTGTGTGTGTGGCTATTCTCACTAGGGGGGTATGGCCTCGGACAATATATGGATAGATAGATTATTATTACTATTTATATTAGTAATATTATTATTATTATTATTATTATTATTATTATTATTATTATTATTATTATTAATATTATTATTATTACAATACAATTATATCTCTGTATAGAGATATATATTTTATATAGTTGTAAAAGTTTGAGTTCGCTGAGTTGGACAATGCCTGATGAGTGTGTGTGTATGTGTGTGTGACCTGACCTCAACTATCCAAGTGACCTTCATACAACGTCGCAAAAAACCTGTGCCAAATCTAAAACAAAGTCATTATTATGTTCCTTCCAACAACCAACCTTTAGATCCTCAAAAAGTGATATAATTCATAAAAAACATGGCTTTTTTGGAGAATTAGTTCTATACTGAATATTTACAATTAATTTAAAGTAGTAGAAAGCTAAGAATATGAAATTTGTTGTATACAATTTTACATTTGGCATTTTCCTCAATATTTACATTCGTGATTTGACTACACCCAAACCGCCAACTTGGAGTGGTAGGACTATAGTACAAAGGAGTACAAAGGAAATCAAGCAACAACAGGTCTAGTGACCCTTCTAGGTTGCTTGTCCTCCAAAACACTGAGGATCAAGTGTCCAAACAGTGGTTTAGAGTGGGTAAGGGAACATTGGAAAGGGAACTACTGCCCTGCCACTAACGTGGCAGGACTAGGAAGTTAGTAGGGGACATATGGGTTAGTAACTGAGGGGAGGATAAAGTTATTCATTTACAAACGCAGTCAGTCGCGGGTTTGATGCGAGATATTTGTCTAGGCGGAATTTAAATGAATCAACGGTGCTGCAGTCTATAACGTCTCGAGGAAGCCCATTCCACAAGTTGACAACTCGATTGAAGAAGAAATTCTTAGATTCGTGCGAGTTAAAAGATTTACCAATAATTTTGCAACCGTTTCCCCGCGTGTAATTAGATTGGTCGATAGTGAAGTACTTACTACAGTTCATATTGTCGATGCCTTTGATGATTTTGAACACTTGAATTAAGTCGCCTCTTAATCTGCGCTGGGTTAAAGGAAATAGATTTAATTCTCTAAGACGCTCTTCGTATGGTTTGTTCTTTAGGCTAGGTATCATTTTGGTAACTCTACGTTGAACTCGTTCTAGCTTGTTTATATCTTTTTGGTAATAAGGGCACCAGGATTGAACGCAGTATTCCAGAAGAGGGCGGACTAAGGAATTGTAAAGGGTTAGGATAACTTCTTTGGATTTATGCTCAAATGACCTGCCTATAAAGCCAATTATTTTGTTTGCCTTCTTAACAACTTCTGAACATTGTTGACTCGGTTTTAGGTTACTCGATATTGTTACTCCCAGATCAGTTTCTCTGTTTACATTCTTAAGCTGAGTGCCATTCATCGAATAGTTTGCTTTCTCATTTAGGTATCCGACATGTAGTACTTTACATTTATCCGCATTGAAACTCATTTGCCAAATTTGGGCCCAACATGACAATTTATCTAGATTGTGTTGCATATCGTCAACTTGTTCTTTTGAGAGTACGCTATTTGCAATTTTTGTATCGTCAGCAAATTTTGAGATTGTGCAGGTGAGACCCTCATCTATGTCGTTGATGTAAATTAGAAAGAGAATTGGTCCTAGTACCGATCCCTGGGGTACCCCGCTACTTACATTGGTCCATTTAGATGCCTTACCGTTTATGACTACCCTTTGCTTTCTGTTGCTGAGCCAATTTTCTATCCATTTCAACACACCGTCTTGTATTCCATGCGCTTTTAGTTTTAGCAGTAAACGTTTGTGGGGAACTTTGTCAAAGGCCTTTTGAAAATCAAGGTATATAATATCTACAGCTTTACTCTCATCGTAGAGGTTGAGGATATCGTGGAAGAAGTCTAAGAGGTTTGTTAAACAGGAACGTTTTTTACGAAAGCCGTGTTGAGTATCTTTAAGTATGTTATTTTCCTCTAAGTGATTTACGAGTCTGTCTCGTATGACCGTTTCTAGCATTTTACATACAACTGAGGTTAAGCTAATTGGACGATAGTTACTGGGTAGGGATTTGCTGCCTTTTTTGAATATCGGTGTTACGTTGGCTAGCTTCCACTGATCAGGCATAGTTCCAGACTGCAATGATTTATTGAATAGTAATGTCAGTGGTTTGGAGAGCTCATTCTTAGCTTCCTTTAGAACTCTAGGCAAGATTGTATCAGGTCCTGGCATTTTATTTACCTTGAGTTTATCTAAACAATTCAATACTTCTCTCTCTGTAACGGTGATATTGCGTAGAACATCTGAATTATCAATCTGAATCGGCGATGGTGTAGGGATATCACTGAGGTCTTCTGTTGTAAAAACTGATGCAAAGAAGGTATTGAGGGCATTACTCATTTGTACTTCGTCTTTGGTGTATTCTCCTTTTTCATCGACTAACGGTCCAACAGTTGAAGTAACTACTTTTTTCTTTCTGATATAACTATAGAATTCTTTCGGGTTTGTTTTACTTTGATTCGCAATATGTAACTCTAAGGTATTTTTACTTTGCTTAATTAACTTTTTGGCTTTGCGTCGTAGCTCTACAAATTTTACCCGTTCTTCGTCATTTTGTGAGGATTTTAATCTATCATTAGCAAATTTTTTAGCAAGCAGGCAGTTTGAAATATCTTTATTCCACCATTTGGGCTTATTATTATGGCCGGGACGCCGTATTTTCGATGGTATGCAGTCGTGCACTGCTTTTAGGTAAGTGGTTTCGAATAACTTCCAAGATGTATTTATGTCGTTATTGTTAATTAAAAAGCTCCAGTCAGTTTCTTTAAACATAGCTCTAAGTTTATGGAAGTTTGCTTTCTTGAAATTAGGGACTTTTTCGATGCTACTATTTGGTTCGTTACTAGTAAACTTTAAAGTGAAAGTTATCGTACGATGGTCGCTGTTACTGAATTCATCACCAACATTCAAATTCTCTATCAATTCTTCTTTTGTTGCAAGTACAATGTCAAGAACGTTATTACCACGGGTCGGCATTCGAACAAATTGATAAAGCGAACTCTCTTGCAAGTTCGTATACAAGTCATGTCCGGAGTGTGAAGTAAGAGTATCGCCCCACTTGGTCACAGGTAAATTAAAGTCGCCAAAAATTACGATATCTTGTGAGTTACTTACATCTGCAATTTGTTCGTAAATTTCTCGGTCAGTTTGCACTGATTGAGCTGGAGGTCTGTATATTAACGCAAGTATTATTTTTGTACCTTTATTATTCTTTATTAGCACAAAAGATGTGTCGACGTTCACAATTTGAGGTTTTGACACGAGGGTCGGGTTAAGACTTTCTTTGATATAAAATAAAACGCCACCTCCATTTTTATTTATTCGGCTGTTCTCAAACATTACATAACCGGGAAGTGAATACTCTGCTAAAAAGTCTCTATCTTGTGTATTGAGCCAAGATTCTGTTATGCCAATCACATCATAATTTTCTGTAAACACTAGTTCCTCTAAATCTGAAAATTTATTGCGTATGCTACGAGCGTTTGCATAGAAAACCTTTAAAGTTGCGGTTTTAGAACTCGCAGATCGTTCTTTCATCGAATTTTTGGTTCTGGTCGGATCTACATTTACATTCATGGCTGTCCTCGGTCCTCGGTCGTTATCCCTGACGGTTTTGAATTTGGGTCGTGTTGGTGGAGCTTTATCCAAATTCGCGGTTCTTGACGGATTAGTATTTAATTCCTTTGTAGATTGCCGTCCTCGCTGTCTTCGGTCCTCCTTCCTGGTTGTCCTGTGCTGAGTCGATTTCTTCTCCGAAAATCCTTCACCGCATCGTTGAGAAGACGCCCAAAACGCGCTGCTCCCACCTGGTTCAGATGAACTCCATCGTCCGAAAACAAATAGTCATCGTAGTAGAAATTGTCCCAGGTGTCGACGAATCCCACGTTCTCCTTCCTGCAGAGGTTTGCTAGATAACGATTTGTGCTGGTGGCTATGTTGTAAAATCGGCTCTCTACACCGAGCCGGGGGACGATTCCTGAGACGATGATCCTTGATGACTTCTCCTTAAACGACTTGATCAGCTGCTGGTACTTTAAAAGCAAATCTTCCGACCGGGTTCGCTGTATATCGTTGGATCCAACGTGGATGACGTACATTGTATTAGCAGGGGCCAGCTTTGATACTTCGTCAACTGCTGCAACTACGTCATCCACACCACCACCAGGGATACAAAAACGCTTCCTGGTCTTAGGTGCCCTAGTGCAAAACTCTGTGAGCTGACCACGTATCATCGAGTCTCCCACGAGCCGGACTTCTTCTATTTCCTCTTCGTCATCTGAGTCTGCGAGTATCTGGAAACGGTTTTGACACTCGGTAATCGGTATGTGTTTCCTGGTCTTGGGGCAAACGTTGTTCCTCACGACACAGAAGTTGTCTTGAGGGGGAAGAGAGTCGCTATTTGCATCTTGAGTATCGGAAACATCAGCTGAAATGGCTACTGTAGGCGTTGAATTGTTGGCAGTTGACGTTGGGGCGTTGGTGGCTGCTGGAGTTGCGGTGACAATTGAAGTTTGTGGCACTCCAACGTTGAGTGTTACAAACTCTTGGAGTGATTCCAGCTTCATGGTGAGGACGTTGATCTTGTTGTAGGCTTCATCTAATTTCACTGTAAAATTCTCTCGTTGCTGGCAGAGCCGGCAGACTTGAAGATCGATAGTAGCAAACATGGACTCACCAAACCTACCGGCGCAGTTCGCACAAGCGCGAGGCATGGTGACAGTCACTTTCTTCAGATCACTTCACTCACTTAAAAAACAATTCACTCACTTTACAACACTTCACTCACTTTAAAAACACTTCAATCACTTCAACCGAAAACAAATATGCTGAAATACGCAGAAATAGGTTATCAGGGGTGATAGCCTAACCGAAAACAAAAATGTTGAGATACGCAGAATTAGGCTTCCAGGGGCGATAGCCTAACCAAAAGTTTTTTTTTAAATTGAAATACGCAATAATAGGCTACCAGCGTTGAATAGCCTAACCGAATATAATAAAATTGAAATTCGCAGAAATAGGCTACCAGGTGTGATAACCTAACCTTAAACAAATATATGTATAACAGAATATGTAACTAAATATACAATTCACCAAATAGAGATTATATAAAAATAAAGTGTGACTGCACACAAGGGGTTAATATACTGTGTCAACAGATGACCCTGGTGTCACTGTAGCCTAGTAAAGCAGTAGCCTACTCTTTTTAGATAAAAAAGTGTATCAGTCAAAGGTTATTACAAGATCGTGCAAGCAACAACTAAAATTACAGATATATATAGCCACAGTAGGATACTAAATACAATATCTACAAGAGTTAATAATAAAACAGATTGGCTGGCTATAGGCTAGGCTAGGTTTGGGTTAGGTTAAAAGCTTGGCAGGAGGGGTTAGGCTAGGTTAATTTGTACAAATACCACCCTTAGCTGAAAGTAAAATCAGTCTGAGGAGAAAAAATCAAGAATATATCTAGGGGGAAAAGATAAATGAATGCACTTAAATTTGGTACAAAATTTGCTGGAATTTAATATGTATAATCCCCCAAAAAGGTTTGTTTACAAAATGGTGTCGGCGTTAGTCCCTGTAGGCGGTTAGTTAGTAAACAATATTGTTTATTAGCAAATTAATATGCAAAGCTTTACTTACATACAAGGCAGTTAAATAGATACTTACTACAGTAGGTAATGGGTAAAATTAGGGGCTACGATTTTATATAAAATAGTAATAAGAGAGCGTTTGTTTACAAAGCAAAACAAAACAATAGATGGCGCTAGTGGCGCCCTGTCCGAGCAGGAGTCTTGTGATAAACACAAAGTTTATCAGTCAATACACAGCGAAATATCGTGCAGTGTTACTTACTAAGCTACAGGATGGTTAAACGTGCTCTTAACCACCTTTCATGCACAAGAATGAAGAGGATGAGTAGTTAATACTCAAATTATGATCGATATCGTGAGAGCGTTGACAGAGCGTCTGCAGCATCTGGCGGTAGCACGGGGTGTGGGTGTGGGTGTGGGTGTGGCTGGGTGGTACTGTTCCAAGTTTATAAGATAGACAGATAGAGAGATACACATATAGAAAGAGGAAAAGATAACTAAATATGAAAGAAAACATTATCAATAGAACTCCATTAACCTCCTTCGTACCTTAATTAGTGTGTGTGGCTAGGTGATACTGTTGCAAATATATAAAATAGAGAGATAGCTAGATAGATAGATACACACATATGTATATAGATAACCTGGTAGAAAGAGGGAACGATACACTAAATATGAAAACCAAAATGTATAAACAGAACCCCATAAGCTTCCTTCATCTACTACCTAGTGAGTGTGGCTAGAAAGAGGGAAAGCTAAACCTATTATGAAAACAACATTTATAAACAGAACCCCGTAAGTCTCCTTCGTACTTTACCTAGTGAGAGTGGCTAGAGAGAGGGAAATATAAACTATATATGGAAGACTAAAATGATCAATAGCACCTCATATAAACCCTTCGTCCATTATCTAGTGAATGTGGCTAGAAAGAGAGAAACATAAACAATATATGGGAGACTAAAATTATCAACAGCACACCACAAACTTCCTCCTTCCCTTACCTAGTGAAAGAGGGAAACATAAACTATACATGAAAGACTAAAATTATCAATAGAACCCCATAAGCCTGCTCCCTACATTCCCTAGTGAGTGTGGCTAGAAAGAAGGGAAGATAAGCTATATATGAAAGACTAAAATTATCAATAGCACCCCATAAACGTCCTCCCTCCCATACCTAGTGGGTGTGGCTGGGTGTACTATTACAAATGTATAAGATAGAGAGATACACATATACATACAGTAGGTAGAAAGACTAGTAGAAACAGGGGAAGGTAAACAAACTATGAAAGACTAAAATGATCAACAGCACCCCATAAACTGCCTCCGTCTCTTACCTAGTGGGTGAGATTGGGTGATGGTACAGGTAAGGTTGATGGTGCTGCCCGCCTTGACGTACTCCGGCCCCACCATGGTCGCCCGAGCCTCTGTAGGTGAGGTAAAGTCACAATATCAACAGTCACCCAAGATAACACTCACAAACTATGGCATTTCAAGTAACAATCATATTTTGTACAATCTTTGGGTGTTTCTACTTTTTGCTTCATGCCATAGAAGTGTCGATTTAGTATACCTCGCTCTAAATCTAATACAATTTAGGCCTGAGTATATATGGATGGATGATTTTATTCAACAAACTATTATATATATATATATATATATGCAATTAAGCCACAGCAACATGTGAACCAGCAGATGCAGAAAAATCCACAAAGAAAGAAGAAAAACACAGAGTCTTTCTTCTTTCCTTGTGGATATTCTTGCACATATGTATATATATATATGTACATATATAAATATATATATATATATATATATATATACAGTATATATATATACTGTATATATATAAATATATATATATATATATATTATATATATATATATATATATTACAGGGTGGATGAGACTCGTTAGCCTTGGTTGGCAACCCATCTAAGGGAGACAACCTTATACAAATCCGGGTGGATGGGACTCGTCAGCATAAGTCGGCAACCTGTCTAGGGGAGTAAACCTGATACAAATCGGTACTTCTTTCATAAGGGTGAAGCAGATTAGTGGATGGAATAGCCGAACACCACTGAGGAAAAATAGTGCTAAAAAGATACATAAAGGGCCTCGGGGTCGGATGGGTCCTAAATTGATTGGTCAATCATGTAAGTCCTTCAGTAAATTGGCATGGGTTGTCCCTCGTACAGAAGATAGGTCCACTTGGGGGCTTCTGTGTATGGCCACCCTCATTAACCCTTTGGCTGCGGCCTATTTTGGGCTATTTAGGGCATATTGAGGCACTCCTGAATGATAAATCAATCATCTGCATTAACACCTTAAGAGTGGGTGGTGGAGTATATTTCACTGTGCCGCCCAGCGTTTTTTTTTTACCATAAATGGGGTTGTTTCCGTGCTCTTTTTCATGCATAAACAAGACCCAGAGCGTAATACAAGTATGTATCCCTGAAAGGGCGTAAATTGAGCTTTCCAATGACACCCGAACCATCCTTCTACGATCACTGGTTGTCTTGCAACGATCGTGCAACCGAAGGGCAAAATCGCTAAAATACGGTAATTTCTTTATATAATTACGTATGTAGCGAGGGAGTGAGGGTGGATGTAAGTGGAGTACATCTCAGTTGGTCCACGGCGGCCGTGGCGAGCGGTCATGAGGTAACCCGTCGCTCGTCTCTCTCTCAGAGCCAATATTGCGCCAAAATTGCACACAGACTTAAGTCAGGCCCCGCCACATAGTCCAAATTTTTCGATACGGACTTAAGTCAGACCCCGATAGACAAGGGTTAAATGAAGTGTATTCTGCCGAAAACTAGGCGAGAATAGCTTCAAAATGACACCAGAACGGGCCCCATACGTGGTCTGGCTCACACGCAGTGGTGCCAGTGAAACGCGGGAAACCTGCTATTATGTAACATTCGCTCGCATGGCTACACTGTTGAGAGAGACAGAGAGAGGCCCGCGCGAAACACACTCAACATCAGTGAGCTGCTCGGTGCTCTGAGGGTCGGAGGTGGGCCCCTTACGCTCCCGCCCACTGACACTCGATTTTTACGGTTTTTACAGGCTTTTAAAGCCTGGAAATTGCTGTAACTTGCCAAAACATTCCAGAACGTCACCCGCAGCGAAAGGGTTAAGGGGAGTATGGTGTCCGGCAATATATATATATATACAGTATATATATACTGTATATATATATATATATATATATATATATATATATATATATATATATATATATATATATATATATATATATATATATATATATATATATATTATATATATATATGTATATATATATATATATATGTATGTATATATATATATATATATATATACAGTATATATATACTGTATATATATATATATCAGTATATATCACAAATACGTGTCATCAAATTAAGTAGTAAAACTCGCAGGAAAAATGTTACACTGGAACACCAAGCTTTCCTCTATTCTCTCAAGACATCTTTAGGATATTACAAGAAAACATGTGAAGGCGGAGGCTTAAATACCCCTTCTAAATCATATACAAAACAGGAAGATTTCCCATCTTACTGCCTATACCGATATGTTTCAGCATATTTCTTTTATCTACACACAGTACAACTACTGAAGCGTAATTTTCAAAACATTTATATTTATACAGTAATATTATAACTAGTATGTGCATTGTAATTTGTCTAAAACTGCAATATTATCTTTATTTGTTTTCATGCATTGACTGTAAACTTAATTTAATCTGTTGTGACAACCTCAACACCTTCACTAAGTGTTGTTTCTCCCTCTTATTTCACGGTACTTCATACACAAAAACATACAATCACTAACATTATGAATAAACATGGACATATAACAAGCAAACACACACCTTCCCCCAACCACCGACCCAAACACCCTCACCCATTCATATCCAAACACACACATTCCCTCATCCACCACCCCACACCCCATCACTCAGTCATATCCAAACAAACACATTCCCCCTACCAGCCACCATCCCACACACCCTCACACAGTCATATCCAAACACACAAATTCACCCAGACAGACACCAACCCACACCCCATCACACAGTCATATCCAAACACACACATTCCCCCAGCCAGCCACCAACCCACACACCATCACACAGTCATATCCAAACACACACATTCCCCCAGCCAGCCACCAACCCACACACCCTCACACAGTCATATCCAAACACACACATTCCCCCAGCCAGCCACCAACTCACACACCATCACACAGTCATATCCAAACACACACATTCCCCCAGCCAGCCATCAACTCACACACCATCAAACAGTCATATCCAAACACACACATTCACCCAGCCAGCCACCAACCCACTCACCCTCACACAGTCATATCCAAACGCACACATTCACCCAGCCAGCCACCAACCCACACCCCATCACACAGTCATATCCAAACACACACATTCACTCAGCCAGCCACCAACCCACACACCCTCACACAGTCATATCCAAGCACACACATTCACCCAGCCAACCACCACCCTACACACCATCACACAGTCATATCCAAACACACACATTCACCCAGCCAGCCACCAACCCACGCCCCATCACACAGTCATATCCAAACACAAACATTCACCCAGCCAGCCACCAATCCACACCCCATCACACAGTCATATCTAAACACACACATTCCCCAACCAGCCACCAACCCACACACCCTCACATAGTTATATCCAAACACACACATTCCCCAACCAGCCACCAACACACACACCCTCACACACACTCATATCAAAACACACTCCCTCAATATCAATGCTCATGCGGTCTGGTAGTTTAATGCTGTTGTTTTCTTTTATTTTTTGTTTTTTTGTAACCCCCACCAAATAAACAGATACATTTGGTGACTGTGGCCATTTTTATGATGAGGATAAACATACAACCATTCACATAAGCACACATAATTACACACTGTTACGACCGGGACTCGTATAAAACAAGGGCTCTTAATCATTGGACTAGAAAGGCACACAGCCACAACGGTAACACTAGATCTAACCCTCGAACTTATAATGCCGGCGCACAAAAACACCTATACCCTCCAGAGTTAAATCTGCGATAGCGGGGTATCCTCTAACTCGGTATAAGTGCACTACTACTACAGGCTGATGAACTCTGATACAGCCTGATCACAACAACATACAATTATGTTAATACTGTATACAAGGAAAATGATAGAGAGCTTAATTAAATCACTGGAATGATTTAATGTAAACAAGAAGAAGGTATAATTAAAGTTACTCTAAACAATAATAAACTGTCACTCCTATATTAAAGAAAGTTAATGAAAGTCCTAAAGCATCGAACGGGAATCTTCTGAAGAAAGTCTGATGCTGCTTAAGATGATCGAATTGGATTTTGAACTGTTATATAAAGCAGGAACAAGATATGACAAGTGTATGGACATACAGTGTTAACTGGCACGGGCATAACGATATATTACACTATAGTATTATTTCCAACAACAAAAGAAGTACTTTGTCAGGCAACGCAAAAGCCTGCTCGGGTTGTGCAACTCAACAACAACCAAGGCTTACAATCAACGTGAATAAAAATGCTGCATACATAACATAAGAGTTTATAATCCTAATCGGGTGTCTGCTAGGCGAATAAAGTCTAGCTGGGTTGTCGTAGGCTAGGAAACAATGGCTGAGCAAGCGGCTCGTAGCCTAGCGAGGTCCTTAAGACTGTACAGCCAAATTACGTTAAATGACGGGGTGCTCTCTTGAGAGATCCAGATCGCTAGTATCTGGTTCTCTCCTGGCGACCCTCTTCAAATCAAAGCAAAACGAGTTAGCACAGTGTTGGGTGGCAGAGGCAAAAGCCCTCACTCGCAACACAGTGCTAAATTCACAAGGTACACAGTCAGAAAGACAACCTAGGCTTCCCACGTGTCCGTTGCGATTGTACAAGTTCAACAAAACCTGGTACACATCGGAAATCACAACATCAATAGCCTTATCCCAGTCTAGCATTAAATAGCCCATCAGACAACCAAGAAATAGGTAGGGAGACAACGCGAGTTTGTCGAACCTCTACAGACAAAATGTTAACCCCTCCAAAATGTCTAACTAAACATGGAATATCTGAGAGCTTCAGCATATAATACGATGGCCGATATATGAAATCGTGCAGAACCAAAGGGGAGTTATGATGTTAAATAGATTGGAAGAATGAGAGGTAAGAAGTTGAGAGAGAGAGAAAGTGTTCTATAGGTAGAAGTCGGGGACAGGTGGCAAGGGAGGTGTGAAGGGTATGCTGGTCAGGCAAGCTCTGAGCAAGGAAGGCACAAAGGCAGCAGGGAGAGCGGGGGGTCTACTTACTGCCGCGGCAGGAGGGTGGCAAAGCGGCCAGCCACTCAGAGGTCCCGGCCGTGGCATGACGTCACCGAGAAAACACGTAACACTGCGCGGACTACCCTCTACCTCCTGCACTTACTCACTCACACTCTCTAGCTGTATCATTCAGTCTTATACATTAAACTTATAACTGATGATATAAAATATAATGCATTGTCACAGGCGAAAATAAAGACCACTTCTATACTGCCTGTGACATGACGATTCACAAGAAAGAAAGTACAACATTGTAGATAGACTGTAGCCAAATTCACTGCCCTGGCGAGTGGCCAAGCGAGCGGCTGAGCCCACGTGGCGTTTTGCTAAGCTGCAGGCGTCACACCCCACCCAAGATATTAGACGCTCAACCATGAGCTCCATATCTGACAAGCAGAACCCCGATAAGACTCGCCACCCCTAACCACTTCGCAACAAAGTAAGGCAAAGCTCAGTTCTCATCAACAAAAATTAAAACCCCTCCCAACACAATAGCTTAATTCATACTGCTATGCTCCTAGAGCGAGCTTCTACTAGCCCAGCCTTCTGAGAGAAGCACAGGTTCGACTCAGAACTTCAGCTATAACATACTTAAACATTTTAACTATTAAAGAAAGAGTTTTTTATAGAATTTTCATTTTTAATATGTTTATGGCGGCTGCACTTACAGGGGCAAGCCTGATTTTTCTCCTCTCTCAACACACACTGACTGAACAGCGAGGGTTCTCCTGCAAACAAACCCTCCCGTGACAAACAATCGGCCAAAACATTATCAGTGCCCTTAGCATGCCACACATCCAACTTGTGTTCCGGCAGCACAACAATACCTGACACTGATAAACTGCCCAGTTCATCACAAGACTGGCACTTCTCTTCGCTCTTTCCGGCAACGGGGGCTGCCAATAACCTTTCACTAGTTCTACCTTCGTGATTAGTGATGCAGCCCCGATGCGGTCTATGGTATCGTCAACTCTAGGTAAGGGATAGGCGTCTGTCAGGGATAATGCTTCCACACTCTTACAATCACCACACACACGGATCTTGCCACTCAACTCCGGTTGCAAACTCACTGGCAACGACCACTCACGATATCCCTTATCCCTCAGACCCTTGGGTAATGGATAGGTGTCTGTCAGGGATAATGCTTCCACACTCTTACAATCACCATACACACGGATCTTGCCACTCAACTCCGGTTGCAAACTCACTGGCAACGACCACTCACGATATCCCTTTTCCCTCAGACCCTTTTTCCACATGTCGTCTAGCTCTGTTTTCACGACAGGCTGTTGAGCAGGATTTATACGGTAGGGAATTAAACTGTGCCTAGCACTGTCTCCAGCCTCCATGTCGGATTCTACCCCGTACATCAGGCCTGGAGAAGCAACAAACATGCGGATGCACTGCCACAGCCTAGTAAACAACTTATCTCGCAGAACAACATGCCTAGTGCCCTCCCACAACCCAGCCGAGACCGCAGCTTCTAACCTGTAGTCTCCCTCCTTCTCCACCTTCGTCCCTAGAACAGCCAGGTCATGAGAGGGACAATCAGTACCACCTGTGCAGTCACTCCCATAGTTCATTATTGCTAAGGCTTCCCCACCGATACCGTACATGCGCACCCCCGCATTCCTTACGACTACATCTGCCTGCGCAGCATCACCGCTTTTAGCGACATGGCCAGATACAGTCGGTCTATGGTAGGGCTGTTGCATTCGACTAGAGCAGCATTGGGAGGCTATGCGACGACCGGGCACCTCCACTCCACAGCCAACCTCACCAATCTGCTCAATGTCCTCCTTCTGACCACCACCCTTGGCAGCCATGGGTCGTCCCTGACCTGACAACCATGTCCAAGCCTCGTCGCCCACCTTGAACCACCGAAACAACGAGGCTAGCGGTCTATCGACATTCAAATGACCTGCCCGCGGAACATCTTGCACCGCCTGAGTTGTGAGGCTCGGGTGCTCGGCACGACCAGTGGGGTATGAACCGAGCTGGTGCTGGAGCGCTGCACACTGCTGCTCAAGTAGGTGCTCTAGCGCTTCCACAGCCACCAGACTCGTGTCCCCCACCCACTGCTCCGCCGAGGCATGACAATCCCAACTCTCCTCCACCTGTGCCCTACTGCCCCCCTCTCCTTCTCCACCTTGGCCGCTGCAGAGCAACGCAGGGACAGTAGGCTGCTCAGGTGGTTGCCTCCCAAACTCCTCCAACAGCTTCACATGACATGTTTCCCCGTCCTCGTGTTTGATAGCCCCGTTCCCACAACTCTCCTCCAACTGTGAACTACTAAGTCGCGGAGTGCCATCACGCCCAACCATGTCACTAGGGGTGACAGGTTCTGGGGCCAGTCCGGAGCTCACCTCTGAGTCAAGTACTAAGCCGCTAAGGAGAGCCGCTGGAGCAAAACTCACAAAACTCCCAACTTTAGCTTGTTCCTTCCGACCGTTCCTCCGCTGGTCTAGAGACTGAGAAATAGGCTGTGACACTTTGGATGCAAGAGGTCTTGTAACAACGCACGCCAGAGGTTGTACTTGACACTTCTCTACCCACTCCTGTTCCTCCCTACTCACATCGGCCGGCTTCTCGGCAACGACTAAGGGTGAAACCTCAGAAGTAGGCACCGCAAAGTCGTTGCCGAGAAGGAGGTCGACGCCCACAACAGGCAAGTTCTCCACAATTCCAACATCCAACTCTCGTGTCACACATTCTACCTCCAGTTCCATCCTGACCAACGGGTATGACCTGATAGCATTGATACCTTGCACCACAACCACCCGTGCCGCGTTTATTGGTCTACCAGTAAAGTTCTTCATCAAAGTCTGAGAGGCACCCGTGTCTCGCAACAGCTCAACTCCATGCTTCTTACCAGCCCACTTCACGCAGCCACGCCCTCGATGGTCGCAAAAGACATCGCGGACAGGGTTCGAGCCTTCCGGATTCTTCTCCACTGGCTGTGTCCCAGCCTCTGACGTTATACCCCGGCAAACTCAGACGACTTCGGGGACACCCCAATGTTGCGAGCCAAAGACACAACTGCATTAGGTAGCTTGCTTGGACAGGCTCTTGCAAAATGCCCCTTCTTATGACAATGAAAACACTCTAACTCCCCCTTGGGCTTCCCTTGAGGTGGGGAAGGGCCCGGACCCTTTCTAAACGGGACGGTACTAGGTTTATGGTCAGTTTTGGTGTCGTTGCTCTTGTTCTTAGTGTAATTATGTGTATCAGTGTTTCGAGGAGGGGGAGGATTACGCTCCTTATTGCCTGCATCACTTCTCTGTGCAAAACCGCACCCACGAATCAAAGATAACCGAAGGTCAGCCATCTCAGCTGCCTCCTGAAGAGTTTTCGGGTTTTTTCTTTATTATTCACCGTCAAATCGCAGCCCGTACACTTGAAAAGTTGTTCTAGAAGCATCAGCTGTTTCAACTCCTCAAACGTCGATGCCTTCTCAGAACGCAGCCAGTTTCTAAATGCATCGGACAGATCCCGGGCATGCTCAAGAAAGGTGCACTCACGACCCTTCGTTACACTCCGGAACTTCAATCTGTACGTCTCTGGTTGTAACTCATATGCCCGCAGGACAGCCTCCTTCAATATCTCATAATCGACGCAAGACTCCAAGGACAACGCATCATATGCCTTGAGTCCTTTGCCAACCAACCTAGAGGAAACAAGGGCTGCCCACTTAACCTCGGGCCATTGGTGCTCCCGGCACTTCTTCTCAAAACGCATGAAAAATTTGGTGACACCCGACTCATCAAATACAGGGACCAACTTGAGCAGGTGCGATAAAGACTGATCAAGACCTCGATTCCCAGAAACGAGACGCTGCCCTGTCGACTCCACCCTAGACTTCTCAAGATCTATGTCTGCACAGTACTTCGTAGACTCAGCCTGAAGCTCAGCTTCATGTCTGGCCTTTCTCTCCTCAGCCTGAATCCTGAGCTCAACTTCATGTCTGGCCTTTCTCTCCTCAGCTTGGATCCTAGCCATCTCAATCTGCTGCTCAGATTCATGCTTTCGTTGCTCAGCCTGCATTTTTTGCCATCTCAAGCTGGAAGAGCATATCTTCAGTTAAACCTTGGGGAGGAGGAGATGCAACAATTGGAGACTCACCCAAGTGCAAACCACGCTGCCAGTGACTATCGGCCTGCGGGAACGTACCCGGCTCCGGAGCCCGAGGGGGCGCCATGGTAGGAGTCGAGTGGAATGGGCCGAAGGTGCCCCAGCTCCCGCTCCACCCGAAGCCCCACGCACCCCGCCGAGCACCCAGGCCACCAGGTCACCTCTCGTCATGCTGCTAGTGTCCACATGACCCATGACCGTGGCCAAACACTGGAGACCATACCGATCAATCCCCGACACCCGGTTAACAGTAATAGGCATCTCCAGAAACTTCTTTGCATCCTCCTCACTAGTTATAACTCTAATGCCTTCTAACAAACCCCGCTGCTGCACCTCAGAGTCTGCTTCCCATACTGTGTCCTCACTGTACACTGATCCGTCGTCTGACATAGTGTCCACCGAAAATTCTCAACGTTTATAAAAAAAAGGAGTACCTAAACTCTCATGTAGCACTATTCACTCAAAAATGCTTGAAGACTCTTAAGTGTTAATACTACTTGCCAAAAAAAAATCCACGTGTCCACTATATTCCTTTAAACATAAAAAAAACAAATGACCACAACACTCCTGCAATATTTCTCTAAGTTCACAAAATCCTAAGCAAGGTCGCCATTTGTTATGACCGGGACTCGTATAAAACAAGGGCTCTTAATCATTGGACTAGAAAGGCACACAGCCACAACGGTAACACTAGATCTAACCCTCGAACTTATAATGCCGGCGCACAAAAACACCTATACCCTCCAGAGTTAAATCTGCGATAGCGGGGTATCCTCTAACTCGGTATAAATGCACTACTACTAAAAGGCTGATGATCTCTGATACAGCCTGATCACAACAACATACAATTACGTTAATACTGTAGACATGGAAAAAGATAGAGAGCTTAATTAAATCACTGGAATGATTTAATGCAAACAAGAAGAAGGTATAATTAAAGTTACTCTAAACTATAATAAACTGTCACTCCTATATTAAAGAAAGTGAATGAAAGTCCTAAAGCATCGTACGGGAATCTTCTGAAGAAAGTCTGATGCTGCTTAAGATGATCGAATCGGATTTTTAACTGTTATATAAAGCAGGAACAAGATATGACAAGTGTATGGACATACAGTGTTAACTGGCATGGGAATTACGATAAATGCACAATAGTATTATCGCCAACAACAAAAGAAGTACATCCTCAGGCAACGCAAAAGCCTGCTCGGGTTGTGCAACTCAACAACAACTAAGGCTTACAATCAACATGAATAAAAATGCTGCATACATAACATAAGAGTTATAATCCTAATCGGGTGTCTGCTAGGCGAATAAAGTCTAGCTGGGATGTCGTAGGCTAGGAAACAATGGCTGAGCAAGCGGCTCGTAGCCTAGCGAGGTCCTTAAAACTGTACGGCCAAATTACGTTAAATGACGGGGTGCTCTCTTGAGAGATCCAGATCGCTAGTATCTGGTTCTCTCCTGGCGACCCTCTTCAAGTCAATGCAAAACGAGTTAGTACAGTGTTGGGTGGCAGAGGCAAAAGCCCTCACTCGCAACACAGTGCTAAACTCACAAGGTACACAGTCAGAAAGACAACCTAGGCTTCCCACGTATCCGGTGCGATTGTACAAGTTCAACAAAACCTGGTACACATCGGAAATCACAACATCAATAGCCTTACCCCAGTCTAGCATTAAATAGCCCAGCAGACAACCAAGAAATAGGTAGGGAGACACCGCGAGTGTGTCGAACCTCCACAGACAAAATGTTAACCCCTCCAAAATGTCTAACTAAACATGGAATATCTGAGAGCTTCAGCATATAATACGATGGCCGATATATGAAATCGTGCAGAACCAAAGGGGAGTTATGATGTTAAATAGATTGGAAGAATGAGAGGTAAAAAGTTGAGAGAGAGAGAAAGTGTTCTATAGGTAGAAGTCGGGGACAGGTGGCAAGGGAGGTGTGAAGGGTATGCTGGTCAGGCAAGCTCTGAGCAAGGAAGGCACAAAGGCAGCAGGGAGTGCGGGGGGTCTACTTCCTGCCGCGGCAGGAGGGTGGCAAGGCGGCCAGCCACTCAGAGGGCCCGGCCGTGGCATGACATCACCGAGACAACACGTAACACTGCGCGGACTACCCTCTTCCTCGTGCACTTACTCACTCACACTCTCTAGCTGTATCATTCAGTCTTATACATTAAACTTATAACTGATGATATAAAATATAGTGCATTGTCACAGGCGAAAATAAAGACCACTTCTATACTGCCTGTGATATGACGATTCACAAGAAAGAAAGTACAACATTGTAGATAGACTGTAGCCAAATTCACTGCCCTGGCGAGTGTTAGCGAGTGGCCAAGCGAGCGGCTGAGCCCACGTGGCGTTCTGCTAAGCTGCAGGCGTCACAACACACAAACACACACACACATACACAAACAGCCTTATTGTTCTTTCATACACCGGATGGATGGGACTCGTCAACCTTGGTCGGCAACTCCTCTAGGGGAGATAGTCTTATATTAATCCGGGTGGATGGGACTCGCCAGACTTGGTCGGCAACCAGTCTAGGACAATAAACCTTAATGGGGCCCACCTCGTTTTTTTCTTCTCTCTCTCTCTGGGTTGTATCCATTCAGACCTATTCAGCCTACTGTTTTAAGACGTTTATCCCCATCCAGGTGTCAATTTGTTCCTGACGAGAGGTAGCGAGCCAGCATATTTGATATAATGTTTTTGACAGCAGAATAAATTTGTATATTTGTAGATAGGTTCTGTCCATACAAAGCTGGCTCGCTATCGCTCGCTAGGAAGAAATCGACACTTGGATGGGTATAACGTCTTAAAACAGTAGGCTGAATGAGGCCGAATAGATACACGCTAAGGAAAGAATGAAAAGAAGAGAAAAAAACAGGTCACCCCCCTTAAGCAAAATACCAAAAGGGTGCTGTTCTCATCTGTGCTAGTGTGAATGATGTTATATTGATATTATTACTATTACTATTGTTATTATTATTATTGTTATTATTATTAGTATTATTATTAGTAATAGCAGTAGTAGTAGTAGTAGTTCAATTCAATTCAATTGTCTTTATTTCATAATATTTATTATGTTCCCTCCACCAACCAACTTGACTCCTAAACTCCATTAATGAAATCGACAAATACATGTGGCAGTCCAGGGATTCGAACCTAGGGTGCTCACACCGAAATTCAGTGCATTTATCCATTGCATATATACAACAATTACATTCATGTGCATATTACATATCCATCAAAATAATTAAGAAAATTAAAATAGCTGAAAAGGTATGCACATATGAATTCCTACAACTTGTGTTTATTTACAGTATATAATCAAATATATATTTTATTATATCAACTTTAGCAACCGCATTTTGTTATGAACCAAGTATTTGTTCGAATAATTATACGACATCCTAGATAGATCGAGGAAGCATCACCTTGTATTTGGATCATAAGACACGGGAACCCGTCGTTCTTCGTGTCGCTGAACCCATAGGATTCTAGAGTAAATAGTGTTAAGATCATACTTCCATACATCAATATTGTATGTGTTATGAATTAGATTTTCAACACTGTTTATAAAAAGTCCAGACTGCAAGTATTGCCAATTAGTATTAAATATAAGATTATTAGACTTAGCAATTCTGTGAAAATATCTGGCCTGAATAAGAGCAACGTAATGCTTCGGCAGTAACAGTTCACAATACTCTGCCACCTCATGGTTACTGGTATAATTATGAAGGTACACCAAGGACCCGCTTCATTGACATGTTGATAGTAGTAGCGGTAGTAGTAGTACTATTGTTATTATTATTAGTATTGTTATTATTATTAGTTTTATTATTATTATTATTATGATGATTATTATTATCATTATTATTATTATTATTAGTATTATTATTATTATTATTAGTAGTAGTAGTAGTAGTAGTAGTAGTAGTAGAAGTAGTGGTAGTAGTAGAAAAGGTCAGGGCATATTGGGAAAGGATCCTAAATATCGAACAAGGCAGCAAATTTACCCCACTAGTCTTCACCACACCTGGAGGGATGGAACCCAGGGCCCAGAGCTTCTATTCAAAGCTAGTAGAGATCATCGCAGAGAAGAGGCAACATCCCAGGAGCCAAGTTGTAGCCTGGATGAGGTGCCACCTATCGTTCTCATTGCTCAGATCAGCTTACTATGTCTGCGGGGAACAAGACTATCTGCACCACAACAAGCGACTGTGGCAGACGTGGACCACGAGGCAGCGGTGGCAGAGGGTCGCATAGGGAGGCGACTGGATTGAAGTTGCATGGTATAGAGTAGTAATATAGTAGAATAGTAGAAATAGAGTAATATCTGTTGTTTGTAAAATATAATGAATATACTGTATTAAATAATAATAAAAGAAAAAACAAGTATTCCACGATGATGAGTCTGAGTGCAAACCCCGGAATAGAAAGCATCTGTACGACTACCAAGTCTTGTGAATTGATGACTGTTCTGTCCATGTTTAGGGTCCATAAGGGGGGATGCACAGGCTGAGTGGTTAAAAAGGAGTAGTAGTGAACTGTGAAGCTGTGCTGCTAGTGGATGCAACAAATGCATTTAACACCATCAACAGAAAGACAGCAATACATAACATCAAGGTATAATGCCCCAGCTTTGCCACCTATGTAGAGAACACCTATAAACGGCCTGCGGACCTCTTCATAGTAAACAACCAGAACACACAACGTGGATCAGCTCTGAACTCAATGGAAGGAACCACACAAGGTGACCCCGTAGCAATGGCAATGTATGCATTAGGACTCTCAGTGTTGCTAACCTTAACAAGCCATGAGGTGACGCAAGTCAAGCAGGTGGCCTATGCAGACGATCTCACTGGAGAGGGAAAAGTCAATGATCTCAAGCACTGGTGGGAGCAAATATAAAATGTAGGCCCAGAAATAGGGTACCATCCAAATGCCAGAAAGTCAATACTAATAGTAAAACCAGAACATTATGAAAATGCGTTAGAAGCTTTCAGAGGTAGTGAAGTGGTAGTAACAAAGGTAGGACAGCATCACCTTGGGGCAGTGATCGGCACGGAAGAGTTCAAGAACAAATACATAGAAGAGAAGGTCAGAGAGTGGGTAAAAGAAATTGAAAAACTGGCCAATATTGCAAAGACGGAACCACAGGCTGCGTATTCGGCATTCACATATGGGGTCAAACATCGCTGGACCTAATTGATGCGAACCGTTCCAAATGTGAGTGCATTACTTCAACTGCTGGAAGATGCCATCAGAGACAAACTCATCCCAGCGTGGGAAAAGTCGCACACCCCGAGTGATACAGAGAGGGAGTTGCTCGCACTGCCTTCTAGGTTGGCAGGGCTGTGAATCATCAACCCAGTGAAGAGGGCGACAACGGAATACCTGAACTCGGTAAAGATAACAGGATCTCTCACTGACCATATCGTAGCACAAGATTCTGACGGTGAAGTGGACCAGGCGGACATCTACAACATAAGAAGGACCATCACGTCAGAGAGGCAAAACTCACAGAAAAATTACCTGGCACAATTGATGGGACAACTTTCCTGGAGACAAACAAGAAAACTACAAATAGCACAAGAAATGGGTGCTTCAAATTGGCTGACAATACTACCAATCAAGGCAAAAGGCTTCAATCTCAAAAAACAAGAATTTAATGATGCTATTGCACTGAGGTATGATTGGCCGATTGAAGGACTGCCCGATCGATGCGTTTTTGGAACTAACAACGATGCAGACCACTCCATGATATGTAAGAAAGGAGGATTCATCAGCATCAGGCATGATGAAGTAAGAGATGTAACGGCGAACATGCTGAGGGAGGTATGTAGATATGTGGTCCGCGAACCATCACTCATTCCCTTGGATGGAGAGATCTTGCAGCACAGGACGGCCAACACATCCAATGAAGCACGATTGGACGTTATTGCAAGAGGTTTTTGGACAAATGCACAGCGAGCGTTTTTTGACATAAGAGTATTTGACTGAATGGCCCATAGCTACAGCGAGATGTCTCTGGATGCTGCACACAAGAGTACAAAGGAGTACAAAGGAAATCAAGCTACAACAGGTCTAGTGACCCTTCTAGGCTGCTTGTTCTCCAAAACACTGAGGATCAAGTGTCCAAACAGTGGTTTAGAGTGGGTAAGGGAACTAATGTCCGTGGCAGGATTAGGAAGTTAGTAGAGGACAGATGGGTTAGTAACTGAGGGGAGGATAACAAAAAGTTATTCATTTACAAACGCAGTCAGTCGCGGGTTTGATGTGAGATATTTGTCTAGGCGGAGTTTAAATGAATCAACGGTGCTGCAGTCTATAACGTCTCGGGAAGCCCATTCCACAAGTTGACAACTCGATTGAAGAAGAAATTCTTAGATTCGTGTGAGTTAAAAGATTTACCAATAATTTTGCAACCGTTTCCCTGCGTGTAATTAGATTGGTCGATAGTGAAGTACTTACTACAGTTCATATTGTCGATGCCTTTGATGATTTTGAACACTTGAATTAAGTCACCTCTTAATCTGCGCTGGGTTAAAGGAAATAGATTTAATTCTCTAAGACGTTCTTCATATGGTTTGTTCTTTAGGCTAGGTATCATTTTGGTAACTCTACGTTGAACTTGTTCTAGCTTGTTTATATCTTTTTGGTAATAAGGGCACCAGGATTGAACGCAGTATTCCAGAAGAGGGCGGACTAAGGAATTGTAAAGGGTTAGGATAACTTCTTTGGATTTATGCTCAAATGACTTGCCTATAAAACCAATTATTTTGTTTGCCTTCTTAACAACTTCTGAACATTGTTGACTCGGTTTTAGGTTACTCGATATTGTTACTCCCAGATCGGTTTCTCTGTATACATTCTTAAGCTGAGTGCCATTCATCGAATAGTTTGCTTTCTCATTTAGGTATCCGATATGTAGTACTTTACATTTATCCACATTGAAACTCATTTGCCAAATTTGGGCCCAACATGACAATTTATCTAGATTGTGTTGCATATCGTCAACTTGTTCTTTTAAGAGTATGCTATTTGCAATTTTTGTATCGTCAGCAAATTTTGAGATTGTACAGGTGAGACCCTCATCTATGTGGTTGATGTAAATTAGAAAGAGAATTGGTCCTAGTACTGATCCCTGGGGTACCCCGCTACTTACATTGGTCCATTTAGATGCCTTACCGTTTATGACTACTCTTTGCTTTCTGTCGCTGAGCCAATTTTCTATCCATTTCAATACACCGTCTTGTATTCCATGCGCTTTTAGTTTTAGCAGTAAACGTTTGTGGGGAACTTTGTCAAAGGCTTTTTGAATATCAAGGTATATTATATCTACAGCTTTACTCTCATCGTAGAGGTTGAGGATATCGTGGAAGAAGTCTAAGAGGTTTGTTAAACAGGAACGTTTTTTACGAAAGCCATGTTGAGTATCTTTAAGTATGTTATTTTCCTCTAAGTGATTTACGAGTCTGTCTCTTATGGCCGTTTCTAGCATTTTACATACAACTGAGGTTAAGCTAATTGGACGATAGTTACTGGGTAGGGATTTGGTGCCTTTTTTTAATATCGGTGATACGTTGGCTAGCTTCCACTGATCAGGCACAGTTCCAGACTGCAAGGATTTATTGAATAGTAATGTCAGTGGTTTGGAGAGCTCATCCTTAGCTTCCTTTAGAACTCTAGGCGAGATTGTATCAGGTCCAGGCGTTTTATTTACCTTGAGTTTATCTAAACAGTTCAATACTTCTCTCTCTGTAACGGTGATATTGCTTAGAACATCTGAATTATCAATCTGAATCGGCGATGGTGTAGGGATATCACTGAGGTCTTCTGCTGTAAAACCTGATGCAAAGAAGGTATTGAGGGCATTACTCATTTTTACTTCGTCTTTGGTGTATTCTCCATTTTCATCGACTAACGGTCCAACAGTTGAAGTAACTACTTTTTTCTTTCTGATATAACTATAGAATTATTTCGGGTTTGTTTTACTTTGATTCGCAATATGTAACTCTTTTTACTTTGCTTAATTAACTTTTTGGCTTTGCATCGTAGCTCTTCAAATTTCACCCGTTCTTCGTCGTTTTGTGAGGATTTTAATCTATCATTAACAAATTCTTTAGCAAGCAGACAATCTGAAATATCTTTATTCCACCATTTGGGCTTATTATTATGGCCTGGACGCCGTATTTTCGATGGTATGCAGTCATGCACTGCTTTTAGGTAAGTGGGTTCGAGTAAGAGGAACGAACAAGAGAAAGTCAGGGCATATGGGGAAAGGATCTTAAATATCGAACAAGGCAGCTTTACCCCACTAGTCTTTACCACATCTGGAGGGATGGGACCCAGGGCCCAGTCCTTCTATTCAAGGCTTGCAGAGATCATCGCAGAGAAGAAGCAACAGCCCAGGAGCCACGTCGTAGCCTGGATGAGGTGCCGTCTATCTTTCTCATTGCTCAGATCAGCACTACTATGCCTGCGGGGAACAAGACGGTCTGCACCATAACCAGTGACGGTGGCAGAAGTGGGCTACGAGGCAGCAGTGGCAGAGGGTCGCATAGGGAGGCGACTGGATTGAAGTTGCATGGTGTAGAATAGTAATATCTGATGCTTGTAAAATAAAATGTATGAACAATATTAAATAAAAATCAATGTAGTAGTAGTAATCCACGATGATGAGTCTGAGTGCTTACCCCGGAATAGGAAGTAGCTGAATGACTACCAAGTCGGACGCTTTGACGACTGTTCTGACCTGGTTTAGGGTCCAAAGAGGGGATGCACAGGCTGAGTGGTTAAAAATTATAAAAAAAAACCAAAAAAAAAGTAGTAGTAGTACTAGTAGAAGTAGTAATAATATTATTATTATTATATAATGCTGATGATTAAGTGCTATAAGGCTGTGATCTTACCGACAACAGATAGATAATGAGACTGGTACATCTTGGGTTCCGTGTTAACCTGACACTCGTAGATACCAGAGTCCCGAAGCTGGGCGTACAAGATCCGTAGAATCCAGTTCTTTGACTTCTCAGGATGGATTACCTACAACACAAAGGGATAGTTTATATATATATATATATATATATATATATATATATATATATATATATATGTTAGTAAAGCCAGGTAATACATTTTCTTTAACACATACGAGGTTGAAAGAAATGGCAATTTCTGCGTTGGAAATTTTATTATTCAAAGTTTCCAGGTCTCTGATGAGTTTTCGCTGGGTGGTAGGAAGTAGATGAAGGAGATGAGCAAAATTCATGGTGGTACAGGGTTACATAAATGTACATGATGATACAGGATATACGACGCGTTTCACTGGACAACCAGCATTATCAAGTAAGGAAGGAATGATATAAAAGGTAAACAGGAAGGGTATATATAGAGGGTGGAGGATTAGAGGAGGCGGAAAACAGGGGGCAAAAGGCTGCTATTGGTGGAAGCGTAAACTAGGAGAGAGAAGGGGTTAACCGCTTCACGCATGCGCACAGGATGCGGGATGGTGGTCAGTAGGTGGGGTCGAAGCTGATTGGCTGCGTGTCGAGGGGCGTGGCCTAAGTTGTGTGGCGCCTGCAGAAGACGAAGCTGAAGGAGGTAGCGCGGGGGGCTGCGTCAAGGGCACCGGGGGGCGAGGAGGGGTGTTAGGTCCTGTAGGGTAGTGCCTTTTGGCAGAAGGAAGGATCTGAAGGTCCAGAGTTTGGTTGTTGATGTTGGGATGTAAGGCTTGGATATATAAAGCTTCGAGTATAGGTAATCTCCTTGGGTCACTTTCTTTATCGAGTATGGTGGTGTGTTTCTCTAACTCGTTGCGTGTGAGGTGAGGGTGGTTAGGGGTGAGATAGTGGTCTTTGATGGCTCCAGCCTGAAGGTGAAGAGTTAACCGACGTGAAAGACGAGTCTGCGTCATACCAATATAGGAATGAGGTCCACAGTCCTCATAATTACAGGTATGTTGGTAAATGACGTGATCGTCGGTCATCGGGCTCTTTATCTTGGTGGAGGCTGGTTTGTTGCGGAGAACGAGGTTGGAGGTCTTGGGGGATTTGTAATAAATTATTAATTTGATTTTGTTTTCATCTTCGTAAAGAACGAGATGCTCTTCTACGGATTTGGGAAGACGAAACCCCTCCAGACCACCTCAAAGCCGAAATCAACACAGCCCTCGAACAACTCCTTGAACAACACAGAAGACAAGCCGAAAACACAACCATAAAAAAGCTTGCCCGTCTTTATGGCGGAAACTTAAAACTTCCCAAACTAACAAAAGGATATATAAACCTTACTAACACCATTCTGACCCTGGACCAAGAAGACCTCCTCAACAAAGGCCTCAACTGCCACTACAGCTCCAAACCTGGCCCCCACCGGAAACGCCTAGAAACGGAAATCCTCCTGGACGACATCCTACGACTCAAGAAGGATGGCAAGGTCACCACTACTCCCGCCCTACAACCTACTCTCCTCGCTGAAGCCGCCAAAACCAGAGGAACTCACCATAGCAAAATACTCAACAAACAACACTTCCAAGCTGCCAAACTATTAAGAGACAACCCCAACATCATCATCCGTCGTGCGGATAAAGCTTCCTGCCTCGTGATCCATGACAAGGAGGAATATCTTAGAAAAATGGACGTCATCTTAAGTGACAACACTAAATTTAAAAAGATCACCCGCAACCCAACCGACGAAATCAAACGTATTGCCAACACCACCATCACCGCCATCAACGCCAAACAAGGAGGGATCCACCTTAAAAAACTCGTCGGAGAATACACCCCTGGTTATGCGTACGGAACCATCAAAACACACAAACCTGGGAACCCCCTCCGCCCCATCATCTCCCAGATCCCCACTGCCACCTACCAGATCGCCAAGGCCCTGAACAACCTCCTCACCCCCTACGTGCCCAGCCAATTCAACCTTAACTCAGCCCACGATTTCTTGGACATTTTACGAGACGCTCCCCGTAACAACAACCACACTATCGCCTCTCTTGACGTAGAAAGCCTGTTCACCAACGTGCCAGTGGATAGGACCATTGACATGATTCTACGTCGAATTTATCATTGCCCTGATACACCTACACTGGACATCCCGGAGAAGGCCCTGAAAACACTACTGGAGCTATGTACCAAGGAGGCCCCCTTCCTTTGCCCCCGGGGCAACATGTACAAGCAGATAGACGGTGTGGCGATGGGCAGCCCCCTAGGAGTTCTTTTTGCGAACTTTTTCATGGGTACCATCGAGGAAGAGCTCCTAGCTGCCCAACGACCAGCCGTCTACTGTAGATACGTGGATGACATCTTCGTGCAAATCAAGGACCTCCACGAACTACAGGAACTCCAGCGTCGCTTCATGACCTCCTCCGGACTTAACTTCACCTTTGAAAAATCTAACAATGGACAACTCCCCTTCCTCGATATCCTCGTAGCTCTGAACGACCATGGGTTCAAAACCACCGTCTACATTAAACCTACTAACACAGGACAATGCCTCAACGGCGATAGTGAATGCCCCCGCCGTTATCTTCTATCCTCCATCTCCGCCTATGTTAGGAGAGCCCTCACACACTGCTCTACCTGGGCCGACACCCACCAGGAACTAGAAAGACTATCCCAAGTTTTAGTAAATAACGGATACTCCAACTCCGACATCTCCAGCACCATCAACCACCATCTTGAAAAATGGTACACCCAAAGCCCTCCCAACATTGACCCCCCCAATGAAATTAAGATCTTCTACCGCAATTACATGTCCTCTGAACACAAAAATGACGAGGCCGTCTTAAAAGAAATAATCTCCAAGCATGTCCACCCAACCAACCCGGAAAACAAAATCAAATTAATAATTTATTACAAATCCCCCAAGACCTCCAACCTCGTTCTCCGCAACAAACCAGCCTCCACCAAGATAAAGAGCCCGATGACCGACGATCACGTCATTTACCAACATACCTGTAATTATGAGGACTGTGGACCTCATTCCTATATTGGTATGACGCAGACTCGTCTTCCACGTCGGTTAACTCTTCACCTTCAGGCTGGAGCCATCAAAGACCACTATCTCACCCCTAACCACCCTCACCTCACACGCAACGAGTTAGAGAAACACACCACCATACTCGATAAAGAAAGTGACCCAAGGAGATTACCTATACTCGAAGCTTTATATATCCAAGCCTTACATCCCAACATCAACAACCAAACTCTGGACCTTCAGATCCTTCCTTCTGCCAAAAGGCACTACCCTACAGGACCTAACACCCCTCCTCGCCCCCCGGTGCCCTTGACGCAGCCCCCCGCGCTACCTCCTTCAGCTTCGTCTTCTGCAGGCGCCACACAACTTAGGCCACACCCCTCGACACGCAGCCAATCAGCTTCGACCCCACCTACTGACCACCATCCCGCATCCTGTGCGCATGCGTGAAGCGGTTAACCCCTTTCTCTCTCCTAGTTTACGCTTCCACCAATAGCAGCCTTTTGCCCCCTGTTTTCCGCCTCCTCTGATCCTCCACCCTCTATATATACCCTTCCTGTTTACCTTTTATATCATTCCTTCCTTACTTGATAATGCTGGTTGTCCAGTGAAACGCGTCGTATATCCTGTATCATCATGTACATTTATGTAACCCTGTACCACCATGAATTTTGCTCATCTCCTTCATCTACTTCCTGCCACCCAGCGAAAACTCATCAGAGACCTGGAAACTTTGAATAATAAAATTTCCAACGCAGAAATTGCCATTTCTTTCAACCTCGTATGTATTAAAGAAAATATATATATATATATATATATAGCCAGCAGACAGTAGATTAGTAACGTATCACTACTTATAGCTACAATTCAATTTGAAAAGTATCATTATTAATATTAGTAGTAGTAATAGTAGTAGTAGTAGTAGTAGTAGTAGTAGTGGTAACAATAGTATTAGTAGTAGTAACTGTAGTAGCATCATTATTAACATTTACATACACACATATGCTCTCTTTCTCTCTTAGATAGCTAGTTAAAACAGGACTTCAGAGGATATCAACCCTATTGGATTATTATGCCAGCACACTGTAAGTCAAGAATAACGTCAGGACTTGAGCTTTTCTGCGAGATCTCCAATCCCTTCTCTCTCTCTCTCTCTCTCTCTCTCTCTCTCTCTCTCTCTCTCTCGTACCTGAAAGCGTTGATCAGAGGCGAACACCACCAACCCGGAGCTCAGCACGTGTAGGTCTCGCTTTCGGATCCAGGAAATTTTCTGCAGAAGAAAAGAACAGAAGACGTATTACATATAGTTGTGGTCATGAATACATCAAGGGGAGATGGGCGTATTTATTTCCTCATTTATGTATTTTTTTACCTTTTTATTAGTTTCCTCCCTGGACCTCCATCAAGCTTAAAAAAAAAAAAAAAAAAAAAAAAAACGTCCATTAGATCCCCGTTCTAGAACAATGTGTACATTTTTCGGTAGAACAAATTCCCCTTCTTTTTACAGGCTCACTGTCGTTCGCCAGGAAATAAAATAACACCTAAATAACACGAAAGGTCTTAATATTGACAAAGAAATGGGGCGAAATGTCATAAAGTCGCCAAAACAATGAGCCGAACGTCATAAAATCTGAAAACTAATGGGGCTAAATATGAGGAAGAAGTGGGACCAGAAAAGCGGCCCATCTCCCCTTAACCCATACATTACCAGTGAGGTCCTTTATATTATATTCTGACAACAATTAGACGATATAATTCAGTTTAAAAAGGGTCTTCAACAAGTAACAGGCTTCGAACTATCTCACTTAACCCCTTTTACTACCACGGATCCTTCTTAAACTGCACAAAATTCTCTGAATATAGCTAGAATAAAATTAAAAAGACGTCGCCGGTACAGAAGGGGTTAATACCTCCTTATAATCGAAATAACATAAGTGAATCGAACCAAGAACTCACAATTGTTACGCTCACTCGCATACCATAGTTTCTAGCCCACTCATAAGAATTCGTGGACTCCTTATGTTGTTCTATATGCAATGATAACTGTCTGCATTGATTTTTGGCTTCAACTTGCTTCTCAATAAATAGTATATATTGTTTTGTAGTTGATGTATGGAAACACATAATCATGAATTCGTTTCCAGAGATATACTTCCATGATCAGAAAAAGGTGAAGTCCACGAATATTTATGAGTGGGCTAGACACTATTGTATCCGAGTGTACCTTGTTCGATTCACTGGTAGAAAGAAATGGTTGGGCAGACTCTTGTAATAAAAGTAAATTAGAATTTACTAATGCATTAAGGTTGAGACGCCAGATCGATAATAGAGTTAGTCCAGGAGCTAGCAAACATTTGTATTACATCTCGAGTACAAAAGGTTTGAGTACTGGAATTTATTGATAGTCTATTGGAGATCCCCAATCGGTGATTCTTAAGTTTTATAATTGGTGCATTTGGTAGTAGGAGCCCCTTATAAATAATTTCCCATAAGAGTTCTTAAACATGTATATTTGCTTGATACTGTACATCGTTGTAGAGTTATCTGACTGGTCCCAAATGACTCATCTGAACAAATGAAACAATTTATGTTCAGACTATGTTTTGCTAATGTTGACTGTTTGACTTGCACAGGCACCTGTAGTTCAATAATTGGTAAAAAATGGCAACTTTTATCTCAAGAAATTGAACTACAGGTGCCTGTACTAGTCAAACTGTCAACATTAGCTAAACATTGTCTGAACATAAGTTGTTTCTCTTGTTCAGATGAGTCATTTGAGACCAGTCAGATAACTCTACAACGATGTACAGTATCAAGCAAAAACATGTTTAAGAACTCTTATGGGAAATTATTTATAATGGGTTCCTACTACCAAATGCACCAATTATAAAACTTAAGAATCACCGATTGGGGATCTCCAATAGACTATCAATAAATTCCAGTACTCAAACATTTTGTACTCGAGATGTAATACAAGTGTTTGCTAGCTCCCCTACTAAGTGTGGTAAGGTAATGAAATGCTTTAAGGGGAGATGGGTCGTTTTTCTGGTCCCCTTCTTCAGATTTGAAGATGTTTGCCCCATTATATTGTCGATTTTAAGACCTTTCGCCCGATTTATTTGTCAATATTAAGACTTTTCGTGCTATTTACTATGGGTTTCAGAGGCCGTGTTACACAGTTTTTCGAGAATAACTTATTAACAAACAATTTGATCAGTATGATATTTTGCCACAGCTTGTTTCACACCGTCCCCTTATTTTCGTTATTATCGTGTATTACCAAAAGTGGAGAATTAAGCCACTTGTCCCTGTGTCATGAGGTTTAAGCCACACCTGAATAACTAGGAATCGGACAAGGCTACCGTGGCATACCTGTGGAAACTACCAAACCATGATTGTTCCTCCATCAAACACGGTAGTTATCACCCACCACCCAACCCTAACATCGCCTATACATTCAAGCTATCTGTCACTATAAAATATAAATATACACAAACACATATTTTAGCCGCGAACATGATCACGATCGTGCGAATATTTTGTGTTGCTTTGGTGTCTTAAGATTGATGGATAATGTATTATTTACAATTTCCGACGGGGTTCATAAAATAACACACCTAAAATCATTATAAAAACAAAACAAGGACAAAATATATAATAATTGTCAAAATCGTTCCCGGTGTTAAACGAGAAATTTACTGGGTCTTCTGGGCGACCTACTATGGGTTTCAGAGGCCGTGTTACATGGTTTTTCGGGAATAACTTATTAACACAAATTTGGATTAGTATGATATTTTGACACAGCTTTATTCACACCCTGCCCTAATTTTCGCCAATATCGTGCATTACCAAAAGTGAAGAATTAAGGTACTTGTCCCTGTGTCATGAGGTTAAAGTCGCACCTGGTCACACCTGGATGATGAGGAAACGAACAAGGTTAGTCACCCCCCCATCTCTCTTTCTTTCCCTCTCGCTCTCTCTCTCTCTCTCTCTCTCTCTTTCTCACACGTGGAAACTATGGCCACTGGCGCATTCATTATACATATAAAAGTGAGGCATGCAAAATGTGTTAATTTTATATTAATATAATTATGATAGTGACATAAACTGACTGCAAGGGCAACAGTAGGGTAGGGTGGTGGGTATAAAACGAGCGTGTGTGATGGAAGAGCAGTGGTTTGGTGGTTTCCAGGTGTTGTGTGGTTTTGTGTTGGCATGATATTGCATCTACTGTAAGGTGTAATATGGTCATCGTATCGTCAGGTTGTGTTGGATGTCAGGTGGGATGGGGCAGTTGACGCTTGGTCATTAATTACGGGTTGGGAAGGGGTGAGGATGGGAAAATGTTGGGGGAGGAAGGGTAGTGTAGGGTAAGTAAGTACAGCCACTTATACAAAATGGTGGACCGGTACGATTTTCGTTATGCAATTACTATCTGGGTTGATTATTGGCTGGGACTTGCTTTACAATCAATGGTATATGTAGGTTCGTAATTGATGTATAGAAAATCATATTCGTAAATCCGTTTGTAGAGATATACTTCCATAATTAGAAAAAAGCTGAGGTCCATGAATTGTTTTGAGTGATGGTACGTTGAGGAAGATGCTGCCGACAATAAAACAAACAATACAAAAAAACACGGAGGAGAAGGGTGGGACAATGTGACATTTATACAAAGTTTATAGGAATGTGGAGGGGTGAGTGTGGCCAGGTTTTATTAATAGGTCATTTTATACAACGAAAGGAAGCGGAGACATGAAGGGTGGACAAATGATACACACAAAATACACAGCAAACAGTTTATTTTATTCATCGTCACTATCTAAAAACAAGTCGTCGTCCTCTTCATCACTAGCAAGGTTGATGATGACGGGATCCACACCTTCGTGGATGTTGTCCGTGGACCAGTACTCGTCTTCGAAGGCTCGGGATCGTCGGATCGCACCCGCCCACACCTCTTCAGTGGCGCAAAGCCTGGCTTCCTCCAGCCTTTCCTGTAGATCCGCCCGGGTGAAACGATGTAGGGAGGAGCGCACGTGCCGTTTCATGCACCCCCATACCTGATCGATGGCATTGAGCTCTGGATGAGCGGGTGCCTGACGGACGACCTCGTGGCCCCACGCGCGGATGGTGTCATCAACCGTGTATTGTGGCTATGGCCGGTTTTGCTTTCAGATGAGCAGCAGTTCAGGACGTGTGGCATGTGGTGGGAAGGGTAGCCTGTGGTGGTCCAGCCATTTTATAAGATCCGGTTTCTTGGTGGCGGTGGTGGGGCAGCAACTCTCCTCCGTCAGCTGGCTGTGATATGGCGCATTATCCATCACCAGTACCGATGGCTGAGCCAGCGACGGCAGAAGTTGTGACGTCATCCAGCGGAGGAAGAGCTTGCTGTTCATCTCGCCGTGATAGTCGCCGCTGGTGTTCTTGGCCGGGAAGCACAGGAATGTGTTTTCGACGAAACCGTCGGCTGTGCCAGCTGCTACCACCACGAAACGCTCCCCTTCTCCGGGCGGCACTTGACGACTGAACGTGGTGCTGGTGGCAGGCTGAGTGCTGTCGACCCACTCCATGCTGTGGTTCATCCTGGTGGTAAACCAGGTCTCGTCCAGGTAAACCACCTGCCTCCCATCCTCCCGGAATTGTTTGAGTGCCCGGAGAGCGTTGATCCGGCGGCACACAATGTCCAGCGACTCCTTCATCACATACATCTTACGCTGTGAGGTTTTGTAGCGGAATCCCATGTTGTGGATGAGTCGCCAAACCGACGTCTCCGAGGTTGCCTCCGGGATGATGCTCGCCATCTTTAGGTCTTCCGTCATGGAGCCAATCGTGAAGGTTTGCTTGGCAGCAAACTTTGCGTGGATATTTCGGCGAATGGCACCGATGGCGAAACTGTCAAAGGCGCCCAGTGTTGGGGGTGCTGTCGGTGTTGGCGGTGCTGTCGCTGTCCCAGGCCGAGACTGGGTGCTGCGGTGCACCATCATCTGCACTGCTCTCATCGTCATTCTCACGGCTTCCGCTACGCGGTCATAAGGCCTGTGTGGTGAAAGTCCAATTAATTTCATTCGGAGGTGTTTGGTGTTGGGAGTGATATTAATTAATTAGATATATTTATGTCTAATGTGGCGCATGAAAAACTTAATAAATACTGTGTATGTTATTGTAAGCATGGGATCATGCTATAAATACTTTGCTCTTTGTATGGATACTTATAAATATTATATTTGTAGCTATCGGGCTCACCATTTCAGTGCTGCAATTAATTTGTTGCAGTAAAACGCCCTTTAAAGATCTAAAGATTAAAACAGTTAATAACAGTTTATTGCCATAGATATATAGGTATACATGTTTACAAAAATGTGCCATTATACAAAGATAAGATATATCCATGACAAAGATGATTTGATGCCATCAGGCATATAATTATGTCCTCTTATAATCATATGCATATCAGGTGAAATAAGACAACAAAGGAAAGAAATGTACACAAGTGCAATACAAAACAAAGACATAATATATACACAAAATAAAGACAATTATATACACATACTCATTTACATTCAAATACACATTGCCTCTTCACATAGACGACAAATAAATTAACAAGTTTAAAATTCCTAGAATTCAGAGCACAATTTAGCTATCCATTAAATATAATTATAATCGTTTCTTATATAATGAAAACATAAAATTATCATCAACATTTACAATGAGGTTATTCCATATTTGAACTCCCTTATGTTGAAATGTTTTTGTTACCAATGATGTTCTGCAAACTGGTACACGTAACCTGGGTCTCTGTCTGGTTAAGTATTACTACGTATAATAGCCATAATTAACCACTTACCTATTCAAACTGATTTTTAGCCGATTGGCGGCTTTCTCCCTGCTGTATAATTATGTAGTAAAGACGCATGACAAATGCGTTTTTACACCCACGCGGACAATGACGCAACTTGGTTGCCATAATTTGCCTTGCTGGAGCCAATGTCACGTATGGCTGACTGTATACGACTGCTGCCGTACAGTAAGCCCGTGGCACCCGACGAAAACACACAACACCCGGAAACAACCGAACCATTGCTCATCGATGAAACACGGTCGTTATATACCCAGCACCCTACCATACTCTTGTCCTTACATTCACGTTATGTCACTATACAATATAAATATAAAATTAACACATTTTGCATGCCTCATTTTTATATTTATAATGCATGCGCCAGTGGCCGTAGTTTCCATGTGTGAGAAAGTGAGAGAGAGAGAGAGAGAGAGAGAGAGCGAGAGGGAAAGAAAGAGAGATGGGGGGGTGACTAACCTTGTTCGTTTCCTCATCATCTAGGTGTGACCAGGCGCGACTTTAACCTCATGACACAGGGACAAGTACCTTAATTCTTCACTTTTGGTAATGCACGATATTGGCGAAAATTAGGGCAGGGTGTGAATAAAGCTGTGTCAAAATATCATACTAATCCAAATTTGTGTTAATAAGTTATTCCCGAAAAACCATGTAACACGGCCTCTGAAACCCATAGTAGATGTGTGTGAGTGTATTTTGTATTTATAGCCTATATGTGTTTTGTTAGGTCCGTGCGAAGCAGGACCTATAAATCTTACGCATGTCGTTATTGTTATTGTTGTTAGGGCGATAATTATCAAAAAGGAATATTTCTCGCTTATTACTGAACCAAATTTAATCATTTTTCGCATGCATATACGCTGATCTATCCTCTTGGCCGTAATGGAGATCTTTTATTTAATTTCGGCCTGGGTGCCCCTCAAATCACCACCTTCAACAGTAAGGCGACATTTATAAATAAGTGCTATTTCTCAGTTATTACTTAACCAAATGTAATGACCTTACACATGCATATAAATGATCTATCCTCTAGGCCGTAACTGAGCTCTTTGTTTCAATTCCTACCAGGGAGCCCCCCAAATAGCCTCCTTCTGCAGTAGTGTGACGCCTATCGAAATTTGCTATTTCTCGGTTAGTGCTGAACCAAATGTTTTGAGCTTACAAACGCACATACTCGAATATATTCTCTAGGCCGTAACAGAGCCCTTTTCTTAAATTTCGATCTAGGAGCCCCGCTAATCGGAGCTTTCTGTAGTTGTGGTGAAAAATGAAATGTCCACATGTTTGGAAAATGCTAAGGCATATTTCTTAGAACTCTGTAATCTTTATGCATAGACTCTTGCTTATTGAGCAGGCTTTAAGAGGGCACTTTTAAAATACTTCGCCCTTGGCGATTAACTTTAGGGCCTCTTCTACTGGAGTTAATGGAAAATTTCATCGGCTGCCTTTTGGGGTCTTTGCTTTGCTAATTTAATTCACATGCATACTGTATACTGTAGCGTGATCTATTCCCTGACCATAACGGAATCCAATCTCCAACTTTAGCCCAGGGCGCCTCGCTACTGTCTCCCTTCTACAGCAATGACGAAAAATTAGATCGGATATTTCTATGTGATTAGTGAACCACACATATAATGTAAACACAGATCTATCTATCTATCTATCTATTGCCTGACGCCGTGATCCCCGAAGGTGTGGCCACGAACGAACCGCCCACATGCACCTCTGTCCCCAGTAAGTCGACGCCCCTCCCCCCAACCAGCACCGCCTTCGTTCATGTACTTCCTCACTCCATCCTTCCACCTCTCATTCGGTCTACTTCTCCCTCTCTGTCCCTCCACCTCGCTCTCGTACACCCTCTTAGTCATTCTCTCGCTTTCCATACGTTCCATATGGCCGAACCATCTTAAGTTGTTCCTTTTCACACTTTCCAGCACATCTACCTCCACACCACACCTCCTTCTTACTTCCTCATTAGTCTGTCTATCCCTCCATGTAACTCCGCACGCACTCCTTAAGTAATTCATTTCCACTGCTCTCACTCTTGGTCTGAGTCTCTCAACCAACGTCCATGCTTCGCTTCTGTAAGTCAGTGTCGGGATTACCACACTGTCATGCAAGGACTTCTTCACTTCCATACTGACCACCCTATTTCTTGTTACTGCTTTTAGCGTTCCTACAACCCTCTTCCCCTGTTGTACCCTCTCCCGCACTTCTTCATCCATAGTCCCATCTTTACTCAACACACTGCCCAGATACTTAAAAGAGTTGAAGATCTCCATAGCCTGACCGTTCAGCTTCACCTCACACTCTGTGACTTCACCCCTTTCGAAGACCATAACCTTGCTCTTCCCCGCATTTACCTTCAAATTCCGTTTTTCGCACACTGTTCCAAACTCATTTACCAGACCCTGCTACTCCCATTCATTATCACTCATCAGAACTGTATCATCCGCAAACAGCAGTATAGGTAGCTTCCACTCAATTCCCTCCCTTTTCAGCGATACACCAACATCCACTGCTCTTGATAGTATTTCTTTCATGACTCCATCCATATATACAGTAAACAACCACGGGGACATCACACACCCCTGTTTCAAACCAACCTTCAGGTCAAAGAACTTGCTCTGCTCACTCTCCACACGTACTGCCGCCTTTACACCCTCATACATGCTTTTCACTGCTTTCAGCAACTTGCCCTCTACTCCGTATATTCTAAGTACTTTCCACAAACCTTCTCTATCCACTCTGTCATAGGCCTTCTCCAAGTCCATAAAGGCAGCATACACCTTTTGTTTCTTCTTCAGATACTTCTCCACAACACAATTCAGGGTAAAAATCTGATCTACACATCCTCTTCCCTTCCTAAAACCTCCCTGCTCGTCGCCTATCCATTTCTCCGTTCTCACTCTCACTCTCTCAATCACTACCCTACTGTATACCTTCCCTACTACGCTTAGAAGACATATTCCTCGGTGGTTACCATACACTCCTCTTTCCCCTTTGCCCTTATATAGGGGGACTATTATGCCAGTCTTCCAGTCATCGGTTCACTCCCCTTCTCCCATGCTAGTTTGCAAATTTTCCATAACCATTCTATCACTATCTCACCACCATACCTCAACATTTACCCACACACTCCATCTGTTCCTGGTGCTTTCCCCAACTTCAATCTTGTCATGGCTTCCCACACTTCTGACCTACTGATCCTCACAAGCTCCTCCTCCACTACTTCTCTTCTTCTCCCTCCCATACCATATCCAGCTATGTTTGCTGGCTCTTCATTCCTTACATTTAGCAACTCACTGAAGTACTCCCTCCATCTTTCGACTCTCTCTTGCTTCTCGGCTAGCATTCTCCCATTCTTATCTTTCACACCCTTACTGTTTCCCTTGCTACCTTCCCTACCTTTCTTGACTTCTTTCCAGAACAGTTTCTTACTCTCCCTCCATTTTACACTCAGATTCCTTCCAAATTCCTCATCTACTCTTCTCTTACTTTCCTTCACTACTCTCTTCACCACCCTCTTACTCTCCACGTACCTCGCTCGTTTCTGTCTCTCGAAATCTTCATTCCCTCTATTACCCAACCACTCCCTATATGCTTTCTTCTTTTCTTCCACAGCTATTTTTACCTCTTCTGTCCACCATGCTGTACCTTTCACTCCCCTCCCTCTTCTCCTCACTCCACACACCTCCTCACATGCTGCACAGATCTCATCCTTAAACACCTTGCTCATCTCCTCCACTTCCTCCATAACTTCCAGGTCGAACCCACCTAGTCGTCTTTCCACTGCTCTCCTGTACTCCTCCCTGACTTCCTCCTCCTGCAACCTCTCCACCCTCCTCACCATTCCACCCTTCTCTCGCCTCCCTCCAGCTCTCCTCACCCACTTCTTTTGTATCCTAACCTTAGCTACCACTACATAATGATCAGACAGACCCCCTCCAATACCCCTATACACCCTAGCATCCATCACAGATTTCTTCATTCGTTCATCCACACATACATAAACACAGATACTTTCAACAAATAATTAGATCCAACATGTCGGCCATGGTGCCCTACCACAGGCCCCCTTCTACAGGAGTGGCGGAATTTGAAAACGATTATAGTTTGGGGATAATACTAATTTTTACTTGAACATATACATAATCTCATCTATTTCGTGGACATAATGGTCAGAGTCTAATTTTCAAATTTTGCCCAGGGCAGTGACAGAAAATGTGATCCGGTGGTAATGAAATATATTACGTATAATGGTACTTTATTTTAATTATCTCCGCCAACCAAGTTGGAGGAGGTTATGTTTTTGCCTCCATTTGTCTGTCTGTCTGTTTGTTTGTCCGTAAACAAGATAAGCCTATCAAATAGCTATGAACAGATTGTCATGAAAGTTGGAGGCAAGATAGGATATGCACCAAGGAAGAAGTCTTGAAACTGTGGAGGTGATTGGTAGAGCGCATACCTCCGCCACCGTAGACGGCTCACGAAGTTATGAACCAATGTTCACAAAACTTGGTGGGCAGATAGGATATGCACCTTGGGAGAAACAATGAAAATGAAGAGTCAATCGGTAGAGCGCATACCCCCGCCCGCTTAGGAGAAGGTATGGTACGTGCTTTCCAGTGTGCCCCTCATTGTTACCTCCGTCAATGAAGTTGGAAGGAGGTTATGTTTTTGCCTCCAGTTGTCTCATTGTCTGTAAACAAAAAATATCTCAACAGTTATGAACCAATGACCATGAAATTTGGTGAGCAGATAGAATATGCTCCAATTAAGAAGTGGTTAAATATTGGAGACGATCAATAGAGTGCATACCTCCGCCAGCATAGGCGGCTCTCAAAGTTATGAACTGATTTTCACGAAATTTGGTGTATATTATTGGACTAAGTTTATTGATCTTCCACATGCATATACTCTTATTTATCCTCTAAGCCGTAACGGAGCCTAGTTTTTGTTTACATTTCATCATGAGCATCGCGCCACGTGCCTCGGAGTTAACACGGCCGGCCGCAAGGAACTATAGTCCAGGTTGGACTTGTTCTTTATGCAAGTACAACATTCTGGACTGATTTCTGGATGGAACATGCTTTTCAATAATTAGTATACATAGATTTGTAATTTAATTACATTCCTAAATTAGTTTCTAGAGATGTACAGTTGATCAAAGTTCCAGCTGACCCACCCTCGCTCTGGGGCTCGCAGAATTATCTGGCAATACTGGTGTAAGAAGGAGGTGTGTCTTGCATAGCTTGGGATTGGTAGATCTGATTTCGGCTATATCATTGTTAGAGCATATACTAAGCAAGGGAAAGTAAGCCTATCTCAAATAAAATTGCATACATCGCTATGTAGGATCCCGAACATTCATCCAAAGTTAATAGATTTGCTTAAATATTCAAGTTATTATATCCACTGATTGGCAACGCATATAAAACCTGCTGGCTGCCGCAACATACTTTACTCGATTTTATCAGAATACATATTTGTTTTTTATTGGTGGCTGCTTAATGAAGGAGCATTTATTGTTCACAACGTGAAAATTATTTAGTCTAATTTGCAGTAATATACAGGACAGACAAAGGTAACACATTAATGGCAAGTGGTATCCCTGCACCACTACACCAGTATTGCCAGCTAATTCTGCGAGCCCCAGAGCGAGGGTGGGTCAGCTGTAACTTTGACCAACTGTACTTGCATAATTGTTAAAAAGAGGTAATGCCCACGAACTTTTATGAGTGACTGAACGTGCTATTCCCAAATCTCCAGCCTGCCAAGTCGAGTTACCCCATATATATATGTTCAAAGTGGCGGCATTGTCTGATGGGATTCATGCGAATAACTCCACTTTGTTTTGTACTGTCTATAGCCGTTTGTTGTATGCCAATATTTACACTCTGTCAACCCTTCCATCATACAGCCATCATCCCAGCTCTGGCATCGGGTCACTATAGTCCGTTCATTCTGGCTAAAGCTTTCTTGTCACTCTCAAACTAAATATTTCTGCACTGTTTACCTCTCCTCTAATTCTACTGACTATCCAAAACTCTTTGACTGTCTAACTTCTAAAGTGGAACACATTCTATTCATCTCTCCTTTCGCAGAAATCTCCATCCTAGGAGATTTCAACGTTCACCACCGCCAATGGCTTTCCTCTGTCTCCACTGACCAACCTGGTGAACAAGCCTACTTCTTTTCTATCCTAAATGACCTAGAGCAGTTAGTCCAGCAACCCCTCCGTATCCTGGATCGCTTCGGAGATCGGCCAAACATTCTTGACTAATTTCTAACTTCTAACCCTTCTGCTTATACTATGAATATTTGTCTCCCCTTTGGGCTCCTCCGACCATAAACTTATCTCTGTTACCTGTCCTATCTCTCCCGTACGGCCACCCGATCCTCCCAGCTTGCGTCGCTTGTGGCACTTTGGCACTGGCGACTGGGAGGTTCTCCGGCAGTACTTCTTTGATTTCGACTTTTGCTTTTGAGGCCGGTGACCCTCGGAGAGTGCTGAACGCATTACCGAGGTAATCCTCTCGGGCCTGGAAGCGTACATTCCATTTTCTTTCTCTCAGTCTAATGCTAAAAAATCTTGGTTTACTCACGCTTGTTCTACTGCTGTCCGCATAAAGGAGGAAGCATTCAAATGGTACCGTCGCCTTCAAACTCAAGAATCTCATCCTTCCTATGTTTCTGACCGGAATCAAGCCAAATCTGTTCTTCTAGTCGCCAAACACTCTTTCATCAATAATAAATGCACTGAACTATCAAACTCTAGCTCTTCCCAAGCTTTCTGGCATCTAGCCAAAAACATCTCCAACAATTTTTCGTCTTCGCCATTCCCTCCCCTTTTCCACTTTGACGGCACTACCGTCACTTCTTCCTCTGACAAAGCTGAACTCTTCGTCCAAACTTTCGCTAGAAGTTTCACCTTGGATGATTCCGGTACTATTCCTCCCTCTCCACCCCCTTCTCACTTACTCATGCCTAATCTCCTAATCTCTTCTAAAGATATACTTTCTACCCTCTCTGGGCTTAATACTAAGAAGGCGTATGGTCCGGACAGTGTTCCTACTTTTGTTCTAAAAAAACTGTGCTTCCGTGCTGACCCCCTGCCTAGGCAAACTCTTCCGTCTCTGTCTCTCCTCTAACATCTTCCCTTCTTGCTGGAAGTTTGCTCTCATTCAACCTGTCCCAAAGAAGGGTGACTGCTCTCAACCCTCCAACTATCATCCAATTGCTCTCATTTCTTGCATCTCCAAAGTTTTTGAAACTATTCTCACTTCAACATTTCTTAAGCATCTCTCTTCTCATAATCTATAATCATAATCATAATCGCTCTACTGGGGATCACCTTCCATTATCTTACTAACTCTTGGTTCTCCTCCTTCCGGGACTTCAGTGAGTCCTTTTCTATTGCGCTAGACATATCGAAGGCCTTTGATTCAGTCTGGCACAAATCTCTAATTTATAAACTACCCTCTTTCGGTTTCTATCCCTCTATCTGTGCCTGTATCACAAATTTCCTTTCTGGCCATTCCATAGTTGCGGTTGTGGAGAGCCTTCGTTCACTTCCTCAAACTATCAACTCGGGTGTTCCTCAGGGCTCTGCCCTATTTCCAATTATCTTGCTAATATTCATTAATGATCTTCTCAACTATACCTCCACTCCTATCCCTTCATATGCTGATGACTCCACCTTACACTATTCAACTAGTTTTCCAGAACCCCCCCACAAGCAAGCATTCAAAAAGTCACGCAACGATGCCATAAAACACTTACATTTTGACCTATCAACCATTTCCATTTGGGGCAGAGAAAATTGTGTTACTTTCAACGCTTTCAAAACCCAATTTCTCCATTTATCTACCCGAAAAGAACTCCCACAGGACTATCCCTTATACTTCAACAATACACAAATCAATCCTTCATCTTCTCTCAGTATTCTAGGAATCTCTTTCTCTCCAGATCTCTCATGGAAAGACCATATTACCACCCTTACTAAAACTGCTTCCCAGAAGCTGGGTGTGCTCAACCGGCTCCGAGGGTTCTTTACCCCTGCTAAGTTTCTTGCTCTGTACAGGGGCACAATGCATCCATGTATTGAGTATTGTTGACATGTGTGGGAAGGATCCTCTCACACAGCCTTTCTCGACAAAGTAGAAAAGAAAGCCTTTCGTCTCATTAACTCACATCCACTCACTGACTTTTTGCAATCTGTCTCTCTTCGCCGCAGTGTTGCATATCTCTCGCTATTCTACCGGTATTACAATAATCAATGTTCCTCAGAGCTCTCCCAGTGTATACCACCTCCTCTACGTAGATTACGTAGCACCCGTCTTGCAACACAATCCCATCCCTACTCTGTGCAACTCTCCAATCCAAGAGTAAAACAATATTCTCAAGCCTTCTTCTATTCAGCAGCTGAGCTCTGGAACTCTATCCCTGGATCCATCTTCCCCTCATCCTATTACTTAAATCGCTTCAAACTCTGTGTGTCCAGGCATTTTGTCTCGAACGTTCCTTGATTTTGGATTTGCCACTCTTTCAACTGGGGGAGGCACTCGTTACAGGCAGTTCTGCCTTTTTTCTCCCTCATCCACATACAAAACAAATCTAGGTTGGGCAGAAATCGTAACCCCTAACCTCTCATAATTCAGAAAAGACTACAGTAATCGAACTAATATTTCCACCACATAGGAAGATTTGGCTAGGGAATATGTGTATACATTGTCATCTCATTTTTTCTAGCCCCTTTTGAGCTACAGAGGTTAGAGGTTACGATTTCTGCCCAACTTAAGATGAACGGACTATAGGTCAGCCCTTCCTCAAATATCATGTTATACTCTTTGCCCACGTATATAAGCTACCCCCCCCCCCCTCGTATAATTAACTAGAGTTTTGTGATAGTAGAGCCTTTATTGGTTTATCTTTTCCTCTTTCTATTTTTAAAGGGATTATCGCTGTTCTCTCGAACCTTCGAAACGTTCCTGTATGTTTTTATATTTTATATAATGCTTATAATATGTTAATCAAATAAGTGCCACTGCTTGTCAACTATTATAATTAATTTTATCAACAAATATTTTACCTAATCTCATTTTATTATGCATGCTATAATATACCTATATTTACTAAATTTGTATATATATCTATTTATCTATCTATCTCTGTCTCTCTCTCTCTTTCAGGCGGTTTCCAAGATCTGCAAGGTTATTCACTTACTGTCTTCATGTACGGTAATTGCCGGAGGGAACGGAGGATGAAGAGGGAGCCTTCTTCTTTGATATCCTTGCCTTCCACTGTCCCTTACTCTCGGATTAGCTATCTCTACCAGGATTAAGTACTGACCACCTCGCTGGGATCGTAAGGTCTGTGTGGTCAGTGTATATATGTAAATCTATGTAAATATATCTCTCTCTCATAGCATCAGCATTTAGTGCAGCTCATAAAATGCACCAATAATTAATTATTTGTACCATTATACTGTATACACTCAGGTAAAAACACATTATCTAGTAACAAATTAACTGAGGAGAGTCGGATATACGGCAAATATGAAGATAACTATACTCAGTTTCATTTCATCTGGTGGTAAATTGAATCCCTTAGCAGCTAACTTATCAATACCTAATGGAAAATTATGAAACCACTATTATATCTCTCTGCATAATATTGAGACCATGATTATATAATTACCACCTAATTTCACTACAAAATCTTCGAAATAACTGAGAAATATTGATGGGAACTTTGCAATTGACCACTTGCGAGTTGGAGATGTAGATATCGATGGTAAATAGAAATGCAATAATTATGTAGGGTTATAATGGCTAAAGAGTATGTTAAATTGGGTTTTATGTATTTATAAATGTATTGTACTACAGCCGTATTTTAACAGGTAATTCTGCTGAATATCAATAGCTAAAGCTCCAACTTCCTTATAGAACGAAACTCGCAAGTGGACAATTCACCGTCAGTTAAAAAGAAACAAGGTACTGTATAGTGAAACAGAGAGATAACAATAGGTGACGCTGGGAGAATATAAATTATATATCATCGTCTTAGAGGCGCTGAATGCGTCATTACTCTGTCATCCCGGGGCATTAAGGAGAGATGGGTCGGTTTTCTGGTCCCAAATTCTCCCTCATGTTTAGCCCCATTATAGTATTCAGATTTATTTGACGTTCAGCCCGTTAATATGACGATTTTAAGACCATTTGCCTCATTGTATTGTTAATATTAAAACTTTCCATGTCATTTAGGTGTCGTTTTTCTCCTGGCGAGCGATAGCGAGCTTGTAATTTTAGGAGGAACGACAAATGTATAAATATATCTTGAAAGGGGATTTAGGGGTTGATTTTTTCTATAGTTTGATGGAGTTCTAGGAAAAACACTAAAACAAATATATATATATATATGTTTCTAATCTCTCAGTGGGGTTCGAACCGCCGACCGTCAGGACGATAGCCGACGATTTAATCAACTACACCACGGCACAGCAGTTGATTAAAGCGTCGGCTATCGTCCTGACGATCGGCGGTTCGAACCCCACTGAGAGATTAGAAACATTTAGTGGCTCACGTGTATTTGTGATATATACTCAATATATATATATATATATATATATATATATATATATATATATATATATATATACAAAAAACGACCAAAATATAAAATCATCTAATAGTAGCCAGAATTAAGTCACCGGTACAGAAGGGGTTAATGGAATATATATTGCTCGGCCAGTTCATCAGCTGCACGATAAATCAAACGTTGCCCAGATGTTCAGACCAAACCTCACTACCGAACATATGGAGCTTAGTTTGTTACCCAGTTCTCCCTGCCGATAAACGGGGTAGTACTCGCTTGTGCTGGACCCTCTTCTCCCTCATGCTTAGCATATTAGTTTTTAGGTTTTAAGACGTTCGTTCCGTTAGTTTGGCGATTTTGAGACCTTTCGCCTCATTTTGTGTATCACTACTAAGTCCTTTCTTGCCCTTTAAGCGTCGATGTTTTCCTGGCGAGCAATAGCGAGCCTCTAATATTAGAAGGAGCCGGCCTTCGGCCGGGATATTTTTCTACCAAAAAATGTACAAATATATCTTGAAAGGGGGTCTAGGGGGTGTTTTTCTAAGCTTGGTGGAGGTCTAGCGAGGAAATTCAAAAATATATTAATAGCTATATATAGAAACCAAAAACCGAGTACTACCCCCTTAGAGTGTGGGTTCTATTGTTGTCTACTACTCACCGCTAGGTCCCCTAGGCTGCCAACCCGACACTGAAGGTAGGCCGTGTGGTCTAGTGTAGCCGTGACGTTTCCTCCACCAGGGGGCAGGAACTCCGGCCCTTTGGGTGGGGCGCTCACAGACACTGTAACATAAAAAGAGGTACCTTGTATATTGCGTGCTTGGTCTGTAGATGACGATGAAAAGTGTGTCTGGAAACAATATATGATTACAGGTCTCCCTCACTCTCTGATTTAAGATCGGGTTTTCAGGAACGTAGCCCAATCGTAAATCGAGAGAGACCTGTACCTTCAATGTATATCGAGGGAATGTTACTATAGGTAGCGCCAACGAACTTGACAATAATCTTGTTCCCTGACCTCTCTGTAACTCAAAAGGCCCTAGAGGAAAGTGGCTGTAACTATCCACACATATTTCATGGTTGACTCTTCCCAAATCATAGAAACGTCAGCCCGATTGCTTTCATATATTTCAAGTTATAAGAAGTTAAGATTATTGTCAAGTTCGTTGGCGCTACCTATACCATTTTTAATGACTATGAATGCGCTTGGAGAGCTTATACAACTTCACTGAATAGACACTTTATAAACACATGTGGCGACATTACACTGTACAGGGTATATGCATAACATTGATATACAATGTTACAGAGCGTACAGAGCTCTTACTCAACGCCAGTCTACAGATTGAAAACCGCACTACGTTTATAGATGCGTGGGAAATTTCTAGCAGTTAAAATAAACAAAAATACGGTAGCCTAGGCCTAGACGTTTTTCGGCCAGATCGCCCGGATACGACCTCCATCCTTTGGAGGACCAGCCCGGGCCACAAGGGTTAAAGCAAGCCCTATTTAGCCAACACGAATTCTAGCAGTTAAAATAAACAAAAATACGGTAGCCTAGGCCTAGACGTTTTTCGGCCAGATCGCCCGGATACGACCTCCGTCCTTTGGAGGACCAGCCCGGGCCACGAGGGTTAAAGCAAGCCCTCTTTAGCCAACACGAATACTGGAAATGTAATAGTATATAAACTCGGCTGGACACAAGGGGAAGGGGAGGGAATACTCTGATTAATCTGATATAAGCTTTCATTAATTAATATGAACACTGGGAATATCTCAAGTTGCACAGTTAACCCAAGAACGGCGAAGCCATGGTAGATTAAAGGTCCCGCCAGGCAAAGGTATTTGTTTCATTTCTGACGAAAATAGTCATATTAATAGTCATATTAATAAAAAGTAACAACATTAATTCTCCATATGCACCTATTTTACTCTAAATATGAACATATGAACATTGAAAAGCAATAAAAGAAGTGGTAACACCAATTGGCTGGTAAAAAAACATTTATTTAAGCCTCGCGGGGTAATCTGACCCAGACCGGTGAGAGACATACATGCTCCCTCTCTCATGTATCCTATGCTACTGAGATATTGGGGGATGTCTCAGACTGGCTAAAGGGTCGGAGAAAGACTCCCCCATTCTTCCCCCTCTCTCCCAGCCGTCCTCGCGCGAAAATACTCGATAAGTATCGGGAATAATAGGGAAAATACCGGATAATAGAGGAGGGGGGAAGATGGGGGAAAAATGGGGGGAAGGAGGGGAGGGGGGGAGTTGGGACATATGTGGAGAAGTGATAGGAGGTATGAAGGGCAATGACCTCATTTAATCACATATTGCTCTGTTTTGAGTGACAGTTGGATGTTTTCAAGGACATTTTTTATGCCTAATCTCTTAAGGGGAGATTTCCACTTGAGGATTTTTTTTCTTTACCCCTTTCTCCCTCATGTTTAGCCCCATTCCTTTTGAGATTTTAAGACGTTCGCCCCATTAGTTTGGCACTTTTAAAAACTTTCACCCCATTTATGTCACTTTTAAGACCTGTCATCCCATTTAGGTGTCAATATTTTCTTGGCAAGCGATAGCGAGCCTGTAATTTAAGAGAAACCGGCCTTCGCCCTGGAAATTTTCTACCGAAAAATTTACAAATTTATCTTGAAAGGGGGTGTAATTTCAAGCTTGATGGAAGTCTAGGAAACACACTAAAAACCTCCCCTTATGAGTCCCGGCACCTTCACCCAGTAAAACCTCTTAACCCATAAAGTGTGATAGGCCTCACGGATGGGTCACCATAACGAACGCGATAGGCCTCACGGAAGCAAGACCATAAAATAAAAACTTCCAAAACACCCCAGGGGCTCTCAAAACAAAGGAATTTGTCTCTAGGTGAGATAATTCCCCTCTAGTACTCATCCATATGTTTTTTTAACCCCCCCCTTCCCCTCCTTCCCCACCTTATTCCCCCCTCCACAATTATCACCTATTTTTCCTCTTATTTTCATCATTTATCGGATATTTTTCTCTCCCGCGGTAATGTAGCACAAGTGGGTTGCATAAAAAATTATACCGAGACACCGCCCTGCTCGCCTCAGTTACCTCACAGACAGCAAGAGGGGAGGGTTGCGCCTTGCTCACTCTCGCCTGAGATTATGACCGGGTGGCGAATATATACATTTTTCACAACCCAAATGCTTTTCTAACTTATTTTAGCACTCTTCAAGGTTCATATATACATCATATCTGTAAACAAAATCATGTTGAAAACAAATAATGCTCTATATCGTAAATATAACAAATTCTGTCAGAATCCAAGGCTAGAAATTCACAAATAAATACCCTTGCCCCTAGGTTATTTTTGCATTTAATAGGGTAAGAGTCCTGGCCTCTTTTCCGGGTTAAGATTTTCTGTGTGCAATTATAATGATTTGGATTGATCTTTGCATAGAACTTGTTTTTCAATATATAGCATATACCTGTATAGCTTTGTAGTTGATATAAAGTTATAAAGAACAATATTTGTCTTAACCCATCCAATCCCAGCGACAGCTACCAGCCATCAGTAGATAAGTCACTCCCCAGTCCCAGTAATGGGTGCCGTCAGTAATGTACTTTCCTTGTAACTGCCTGTATCAGGTTGTGCATAGTACCATGACCGTTTGAGCACTGCTCTTGATATGGCAACACTTTTCAGCTCATATCAAACCATCTGAAGGCTACGGGAGCCAGTCTTCCTTCATCTCTTGAGGTGGAAGGTTGTTCTATCTTGCCATTTTGGCCACATTGTTTGGAACTGGGGGGGGGGGAATTTTATTACTTTATCCTATGGTACCATATGGGTTAAATTCGTTTTTAGAGATATAACTCTATAATTAAAAATAGATGAAATCCACGAATATTTGCGTGTGGGCTAGAGACTATGGTATCTGATTGCACCTATCAAAATACACTTATTATGGATAGGATTGTTATGCTTTCTCATACTATATTCTATTCGCTGTAAGTAGGCGAGAAATCATGAACTCTATGCTCTGTAATTCGAAAAGGGCTAGAGCAAATAAAGTGTCAATTTCGAAACCTATTCCTTAACCAAGTACTCCTATTTTGTAGAAATATTAGCTCGATTACTCTAGTCGTTTTTGAGTTACAGAGGTTAGAGGTCATGATTTATCGACTACTTACAGCGAATAGACTATAGTATGACCATCATGCAGGAATAATTCGAATAATGAGACAGATCAATCCATTACACATTTAATCTCTTCCAAGTATACGTCTGACGCTCGACAGACTAACAGTATTCAACATGGTTGTGCATTAAAGGGGTCACCTGCATTTGTTCTCTCCTGTTCTCTTTTTCTCTGGCTTCTATCCATTCGGCCCCATTCAGCCTACTGTTTTAAGACGTTTATTCCCATACAGGTGTCGATCTATTCTTGGCGAGCGATAGCGAGCCAGCATTGTATGGAGAAATCCGACTTCGCCGGAGACATTTTCTATCGAAAAATGTAAAAATTGATGCTGCTGACAAAACATTACAAAAACATATGCTGGCTCGCTACCGCTCGCCAGGAAAAAAAACCAGACACCCGGATAGGTATAAACGTCTTAAAACAGTAGGCTGAATGGGGCCGAATGAATACAACCCAGAGAAAGAGAGAAAGGGAGAGAACAAAACACAAGGTGGGCCCCCTTAATCAGTAGAATTTACATCACATTGCTCTCATTACATCCACTACTTTAATCATGCCTCTAGCCTAATTAAACGTTAATACACTTCAACACACACATACACACACACACACACATACACAGTCATAAACTCACACACACACCCATACACATACACATACCTACACAGACACATCTACACCTACACAGGCACACATAGAGGCATACACATACATAATCATAAACTCACACACATACTCATACACTCATACTAACATACACAGTACACACACACCTACACAGACACACATAGAGGCATACACATACATATTCATAGACTCACACACAAACACATACACTCACACTAACATACACACACACCTACACACACACTTAGAGAAAAACAACATACTTAAAGATACTCAATACGGTTTTCGTAACAAACGTTCCTGCGTAACAAACGTTTTAGACTTCTTCCACGCTATCCTCAAACTATATGATGAAAGTAAAGCTGTAGATATTATATAACTTGATTTTCAAAAGGCCTTTCATAAAGTTCCCCACAAACGTTTATTGATACAACTAAAAGCGCATGGAATACAAGACGGTGTGTTGAAATGGATAGGCTCAGTGACAGAAAGCAAAGCGTAGTCATAAACGGTAAACTATCCAAATGGATCAAAGTAAGTAGCGGGGTACCCCAGGGATCGGTACTTGGGCCAGTTCTCTTCCTAATTTACATCAACGACATACAGTAGATGAGGGTCTCACCTGTACAATCTCAAAGTTTGCTGATGATACAAACATAGCAAATAGCGTACTCTCAAATGAAAATGTTGAAGATATGCAACATAATCTAGATAACTCTCAAATTAAAATGTTGAAGATATGCAACATAATGTAGATAACTCTCAAATTAAAATGTTGAAGATACGCAACATAATCTAGATAAGTTGTCACATTGGGCTCAACTTTGGCAAATGTGTTTCAATACAGATAAATGTAAAACTCCATATCGGAAACCGAAATGGGAAAGCAAACAATTTAATGAATGGCACCTAGCTTAAAATAGTGTAGACATAGAAACTGATTTGGGAGTAACAATATCGAGTAACCTAAAACCGAGTCAACAATGTTCAGAAGTTTTTAAGAAGGGAAACAAAATAATTGGCTTTATAGGCTGGTCATCTGAGCATAAATCCAGAGATGTAATTCTAACTCTTTATAATTCCTTAGTCCGCCCTCTCCTGGAATATTGCGTTCAATCCTGGTGCCCTTATTACCAAAAATATATAGACAAATTAGAACGAGTTCAACGTAGAGTTACCAAAATTATACCTTGCCTAAAGAACAAACCATACGAGGAGCGTCTTAGAGAATTAAATCTATTTCCTTTAACCCAGCGCATATTAGGTGGCGACTTATTTCAAGTGTTCAAAATCATCAAAGGCATCGACAATATAAACTGCAATAAATATTTCACTATCGACCAATCATATTACACGCAGGGGAACGGTTGCAAAATTATTGGTAAATCTTTTAACTCACACGAGTCTAAGAATTTCTTCTTCAGTCGAGTTGTCAACTTGTGGAATGGGCTTCACCGAGATGTCATAGACTGCAGCGCCGTTGATTCTTTTAAGCTTCGCCTGGACTAACTCCTTGCCTTAAATCAACGACTGACTGTAATTGTAAATTAATAAAGTGTTTTGTTTTCCTATATTATACATTACTACTAACAACTGACTCGTACTAACGTCTCCTAATCCTGCCACGGACATTTGTTCCAGGGTAGTTTTCGCTTTCTTGTTCTTTCTCCCTTACCCACTCTAAAATACTGTTTGGACACTTGCACAACACTGTTTTGGAGGGCAAGCAGCCTTAATGAAGGGGTCGCTGGACCTGTTGTTGCTTGATTTACTTTGTAATCCTTTGTACATAAAGGCACACACATACACACATACAAACTATTACACTTCCGCTTCATTCATCACACTCACTTTTATTAATAGTTAAATATTTTACTCCCTATATTTCTAGTTATTTTCCTGTCTCCCTATCACTTATTCCTTCATCAATCACGCCTTTCTCTCTCTCTCTCTCACTCTCTCTCTCTCTCTCTCTCTCACTCTCTCTCTCTCTCTCTCTCTCTCTCTCTCTGGTATAGCAGTAGAACATTTGAATACAATACATACAATAGATAAATAATTATCAAATAAAAACAATTAGAAGAAACAGATAAAACAAATATATATATAATGAAAAATTAAAATATATATCACGTGTGTATCCTCTAGTCCTCTGTATGTATGTATGCATGTATGTATGTATGTATGTATGTATGTATGTATGTATGTATGTATGTATGTATGTTCTCTCGGTGCACATACAGTATATTTATCATATTTTCCAACATTATTCACCCTCTCTTTGTATAATCGATCGCTGGGCCTTCCTTTTATTCTCGTTTGTTTACCCACCATTCATCAAAGTACTTCTCTTTTCTCATTCGCCAGGCCCTACCTCCCTCCTCCTTCGAAATTGGACCCTTTTCGTTTGTATAGTATCTGGCATATCGCTTCACCAATCTAAACCAATTGATGTTCTCACGTCCCACCCATATTCTCTCTCTCTCTCTCTCTCTCTCTCTCTCTCTCTCTCTCTCTCTCTCTCTCTCTCTCTCTCTCTCTCTATATATATATATATATATATATATATATATATGCGAAATGAACATGAATAGATTAATATCTTAATATCCAGTATTCGATAATGGATAATAAGTCGTAGGCGTGTGTATTAATCTGTAACCGTCTTGGTGGTGTAATGGTTAAGGTGTCTAAAAATCTCTGTGTGATAACCCAGGTTCGAATCCCGATGGATCACATATATGCTTTCATTATATTCCATTGGAGGTATTTGGTGGTCTGGTGAAATTAATGAAAAGTAGAATATATATATATACTGTATATATATACGGTGTATATATATATATATATATATATATATATATATATATATATATATATATATATATATATATATATGTTGGTAAAGCCAGGTAATAAATTTTCTTTAATACATACGAGGTTGAAAGAAATGGCAATTTCTGCGTTAGAAATTTTATTATTCAAAGTTTCCAGGTCTCTGATGAGTTTTCGCTGGGTGGCAGGAAGTAGATGAAGGAGATGAGCAAAATTCATGGTGGTACAGGGTTTCATTAAAGTACATGAAGATACAGGATATACGACGCATTTCACTGGACAACCAGCATTATCAAGTAAGGAAGGAATGATATAAAAGGTAAACAGGAAGGGTATATATAGAGGGTGGAGGATCAGAGGAGGCGGAAAACAGGGGGCAAAAGTCTGCGATTGGTGGAAGGCTAAACTAGGAGAGAGAAAGGGGGTAACCGCTTCACGCATGCGCACTGGATGCGGGATGGTGGTCGATAGGGGGGGTCGAAGCTGATTGGCTGCGTGTCGAGGGGCGTGGCCTAAGTTGTGTGGCACCTGCAGAAGACGAAGCTGAAGGAGGTAGCGCGGGGGGCTGCGTCAAGGGCACCCGGGCGGGAGGAGGGGTGTTAGGTTCTGTAGGGTAGTGCCTTTTGGCAGAAGGAAGGATCTGAAGGTCCAGAGTTAGGTTGTTGATGTTGGGATGTAAGGCTTGGATATATAAAGCTTCGAGTATAGGTAATCTCCTTGGGTCACTTTCTTTATCGAGTATGGTGGTGTGTTTCTCTAACTCGTTGCGTGTGAGGTGAGGGTGGTTAGGGGTGAGATAGTGGTCTTTGATGGCTCCAGCCTGAAGGTGAAGAGTTAACCGACGTGAAAGACGAGTCTGCGTCATACCAATATAGGAATGAGGTCCACAGTCCTCATAATTACAGGTATGTTGGTAAATGACGTGATCGTCGGTCATCGGGCTCTTTATCTTGGTGGAGGCTGGTTTGTTGCGGAGAACGAACGAGGTTGGAGGTCTTGGGGGATTTGTAATAAATTATTAATTTGATTTTGTTTTCCGGGTTGGTTGGGTGGACATGCTTGGAGATTATTTCTTTTTAAGACGGCCTCGTCATTTTTGAGTTCAGAGGACATGTAATTGCGGTAGAAGATCTTAATTTCATTGGGGGAGTCAATGTTGGGAGGGCTTTGGGTGTACCATTTTTCAAGATGGTAGTTGATGGACCTCTCTCCTTCCGATCCTTCCTTCTGCCAAAAGGCACTACCCTACAGGACCTAACACCCCTCCTCGCCCCCCGGTGCCCTTGACGCAGCCCCCCGCGCTACTTCCTTCAGCTTCGTCTTCTGCAGGCGCCACACAACTTAGGCCACGCCCCTCGACACGCAGCCAATCAGCTTCGACCCCACCTATCGACCACCATCCCGCATCCAGTGCGCATGCGTGAAGCGGTTACCCCCTTTCTCTCTCCTAGTTTAGCCTTCCACCAATCGCAGACTTTTGCCCCCTGTTTTCCGCCTCCTCTGATCCTCCACCCTCTATATATACCCTTCCTGTTTACCTTTTATATCATTCCTTCCTTACTTGATAATGCTGGTTGTCCAGTGAAACGCGTCGTATATCCTGTATCTTCATGTACTTTAATGTAACCCTGTACCACCATGAATTTTGCTCATCTCCTTCATCTACTTCCTGCCACCCAGCGAAAACTCATCAGAGACCTGGAAACTTTGAATAATAAAATTTCCAACGCAGAAATTGCCATTTCTTTTAACCTCGTATGTATTAAAGAAAATATATATATATATATATATATATATATATTATATACTGTATATATATCAGTATATATATACATAGAGAGAGAGAGAGAGACAGAGCGAGAGAGAGCCGCGTTGGTCGAGTGGTGAATCTGCTTGAACTTTGTTCGATCCCAGCCAAGGCGGACATTTAGTGGCTGTTGTAGTCCTTCCTAGCATGTTTCACATGCTTGCACCCAGTCGGGGGACACCTCGACGATGTATATACAGACTAATAACACACATAACAAAGCCACTCCAACAGCTTCCTCTCTCTCCAACACTCTTCACGAGGTGCCGTTGTAAAGGCTTACCCCTTTATACCTTCACCTGATCTGATCATATATATATATATATATATATATATATATATATATATATATTCCTAAGCTGCATGATATTGTCAAAATATAGCTGGAATAAAATATATTATACGTCGCTGGTACTCAAAGGGTTAATACTTTTGTTTTATAAAGTATAAGTTACTTTTTCTTTATAATATAATGCAAATGATAAAGCCTTTGGCCGAACTACTGATATTGACTATACAATCTAGTATAATGACAACGAAATTGGGCGAAAGGTGTTACAATCGCCATACCAATGGACCAAACTTGTTATAATCTCAATCCAAATGGGGCTTCACACGAGGGTGAAATGGGACCCCTCTTACCTTAAGGGGAGTATACAACTTTTTTCTCTCCTCTTCTCTCTTTCTCTGGCCTGTATCCGTTCGGTCCGATTCAGCCTTCTGTTCTAAGACGTCTATCCCCACCCAGGTGTCGATTTCTTCCTGGCGAGCGATAGCAAGCCATCATTGCATGGAGAAATCCGGCTTCGCCGGAGAAATTTGTCTATCGAAAAATGTACAAATTTAGCCTGCTGTCAAAAACATTATTTAAAATATGTTGGCGCGCCAAGAAAAAATCGACACCTAGATGGGGATAAACGTTTTAAAGCAGTAGGCTGAATGGGGCCGAATGGAAACAATTCAGAGAGAGAGGGAGCAAGAGATAAAAAAACGAGGTGGGCCCCCATACCCTCTATAACCCCCCCCCCTACCACCCCCACCCTTCAGTCTCAAACCCCTCCTGGTCTGCCTTTCACCATCTGCCTTTTCATTCGTCTTCCAACACCCTTCTCTCTCTCTCTCTCTCTCTCTCTCTCTCTCTCTCTCTCTCTCTCTCTCTCTCTCTCTCTCTCTCTCTCTCTCTCTCTCTCATCTAGTACTCCTGTGTATTTTGAGCATGCCGTCTATATGGGCAATTTTCCAACTAGTCTTCTTTTATATATGTTCCTCCGCTTCCTCTGTTCATTTGTTGTTGTTCTCCCTCACCTTCAAGTCCCGACCACCACCACTTCAAGGTCTGTTCCCTTTCAATGTTGTGTTGTCCCTATTTTGGCTCTGTCTTGAGTCGGCCACCCCCAGAAAAAAAAGGCAAATGAGGAAAATGGGCCTGAGTGAATACCTACATACAAATACATGTCTGCCTTTGGGATGTAGTTCTCACATCTCCTCTGCCTTTATTGACAGGGGCCTTTGTCACTCTCTCCTGACCTACCTCTTCACTCGTTACCCATGCTATTCCCTATTCCGAGTAAGCTGTCCAAAACTATTAAGGGGGGGGGGGGGGGCGTATTTATTTGTTCATTTATGTATCTTTTCATTATTTGTTTAGTTTCATCCCTAGACATTCATCAACTTACCCCCACCCCCCTCTCCCCTCACCTCCCCAAGGCCCTCCAAGATAGATTGGTACACTTTTCGATAGAAAAATGTCCCAGCCGAAAGCCTGTTCCTCTTAAATTACAGGTTCGCTATCGCTCGCCAAGAAAAAAATCAACATATGACACGAACATTCTTAATATTGACAAAGAAATGGGGCGGAGGCTCTTAAAATCGCCAAACTAATGGTCTTAAAATATGAAAACTAATGGGGCTAAACATAAGCAACAAGGGGACCAGAAAAACGACCCATCTACCCTTAAACAATAACCTCTATATCTCACAAACGACCCATCTACCCTTAAACAATAACCTCTATATCTCACAAACGACCCATCTACCCTTAAACAATAACCTCTATATCTCACAAACGACCCATCTACCCTTAAACAATAACCTCTATATCTCACAAACGACCCATCTACCCTTAAACAATAACCTCTATATCTCACAAACGACCCATCTACCCTTAAACAATAACCTCTATATCTCACAAACGACCCATCTACCCTTAAACAATAACCTCTATATCTCACAAACGACCCATCTACCCTTAAACAATAACCTCTATATCTCACAAACGACCCATCTACCCTTAAACAATAACCTCTATATCTCACAAACGACCCATCTACCCTTAAACAATAACCTCTATATCTCACAAACGACCCATCTACCCTTAAACAATAACCTCTATATTTCACAAACGACCCATCTACCCTTAAACAATAACCTCTATATCTCACAAACGACCCATCTACCCTTAAACAATAACCTCTATATCTCACAAACGACCCATCTACCCTTAAACAATAACCTCTATATCTCACAAACGACCCATCTACCCTTAAACAATAACCTCTATATCTCACAAACGACCCATCTACCCTTAAACAATAACCTCTATATCTCACAAACGACCCATCTACCCTTAAACAATAACCTCTATATCTCACAAACGACTAGACCAATCGAGCTAATATCTCTACCATGTGAGAACGATCAGCCAGGGATTAGGTGTAAAAATGTACAGCCCATTTGCTCCATCTCTCTTTGATTTGTAGAGGATAGGAGTTACAGAGGTTAAGGCTCACGAGTTCTGGACTACCTATTTGGAACACGGTATAGTTAAGGGGGCAGTACTCGCTTTTTATGGACCCCCTTCTCCCGCATGTTTAGCATATTAGTTTTGAGGTTTTAAGGCGTTTGTTCCGTTAGTTTGGCGATTTTGAGACCTTTCGCCTCATATTCTTAGTTCAAGATTTAGGCCTTTCGTGCCCTTTACTATGGGTTTCAGAGGCCGTGTTACACAGTTATCTGTCCCTATCAAATATAAATATACACAAATACATATTTGTTGTATATTTATATATGAGAGTGACAGATAACTTGAATGTATAGTCGATATTAGGGTTGGGTGGTGGCTGATAACTACCGTGTTTGATGGAGGAGCAATAATGGTTTGGTAGTTTCCACAGGGACGCCACGGTAGCCTTATCCGATTCCTAGTCATTCAGGTGTGACTTTAACCTCATGACACAGGGACAAGTGGCTTAATTCTTCACTTCTGGTAATGCACAATATTAACGAAAATTAGGGCACGGTGTGAATAAAGCTGTGGTAATAAATCATACTGATCCAACTGTTTGTTCATAATTTATTCCCGAAAAAACTGTGTAACACGGCCTCTGAAACCCATAGTAGGTATCGAATATTTTCCTGGCGAGTGATAGCGAGCCTCCAATTTTAGAAGGAACCGGCCTTCGGCCGGGACATTTTTCTACAGAAAAATGTACACATTTATCTTGAAAGGAGGTCTAGGGGGTGTTTTTCTAAGCTTGATGAAGGTCTAGCGAGTAAACTAAAAAATAACTTGCTAAATATATAATTATGTACTGTATATAGACCAAACACCAAGCCCTACCCCCTTAAATGAATAGGCGATACATAGACAGGCAGCTTCTTGTCAGTCTTTTATTGTTTGTTCTTATTGCAAAGAAAATCATAAATCAATAACACAAACAATATCCTCACCTGCCCTCTGTTTTTCTACGTTATAATTTTTGGTTACAACATTATCTGTTTTCATATCACGCTATCCTATGAATTATGTTTGTCTCTGCTATTTTCTGTTACAACATTATCTGTTTTCATATCACGCTATCCTATGAATTATGTTTGTCTCTGCTATTTTCTGTTACAACATTATCTGTTTTCATATCACGCTATCCTATGAATTATGTTTGTCTCTGCTATTTCGATTCATTGACAGCTTTTTTGTTTTTGATGTACAGTCGTTGGAATAAGTTCCTTACCACCTCATCATTTTCAATATGCAAATAAAACTTGTTTAACCAAATTTCGTATACAAATTTCCTTTGCATATATTTCAAAATATTAGGTGAAATACTGTTTCACTTTTATTATTAAATTGTTCCCTCAAAATGTGATACTTGCATAATGAAAATCAGAGGGTGGTAAAGAACATATTCCAATGACTGTACAGTCGGCTCGATAAGTCATGTCTCAGTTGTTGTATAAATGTCTGCTGGATTTGAATAAGGTGTGTAAGTAATGGAGCACATTTGTAGATCTACCTGGACACGATAAAACCAAGTCTCGATTTAGCTGAATGCCAATGTTTGACCATTATGTAATTGGTTGTGAGACATCACTTATTTGGCCGACAGTACAGTCGGCCTAATAAGTGATGTCTCAGCACCAATTATGTGTCGATCAAAAATTGGTGCAAAATTTACACATAATTTCTTCTTTTTGGGTGAGATATACAAACATGGTCCTACACTTACTCACCCTATTCAACATCTGACAGACATTAATACAGCACAGATCGAGCCAACGTAATGACAACTGAAACATGACTTATTAGCGCCACAGTACAGCCTTTCTGGTTATTCATCTTCTGTGGTTTCTGTGGTTGTATTAATTTACTTTAATATATCCACTCATGAATATTTGTTGCCCATTTACTATTATCTTAGTAACCCTTTCACCACCATTACATAATGTTCATTATATTCTGGTTACCATTAGACGTACAGTTTAAAACGGATCTGTGGCAGTAAAACGGGATAAGTGAGATGGGTCGAAGCCTGTTAATTGCTAGAGATCTTTCCTAAACTGAATATAATCGGTTAATATTAGCCAAAATTAAATGTAAAGGATGTCGACGGCAAAGAAAACGGTTAAATGGTGGATACTTAGTCATGGTTTATTTGCTGTAAGTAGGCGAGAAATCATAACCTATAACCACTGTAACTCAAAAAGGGCTAGATTAATCAAGCTAATATTTCTACCATTTGGGAAGAGTCAGTAATGGAATAGATGTGGACATTTACAGCTTATTTGCTCTAGTCCTTTTTGAGTTTCAGAGGATAGAGGTCATGATTCCTCGCCTACTTACAGTGAATTGACTATAGGAGGGGAATGGTAAATGCAACAGGTGCACAGTTGGCCAACAAAGTTGTGTCGCCGCTGTCATTACGTTTTGCTCGCTGTATGCTGTATTAATGTCTGTCAGATGTTGAATAGGGTGTGTAAAGATAGGAACATTGTATATCTCACTCTGAACGATGATTTAAACATTAGATAGCGCTGATCCCAATTATTGATCGGAATATACTTGGTGCCGCGAAATCACTTATTTGGCCGACTGTACGTAAACCAGACAGTATCGGCGACGTCTCTTTTTATCTGATTTCAGCTACATTTAGACGATTTTATGGAATTAGGAAATATAGATGGTTGCTAAAAGGATTAATTGAGATAGCCTGTAGCCTTTTAATTAATAGACATCTTTCCTAAGCTGACTAGAATCGCCAATTAGTTACCAAAATATTGTGGAAATGTCGTTACCGGCATTGCACGGGTTAATTGTTTACCGAAATTATTTAATTTGTAAAGAGAATAATCAAAATAGCTAAAATTGAAGCTAGCAACCTTCTCCAGGGTGATTTTGGTAAGTGACATACACCTCCTTCGGGTCAACTGTAGCTCCAGTCCCACCCATTCATACACAGACGACTCTACCTTACACTACTCAATTAGTTTTCCTGAACGCCCCAGTCAGCAATCCCACAAAGACAAACGTAATGAAGCCATGCAACATTTATCTTTTGATCTAACTACTATTTCCAATTGAGGCTGAGAAAACCTTGTTACCTTTAATGCTTCCAAAACCCAATTTCTTCATCTTACTACCCGTTCAGAACACCCAGAGGACTATCCCTTACACTTCAACAATACAAAAATCAATCTTTCATCTTCTCTCAATATTCTCGGTGTCTCTTTTTCATCTGTTCTCACTTGGAAGGACCATATTACCAGTCTTGCTAAGGCAGCCTCCCAGAAGCTGGGTGTGCTCAACCACCTCAAGGGGTTCTTTACCCCTGCACAGCTTCTTGCTCTGTACAGGGGCACAGTACGTCCTTGTATTGAGTATTGTTCACATGTGTGGGGAGGATCCTCTCACACCACACTCCTAGACGAAGTAGAAAGGAAAGCCTTTCGTATTATTTTTTTATTTTTTTATTTGTTTTTTGTCTATGTGATTGAGGGAGGCAAAAGGCATAACTGCCTATAGCGAGTGCCTCCCCCATAGTTGAAAGAGTGACAGGGCCAAAATCAAGGGACGTTCGAGCCAAAATGCCTGGACACACGGAGTTTGAAGCAATTTAAGTCATAGGAAGAGGGAAAGACTGATTCTGGGAGAGAGTTCCAGAGCTTAGCTGTTGAGTAGAAGAAAGTTTGAGAGTAACGTTTCACTCTTGGGTTGGAGAGTTGCACAGAGTAGGGGTGGGATTGAGTTGCAAGACGGGTACCACGTGCCCTACGTAAAGGAGGTGGTATGCACTGGGATAGCTCTGAGGAACACTGATTATTATAGTAGCGATAGAATAGCGAGAGAGATGCAACATTGCGGCGGAGAGAGAGAGATTGCAGAGAGTTGGTGAGTGGACGGGAGTTAATGATACGAAAGGCCTTCCTTTCAACTTTGTCTAGGAGAGCGGTGAGGAACCTCCCCACACATGTGAACAATACTCAATACAAGGGCGCACTATGCCCCTGTACAGAGCAAGAAGCTGTGCAGGGGAAAAGAACCCCCTAAGGCGGTTGAGCACACCCAGCTTCTGGGAGGCTGCCTTAGCAAGACTGGTAATATGGTCCTTCCAAATGAGAGCAGAAGAAAAAGAGACACCAAGAATATTGAGAGAAGATGAAGGGTTGATTTTTGTATTGTTGAAGAATAAGGGATAGTCCGCTGGGAGATCCTGACGGGTAGATAGATGGAGAAATTGGGTTTTGGAAGCATTAAAGTTAACAAGGTTTTCTCTGCCCCAATTGGAAATAGTATTTAGATCAGAATTTAAGAGTTCTATGGCTTCATTACGTTTGTCGTTGAGGGATTGCTGGCTGGGGCGTTCTGAAAAACTAATGGAGTAGTGTAAGGTTGAGTCGTCTGCGTATGAATGGATGGGAATTAAGGTACAGTTAAGGAGATCATTTATAAAAATTAGAAAGAGAATAGGAGATAGGACAGAGCCCTGAGGAACACCGGAGTTTATAGGGTAAGGAAGTGAACAATGGCCGTCCACAACCGCGGCTATGGAACGGCCGGAAAGGAAATTAGAGACAAAGGCACAGATGGAGGGATAGAAACCGAAGGAGGGTAGTTTAGAAATTAAAGATTTATGCCAGACTCTATCGAAGGCTTTCGATATGTCTAGTGCAATAGAAAAAGTCTCACCGAAGTCCCGAAAGGAGGATGACCAAGAGTTAGTAAGATATGAAAGAAGATCACCAGTAGAGCGACCCTTAAGGAAGCCATACTGGCGATCTGAGAGCAGATTATGAGAAGAGAAATGCTTAAGAAATTTGGAAGCAAGAATAGTTTCAAAAACTTTAGAAAGACAAGAGATAAGAGCAATTGGACGATAGTTGGAGGGTTGAGAGCGGTCACCCTTCTTTGGGACAGGTTGAATGTGAGCAAACTTCCAGCATGAAGGGAAGACGTTAGAGGATAGACAGAGACGAAAGAGTTTGCCTAGGCAGGGAGTCAGCACGGAAGCACAGTTTTTGAGAACAACAGGAGGAACACCGTCCGGACCGTACGCCTTATTAGTGTTAAGCCCAGAGAGGGTAGAAAGTACATCTTTAGAAGAGATTAGGATATTAGGCATAAATAAGAGAGGAGGGCGGAGAGGGAGGAATAGCACCGGAATCATCCAAGGTGGAGTTTCTAGCAAAAGTTTGAGCGAAGAGTTTAGCTTTGTCAGAGGAAGAAGTGATGGTTGTGCCATCAGAGTGGGAAAGGGGATGGAAAGACGAGGAAGAGAAATTGTTGGAGAGGTTTTTGGCTAGATGCCAGAAAGCTTGAGAAGAGCTAGAGTTGGATAGTTCAGTGCATTTATTATTGATGAAAGAGTGTTTGGCAAGTCGAAGAACAGATTTGGCTTGATTCCGGGCAGAAACATATGAAGAATGAGAGTCTTGAGTTTTAAGGCGTCGGTACCGTTTGAATGCTTCCTCCTTATTGCGGACAGCAGTAGAACAGGCGTGAGTAAACCAAGATTTTTTAGCATTAGTCTGAGAGAAAGAGAATGGAATGTATGCTTCCATGCCCGATAGGATTTCCTCGGTAAAGCGTTCAGCACTCTCCTCGGGTCCTCGGCCATGGAAGCAGAAATCATTCCATGGGAAATCAAAGAAGTACTGCCGAAGAGCCTCCCACCCTCTCACCAACTCTCTGCAATCTCTCTCTCTTCGCCGCAATGTTGCATCTCTCTCACTATTCTTTCGCTACTCTAATAATCAATGTTCCTCGGAGCTTTCCCAGTGTATACCACTTCCTCTATGTAGGGTACGTAGAACCCGTCTTGCAACACAGTCCCACCCCTGCTCTGTGAAACTCTCCAACCCAAGAGTGAAATGATATTCACAGACTTTCTTCTATTCAACTGCTGTGCTCTGGAACTCTCTCCCAAAATCAGTCTTTCCCTCTTCCTATGACTTAAATTGCTTCAAACTCTGTGTGTCAAGGCATTTTGGCTCGAACGTCCCTTGATTTTAGCCCTGTTACTCTTTCAACTATGCGGGGGGGGGGGGGGGGGGAGTCACTCGCTACAGGCAGTTCTGCCTGTTGTCTCCCTCATTCACATAGAAAAACAAAACAAAACAAAAACTGATAACCAGGAAAATAGAATCCAGATATATTGATTCGGCTCGGCTCGGTAGTGTAGTGGAGAACATCTCGGGCTTCCAAGCCGGGAGACCCAAGTTCAATGCCACGCTCAAGCATGAAGGTGTTTCGCATACACTGGTAGCTGGTACCATTTACCTTGAGCAAGGCAATGGATAATAGTGTCTGGTAACACACTTTAGTCGAGCGCTATTGAATCTCTGAGCGAGGTCTAGAGAGAAATGGCGCTATAAAAGTAACTTGAATATTATTATTATTATATTATTATTCTCCCTTATATTGCAACAGAAAATGTTATATTAGTACTGACCAGTAGTTGTGAGTTATTTTTGTAATATACTGCAATAATTTGTAGTGCCATATTTTAGCAGCAATCTATTGGGGTATTAAATCTTTCGAAGATAGTGGTCATTATCTTTCAAAACACATTTGCTTTGGTTCTAATATGTATATACTTTTTTCATGTTGCTGTAAGATTTTCTACATAATGACATATTAGAAAGATTAAAAACGGATAAAATAATATATACAGTATATATATATATATATATATATATATATATATATATATATATATATATATATATATATATATATATATACAGTATATACAGTATATATATATATATATATATATATATATATATATATATAGTTATGAGTACTTCAGCAGGAGATTTTGGGCACTTAAACCTTCATATCAAAAGGAAAAGAATTGACAGGGCACCAGGCAACGTCTTTATTTTTCAAAGTTTCGGCTAACCTTAAGCCATCATCAGGAACAACATTCCCTAAAAATAAGTAATATACTATTAGAACAACGCAATTTGTAAAACAATAGGGTAATGATTATCGAATCTATAAAAGGTTAAACTTACTAAATACAAACAATCTTATATTAATGTCTGATTATATATAAAAATTAAAATTCCGTACACTAACCATGTAAAACCAGTGAAGATACCGATAAGCAAAATAAAGACCATCACAATTGAACTATAACAAATATTCTAACCTTTGAATACAAAAATTGTTTCCATAAATTCAAAACAAAGTCACAACACAGGCTAATACCATACAACGGATCAAGAAACGATCTCCCAATTTATCTAACACCCTTGATTTATCAGAAAGGAAACTATATAATATTTAGATAACTAGCATTAACTTACATAACCCAGCGGGTGCCCAACCCCGAAAGTGGTTGAAATAGGGGAGCTATCCCCCCGCCAAAGGTGGCTTTCTAGGGCCTTTCCTAGCTGATGTTGAGAGGATTGGGTTCTAGTCATGTGGTGATGGGCTGGTCTATCAGAGTGAGAACTGAGCGATCTCTGCCATACCCATAGCTTACTCTGACTGTTCCTTTTACTTATATATTTTCTAGATCTCAAGTGACGGCATCTCTTCCGTGGATTGACCTCCCAATCTACCAAGATTGAAAGCCAAAGTGTCACATTTTTCCTTTGCCTCTCAACTCTCTCTTCATAATTGCTGAGGGGCACAGGGCCCTGGGTGGGGCTTTGGTTTCCCGGGCGTTTCCGCACCCTCCTCAGCTCCCCGCCATGGAGTGGCTTCGGTCACCCAGGCTTTATTGTGGTCGGCAGGGAGGGTTCTGTGGGGGCGCTTGGTTATGGCCTTGGCCTTGCTCGGGGACTTGGGGCTGTTCGGTCAGGCAGCTTGGGGAACAACAACAACAACTTACATAACCCCTGACCAAAAATCCAAACACAAATGATACTCTTAGCCAAAAACATGAAAACATATTAATAAACTAAGCCTAAATCAATCTTATAATATATCATAGCAAAATGAGACTGAAATTCAACCCAATCTAGAGATTTAACACGAAAAACACATCACTCCCAATGACTAAAGCAAAAATATTTATGTTTAAACCCATCATTATACTTGACTTACCCAGAAAAGAGTTCTCATTAGCACCAGGAACAATAGAGAACTGAGGAACCTGAACCGAGAAGCGGCTAAAATAAACTCCCATGAAATAATTTCCCAAACAAATGAACCACTAACCATGTTGAACAAACCCTTGAAATTTGACCAAACATATATCTATGAACCACTATTTGCAAGATTGATTTCAGGATTTTGTTTACTAATTAACAACCTCTCACCAATCAATGCATCAGACTGGCTACCCAACCTAGAGACTATCTCAAAATCACCCACACTAAAGAGATGATCCTCTTCACGCGAATGATTTCGAATAGCCTAAAACGCCATCGTCTGTAAAAACTTTCCCGATCGGTAGCTCCTACCCAGGTGTTCAAATATCCTAATTTTGAAGGAACGACTAGTGCATCCCAAATACATAGCCTCGCAGCTAGGACAAGTAAATTTGTGTACAATATTTGAACACAGAAGGTCAGGCACGCGATCTTTGAAGCTAAAAAATTACCCAATTCTAAACTTATTGGTGAAAACAAATCTAAAGCTCACAGCAGGAAAACTATTTTTCAGAACATTTAGTGCAATTTTACGAAATTCATTACTGATAGATCCATAGTAAGGCATTTTAATATCAATTATCTTCTTTTTTACATCAAAATTTGATTGAACACCCTGAGCTTGTTTTACATACAAAAAATGTCTAAGTATACCATTGAATATATCTTCCTTATAGTTATTAAGCATAAAATATTTCCTTAATTTTTCAATTTCAATATGTAGCGAAACATAGCTGGAGCAAACAGCATAGGCTCTTTCTAATAGCTTCTTTATTGAATTAATCTTAAAAATCTTAGGGCAGTAGCTAAGCCAGTTTAAACCTAATCCTGTATGAGTGGGCTTTCTATATACCTCAGTAGCTAATCCATGATCTGTCTTTATCACTTTAACGTCCAAAAATGCTAGTGAACCATTCTCTCCATTATCACATGTGAATTTAATATTTTGAAGTTTCTTGTTCATATATTCAAAAAAACTTTTATTATCTTCTACATCTCGAAATATTAAAAATGTATCATCCACATAATGATAGGGGACACTCATCAAGCCACTGAACCTCTGTATTGCATAAAAAATAACCCGCAAACAATGGACCTAGACTTGACCCCATTGAAACTCCATCAATTTGACTATACAATAATTTGTTAAACAAAAAACAAGATTCTGTAGTTACAAACAAGAACAATTTCTTAACTATATCCTTTTTTTTTTTTTTTTTTAATATAGATATACTGTATATATATATATATATATATATATATATATATATATATATATATATATATATATATATATATATATATATATACATATATATATATATATATTAGTTATAGATATACTGTATATATATATATATATATATATGCAAAAGAAACTATAGTGCATGGAATAATTACTGTAGTATAAACAAATGTCCGAATATGTTTTATAGAAGGGAAGCCAAAATAATGATTTGTGGGGAAAAAAGGTAGAATGCATATGACAAACGCTCTCTATACATGAAGGTCTAAGCAACAATAAATTCAACACAATGTCGACAGTTAAGCCAGTATCCCTCTTCCTATATATGGTCCTAGGTCGCCCCAAGGCCCTCCTATTTTTCACCCTCTGTCCCCTCGCCCACTTTTCTTTTCACCCTTTGTCCCAGATTAAACGAGAGGTTCATTAATTATAAGCTACCCTTCGCTACACCCTTGGTGTTTTACTTACTCGTCTTTTCTCTAGCTCCCCCCCCCCCCATTTGCTATTCATCTCCTGCCTTCCCGTCCCCTCACATAAAGCAGAACGCTTTAAATACACACGTGGCTCATACATATATACAGTACATACGTACATCCATACATACATACTTGTACATACATACATACATTTAAGGACCGAGTGCTCCACACGGAGTGCGGTTCCGGTCTCGTGTCCACCATGTCCTGATGGTAGCGCTCCATTCAGAACTGCCTCACGTGTCAGGGTTTTTTGTATTCAATATCTTGCCATGCAATCTCTCCATCATCTGAACTTGGCCTTGACATCCCGCACACTATCTGCGATAAGTACTAGGTCATCTGCGTATAGCAGTTCCTAGGAGAGTCCAACTCTGAAATCTCCAGATAGTGCTTCCAGAACCATAACAAAGAGATGGGGGCTTAACACAGAGCCCTGGTGGACTCCTCGCACCGTGAACTCCTCTCCTCACTCAGTACACCTTTCACCCTTACTGCCGTTCGTGAATCCTCGTACATCTTCATTATCTCACACACCAATCACTCTTCTATGCCAGGTTTTCTCAAAGCCACTATTCAACATATCTGGGCATCCTATCAAAGGCCTTCTCCCAGTATACAAACACAAGGTACAGATCCCTATATTTAAGAAAATATCTTTCCTGCAGCTGCCTGACTATGAAGAGAGTATCGATTGTACCATATCCTGGCATAAAACCGAACTGCATATCGTCAGTAGAAATGCCTTCAAAGACTCTCGCACAGGCCTTCATGACTTGATAAAGCATTTTCATGCCCCTATAATTTCCTTTATCTAGCGAATCCCCCTTGCCCTAATATATGTTTACTATTACACTTATGCCATTCATCAGGGATTCTCTCCTCTCTAATGACAGAGTGTATTAGCTCATTGACAAGTCTTACTTCAATGTCATCTGAGGCTTTTATCATCTCAGCAACAATGCCAGAGCACCCTGAAGCTTTTCCATCCTTAATTTTATTAATTGCGCTGCTTACAACAACTGTGGGGGGGGGGGTATTGGCTTCACGTTACTAAGCTGCTCTCTATTCCACTCAAAATCCACGTTGAGTAATCGTCTATAGTGTACCTTCCAAGTATCACTGATTTATTTGTCAGCGTAAATAATTGTCCCATGATCATTTCTGACACACTGTTCTCCTACAAAATCTCTACTGTCATCCTTAATTCGCCTAGCTGGCGGGTGCCCAACCCCGAAAGGGTTGAAATAGGGGAGCTATCCCCCCGCCAAAGGCGGCTTTCTAGGGCTTTTCCTAGCTAATGCTGAGAGGATTGGGTTCTAGTCATGTGGTGATGGGCTGGTCTATCAGAGTGACAGTTCAGCGTTTTCTGCCATACCCATAGCTTACTCTAACTGTTCCATTTACTTATATATCTCCTGTAAGTGGCGACCTCTCTTCCGTGGATTAACCTCCCTACTGCCAACTCTCGAGGTTGGCAGACTGGGACCCAAAGCGTCACATTTTTCCTTTGCCCCTCAGATTTCCCTTCATAATTGCTGAGGAGCACAGGACCTTGGGTGGGGCTTCGGTATCCCGGGCGTTTCCGCACCCTCCTCGGCTCCTCGCCTGTGAGCGGCTTCGGTCACCCAGGCTTTATTGTGGTAGGCAGGGAGGGTTCTGTGGGGGCGCTCGGTTATGGCCATGGCCTTGGGGCTGTTCGGCCAGGCAGCCTGGGGAACAGCAACAGCAAACTCGCCTAGCTAAGTTGAAGATCCTATTGGGATTTTCTGTATTACTCACTTGGTCTATGACCAGGTCCTGTATAATTTTATTTTCCTTGTATATATATTTTTTTTGCAATTCGCTTAGCCACCAGATATTCCTCCTTGCTGACTGAAGTTCCATTTGCTATTTACATCATTTGGTTTACCGCCCCTATTCCTATCCATTTCCTCCAGTTCGCTACAATACCTATCCTTGTATTCAGATTGATTCAACAACCATACTTTCTTGTTTGGCATGTTTACCTTCTTACACACAGGATCTCGCCTTAAGGTCAAGTCACAGACTAGAAGCTTATACTGGGAGATAATATTATATGCCTCGCTCGGGATGACTTTTACATTCCCAACAAACTTCAAATCTTCCCTGTTCACTAAGAAATAATCTATCTGGCTCTTGGTGCCTCCAGAACTGTATGTGATCAAATGACTCAACCTTTTCTTGCACTTAGTGTTACACTTAACCATGTTGGCCTAGACAACATAAGCAACATACACCTCAGACACCTGGGACCACAAGGCATACAAGCACTCACTAACATATCAACCTACAGTTACTCACACAACACAAAACCAGACATCTGGAAGCATGGTATTATCATCACATTCCCCAAACCCAACAAAGACCCCATGCTACCCTCCTCACACTGCCCCATCACACTCCTTTGCACCCCCTCCAAAGTCATGGAACGCATTGTACTACAACTAATTACACCCAACCTACCCCTAGCTCCAACACAACATGGCTTCAGGCCACTGCACTCCACAAACACTCTTCTCACAGACCTTACACAAAGAGCTTTTGATGGCATCAACTCAGCTAGACCACCACACAGATCACTACTAGCCACACTCGACATTAGTAAAGCATGCGATGCCATCCCCCGCCACAACCTAACAAACAAAATCTACAACACAAACATGCACAACAACACAAAAAGGTGGCTGGCCAACTTCCTAGCAGGTAGATGTGCACACGTATCTTTTGCCGGTCAGTCATCTAGAATCAGAAATTTTCCAAACAGAGTCCCACAAGGATCCGTCCTATCACCCGCACTCTTCAATCTGTACATGCACGACATAAATATACCCAATACACCCCAAATAAACTTAGCCTCCTATGTAGACGACATAACACTCACATGCACACACCATGACCCAACCACAGCAACAGATCTCCTTCAACCCTATCTCAACACACTACATGGCTGGTGCACTACAAACAGACTTAATCTAGCCCCAGCCAAATCCACCCCAACCCTGCTCACAAGCTGGACAGGAGAACATAAATACATCCCTCGACTCACCATAAACAACACATACACACTCACCCAAAATCCTAGGAGTAACATATGATACTCATATGACATTCAAACAGCACATCACAAACACGAAAAAGAAACTGACACCCAGGCTTAACGCCCTCAGGTCACTTGCTCACACAAAATTTGGACACAACAAAGAAACCACCACCACAGTTTATAAACAATACATAAGAATAGTGATGGAATACGCAAGCCCAGCCTGGGCTTCTAACCTAGATGAAACACATCACAAGACCTTACAGACTATTCAAAACAAAGCCCTAAAAATCATTACAGTGCTGCACAGCTACTACACCCACAGATCACCTACATCAAGAAACCAAAATCCTCAAAGTCAAAGACCATCTTGACATGAGAATCACTCAGTTTCTGGCAGCAGCCTCTACGAACCAAAACTACCAACTACACTACATGGCAACACACCCACAGACACCAAGAAATATTAAAAAAACACCCAGCACACGTTATCACACACAAATACTGTCCTCTCTCCCTCCCTGCCGACCCCAAACCAACTTCCAGAAGCACTTCCATACTCATATCTCTCGCCGATCCATCCACTCACTCATAGACAACACGCAGCTGCAAGCACGACCTCCTGAAATCCATCCTTCCGAATCCTCCCTTCCTCGCGAGGACAGAGTCCACCTGGCCAGGCTGAGATGCGGACACCATCCAGCTCTTCTGAGCTATCAGAAGAGACTGGATGACTCCGTCGTCGACACCTGCCCAGGATGTAACACAGCACCCCATACCATCAAACACATCATAGAAGACTGCATTTCACACAACCACTTACGCCAACAACACAATCTACATTTAATGAGAGCTCTGTGGGAAAGCCCGATCGCGGCCATGGCCTTCCTCAGGGACTCGGGGCTGTTTGGCCAGGCAGCTTAGGGAACAACAACAACAACAACAACCATGTTAAGTGTAACATAGGATAGGACTCCAATATGTATTTGCCTTCTAAATTTCTTCTTCCATGTTCTTTACCACCATGCACACCCTCGTACCCATCAGACCATGCTTCCACGTCTCCACCTACAACAGAGGCCCAAAACGACGCCGATGACGTCGTTCCAAAAAGGCCTCTTTCCGCTCTCTGCTTAAGCCAACCTGTGGGGCATATGCGGATATAATATTCATAATTCTTTCACCAACTTTCAGATTCAGTACAATCAATCTTCCATTTACTCTATTTCAATCACACTCTTCTCCCACTCCTCGGATATCAGGACACCCACTCCACCTTTTGCTTTTCCAGATTCATCCCCCTTCCAATAGATCCAGTATCTCTTTGCTTTGTCCAACTATCCACTGTGCACCATACCCCTTCCATCGGGTTTCTTGGGCGCAGCACACATCCATTCTTCTGCGTTTCAGTACTTCCACAACTTAATTTGCTTTGCCATTCATACTTTCTACATTCACGAATGCAAGGCTGAACGTGCAGGAGGCTGAAATTTGTGTTCTGTGCGGTTTATTTACATCAGACTTACACCTATTAAGCAATTGACCACTTGCGAGTTTCAGGCTATAAGGAAGTTAGAGCCGTGAACATTGATATTAAACAGATATGCAATAATAATTTACAGTTCCAACTTCATTATAAAACGAAACTCGCAAGTCGGCAATGAACTCACTAGTCATTGCCCCCCTGTAGCATATTTTGAATATGGCAATATTCATACAGTGCTATTTAATCAGGGAACAATGTGGGTACTTTTTTGGGTGTTTCGGTGGGCTTTGTGGTAATGCACTGATACTATGTACAACATAAATTCCATCCCAATAATATCTTCCCATTGACATATCGGGATTCGAACCCGGGACCATTGGATTACCACTCCACCACACCTCCCCCTGCACCAAGCATGTATTACGTCACTAATCACCACTGTGTCTCCCCTTCTGTCCACCTATTCATTCACTCCTTTCCTCCTCCTTGTGACAATTATGTTGCTTATCTCTCTACCCTCCCCATTCTCTCGTATTATTGTATCATGTTTGTTTTGTGTTTTCATTATAGTCGTTCCTTCCTTTCTTCCAACAGTAGAGGAAACAGCGTTCCTACTTTTATCTCGGTCTATTGAACCAGGGTCTCTTTCTAAACGGGTAGTGCTTGTTTTTTGGTCTATATATTTATATATTAATATGTTTATGAGCTTCCTCGCTAGACCTTCATCAGAATTAAATAAAACACCGCCTAGACCCCCTTTCAAGATAAATTTGTACATTTTTCGGTAGAAAAATTTCCCGCTATTATTAAAGGCTTGCTATCGCTCGCCAGGAAAAAATCGATACCTAAATGGCACAAAAGGTCTTAATATTGACAAAGAAATGGGGCTAAAGGTCTCAAAATCGCCAAACTAAAGGAACGAACGTCTTTAAATTTCAAAACTAATATGCTAATCATGAGGGAGAAGGGGGTCCAGAAAAAGCGACTACCTCCCCCGTTATACTGAAAGGCTCTTATGTAGAGACCATTCACGAACCGGTCTCTTGAAAATAAATAATGGTTTGTGAGGCTGGAGAGCCATTAGCCGTAGTAGGGTAACCTATTCAGTCCCTGTGGTGTAATGTTAGATAGTCTACGAGTATACTATTGTATTCGGGTTAATGGGACAGTGGTTATTTTGGGGGTCTATTTATTTATATATTAATTTATTTTCTAGTGTCTTCGCTAGACCTTCATCAAGCTTAAAAAACACTCCTTAGACCCCATTTCAAAATATTTTTTTACATTTTTCGATAGAAAATTTCCCGGCTGATGGCCGGTTTCTCTTAAAATTAGAGGCTTGCTTTCGCTCGCCAAGAAAAGATCGACACCTAAATGGCACGATAGGTCTTAAAAATAACAGCTATAAATGGAGCTAAAGGTGTTAACATCGGTAAACTAATGCTTCAGGAGGGCCATATGCTGTATAGCCGTAGTAAGGTATAATGTATGGTAGGCTACGAGTATTATTGTATTCAGGTTAAGGGAAGATGGGTCGTTTTCCTAGACCCCCTTCTCCCTCGTGTTTGTAAGCTCCATTAGTTTTCAGATTTTATGACATCCGGTCCATTAGTTTAGTGATTTTATAACTTTTCGCTCCATTTCTGTCTCAATATTAAGCCCTTTCGTGTCATTAAGGTGTCGATTTTTGTCCTAACGAGCGATAGCGAACCTGTAATTTAAGAAGAATCGGCCTTCGGCTGGGACATTTCTCTATCGAAAAATTTACACATGTTAACCCTTTCTGTACCGCGACGTCTTATTTATTTTATTCTAGTTATATTTAGAGGATTTTGACTATTTTATTTACCTTATGAAGGATATATGGTAGCTAAAAGAATTCATTGAATTAGTCTTTAGCTTTTTAATTGTTACACATCATTCCTAAGCTGAATACAATTGTCTATTAGTAGCCAAAATAATGATGAAAAGGACGTCGCCGGTATAGAAGGGGTTAAGTGAGATTGTCTGAAGCCAATTCATCGCTGGAGAATTTCGAAACTCAATACAATCGTCGAAGAGTAGCCAGATTAAAGTTACAAAGACGTTGCCGGTACAGAAGGGGTTAAGGGGATAGTACTCGCTTTTTCATGACCCCCTTCTCCCCCATGTTTAGCATATTAGTTTGAGGTTTTACGACATTCGTTCCGTTTGTTTGGCGATTTTGAGACCTTTCGCCTCAATTTTGTTATCAATACTAAGACCTTTCGTGCCCTTTAAGTGTCGATTTTTCCTTGCGAGCGATAGCGAGCCTCTAATTTTAGAGGGAACCGGTCTTCGGCCGGGACATTTTTCTACCAAAAATGTACATTAATATACTGTATCTTGAGAGGGAGTTGATTGTAAGGTTGATTGAGGTCTAGCGAGGAAACTCAAACATAAATTAATAAATATATAGACACAACAAACAAGCACTACCCTCTTAAGGTAATATATAGACACAACAAACAAGCACTACCCTCTTAAGGTAATATATAGACACAACAAACAAGCACTACCCTCTTAAGGTAATTGAGTGTGTTTTTCTTTCCTACACTTCATACTAAGGCTCTTATTTTGTTCTGTATATATACACATATACAGGGTGTCTCAGGAGGAAAGGTCATAACTTTGGAAAATGATAAGACAAGGTATTCTAAGCATAAAATGTTCTATAACAAAACATCTAAATCTCAACCGTTAAAAGATATTGATAGTTTTATGTAGTGTCCTCCCCCGCATCACTGTAATGAACTCTTCCATGTCAAATAGTTTCCAACTGGTCCCAGGTGAGCTAATATAAAGAGAGCTAATATGTCTCTCATAATTTTGTACATACAGAATTATAATCTCTTTATAATAACATGGTCAAATCATTCTGTTAGATGGAGGTGTGGTAGGCCCTAGAACAGCTAGGCCACCCTTATGGGGAAATACATAGGAAAATACAATTTTTAAGATGAAATATCTCGATACTGGTTGAGGTTTAGAATATGTCTTATGGAACATTTAAGGCTCAGAATACCTTGTTTTATCATTTCCCAAAGTTATAACCTTTCCTCCTGAGACACCCTGTATATATATATATATATATATATATATATATATATATATATATATATATATATATATTAGAATGCACCATAATAGGTTCCTTTAGGATAGGGAAGGCTGTATTTTTTTTTCCACATTCCAACTACTCCCTCTCGGGAATAAGCTGAGAGCCTGTACATTCACCGCTCAACGGTGAAGCCCATGAGGTCTTGTTCCAGGCTAGGAAGTGAGAAAAGTGAAGCAAGAGCTACAACCAGCCGTCGTTAACCTGCCATCACAGACGCGAGGCTCTTGGTTGCCCACTCATGGCCCGAAGCAGTCCCACTTCTGAGGCTGCTTCGCCTTTATGCTTCACTATCTCACCTCCTCGACTCAGACCCTCACTCTCAGAACGCCACCTATTGAGCAATTAACTCACTAGGCATTGCCCCCCTGTAGCATAGTTTGAATATGGGAATATTCATACAGTGCTATTTAATCAAGGAACAATGAGGATATTTGTTTGCCGTTTCGGTGGGTTTTGTGGTAATGAACTGATACTAGGTACAGTACAAATTCCATCCTAACTGTTTGTGTTCCCTTGTTTAGTAGGTTCAGTAAGGGAGTAGTGGCTATTTTTTGGCCTATTTATTTATGTATTTACTTATTTTAAAGTAACCTTGCTAGACCTACATCAAGCTTATACAACCACCCCCTAGACCCCCTTCAAGATAAATGCGTACATTTTTCGGTAGAAAAATATACTGGCCTGAGGTATCCTCGAAACGTCATCATACTATTTTTGCCGACATTACAATTACTTTACATCACTATATACAATTTAACCAACACACCTAAGCTTCGCTAGAAAACATTTGCCACAATTGCTGGCATTACAGGACGAAGGCTGATTCCACCTGGAATTACAGTCTCGCTATTGTTTGCCAGATAAAAATAGACACCTAAATGGCACGAAAGGTCTGAATATTGACAAAGAAATGGGACGAGGTATTACAATCGCTAAACTAATGAAACGAACGTCTTAAAATGTCGTAGATAAGGGAACTAAACATGTGGGATAAATAGCAACTACCTCCCCCTTAATATACGTTCAATAATAGTAATGTCTGCCAGCCACCACCACCACCATTCCCTCCAGCACTCACTGTTGTCCGGAGGGTCTTTTGTCTCGCTAACAATACTATTATCCTCTACTCAGTCTCGGCTCCATTTCACGCTTCCCTTCACAGCCTCAAACCCATTAAATCACATTATATTATATATATATATATATATATATATATATATATATATATATATATTGTTACGTATCTTGATCCTCAAGTGGTTAACTTGATGAATCTAGATAGCACAGAGATATATATTAAGGTATCAGTCAGATGAAGGCAAAACAAAAGTAAAATCTAATAAAATTATTTCCTGTTGTTGCTTCCTTTCCTTTTGGATCTTAGGACTTGGTATCCTTTATTGACTGATACTCTTTAATTATGGAAACATACTGAAACTAATTAAAGTCATGTAGTATTTATAAAGAATTATTATTTAACCGAAGCTTAGTAGGCTATGGTTATGAACCGAATAAGTTAAATCTAAAGAAGGACTATTAATTCTATATCAAGTCTTGAAAGATAAATATTAAGGTAAGAATATTTCTGTCTCTTACCCTTTTTGAATGAATAGCTAGTTTTCTTATATTATGTCCTTTTATTTATATTTAATGTAGTTATTATTCTTGGTTCTTGTCTTTCGTTAATAGTATTATATTATTATTATCATAAGGATTAATATCAGTCACATAAAAAGTTAGATATATATATATTTAATAATTAGTTAAATGTATTTCTTAACCACGTAACATTGAGGTTTGATTATGAGTAAATTAAGTTACAGGATCGCTTCATAGATTCGATTCAGGTCTCACTCAAATAATATGAAAAGCAAAATAATATTTTGAAGCTAAAATAATTTACTTCAGCTTAGGAAATCACTAGAAGTAACATTAAAACAGCCATGTTAGTCTAAGGCGATATTACTAATATGAGACAATAGTATCACCGTACTCGTTAAGCAATGTAAGGTAAATTAAAAGAAAATGAAAGAACTCGTAAGTCTTAATATAAAACAATAGTATTACTTTTATCATAACCCAATTACTTGAAGAGTTGCTTTAGTCCACAAGTCAGTCAACTAAAATAGTTAAGTACATAATAGTATCGTTAACGTTAATTCTTCCCAATCAAATATCTTACTAACCAACATAATGTAAGTGTTTACACCGAACACACTTAACACACACTTATATAATCTGACTGACACTCACAATCCAATTATAATACTTCACCCCGTCTTCCTCCAGCTGCAAGTTCACCTTCCCAACTGCAAATGAGACTGATTTCAATGCCCACTACTCGGGTCTTATATACTAAACAATGATGGTGTAGAAACGAATCAGGAGGCGGGGGATAGTGCGCGCCCCAATCACAGCTCCTCGAGTTGCGTAGCAGGTGCGTGGTCCAATGGAGTGTCCTGGCGTCGATCATAGTCATAGCGTCGGGTCATCGAAGTAGTTTGCAGGGTCCCCATATGACGCACGCAGGTGTGAAGGCTTGTTTGCTCGTATGCAGACGAGCTGGTTTCCCACTCGCTGGTTCGCTCGCTGGTCTGCTTCGCCGCCTGGGTAATTCTGCACTCCTTCAACTCTTAATACTACTCTTAAATAAACATACAGGGCTCCGTATGTCAGAATATATATATATATATATCTATATATATATACAGTATATATATATATACATATATATATATATATATATATATATATATATATATATACAGTATATATATATATATATATATATGTGTATTCATTTATTATTGTTTAAATTTCTCCTAGACCTCCCTGAAGCTTACAAAATATATCCAAGATCCACCTAGATAAATTTGTACATTTTTCGGTAGAAAATTTTCCCAGCTGATAGCCGGTTCCTCCAATATTTCAGGCTCGCTAGCGCTCGCCAGGAAAAAATCGACAGCTAAATGACACGAAATATCATTAAATTGATAAAGAAATGGGACGAATGGTCTTGAAATCGACAAACTATTAGAGCAAACGTCTTAACACCGACAAACTATTGGGGTGAACGTCTCAAAAGTAGGCTAATGTTGCTAAACATGAAGGAGAAGGGGGTCCAGAAAAAGCCACTCACTTTTGTCCGCAGGGTCTTTTGTCTCGCTAACAATACTATTTTCCGGTACAGTCGGCCAAATATGAGATGTCGCGGGACCAAGTATATTTCGATCAATAATTGCTATCAGCACTATCTAAGCATCAATTTATCGTTTCGAGTGAGATATACAAACATGTTCCCTATAGATACACATCTTGGTCAACATCCGACAGACATTAATACAGCACACAGAGAACCAAACATAATGACACCGGCGACACGACTTATTTAATCAATGGTACTCAATCGGGGCTCGATTTCACGCATCCCTTCACATACTTATAAGCCTTCAATCACATTATTCTCTCTCTCTCTCTCTCTCTCTCTCTCTCTATATATATATATTATAGTAATATATATATATACAGTATATAGATATATATATATATATATATATATATAGTATATATTATATATATATATATATATATTATATATATATATCTATATATATAAATATATATATATATATATATATATATATATATATATATATATATATATATATATATTTATATATTTTGTTATTATTGCTTTATCTATTTTTATTTATCTGTACGCATTCTCGACTCGACTTCAAGCTTCCCTTCCCAGCCTCATAACCATGCTTTTCCATTATGTTGTGTATGTATTTATTTATATAATTGATTATTTATATATAGATGTATGTATTTATTTATTTATTTATTTATTGTTTACATTCTCTTAATTTTTCTGTACCTATTCTCGGCTCGATTTCACCCTTCCCTTCCCAGCCTCACAACCATTGAAGTGCATTATGTTGTGTATATATATATGTCACCCTTCCCTTCCCAGCCTCACAACCATTGAAGTGCATTATGTTGTGTATATATATATATCACCCTTCCCTTCCCAGCCTCACAACCATTGAAGTGCATTATGTTGTGTATATATATATATATCACCCTTCCCTTCCCAGCCTCACAACCATTGAAGTGCATTATGTTGTGTATATATATATATATATCACCCTTCCGTTCCCACCCTCACAACCATTGAAGTGCATTATGTTGTGTATATATATATATCACCCTTCCCTTCCCAGCCTCACAACCATTGAAGTGCATTATGTTGTGTATATATATATCACCCTTCCCTTCCCAGCCTCACAACCATTGAAGTGCATTATGTTGTGTATATATATATTGCACCCTTCCCTTCCCAGCCTCACAACCATTGAAGTGCATTATGTTGTGTATATATATATATCACCCTTCCCTTCCCAGCCTCACAACCATTGAAGTGCATTATGTTGTGTATATATATATCACCCTTCCCTTCCCAGCCTCACAACCATTGAAGTGCATTATGTTGTGTATATATATATATCACCCTTCCCTTCCCAGCCTCACAACCATTGAAGTGCATTATGTTGTGTATATATATATTTCACCCTTCCCTTCCCAGCCTCACAACCATTGAAGTGCATTATGTTGTGTATATATATATATCACCCTTCGCTTCCCAGCCTCACAACATGAAGTGCATTATGTTGTGTATATATATATATATCACCCTTCGCTTCCCAGCCTCACAACCATTGAAGTGCATTATGTTGTGTATATTATATATATCACCCTTCCCTTCCCAGCCTCACAACCATTGAAGTGCATTATGTTGTGTATATATATATATATCACCCTTCCCTTCCCAGCCTCACAACCATTGAAGTGCATTATGTTGAATATATATATATATATATATCACCCTTCCCTTCCCAGCCTCACAACCATTGAAGTGCATTATGTTGTGTATATATATATATATCACCCTTCCCTTCCCAGCCTCACAACCATTGAAGTGCATTATGTTGTGTATATATATATATATATATATCACCCTTCCCTTCCCAGCCTCACAACCATTGAAGTGCATTATGTTGTGTATATATATATCACCCTTCCCTTCCCAGCCTCACAACCATTGAAGTGCATTATGTTGTGTATATATATATATATATATCACCCTTCCCTTCCCAGCCTCACAACCATTGAAGTGCATTATGTTGTGTATATATATATATATATCACCCTTCCCTTCCCAGCCTCACAACCATTGAAGTGCATTATGTTGTGTATATATATATATCACCCTTCCCTTCCCAGCCTCACAACCATTGAAGTGCATTATGTTGTGTATATATATATTTCACCCTTCCCTTCCCAGCCTCACAACCATTGAATTGCATTATGTTGTGTATATATATATATCACCCTTCCCTTCCCAGCCTCACAACCATTGAAGTGCATTATGTTGTGTATATACCGGTATTTATTTATTTATTTATATATTTTAACTTATTTATTTATTAATCTATTTATTTATTTATTTGTATATTTATCTATTTATATACATATTTGATTATTTATATATTTATTTATGTATTGATTTATGTATTATTATTATATTTTTTGTTCATTCCCCCTTACACTTTCCACTACTCAGTTGACTCCCTTTCACGCTTACCTTCTCAGCCTCACAACCATTCAATCGCATTATTTGGTTTATTTTAAATTTATGTATTTATATATTGTGTATGAATTTTTCTATTTGGTATTTAGTTGTTATCATTGTTTTAGTTCTTCATTCTCTTGTAATTTTCCAGTGGGCTGGATTTCACGGTTCCCTTCCCATCCTCACAACCATTCAAGTCCATTATTCTGTTATTGTCCACGGCTCTCTTCTCGTCAGCGATATTGATTTAGGACATTATGGGCCGCCCACTCTGCTACCCTTAAGGGGGGTCACCTGGTTTTTTTTCTTCATCTTTCTCTCCTTTTCTCTCTTTCCCTGGCTTGTATCCATTGGGCCCCATTCAGCTACTGTTTTAAGACGTATATCCCCATGCAGGTGTCGATTTCTTCCTGGCGATTTTATTCAGCTTAGGAAGGATGTTTACCCCTTAAAAGATTACAGACTATCTCAGTTAATCCTTTTATCTACCATATATCCTTCCTTATAAGCTCCCTAAAATCACATAAATGAAGTCGATACAGTACGGGTTAAGGGGAGATGGGTCGTTTTTCTGCCCCCCCCCCCCCCCCCCCTCCCCCTACCCCCCACCTTCTTCCTCACGTTTAGTCCCATTAGTTTCCAGATGTTATGATGCTCGGCTCATTAATTAGGCGATTTTAAACTTTTCGTCCCATTTCTTTGTCAATATTAAGACTTTCCGTGTCATTTAGGTGTCGAAATTTTTCTGACGAGCGATAGCGAGCCTATAAATAAAGAGGAACTGCCCTTCGGCCAGAAAATGTTTTCTACCGACAAATGTACACATTATCTTGAAAGGGTGTCAAGGGGGTGTAATTTTAAGCTTGATGGAAGGCTAGGAAACAAACTAAAAAACCTCCCCTTAAGGGACCCGTAGCCTGTTTGCTTTAAGCTAGCGATAAGTTGACTCATCTCCATCTTAAAGGAGAATTATAGTTTGCTCCATAGGCCTCTATCAAACAAAAACACACCAAGACCCCCTTCAAGATAAATTTGTAAAAAATGTCGGTAGACAAATGTACCTCTTAAAGTTCCAGGCTTTCTATCGCTCGACAGGAAAACATATATATATACCGGTATATATATATATATATATATATATATATATATATAGAGAGAGAGAGAGAGAGAGAGAGAGAGAAAACAATTTGTACTTTTATTGGTAGTCAAATGTTCCGGCCAAAATCCGGGTTCTCCTAAATTACAGGCCCACTATCGCTCGCCAGGAGAAAATGACACCTAAATGGCACGAAAGGTCTTAATATTGACAACAAAATTAGGCGAAAGGGCTTAAAATCGTCACACTAATGGGCCGAACGTCTTAAAATCTAAAATCTAATGGGGTTAAATATGAGGGAGAAGGGGGTACTCGTGTTATGCAGGTTGTGCAATTGACCACTTGCGAGTTTTGAACTATAAGGAATTTGGTGCAGTAGCCATCAATATTTAGCAGAATTATCAGCTAAAATACGGTCATAATACATATATATATATATATATTGTTACGTATCTTGATCCTCAAGTGGTTAACTTGATGAATCTAGATAGCACAGAGATATATATTAAGGTATCAGTCAGCTGAAGGCAAAACAAAAGTAAAATCTAATAAAATAATTTTATGTTGTTGCTTCCTTTCCTTTTGGATATTAGGACTTAGTATCCTTTATTGACTGATACTCTTTAATTATGAAAAATACTGAAACTAATTAAAGTCATGTAGTATTTATAAAGAATTATTATTTAACCGAAGCTTAGTAGGCTATGGTTATGAACCAAATAAGTTATAGCTAAAGAAGGACTATTAATTTTATAAAAAGTCTTGAAAGATAAATATTAAAGTAAGAATATTTCTGTCTCTTACCCTTTTTGAAATGAATAGATAGTTTTATGATATGTCCTTTTATTTATATTTAATGTAATTATTCTTGGTTCTTGTCTTACGTTAATAGTATTATATTATTATTATCATCAGGATTTATATCAAAGTCACATAAAAAGTTAGATATATATTTAATAATTAGTTAAATGTATTTCTTAACCACGTAACATTGAGGTTTGATTATGAGTAAATAAAGTTACAGGATCGTTTCATAGATTCGATTCAGGTCTCACTCAAATAATATGAAAAGCAAAATATAATATTTTGAAGCAAAAGAATTTTCTTCAGCTTAGGAAATCACTAGAAGTAATATTAACACAGCCAGGTTAGTCTAAGGCGATATTACTAATACGAGACAATAGCATCACCGTACTAAGCACCGTTAAGCAATGTAAGCTTAATTAAAAGAAAATGAAAGAACTCGTAAGTATTAATATAAAACAATAGTATTACTTTCATCATAACCCAATTACTTAAAGAGTTGCTTTAGTCCACAAGTTAGTCAACTAAAATAGTTAAGTACATAATAGCGTTAACGTTAATTCCCAATCAAATAGTTAAGTACATAATAGTAGCGTTAACATTAATTCCCAATCAAATAGTTAAGTACATAAATAGTAGCGTTAACGTTAATTCGCAATCAAATAGTTGAACACATAATAGTAGCGTTCACGTTAATTCCCAATCACATATCTCACTAACCAACATAACGTAAGTGTTTACACCGAACACACTTAACACACATTTATATAATCTGACTGACAGTCACAATCCCATTATAATACTTCACCCCGTCTTCCTCCAGCTGCAAGTTCACCTTCCCCAACTCCAAATGAGACTGATTTGAATGCCCACAACTCGGGTCTTATATACCAAACAATGATGGTGTAGGAACGAATCAGGAGGCGGGGGTTGGTGCCTGCTCCAATCATAGCTCCTCGAGTCGCATAACAGGTGCCTGGTCCACTCACAGCTCCTGGCGTCGATCATACGTCATAGCATCGGTCATCGAGGTAGTTTGCAGGGTCCCCTATAACGCACGCAGGTGTGCAGGTATGCGGGCGAGCTGATTTACCCTCTCGCTTGGTCGCTCGCTAGTCTGCTTCACCGTTTGGGTAGTTCGGCTCCTTCAACTCTAATTCTAACTCTTAAATTAACATACAGGGCTCCGTATGTCAGAATATATATATATATATATATATATATATATATATATATATATATATATATACCGGTATATATATATATATATATAAATTATATAGATATACAGTATATATATATAATATATATATACGTAAAAATTAATTGATCATACTTATTATCCATCAGAAACCCACATTATTATTGCATTTCTCTTGAATATTGATGTTCACGGCTCCAACTTCCTTACAGCCTGAAACTCCCAAGTGGTCAATTCAGAACTATATATCTCCCTTACCAACTACAGAGATTCCTTTAAGGGAGCCCACCTCGCTGTTTTTCTCTTTCTCTCCCTCTATCTTTGGCTTGTATCCATTCGGCCCCATTCCACCTACTATTTTAAGACGTTTACCCCCATCTAAGTGTCAATATTTTCTTGGCGAGCGGGAGCGAGCCAGCATATATATATTTTGGTTTTGAGAGCAAGCTAAATTCGTACATTTTTCGATAGAAAAATGTCTCCGGCGATGCTGGATTTCTTCATACTATTCTGGCTCACTATCGGTCGCTAGGAAGAAATCGACACCTGGATGGGGATAAACGTCTTAAAACAGTTGGCTGAATGGGGCCGAATGGATATAAGCCAGGGAAAAAGAGAAGAGGAGAGAAAGATAAAAACAGTCAATGACCCCCCTTGAACATGTACCAAACTTGTATATTTATTTGTAACATTATCAATACTGAAAAGGAGCTAACACAAGAACATATAGAAATATATGTTAAGGGGAGGCAGTTGGTTTTTCAAGTCATCCTGCTCCCTCATATTTAGCCCTAATAGTTATCAGATTTCAAGGCATTAGTACACAGGAGTATAATGGAGTAACAAGGAGTACAAAGGAAATCAAACGACATCAGATCTAGTGACATTTCTAGGCTGCTTGTCTTCCAAAACACTGAGGATCAAGTGTCCAAACAGTGGTTTAGAGTTGGTAAGGGAAGTTTAAATGAATCAACGGTGCTGCAGTCTATGACGTCTCGGGGAAGCCCATTCCACAAGTTGACAACTCGATTGAAGAAGAAATTCTTAGATTCGTGAGTTAAAAGATTTACCAATAATTTTGCAACCGCTTCCCTGCGTGTAATTAGATTGGTCGATAGTGAAGTACTTACTACAGTTCATATTGTCGAATCATTTGATGATTTTGAACACTTGAATTAAGTCGCCTCTTAATCTGAGCTGGGTTAAAGGAAATATATTTAATTATCTAAGATGCTCCGCGTATAGTTTGTTCTTTAGGCTAGGTATAATTTTGGTAACTCTACTGTACGTTGAACTCGTTCTAGCTTGTCTATATATTTTTGGTAATAAGGGCACCAGGATTGAACGCAGTATTCCAGAAGAGGGCGGACTAAGGAATTGTAAAGGGTTAGGATAACTTCTTTGGATATATGCTCAAATGACCTGCCTATAAAGCCAATTATTTTGTTTGCCTTCTTAACAACTTCTGAACATTGTTGGCTCGGGTTTAGGTTACTCAATATTGTTACTCCCAGATCGGTTTCTCTGTTTACATTCTTAAGCTGAGTGCCATTCATCGAATAGTTTGCTTTCTCATTTTGGTATCCGATATGTAGTACTTTACATTTATCTGCATTGAAACTCATTTGCCAAATTTGGGCCCAACATGACAACTTATCTAGATTGTTTTGCATATCGTCAACTTGTTCTTTTGAGAGTGCGCTATTTACAATGTTTGTATCGTCAGCAAATTTTGAGATAGTACAGGTGAGACCCTCATCTATGTCGTTGAAGTAAATTAGAAAGATAATTAGTCCTAGTACCGATCCCTGGGGTACCCCGCTACTTACATTGGTCCATTTAGATGCCTTACCGTTTATGACTACTCTTTGCTTTCTGTCGCTGAGCCAATTTTCTATCCATTTCATCACACCGTCCTGTATTCCATGCGGTTTTAGTTTTAGCAGTAAACGTTTGTGGGGAACTTTGTCAAAGACCTTTGGAAAATCAAGGTATATAATATCTACAGCTTTACTCTCATCGTAGAGGTTGAGGATATCGTGGAAGAAGTCTAAGAGGTTTGTTAAACAGGAACGTTTTTTACGAAAGCCGTGTTGATTATCTTTAAGTATGTTATTTTCCTCTAAGTGATTTACGAGTCTGTCTCTTATGAGGGTTTCTAGCATTTCACATACAACTGAGGTTAAGCTAATTGGACGATAGTTACTGGGTAGGGATTTGCGGCTTTTTTTAATATCGGTGTTAAGTTGGCTAGCTTCCACAGATCAGGCATAGTTCCAGATTGCAAGGATTTATTGAATAGCAATGTCAGTGGTTTGGAGAGCTCATCCTTAGCTTCCTTTAGAACTCTAGGTGAGATAGTATTAGGTCCAGGCGTTTATTTACCTTGAGTTTATCTAAACAATTAAATACTTCTCTCTCTGTAACGGTGATATTGCTTAGAATATATGAATTATCAATCTGAATCGACGATGGTGTAGGGATAATCACTGAGTTTTTCTGTTGTAAAAACTGATGCAAAGAAGGTATTGAGGGCACTACTCATTTGTACTTCGTCTTTGGTGTATTTTCCATTTTCATCGACTAACGGTCCAACAGTGGAAGTAACTACTTTTTTCTTTCTGATATAACTATAGAATTCTTTTGGGTTTGTTTTTACTTTGATTCGCAACATGTAACTCCAGGGTCTTTTTACTTTCCTTAATTAACTTTTTGGCTTTGCGTCGTAGCTCTACACATTTCACCCGTTCTTCGTCATTTTGTGAGGATTCTAATCTATCATTAGCAAACATTTTAGCAAGCAGACAGTTTGAAATATCTTTATTCCACCATTTGGACTTATTATTATGGCCTGTACGCCGTATTTTCGATGGTATGCAGTCTTTCACTGCTTTTTGGTAAGTTGTTTCGAATAATTCCCAAGATGCATTTATGTCGTCATTGTTAATCAAAAAGCTCCAGTCAGTTTCTTTAAACATAGCTCTAAGTTTGTGAGAGGTTGCTTTCTTGAAATTAGGGACTTTTTCGATGCTGCTATTTGGCTCATTACTAGTAAACTTTAAAGTGAAAGTTATTGTACATGGTCGCTGTTACTGAATTCATCACCAACATTCAAATTCTCTATTAATTCTTCTTTTGTTGCAAGTACAAGGTCAAGAACGTTATTACCACGGGTCGGCGATCGAACAAATTGATAGAGTGAACTCTCTTGCAAGTTAGTATGTAAGTCATGTCCGAAGTGTGAAGTAAGAGTATCGCCCCACTTGGTCACAGGTATATTAAAGTCGCCAAAAATTACGGTATCTTGTGAGTTACTTACATCTGCAATTTGTTCGTAAATTTCTCGGTCAATTTGCACTGATTGAGCTGGAGGTCTGTATATTAACCCATCGGATCCGGGAACACTCATATGATCCCGATCGCTGTGTCCGGGGCCCTTTTCGTACAGTCAAGCTTCATAATTCAGTAGCTACTGATTGAGACCACCTAGAGCAGTCAATGTTTTTGCAAATTGTAGAACTTTTTGTTGTCTGTAGACTGCCGTTGAGATGACATCTCAACGCTACAACGCGTGATTGCTGAGTTATGATGATTTTAGCGGCGATTTTTAGCCGGGCATTTTGCCTCATATGAGGCCTCCCGGATTCCTGCCAATATTTTTTTTTGCCTCATATGAGGCCTCCCGGATTCCGAGGGTTAATGCAAGTATTATTTTTGTACCTTTATTATTCTTTATTAGCACAAAAGATGTGTCGACGTTCACAATTTAAGGTTTTGACACGAGGGTCGGGTTAAGACTTTCTTTGATATAAAGTAAAATGCCACCTCCATTTCTATTTATTCGGCTTTTCTCAAACATTACATAACCGGGAAGTGAATACTCTGCTAAAAAGTCTCTATCTTCTATATTGAGCCAAAATTATGTTATGTCAATCACATCATAATCCTCTGTTAACACTAGTTCCTCTAAATCTGAACATTTATTGTGTACGCTACGAGCGTTTGGATAGAAAACCTTTGAAGTTGCGGTTTTAGAACTCACAGAAAGCTCTTTAATCCAATTTTTGGTTCTGGTCGGATCTACATTTACATTCATGGCTGTCTTCAGTCCTCGGTCGTTATCCCTGGCGGTTTTGAATTTGGGTCGTGTTGGTGGAGCTTTATCCAAAGTGGTGGTTCTTGACGGATTAGCATTTAATTCCTTCGCGGGTTGCCGTCCTCGCTGTCTTCGGTCCTCCTTCCAGGTTGTATTGTGCCGAGTCGATTTCTTCTGCGAAAATCCTTCACAGCATCGTTGAGAAGACCCCCAAAACGTGCTGCTCCCTTCTGGTTCTGATGAACTCCATCGTCCGAAAACAAATAGTCATCGTAGTAGAAATTGTCCCAGATGTCGACGAATCCCACGTTCTCCTTCCTGCAGAGGTTTGCTAGACAACGATTTGTGCTGGTGGCTTTGTTGTAAAATCGGCTCTCTACACCGAGCCGGGGGACGATTCCTGAGACGATGATCCTTGTTGACTTCTTCTTAAACAACTTGATCAGCTGCTGGTACTCTAAAAGCAAATCTTCTGACCGGGTTCACTGTACATCATTGGATCCAACGTGGATGACGTACATTGTATTAGCAGGGGCCAGATTTGATACTTCGTCAACTGCAGCAACTATGTCGTCCACACCACCACCAGGGATAAAAAAAAGCTTCCTGGTCTTAGGTGCCCTGGCACAAAACTCTGTGAGCTGATCACGTATCATAGAGTGTCCCACTAGCCGGACTTCTTCTGTTTCCTCTTCTTCATCTGAATCTGTGAGTATCTGGAAACAGTTTTGACACTCGGTAATCGGCATGGTTTTCCTGTTCTTGGGGCAAACGTTGATCCTCACGACACGGAAGTTGTCTTGAGGGGGAAAAGAGTCACTATTTGTTTCTTGAGTATCGGAACCATCTGCTGAAGTGGCTACTGCAGGCTTTGGATTTGGTGGCAGCTGGAGTTGAAGCGGTGACAATTGAAGTTTGTGGTACTCCAACGTTGAGTGTTACAAACTCTTGGAGTGATTCTAGCTTCATGGTGAGGGCGTTGATCTTATTGTATGCTTCATCTAATTTCACTGTCAAATTCTCTCATTGCTGGCAGATCCGGCTGACTTGAAGATTGAAGTAGCAAACATGGACTCACCAAACCTACCGGCGCAGTTCATACAAGTGCGAGGCATGGTGACAGTCACTTTCTTCAGATTACTTCACTCACATCTTACACTTACTTAGTTACATGTTGCGAATCAAAGTAAAGCAAACCCAACATTTTTTTTTAGTTATATCAGAAAGAAGAGAGTAGTTATTTCAACTGTAGGACCGTTAGTCGATGAAAATGGAGAATATACCAAAGACGAAGTACAAATGAGTAAAGCCCTCAATACCTTCTTTGCATCAGTTATTACAACAGAAGACCTCAGCATCGCCGATTCAGATAGATAATTCTGATGATCTAAGCAATATCACCATTACAGAGAGAGAAGTATTGAAATGTTTAGATAAACTCAAGGTAAATAAAACGCCCGGACCTGATACAATCTCACCAAGAGTTCTAAAGGAAGCTAAGGATGAGCTCTCCAAACCACTGACATTGCTATTCAATAAATCCTTGCAGTCTGGAACTATGCCTGATCAGTGGAAGCTAGCAAACGTAACACCGATTTTTAAAAAAGGCAGCAAATCCCTACCCAGTAACTATCGTCCAATTAGCTTAACCTCAGATGTATGAAAAATGCTAGAAACGCTCTTAAGAGACAGACTCGTAAATCACTTAGAGGAAAATAACATACTTAAAGATAATCAACACGGCTTTCTTCGTAGCAAACGTTCCTGTTTAACAAACCTCTTAGACTTCTTCCAGGATATCCTCAACCTCTATGATGAGAGTAAAGCTGTAGATAATATATACCTTGATTTTCAAAAGGCCTTTGACAAAGTTCCCCACAAACGTTTACTGCTAAAACTAAAAGCACATGGAATACAAGACGGTGTGATGAAATGGATAGAAAATTGGCTCAGTGACAGAAAGCAAAGAGTAGTCATAAACGGTAAGGCATCTAAATGGACCAATGTAAGTGGCGGCGTACCCCAGGGATCGGTACTAGGACCATTTATCTTTCTAATTTACATCAACGACATAGATGAGGGTCTCACCTGTACAATCTCAAAATTTGCTGACGATACAAAAATTGCAAATAGCGTACTCTCAAAAGAACAAGTTGACGATATGCAACACAATCTAGATAAGTTGTCATGTTGGGCCCAAATTTGGCAAATGAGTTTCAATGCGGATAAATGTAAAGTACTACATATCGGATACGAAAATGAGAAAGCAAACTATTCGATGAATGGCACTCAGCTTAAGAATGTAAACAGAGAAACCGATCTGGGAGTAACAATATCGAGTAACCTAAAACCGAGTCAACAATGTTCAGAAGTTGTTAAGAAAGCAAACAAAATAATTGGCTTTATAGGCAGGTCATTTGAGCATAAATCCAAAGAAGTTATCCTAACCCTTTACAATTCCTTAGTCCGCCCTCTTCTGGAATACTGCGTTCAATCCTGGTGCCCTTATTACCAAAGAGATATAGACAAGCTAGAACGAGTTCAACGTAGAGTTACAAAAATGATACCTAGCCTAAAGAACAAACCATACGAGGAGCTTCTTAGATAATTAAATATATTTCCTTTAACCCAGCGCAGATTAAGAGGTGACTTAATTCAAGTGTTCAAAATCATCAAAGGCATCGACAATATGAACTGTAGTAAGTATTTCACTATCGACCAATCTAATTACACGCAGGGAAACGGTTTCAAAATTATCGGTAAATTTTTAAAATCGCACGAACCTAGGAATTTCTTATTCAATCGAGTTGTCAACTTGTGGAATGGGCTTCCCCGAGACGTTATAGACTGCAGCACCGTTGATTCATTTAAACTTCGCCTTGACAAATATCTTGCATCAAGCCCGGGACTGACTGCGTTTGTAAATTAATAACCTTATTTTATTTCCCCCTCAGTTACTAACCCATGTGTCCCCTACTAACTTCCTAGTTCTGCCACGGACATTAGTTCCAGGGCAGTGGTTCCCTTACCAAAATTCCCTTACCCACTCTAGACCGCTGTTTGGACAATTTATCCTCAGTGTTTTGGAGGACAAGCAGCCTAGAAGGGTCACCAGATCTGTTGTTGCTTGATTTCCTTTGTTCTTAAAAAACACTTCACTCACTTTAAAACACTTAACTCACTTTAACACCTTACGAGCGGCCTATGCGGTTTAAACACTTCACTCACTTTAAAAACACTTCAATCACTTCAACCGAAAACAAATATGTTGAAATACGCAGAAATAGGTTATCAGGGGTGATAGTCTAACCGAAAACCAAAAATTTGAGATACGCAGAATTAGGCCTCTAGGGGCGATAGCCTAAACAAAAGTTTTTAAAAATTGAAATACGCAGCAATAGGCTACCAGTGGAGATAGCCTAGGCCCTAACCGAAGACAATTTATTATATTTTATGTACCTTATTTATTTATATTTTTTTTAAATACGCAGTGACTGAAAACAAAACAATGGAAATGAAAACAAAAAATGGAAGTACGCAATGATAGCTGAAAACTGAAAACAAACCAAAATTTAATACACAGAAATAGACCACCAGGAGTGATGGCGCCACCGATTTTTTTTTTTTTTTAAATACGCAGAAATAGGCCACCAGCGTTGAATAGCCTAACCGAAAATAATAAAATTTAAATACGCAGAAATAGGCTACCAGGTGTGATAACCTAACCTAAAAAAAATATATATATACTGTATGACGGAAAATGTAATTAAATATAAAATTCACCAAATAGAGATTATATGAAATACAAAGTATAACTGCACACTAGTTTGGCGATTTTCAGACCTTTTCCCCAATTTCTTTGCCAATATTAAGACCTTTCTGGCCATTTAGGTGTCGATTTTGTTTTTCTGGCGAGCGATAGCGAGCCTGTATTTGAAGAGGAATTGGCCTTCGGCCAGGACATTTTTCTACCGAAAAATCTATTGTTGATTTTTTTTAAAGTTTGATGGAGGTTTAGAGAGAAAAATAAACCCCTTCTTTAAACCATTGAGTCGAACCAGTAAATTATGCTGCACAATACTGTCTAAGCTCCCGTAAATGTAGTATATGAGCACACTCATCAACAATTATATAGAGGCCATAAGTATGTTCACTATAATGAAGTAAGGATAATAGTATTTTGTTAGTTGTTTTGCTATATATAATTTTGCTTCACAGGTTTGAGAAATTAATGGGGTAGTGGCTGGATTTGGGGTCTATTAATTAATGTATTAATGTATTTGTTTAGTTTCCTTGCTCGACCTCCATCAAGCTTAGAAAAACATCCCCTCGACCCCTTTTTCAAGATAAATGTGTATATTTTTCGGTAGAAAAGTTTCAAGGCCGAAGGCCGGTTCCTCTTAGAATTACAGGCTCGCTATCGCTCGCCAGGAAAAAATCGACACCTAAATTGCACGAAAGGTTTTAATATTGACAACGAAATGGGGCGAAAGGTGTTAAAATCGCCAAAATAATGTGCCGACTGTCTTAAAATGTCAAAACTAATGGTGTCCAGAAAAAACAAGCACTACCCCCTTAATAATACAATTCTAGGGAATCAGATACATTTTTTGAGCTTGAGTTGATCACTTTCAATACAATAAACTTCAACTTTATTAAATCAATTATTCACTAGCATACATTTATGAACATAATATTCATTATTTGCTCTATATACAGTAGCTCTGAAACAACCTATACTCAGCATGAAAAACTATATGAAGTGATGAAGAAGGAAGAAAAACAAAGACCTATTCAGATTGATAATTCAAAATATACAAAACAATAGTCACAATTTCAAGTAAAACTGATACAACAAATATATACTGTATATACGATTGTGTGTTGTATTAGACCAGTGATTTATTCGTATTTTTGTTAAGCTTTAGGACTGATGACTAAAACCTACTTCATACACAAAAATGCAGATGCCATACAAGAGCAGCGATAAATGGTGCAGATCCACTTTCAATAACGGGTAGCCCAGAGAGAACAGAGAGAGAGAGAGAGTGTGTGTGTGCGGTAACAGAGAAGGCAAACACAAACATAAAATAAGTAGAACAGAAATATTGTAAAAGTTAGAATGACGGAGAAATTGGAGAAAGGAGAAAACTATAAACAGGCATGCACAGAAAGCGTACTTGGATAATACAATCATGATAAACAATAACAAGAACGATAAATAATAACAAACGCAAAGAACACTCGGGAAACCAGGTGTGGGCAGAGGTGGTGACGGAAGTAAGACGAGACCAGAACTAAGTGAAAAATAAAACGAATAACAGGTGAGGGCTGGTCCTATCCAGAGTGAGGTTTGGCGTCCTCTACCCAACCTTAGCCGTTTTTGTTTGTCTCTTTTACTATACTACTTTTACTTCTAGGTGCTGGCGAGGTAGACCGATTGGGAGGCACTGCAAGGCTGTAGACTGTGGGGGCATTGGCCCGGGGGTGCAAGCCCGTGGGTTGATGATCCCCTCCCCCACTGCCCTCTCAAGAGACAGATCTCATCTCACCCTGGCCCCCTTGGTGGCCCAACCCTCTGGAGCGGCTTAGGTCTATCGGACTTGGGACTGTTTGGCCAGACAGTCTGGGAAATTACAACAACAACAACAACAACAACAAAGAACGATAATGCGAAGCCAATGAAGAATATATGAAGAACCGAATGTTGAGAACAGTAAACGATTACAAAATATATGAGTAACAATACTAAGCAGGATATCCTAAGGACCTAAGAGAAAGGGGACATATTTAGGCCATGTTGACTTACCGTAAGCTAGAGTGGTGTGGCAGCAGAAGGTGGCTGCTAACAGGAACCCCCACAGCAACACCCCTCCTCTGCTCTGCCGCCCTCTCGTAGTCATAGCAGATCCTGTCATGCTAACACTACAGCACCCTCCTCTGCTATGCCGCCCCCTCATAGTTATAGCAGTTCCTGTCATTCTAACCTGTTTTCTGAGATACACTGACAAATGCTAAGGGTAGCTGTCTGAAGAGGGTCGCTGGGGTAGGCTGAAGAATTGATGGGTATTATGGGTCAACTGTACTGTGTTACCGAAATATTTAGTGAATCAAGGGGTCTCACTTTCGTGTGTAGATGACTTGCGCAGTACATGTGAACAGTTCTTGGATTTCTACTGATATAAATTATGCGGTGAAACTGAGAGGCACTAAAAGTGTTTTACAGTCCGCCAATTAAGTGATGTCGCGGCACCAAGTATATTTTGATCAATCATTAGGTATCAGCTCTATCTAAGCATTGATTCATCGTTTCGAGTGAGATATACAAGCATGTTCCTACACTGACCCACCCTATTCAACATCTGACAGACTTCATTACAGTCCAGAGCGAGCCAAACGTAATGACAACAGCACCATGAATTATTTGGCCAACTGTACAGGAATGGATTATTGACTTTGGCTACACTTCAGTATGTTAAGGGGAGATGGATCGTTTTTCTGGTCCCCTTTCTCCCTCGTGTTAAGCCCCATTTGTTTTGAGATTATAAGACGTTCGGCCCATTAGTTTGGCGATTTTAACACCTTTCGCCCTATTTTGTTTTCAATTTAAGACCTTTCGTGCCATCTAGGTGTCGATTTTGTCCTGGGTTGGGCAGGGATTGTAACCCCTAACCTCTCATAACTCAAAGAGGACTAGAGTAATCGAGCTAATACATCAACCAGATAGGAAGACTTGGTTAGGGAATATGTGTGGAAATTTACAGCTCATTTGCTCTAGCCATTTTTGAGTTACAGAGATTAGAGGTTACAATTTCTGCCCAACCTAGAATGAACGGACTATAGTATTTAAAGCAAACCACCGAAATCAACACACTAATTTCAATACACTTTTTTCTTTGGATTTTATAAAGTTCTCATTTTTCTTTTAATCAGTAGAAATATTGTTTGCATTTAAAACAAGTATAATATCCGAAAGCAACACACTCATTGCAATATACGTTTTTCTTTGGATTATATTAAGTTTTTCGTTTTTCTTTTAAGCAGTAGAAATATTGTTTTTATTTAAAACAAATAACTGAAACCAACACACTAATTTCAACATACTTTTTATATTTGGATTTTATTTAGTTTTCGTTTTTCTTTTAATCAGTAGAATTATTGTTTGTGTTTAAAGGAAATCTTTGAAAGCAACACACTAATTTCAATATACGTTTTTCTTTGGATTTTATTAAGTTTCCGTTTTGCTTTTGATGAAGCAGGAATTAACATTTACAAATCACACAATGTTTTCTCAATTTGGTAACCAATTTTGTATATTATACGCTTATTGTGTTTTCAAGATAATCCGTATATACAATGCAAAACAATACATACTGCACAGTGTGTAGTCAAACAATACATACTGCACAGTGTGTAGTCAATCTCGCAGGAAAATATAAACATTGTAACACCTAGCTATCGTCTATTCTCTCAAGACATCTCCAGGGTAATACAGTGCGTTCGTGTTCTTTGTTCATGTCTTCCCCGATAATAGTAAGCAAACAGTACGGCCCTTATACACGAGATTAGTTATATATATACATATACATGCATATCTATATGTGTATTCAATTAGTTCACTTATGCTTTAGATTACACAATTCAAACTGCAAGCTTATTTCCAGCACACAATCACAGTATTTTAAATAACACCTGTAAATGCAAAAAATATAAGTTAAAATATGACATTCACTTAATCATCTTCATCATAATAAATCACCATCATCTAAGCATATGTCTATCTATTATAGTGTGTTTCTCCAGCTAACGGTAAATTGTCATGTCTATTTCTTGATGTCCCACCTATTATGAAGAACATTGTGTGTTGGGGGGGGGGGGGGGGTGTTATGGCCTCTGCAACACTCTCAACCGAGCTGAAAACCTGCTCGCCTCCATTAAGGGGGGTGACCTGATTTGTTTTCCTTTTTTTCTCTCTTTCTGTAGCTTGTATCCATTCAGTCCCATTCAGCTTACTGTTTTAAGACGTGTATCCCCATCCAGGTGTCGATTTATTGCGAGCCAGCATTATATGATGAAATCTGGCTTCGCCGGAGATATTTTTCTATCGAAAAATGTACAAATTTAGCCTGCTGTCAAAAAACATTATACAAAATATGCTGGCTCGCTGCGTCTCGCCAGGAAAAAATTGACACCTAGATAGGGATAAACGTCTTAAAACAGTAGGCTGAATGGAGCTGAATGGATACAACCCAGAGAGAGAGACAAAAAACGAGATGGGCCCCCTTAAGCAAATTAGCCCAGACTGACACCTTGGTAGGCCAGATTTAACAGGCGGAGCGTCACAGATTAGGTTACGTTACGTTAGGTTTTTCTACCGAAAAAAGTACAAGTTTACCTTGCAGGAGGATCATCGGGATAATTCATTAAGCTTGATGAAGGTATAGGGAGGAAACTGAAAATAATAACTATATACTCGGACATATTTGCATTTTAATTTGCAAGGGTAAAAACGCGGGGATGGGCGTATATATTTGGTCATTTATGTAGCTTTTATTATTATTATTATAATTTTTTTTTTTTTTTAGTTTCCCCTCTAGACCTCCATCAAACTTTAAGAAAAACACCCGCCCAAAACCCTCCTTCAAGATTAATTTGTAAATTTTTCGATAGAATAATGTTCTCTTGTAATAAAACGCTCGCTATCGCTCACAAGGAAAAAATAAACACCTAAATGACACGAACAGTCATTGACAAAAACAATTGGGGCAAAAAGTCATAAAATCGTCAAACTAATGGGGAGAATGTCTTAAAAATAAAGGAGTTAAACATATTTGCATTTCAATTCGTTAGAGCATTAAGCAAGTTTGGCAGATGCAAATATATTCAGCTAAGGAAGTGTCTCGTTTGAACTTTATGTTTTTACATATAGTCCGTTCATTCTAGGTTGGGCAAAAATCGTAGCCCCTAACCTCTCATAACTCAAAAAGGACCAAGCTAATATTTCTACCACATAGGAAAACTTGGCCAGGGAATATGTGTATAAATTGACAGCTCATTTGCTTTAGCCCTTTTTGAATTACAGAGGTTCGAGGTTACAATTTCTGCCCAACCTAGATTGAACGGACTATAGGAGAGGAAAATACATTGGCTTTACAATATATGGGGTTTTGAAATTGGCTAGGATTCTCCAATATATAAGGTTAATTTATTGATTGCGATTTATGTACAGGATTTTAAGTAACGCAGATTATTAAGGGGATAGGGTATATTTGTTGTTTGCTTTATTTAGTTAACTGTTATTTTTTTAGTTTCCTCGCTAGACCTCCATCAAACTTAAACAAAACTTCCCCATGACCACCCTTCTGGATACATTTGTACAACGTTCGGTAGAAAAATGTCCCGGCCGAAGTCCAGTGCTCCTATAATACAGGCTCACTATCGCTCGCCAGGGAAATATGGACACCTAAATGGCACGAAAGGTCTTAATATTGGCAATGCAATGGGAAGAAAAGTCTTAAAACTGCAAAACTAATGGGCCGAACATCTTATAATCTGAAGAAAATATGGAGGCTAAACGGCCTGCGGACCTCTTCATAGTAAACAAACAGAACACACGACGTGGATCAGCTCTGAAATCAATGGAAGGAACCACACAAGGTGACCCCGTAGCAATGGCAATGTATGCATTAGGTCTCTCAGTGTTGCTAACCTTAACAAGCCATGAGGTGACGCAAGTCAAGCAGGTGGGCTATGCAGACGATCTCACTGGAGAGGGAAAAGTGAACGATCTCAAGCACTGGTGGGAGCAAGTATCAAGTGTAGGCCCAGAAATAGGGTACCATCCAAATGCCAGAAAGTCAATACTAATAGTAAAACCAGAACATTATGAAAGTGCGTTAGAAGCTTTCAGCGGTAGTGAAGTGGTAGTGACAAAGGATGGACAGCGTCACCTTGGGGCAGTGATCGGCACGGAAGAGTTCAAGAACCAATACATAGAGGAGAAGGTCAGGGAGTGGGTAAACGAAATTGAAAAATTGGCCAATATTGCAAAGACGGAACCACAGGCTGCGTATTCGGCATTCACATATGGGGTCAAACATCGCTGGACCTACTTGATGCGAACCGTTCCAAATGTGAGCGCATTACTTCAACCACGGGAAGATGCCATCAGAGACAAACTCATCCTAGCGTGGATAAAGTAGCACACCCCGAGTGATAGAGAGGGAGTTGCTCGCACTGCCTTCTAGGTTGTGAGGGCTGGGAATCATCAACCCAGTGAGGAGGGTGACAACGGAATACCTGAATTTGGTAAAGATAACAGGATCTCTCACTTACCGTATCGTAGCACAAGATTCTGACAGTGAAGTGGACCAGGCGGACATCTACAACATTAGAAAGACCATCACGTCAGAGAGGCAAAACTCACAGAAAAATGACCTGGCACAATTGATGGGACAACTTTCCTGGAGACTAACAAGAAAACTACAAATAGTACAAGAAACGGGTGCTTCAAATTGGCTGACAACACTACCAATCAAGGCAAAAGGCTTCAATCTCAAAAAACAAGAATTTAATTATGCTATTGCACTGAGGTATGATTGGCAGATTGAAGGACTGCCCGATCGATGCGTGCGTGGAACCAACAATGATGTATACCACTCCATGATATGTAAGAAAGGAGGATTCATCAGCATCAGGCACGATGAAGTAAGAGATGTAACGGCGAACATGCTCAGGGAGGTGTATAGAGATGTGGTGTGCGAACCATCACTCATTCCCTTGAATGGAGAGATTTTGCAGCACAGGACGACCAACACATCCAATGAAGCACGAGTGGACGTTAGTGCAAAAGGTTTTTGGACAAATGCACAGCGAGCGTTCTTTGACATAAGAGTATTTGACCCAATGGCCCATAGCTACAGCGAGCTGTCTCTGGATGCTGCACACAAGAGGAACGAACAAGAGAAGGTCAGGGCACATGGGGAAAGGATCTTAAATATCGAACAAGGCAGCTTTACCCCACTAGTCTTCACCACATCTGGAGGGATGGGACCCAGGGCCCAGTGCTTCTATTCAAGGCATGCAGAGATCATCGCAGAGAAGACACGTCGTAGCCTGGATGAGGTGCCGTCTATCTTTCTCATTGCTCAGATCAGCACTACTATGCTTGCGGGGAACAAGACGGTCTGCGCCACAATCAGCGACGGTGGCAGAAGTGGACTGCGAGGCAGCAGTGGCAGAGGGTCGCATAGGGAGGCGACTGGATTGAAGTTGCATGGTGTAGAATAGTAATATCTGATGCTTGTAAAATATAATGTATGAACAGTATTAAATAAAAATAAAAGTAGTAGTAGTAATCCACGATGATGAGTCTGAGTGCTTGCCCCAGAATAAGAAGTAGCTGAATGTCTACCAAGTCGGGCGCTTTGATGACTGTTCTGACCTGGTTTAGGGTCCAAAGAGGGGATGCACAGGCTGAGTGGTATAAAACAAAAAAATAGTAATAGTAGTAGTAGTAGTAGTAGTATATAGTAGTCCAGACTTGGCAGAGGAAGGACGTGTGTTGGTGACCTCCCGCAAGGGTTATAGTCAACACAAGATTCTGACGGTGAAGTGGATCAGGCGGACATCTACAACATTAGAATGACCATCACGTCAGAGAGGCAAAACTCACAGAAAAATGACCTGGCACAATTGATGGGACAACTTTCCTGGAGACTAACAAGAAAACTACAAATAGTACAAGAAACGGGTGCTTCAAATTGGCTGACAACACTACCAATCAAGGCAAAAGGCTTCAATCTCAAAAAACAAGAATATAATTATGCTATTGCACTGAGGTATGATTGGCAGATTGAAGGACTGCCCGATCGATGCGTGCGTGGAACCAACAATGATGTATACCACTCCATGATATGTAAGAAAGGAGGATTCATCAGCATCAGGCACGATGAAGTAAGAGATGTAACGGCGAACATGCTCAGGGAGGTGTGTAGAGATGTGGTGCGCGAACCATCACTCATTCCCTTGAATGGAGAGATTTTGCAGCACAGGACGACCAACACATCCAATGAAGCACGAGTGGACGTTAGTGCAAAAGGTTTTTGGACAAGTGCACAGCGAGCGTTCTTTGACATAAGAGTATTTGACCCAATGGCCCATAGCTACAGCGAGCTGTCTCTGGATGCTGCACACAAGAGGAACGAACAAGAGAAGGTCAAGGCACATGGGGAAAGGATCTTAAATATCGAACAAGGCAGCTTTACCCCACTAGTCTTCACCACATCTGGAGGGATGGGACCCAGGGCCCAGTGCTTCTATTCAAGGCTTGCAGAGATCATCGCAGAGAAGACACGTCGTAGCCTGGATGAGGTGCCGTCTATCTTTCTCATTGCTCAGATCAGCACTACTATGCTTGCGGGGAACAAGACGGTCTGCGCCACAATCAGCGACGGTGGCAGAAGTGGACTGCGAGGCAGCAGTGGCAGAGGGTCGCATAGGGAGGCGACTGGATTGAAGTTGCATGGTGTAGAATAGTAATATCTGATGCTTGTAAAATATAATGTATGAACAGTATTAAATAAAAATAAAAGTAGTAGTAGTAATCCACGATGATGAGTCTGAGTGCTTGCCCCAGAATAGGAAGTAGCTGAATGTCTACCAAGTCGGGCGCTTTGATGACTGTCTGACCTGGTTTAGGGTCCAAAGAGGGGATGCACAGGCTGAGTGGTATAAAACAAAAAAATAGTAATAGTTATAGTAGTAGTAGTAGTAGTAGTATATAGTAGTCCAGACTTGGCAGAGGAAGGACGTGTGTTGGTGACCTCCCGCAAGGATTATAGTCAACAGTAGTGAAGGAGTGGAAGGGGAGAGGTGGGAAGATAATCAACAGAAAGGCGAAGACCAGGACATTCGACATTGATAACAGGAAAATGATTCTATAAATATATAATAGAATGCTGAGCAAAATTCAACTCTAAATTTATCAGTGAGCCTGCTTTGAAAGGGAAGGGCGCCCTTGGTCAAGCCCTGGCATACGAGGGGAACCGTTAAGGGTAGTGACCACAACCATAAAACAAAACGGTCACCAACCACCCAATACACCCTCCTCCCCTCACTTCACCCCACCCCTCCCCTCCCCTCCCTTCCCCTACCCTGCCCTCCCAACTCCACCGCCCACCACCTACCTCCCACCGCCCACAGCCTAGCTCCACCATCGCTTCTCCACATTCGTTCCACATCGCCAGACAACCTTCACGCCACTCAAGAGACGGAATAAGAGCCAGTGAGTGATATAGAGAATACGGTAAAGGATAGTAAATGTGAAAGTGAAGGGGAAAATACTGTCTTATGCGGAAATCATATCCCGCCAACGAAATTTGTGAAAAACTATTATAGAAAGGGACCGGTGAGTGTATCCTGAGTGTGTGGTGATACCATGGGAAAATAGAAAGACTTTCTTTACTACGTACTGCATATTAGTAACTTCCCCTAACCTCATCCCCCTAATGGTTTCTTTATAGCTATTGTCCAACCATCCATCCATCCATCCCCTATCCCATCTCAATACCTCTTATCCTCCACCCCCACCTCCCCCGGCTCCCCCACGTGTACCACCCCCCTTCTCCCCCCCCCCCCACACCCAATCCACCCCTCCCATAAAACTGGAGGGAACACTTGACACCTCTCTCTCTCTCTATATCCTGGAATGCCCAATGATTAGGGAATACAGGAATAATCAGTTAACCACAATTGAGGATCAAGCAATATACATGCTAAAGAATAACGTAATCAATAACATACTAAAAAAACACAAGAACTTTGCCCCCCCACAATAATATTTACTGTAAACATGAAACATGAACCTTATAAGTATGCACCCCTTGCCCTCCACACATCTCTTCTTTCTTACAAGGTCACACTTAAACCCTTTGTAACGCCCTCTACACGATTTCATATTTTCATTGATCATGTCACCCTTATAATATCAGTCAGTATTTCTTTACTTATCACTGCTATTCTCATTTAATAGATTGACAATGTACAGTATATACATATCCCTCTGAGCCTCTAACACAGCTTTTATTTAAATAATCTGTTAAGTGCCAATTCATATCCTTTTGCAAGCCAATATACATGACCCTTGCATATGTAAGCAACATAATTGTCCTCAATATTCTTTGCTAATGGTTTGATCTACAATTAAGTACCTTCGGATATGCGGCATATCCATCCCGGAGGACTACTAGTATCTTCCTTCTGAATATTGTTTTGCTACTAAACTTAATTGAATCTTGATCTTTAAGCTCTTCATAAGACAGTGTAATCTTCTCTAGACTGCAGTTGACAACCATGCCTTGCTGCCCCACTTTAGACCCTTACCATCCAAAATTGCCAGACCATCATTAAAACATTCTCCATTACCAAATTTTATATTCAATTCACCCAGACTCATCTGATTCGTCCAGACTGGTAGAGGCGGTGGGGTATGCCGGCTCGTCCACAGCCCAGCCTCCATGCCACTTTTGACCGATCAGAGCTTCTGAATCTCACTTCACCAAATTAACTTTTACCACCCAAAATTAATTATCTTTTGCCTTACCACCCATTTTTATCTCCAAGCCTTCTTGACGTGCCATACTGAGGCTCTCGGAAAATGTGTCTCAATACCAACAGTGCCTCCCCTAAACCCCCAAACTAAAATCAACAACTCACGCAAGTTGGGTCAAGCCCCGACACTCTTTATGCTCCTACTTTTTCACTTTCTCTCTTACTACACCAATAAAAACTTCCCTTCTTTCACCCTCACCCACCTTTTCTATATTCATTCATTCATTCATTCATTGCACGTATACAGTTTCCTTCCCTACTTACGGATATGTTGTGTCAGGTACGATGAAGCGATACTGCCGATATCTGTAGACTTGCGTTGAAATTCAAACTTTCCCTTTTAAGATTTTTTTTTTTTTTTTTTTTTTTTTTTGTACTACCATATTTATCTTCAGTACTATCGCTGGCCTTAAACAACTTATTTATATGTAGTATGTTCCACCCTCCCCAACACATACACACACACACACACCTCCCCTCTCACACTTTCCTCCTCCCTGGAGTACCTTACCTCCTCCTCCTCCCCCCCCCCCCCCCCTACTCCTCCTCCTCTCCCACCCATTCCTCTACCTCCTACAAAACCCCTAACCATACTGCTGTATTGTCCTCAATATTCTCGGCTAATGGCTTGATGTACAAGTACCTCCGGATATGCGGCACTGTCCCTCCCGGAGGACCACTTGCACCTTCCCTCCGAATATTATTTTATGGAAATAAAATAATTTGAATATGAATATGAATCTGTGTGGCTGTGTGTTTTGGGTGCTGGGCAATGTCTTCTCTATACATAATTATGTATAGAGAAGGCATTGGCTGGGGTCTGGTGACTGGGTCACGACGGGTAGGGTCCCTCTAGGATGTTTAAGAAGGGACATACACACTCACACACCTCCCGTCTCACACTTTCCTCCTCCCTGGAGTACCTTACCTCCTCCTCCTCCCCCCCCCCCCCCCCCTCCTCCTCCTCTCCCACCCATTCCTCTACCTCCTACAACCCCCCTCCCTCTCTCCCATAACCACACACCCTACTAAATATTATATTACTATCGGCATGTAAACTTCTCCACTGGTCATATTGCGCTAACTATCCCCTCAATAACCATTATTGTAATAAGAATTTGAACCATGTAACTCATCTTTGTAAAATATTTGTATTACTATAATTCCATTATAACTTCGGTAGTTGGTAATATTAGTCACATCATGTATGTGACTCTTGTATTCAGCTAACTATGACCTCAATAACCGTTGATGTAATGAAGAATGTGAAGTGTCCCTCATATGATTGTAATAGATTTGTTGTACTATTATTGCATAATAATTAATGTAGTTCGAAATATTAGTCACATCTTGTATGTAATAATTGTATTCAGCTACCTATGATCTCAATAACCATTGATGTAAGAAAACATGAATAGCCTCCTCATATGATTGCACTAGTTTTGTAGTGCTATTATTTACCTGTCAATTAATAATTCAGTCACTTTTTTTTTTTTTTTTTTTCCATGAGCACGTATATACAGCATATGTGGCAATCAAATGAGGAAACTATAATAACACCAGACGACGATACTGTTGTTACAGTAGAATAATGCTCTTTGAGCAGTATGTATTGCCTTACCAGTGGTTGTCCCCTTAGTATTATTATTATTTTATTATTATTATTGAAATACCACAGGAACGAAAATTCCTGGGAGCGAAACTTCCACCCCCAACGAGATCCCTCTCTTTCTACCACCTCCCTCCACATGTTACACGTCTCGTTAATCACAGTCTTCTAATATACAAATCACATTTCCTTACCCCCTGACATTCTTGAAATACCCACTAAGTATATTCAATTAGATACCAACCATGCAGACTATAATACGTTCGTTGTGTATGGGTACGAGGCGATCTCAAGACACCTTAGCTCCCAGTGCACAACGAACCGGATCATGATTATGTCCGCCTGTATTAAATTATGTATTATGTTGATTTATACCATTGCCTATTTTTGTAATAATTGTATTCAGCTAACTATGATCTCAATAATCATTGATGTAATGAAAATGTGAATAGTCTCCTCATACGATTGCACTAGTTCTGTAGTGCTATTATTTACAACCTGTCAATTAATAATTCAGTCACTACAAGCTTGCTTGCTTGCTTGCTTTTTTTTTTTTTTTTTTTTTTTTTTTTTAATGAAATACGTATATACAGACCATGTGACAATTAAATGAGGAAACTATAATAACGCATCTGAATAATGCCAACCTGACTTATAAACACAAATATGAATGTAACCAGACGACGATGCTGTTGTTTCAGTGGAATAATGGCTCTTTGAGCAGTATGTATCGCCTTACTAGTGGTTGTCCCCTCACAGGATGGGGGGCGCTGCTCAATAAACTCGCCCCTCGGGGCAAAATCAAATCAAATCTCTCTCTCTCTCTCTCGCTCTCTCTCTCTCTCTCTCTCACAGACTCTATTGATGGGCGACCTAAATGCTCACCATAGAGCTCTGTCCTCGCATGAAGGTAGGAATAATACTAATGTTAATGGTCAACGATGGTTAAATTATATAAACTCCTGTAATGAGGTAAGACTAATAGGACAGCCGGAGTCAACGCATGTCCTAGGTGGCAGGCTAGATTATGTTTGTCTGTATAACGAGCCATATCGTACCTGTTCTGTTCACAAGCAGGACTTACTATTATCTGATCACTTTGCACTATTAACTAAGCTAGATGTTAAAAAGAGGCGGGTTGATGGGGGAGGAAGAGGCTCCAACTCCTACCACAGCATACCAAAGAATTTGTGGAGGGAATGAGTAAGTGGTTTGAGTCATATCCTGAGACTAACTCAATAAATACTTTCTATCAAGATCTAACAAGATATGCTGAACAGCAAATCTCTCATAAAAAGACAACAAACAAACAGCAATCAAACAAGAAAAAAAAGAAAAATAATAGGGGAAACAAATACCGTTCAAATGCCAAGGGTGGAATCTGGCAAAGGTGGTACAGGGATGATAAAGAGGTACAAGATACCACCAATTTGTTAAAAACTGCTACACAAATTTGGAAGGGTAATCAAACTGGTGAAAACTTTGAAAATATAAAAATCTGTGGTCAAAGGGCCCATCAGGCTAAAATTAAAGCAAGGGAGAAATTCTGGTTAGACTTTTTAAATCACACAAATAAAGATACATCCATCAGTGTTGTGTGGAGGAAAATAAATATTGCAAGGGGGAAAACTAACCAAGCTGCAGCACATCCCCACCCTCAGGAATATGCTCAAACCCTTATGGATGAATGGGCCTCTGCCTCCACCTACAGTAATCTGCCTCTCAGAGTTAGGAATAAGCTAGGACCCAACCTGCCGGATTTTCGCCAACAAGTAGACGAAGCAATAGCCATTAAGTATGACTCGTGTAAAGATATAAACACTTACGAGCTCCAAAGAGCCCTATCCAACAACAAAAGTAGTGCCCCAGGGGAGGATGGGATAACATATCCCATTCTACGTGCAATGACAGAGGTTGCAGGCAATCCATTGCTGGATTTCTTTAACCTTAGCTATCGCAACAGTGTCATCCCTCCTGACTGGAAAAGAGCTGTCATAATTCCTGTACCCAAGGCTGGTTCTGTTACAGCCATGAGACCTATATCACTTCTTTCTTGTTATTGCAAGACAATTGAAAGGATTGTCCTTAATAGGCTACTGCACAAAATAGTCACAATTGAGCCCGCATTTGAATGGCTACATCAAATGCAGAAGTACAATGTCCTGTATCACATCATATCTCTCTAACCATAGGTGTAACTTTACTGTATTTTTAGATTTAAAGGGTGCATTTGATGTAGCAAACAGGGATGTAATACTTTGCGAGTTGGCGAAAATGGGTGTAAAAGGTAAACTATTGGGCTGGATCAAGGAATACCTCAGCAATAGAAGTGCATATGTCGTCTTTCAAGGTAAAAAGTCTGAAGTACGTAAGCTTGAGCTGGGTACACCACAGGGGGAGTATTAAGTCTAATACTATTCAACATATTAATGCACATTATTGTTAGACTCAAATTTCCCAGAGGAGTGATCTGTGAAAGCTATGCTGATGATATTTTGATCCAGGCCGATAGTCACAGGGACATGCAACGTGCCCTAGACTTGGTAGGAGAAGCTTGTGACCAATTAGGCCTGGTAATATCAACAAACAAAACAAAAGCCATAACAAAAGGTTGGAATCGTAACAAGCCTCTACATCTTCATGGTAATGTACTGGAGAGGGTAGACTATTATAAATATCTGGGAGTGTATGTTGGGGGACTACAGGGTAATAATGCTGAATTTAATCATGTAATGACCACCTGTAAAATACGACTAAGGCCCCTTAAAGTAATGTCATGGAAAGGCTTGGGTGCCTCCATCACTATCCTCAGGACCATGTACATTGCCTATATTAGATCAGTAATTGACTACCATGCACCTGCTCTCTCCTGTCTACCTGCTAATCAGATCGAAAAACTTGACAAACTGCAAAATGAGGCCATGAGACTTATTTTTGGATGTCCGAGAAATGTCAAGGTAAAAAATCTTAGATATGAGTTAAATCTATCGTCCATCACTGATAGAATAAAAGAAACAAATATGATAATAGGCATACGAACACTGAGAGACGACAGAGAAACACGACCTAAGACTGCACTAATGGAGCTACTTAGAATAGATGACTTAAAAGGCAGGGACTGGCCACATGTAACTGCTGCTGACATTCTTGACTACCAGCTTACAGACTACTATATCGGTGACTGGCAACTGACTGACCCCACCCCGCCCAGCCAGCTTACAGACTACCATCCAGATGACCGGCAATTGAGTGTCCCCCTTCCGCCCTGGGAAGAGGCCACTATTGAGATTATAGTGACACAACTCGACACAAAAAAGTCTGAGTTCCGTCCTACGCTCTGAAGACAAACTTTATGTCACTAATAGAAGATATGACAGCTGAGAACACTGATCAGGTATACTGTGACGGCTCACTTAACACCGTAACTGGGAGGGCAGGAGCTGCCATCACTATTATGAGTGGTGGCAACTTTGCTCAGGGAAGACGATGAACTATCCAGGCTACAGGACTGGGCCTCCTCCACTCAAACTGAGCTGGTGGCAATAGCGATGGGAATTGGGAGTATCTTTCGAAGGGGAAAGAATATTCTTATCCTATCTGACAGCAGGGCGGCCTTGGAAGCTATCTCTAGCCCCCAACCCACCTATCCTTTCCTTGTACAAGATATCAGACGGGGGATAAAATGTGTAGGGGAGAAGGGGCTAGGGGTCAAATTTGCCTGGATTCCTTCACATGTAGGCATCCCAGGCAATGAAAGGGCAGATAAGCTTGCCAAGGAGGCCTCAGAGAAAGAAGAACCTGATCATATTCTTGAACTGTCATTGAAACAAATGAGAACTATAATTAAAAAGACACAAGAAGAAAGAGTGGATGAAGACAGAGCTAGACATCATAATACCAGCCGATCTATAAACTACTACAATAAAGTAGCATTTACGACCAAACACAGCTATGGTAAACGTACAACGAGTAGGTGGGTAGACTCAGTACATGCAAGAATAAGGCTTGGCTATTGTTATCCATGGCAGCTGAATTGGCAGGTAGAAGAAGAGCACAGGCAATGCAGGGTTTGCAGAGCTCCCAACAAACACTCTCTCGAGCACTATATCTTGGAATGCCCAATGATTAGGGAATACAGGAATAATCAGTTAACCACAATTGAGGATCAAGCAATATACATGCTAAAGAATAACGTAATCAATAACATACTAAAAAAACACAAGAACTTTGCCCCCCCACAATAATATTTACTGTAAACATGAAACATGAACCTTATAAGTATGCACCCCTTGCCCTCCACACATCTCTTCTTTCTTACAAGGTCACACTTAAACCCTTTGTAACGCCCTCTACACGATTTCATATTTCCATTGATCATGTCACACTTACAATATCAGTCAGTATTTCTTTACTTATCACTGCTATTCTCATTTAATAGATTGACAATGTACAGTATATACATATCCCTCTGAGCCTCTAACACAGCTTTTATTTAAATAATCTGTTAAGTGCCAATTCATATCCTTTTGCAAGCCAATATACATGACCCTTGCATATGTAAGCAACATAATTGTCCTCAATATTCTTTGCTAATGGTTTGATCTACAATTAAGTACCTTCGGATATGCGGCATATCCATCCCGGAGGATTACTAGTATCTTCCTTCTGAATATTGTTTTGCTACTAAACTTAATTGAACCTTGATCTTTGCACGTATACAGTTTCCTTCCCTACTTATTGATATGTTGTGTCAGGTACGATGAAGCGATACTGCCGATATCTGTAGACTTGCGTTGAAATTCAAACTTTCCCTTTTAAGATTTTTTTTTTTTTTTTTTACTACCATATTTATCTTCAGTACTATCGCTGGCCTTAAACAACTTATTTATATGTAGTATGTCCCACCCTCCCCAACACATACACACACACACACACCTCCCCTCTCACACTTTCCTCCTCCCTGGAGTACCTTACCTCCTCCTCCTCCTCCCCCCCCCCCCCCCCCCCCCTCCCCCCCCCCCCACCCCACCTCCCCTCTCCCCTCTCACCTCTCCTCCCTCCCCCCCCCACCCCCCCCCCCACCCTCCTCCTCCTCCCACCCATTCCTCTACCTCCTACAAAACCCCTAACCATACTGCTGTATTGTCCTCAATATTCTCGGCTAATGGCTTGATGTACAAGTACCTCCGGATATGCGGCACTGTCCCTCCCGGAGGACCACTTGCACCTTCCCTCCGAATATTATTTTATGGAAATAAAATAATTTGAATATGAATCTGAATCTGTGTGGCTGTGTGTTTTGGGTGCTGGGGCAATGCCTTCTCTATACATAATTATGTATAGAGAAGGCATTGGCTGGGGTCTGGTGACTGGGTCACGACGGGTAGGGTCCCTCTAGGATGTTTAAGAAGGGACATACACTCACACACCTCCCCTCTCACACTTTCCTCCTCCCTGGAGTACCTTCCCTCCCCCTCCCCCCCCCCCCCCCCTACTCCTCCTCCTCTCCCACCCATTCCTCTACCTCCTACAACCCCCCTCACACACCCTACTAAATATTATATTACTATCGGCATGTAAACTTCTCCACTGGTCATATTGCGCTAACTATCCCCTCAATAACCATTATTGTAATAAGAATTTGAACCATGTAACTCATCTTTGTAAAATATTTGTATTACTATAATTCCATTATAACTTCGGTAGTTGGTAATATTAGTCACATCATGTATGTGACTCTTGTATTCAGCTAACTATGACCTCAATAACCGTTGATGTAATGAAGAATGTGAAGTGTCCCTCATATGATTGTAATATATTTGTGGTACTATTATTGCATAATAATTAATGTAGTTCGAAATATTAGTCACATCTTGTATGTAATAATTGTATTCAGCTACCTATGATCTCAATAACCATTGATGTAAGAAAACATGAATAGCCTCCTCATATGATTGCACTAGTTTTGTAGTGCTATTATTTACCTGTCAATTAATAATTCAGTCACTTTTTTTTTTTTTTTTTTTTTCATGAGCACGTATATACAGCATATGTGGCAATCAAATGAGGAAACTATAATAACACCAGACGACGATACTGTTGTTACAGTAGAATAATGCTCTTTGAGCAGTATGTATTGCCTTACCAGTGGTTGTCCCCTTATTATTATTATTATTTTATTATTATTATTGAAATACCACAGGAACAAAAATTCCTGGGAGCGAAACTTCCACCCCCAACGAGATCCCTCTCTTTCTACCACCTCCCTCCACATGTTACACGTCTCGTTAATCACAGTCTTCTAATATACAAATCACATTTCCTTACCCCCTGACATTCTTGAAATACCCACTAAGTATATTCAATTAGATACCAACCATGCAGACTATAATACGTTCGTTGTGTATGGGTACGAGGCGATCTCAAGACACCTTAGCTCCCAGTGCACAACGAACCGGATCATGATTATGTCCGCCTGTATTAAATTATGTATTATGTTGATTTATACCATTGCCTATTTTTGTAATAATTGTATTCAGCTAACTATGATCTCAATAATCATTGATGTAATGAAAATATGAATAGTCTCCTCATACGATTGCACTAGTTCTGTAGTGCTATTATTTACAACCTGTCAATTAATAATTCAGTCACTACAAGCTTGCTTGCTTGCTTGCTTTTTTTTTTTTTTTTTTTTTTTTTTTTTTTAATGAAATACGTATATACAGACCATGTGACAATTAAATGAGGAAACTATAATAACGCATCTGAATAATGCCAACCTGACTTATAAACACAAATATGAATGCAACCAGACGACGATGCTGTTGTTTCAGTGGAATAATGGCTCTTTGAGCAGTATGTATCGCCTTACTAGTGGTTGTCCCCTCACAGGATGGGGGGCGCTGCTCAATAAACTCGCCCCTCGGGGCAAAATCAAAATCCTACAAAACCCCTAACCATACTGCTGTATTGTCCTCAATATTCTCGGCTAATGGCTTGATGTACAAGTACCTCCGGATATGCGGCTCTGTCCCTCCCGGAGGACCACTTGCACCTTCCCTCCGAATATTATTTTATGGAAATACAAAAATTTGAATATGAATATGAATCTGTGTGGCTGTGTGTTTTGGGTGCTGGGGCAATGCCTTCTCTATACATAATTATGTATAGAGAAGGCATTGGCTGGGGTCTGGTGACTGGGTGACGACGGGTAGGGTCCCTCTAGGATGTTTAAGAAGAGACATACACACACACACACCTCCCCTCTCACACTTTCCTCCTCCCTGGAGTACCTTACCTCCTGCTCCTCCCCCCCCCCCCCTACTCCTCCTCGTCTTCCACCCCTTCGTCTACCTCCTACAACCCCCCTCCCTCTCTCCCATAACCACACACCATACTAAATATTATATTACTATCGGCATGTAAACTTCTCCACTGGTCATATTGCGCTAACTATCCCCTCAATAACCATTATTGTAATAAGAATTTGAACCATGTAACTCATCTTTGTAAACTATTTGTAATACTATAATTCCATTATAACTTCGGTAGTTGGTAATATTAGTCACATTATGTATGTGACTCTTGTATTCAGCTAACTATGACCTCAATAACCGTTGATGTAATGAAGAATGTGAAGTGTCCCTCATATGATTGTAATATATTTGTGGTACTATTATTGCATAATAATTAATGTAGTTCGAAATAATAGTCACATCTTGTATGTAATAATTGTATTCAGCTACCTATGATCTCAATAACCATTGATGTAAGAAAACATGAATAGCCTCCTCATATGATTGCACTAGTTTGTAGTGCTATTATTTACCTGGTCAATTAATAATTCAGTCAATTTTTTTTTTTTTTTTTTTTTTTTTTTTTTTTTTCATGAGCACGTATATACAGCATATGTGGCAATCAAATGAGGAAACTATAATAACACCAGACGACGATACTGTTGTTACAGTAGAATAATGGCTCTTTGAGCAGTATGTATTGCCTTACCAGTGGTTGTCCCCTTATTATTATTATTATTTTATTATTATTATTGAAATACCACAGGAACGAAAATTCCTGGGAGCGAAACTTCCACCCCCAACGAGATCCCTCTCTTTCTACCACCTCCCTCCACATGTTACACGTCTCGTTAATCACAGTCTTCTAATATACAAATCACATGTCCTTACCCCCTGACATTCTTGAAATACCCACTAAGTATATTCAATTAGATACCAACCATGCAGACTATAATACGTTCGTTGTGTATGGGTACGAGGCGATCTCAAGACACCTTAGCTCCCAGTGCACAACGAACCGGATCATGATTATGTCCGCCTGTATTAAATTATGTATTATGTTGATTTATACCATTGCCTATTTTTGTAATAATTGTATTCAGCTAACTATGATCTCAATAATCATTGATGTAATGAAAATATGAATAGTCTCCTCATACGATTGCACTAGTTCTGTAGTGCTATTATTTACAACCTGTCAATTAATAATTCAGTCACTACAAGCTTGCTTGCTTTTTTTTTTTTTTTTTTTTTTTGTATACAGACCATGTGACAATTAAATGAGGAAACTATAATAACACATCTGAATAATGCCAACCTGACTTATAAACACAAATATGAATGTAACCAGACGACGATGCTGTTGTTTCAGTGGAATAATGGCTCTTTGAGCAGTATGTATCGCCTTACTAGTGGTTGTCCCCTCACAGGATGGGGGGCGCTGCTCAATAAACTCGCCCCTCGGGGCAAAATCAAATCAATCTCTCTCTTTCTCTCTCTCTCTCTCTCTCTCTCTCTCTCTCTCTCTCTCTCTCTCTCTATCTATCTATCTCAATAGCGGAAGGCAATCATGCATCAGATACGTTACTCTCACAATTAATCAATATAGATACTCATATATAAACCTATCATCTCTTTCTCGTTCTCGCTATCGTTCACTCTCCCTAAAATTAACATTAAAATAAGTAAATATAAGAGCACACCTGTCACACCTAATCTCTCTCTCTCTCTCTCTCTCTCTCTCTCTCTCTCTAGGTCATAAAATAAAGGAGAGTGAATCTATGAGTCATTGTAGGGTACGGAAACAACAAGAAAAACAGTGACCGCAAGGGGATAATCTTACAGTCGAAAACTTCTGAGATATACAGGCTGGATAGGTAGGCTAAATAGGACTCTCTCTCTCTCTCTCTCTCTCCCTATCTATCTATTCTTTTGGATTAAGACAGCCTAAGCAGCGCTTCTCTCTCTCTCTAGCTCTCTCTTTAGCTCTTTCTTGCTACCTATCTATCTATTCTTTCGCAGTAATCTCATTCTTAACTAATTCAATCTGCACAATACCTAATATCCTACCTTCTCATTAACCAAGGTCTAATCCTTATTGATAATACAACTTCTACAACTACCGGTGCTATTAGTACTGCTAACATTACGGTTTATAAAGGAAATAACGAACATCTTTATTAAAGCCAAAATCTGCCTAGTTGTCCTATCTAGCCGCTTACTCAGTGTGTTTATGTCACGTAATAACACCAAATTGTTCACATACAACACAAGCTAATATATACATCCCACCAGCCAGCCAGGGGGAATATCAAATATGGCATACAACAACACCGATAGGGAATACACACTCTAGTACAAAATAATCTAGGCACACATACAGAAAAATATTTGGTTGTTTTTACGGAAGTTACGGGCCGGTACTGTAAATAAGATAAATTAAGTTTTGGAAAAAAAAGAAAAACAGAAGCTAAATAGCCTTAGGGTAAAGCGTAAAAGACATTGCAAGAGAACAGATGGAAGTGTCATAAGGGTATAATGGAGGATGATGAAAGTTTAGATGAAGCCCTATCACAAAGGTCAAAGACTAACAAGTGTTGCATCTGTACAAAGAATGAGCATACATGTACAAGATGCAAATGCGTGCAAACAAAAAAAGGATGCATACACTGTAATAAAGGTTCCCGGTGTCGCAACCCTTATAATAGTGTAATAACAGAGGGAGGGGCGGCAGCCAGTGCCCAGAGAGTGCGAAGGGATGAAGCTGACGGGACACAACACGGCGATGGGCAACAACCCGACAGAGCATGTGGAGGTGCGGGACCCTCAGGGGGCCCGAGAGAAGGGCGGCAACCACATGACATGGTGGGTGACGGTGAGCCCAGCGGAGTCCAAAGACCCGGAGACGAGCACCGAGATGCTGGAGAGGAGGGTGGTGTGCAAACAAGGCCAAATATAGCTGGTAGAAACGACGATATGCCACGCAACGAAGAGCCCCGAGAAGCACACAGGGAGGTGGGACCACAGAGGGAAGCAGCCCTGGAGAGACCCGCAGAAGTTGATGGCAGAGGAGGACCCCTTCAATGGAAAGGACTACGGGGAGAGGAGGTAAAAATGTGAGCAGAGGCAGCTTACTCAGAAATTGTAGATTGGTCTGCACACAGTTTATTCAACCCACCTAAATGTGACGCCACCACCAAACTGTTGACAGAGATGAAAAAGCTCATTTATAACTATGTCTATGACAGACCTTTAGCCCCGTATGCTCTCAAGTTATTTTTCAGCATTCCACATCTCTTCTTGCAAAAAACTCACCGCAATTCTAGACAAGCGGAAAATGTGACAGCGCTAACAAATAGAGTGAAACTGTGGAATGATAACAAGATGGATGACTTACTCAGTGAAGCCAGAGCATTACAAGAGAGACAAGGCAGACGGCAACACAAAAGAGAAAACACTGAGGACAAGGCCAGGAGATTCGGCGACCAGATGAGACAAGGTAAAGTGGCACCTGCAATACGATCGCTGACAAAGGAGGCAGCTGGTGGGCTGTTGCCTATCACAAGAGATACCATCAAGCTGCTGGAAGAGAAACATCCGCAACCTAGTATATCCGAGAGTCAGAAGCTAGAGGGGGCTTATATACCACCGAACCCCGTCATCTACGAACAAATCACAGGCGAGAAGATTTGGAAAAAGGCTCTAGGGACACAAGGCAGTGCAGGACCCTCAGGGATGGATGCAAAGTGTGCAAAGCACACTTTTCGGAGTTGCAGCGACCGACTTACGCAGGGCGCTGGCAGATCTTGCAAGAAAAATGGCCACTCAAGATTGTCAACACTTGGAGGCCTACACAGCTTGTCGTCTAATACCATTGGACAAGAATCCAGGGTGCAGACCTGTAGGCGTGGGTGAAGTGTTGAGAAGAATCATCGGAAAATGCATAATGGAGGTGGTGAAGGACGATGTGCGGTCAGCGGCTGGAAATCTCCAAGTGTGTGCTGGCCACCAAGCAGGGGGAGAGGCAGCAATTCATGCAATAAGAAAATATATGAGCAAGAAGAATGTGAAGCCGTGCTGTTAGTGGATGCATCAAATGCCTTTAACACCATCAACAGAAAGACAGCAATTCACAACATCAAGGTAAAATGCCCCAGCTTAGCCACCTATGTAGAGAATACCTATAAACAGCCTGCAGACCTCTTCATAGTAAACAACCAAAACTCACGACATGGAACGGCACTGAAATCAATGGAAGGAACCACACAAGGGGACCCAGTAGCAATGGCGATGTACGCATTAGGTCTCTCGGTGTTGCTATCATTAACAAGACATGAGACGACACATGTTAAGCAGGCGGCCTATGCAGATGATCTCACTGGAGCAGGGAAAGTCAATGATCTCAAGAGCTGGTGGGAGCAAGTATCACAAGTGGGACCAGAAATAGGATACTTTCCAAATGCTAGTAAGTCTATACTGATAGTAAAAGCAGAACATTACGAAAATGCCTTAGAAGCTTTCAACGGTAGTGAAGTGGTCGTAACAAAGGACGGACAGCGTCATCTAGGGTCAGTGATTGGCACAGAAGAGTTCAAGAAGCAATACATGGAAGAGAAGGTCAGAGAGTGGGTAAACGAAATAGAAATACTAGCCAAAATTGCAAAGACGGAACCACAGGCTGCATATTCGGCATTCACATATGGGGTCAAACACCGCTGGACCTACTTGATGCGTACCATTCCAAACGTGGGTCCACAACTTCAACCGCTAGAAGATGCCATCAGAGACAAACTCATCCCAGCTTGGATGAAGTCCCACACCCCAAATGCTACAGAGAGGGAGTTGCTCGCACTTCCTCCTAGGTTAGGAGGGCTTGGAATCATCAATCCGGTGAGGAGGGCGACAACGGAACACCAGAACTCAGTAAAGATAATAGAATCTCTCACTGAATGCATCGTAGCTCAAGATCCTGACGGCGAAGTGGACCAAGCGGACATCTACAACATCAGAAAGACCATCACGTCAGAGAGGCAAAACTCACAGAAAAATGACCTGGCACAATTGATGCGACAACTTTGCCCGAGACTAACAAGAAAAGTACAAATAGCACAAGAAACGGGTGCTTCAAATTGGCTGACAACACTACCAATCAAGGCAAAAGGCTTCAATCTAAACAAACAAGAATTTAATGATGCTATTGCACTGAGGTATGATTGGCCGATTGAAGGACTGCCCGATCGATGCGTTTGTGGAATCAACAACGATGCAGACCACAGCATGATATGTAAGAAGGGAGGATTCATCAGCATCAGGCACGATGAAGTAAGAGATGTAACGGCGAACATGCTCAGGGAGGTGTGTCGAGATGTGGTGCGCGAACCATCACTCATTCCCTTGGAGGGAGAGATCTTGCAGCACAGGACGGCCAACACATCCAACGAAGCACGAGTGGACGTTAGTGCAAGAAGTTTTTGGACAAGAGCACAGCGAGCATTCTTTGACGTAAGAATATTCGACCCAATGGCCCATAGCTACAGCGGGCTGTCTCTGGAGGCTGCACACAAGAGGAATGAACAAGAGAAGGTCAGGGCATATGGGGAAAGGTTCTTAAATATCGAACATGGCAGCTTTACCCCACTAGTCTTCACCACATCTGGAGGGATGGGACCTAGGGCCCAGTGCTTCTATTCAAGGCTTGCAGAGATCATCGCAAAGAAGAAGAAACAGCCCAGGAGCCACGTTGTAGCCTGGATGAGGTGCCGTCTATCTTTCTCGTTGCTCAGATCAGCACTAATATGCCTGCGGGGAACAAGACTGTCTGCACCACAACCAGCGACGGTGGCAGAAGTGGACTACGAGGCAGCAGTGGCAGAGGGTCGCATAGGAAGGAGACTGGAGTGAAGTTGCATGGTGTTGAATAGTAATATCTGATGCTTGTAAAATAAAATGTATGAACAATATTAAATAAAAATCAATGTAGTAGTAGTAATCCACGATGATGAGTCTGAAGTGCTGACCCCAGAATAGTAAGTAGCTGAATGACTACCAAGTCGGACGCTTTGATGACTGTTCTGACCTGGTTTAGGGTCCAAAGAGGGGATGCACAGGCTGAGTGGTTTAAAAATTAGAAAAACAAAATATTTTATTAAAAAAAAAAAAAAAAAGTAGTAGTAGTAGTAATAGTAGTAGTAGTAGTAGTAGTAATAGTAGTAGTATAGTAGTAGTAATATAGAAGTGGTAGTAGTAGTAGTATTAGTAGTAGTAGTAGTAGTAATAGTAGGAACAGAAAGCACCTGTACGACTACCAAGTCGTGTGCAGTAATGACTGTTCTTGTGAAATCAATGGAAGGCACCACACAAGGTGTCCCCGTAGCAATGGCAATTTATACATTAGGTCTCTCAGTGTTGCTAACCTTAACAAGCCATGAGGTGACGCAAGTCAAGCAGGTGGCCTATGCAGGCGATCTCACTGGAGCGGGAAAAGTCAACGATCTCAAGCACTGGTGGGAGCAAGTATCAAGTGTAGGCCCAGAAATAGGGTGCCATCCAAATGCCAGCAAGTCAATACTAATAGTATAACCAGAACATTATGAAAGTGCTGTAGAAGATTTCAGCAGTAGTGAAGTGGTCGTAACAAAGGATGGACAGCGTCACCTTGGGGCGGTGACCGGCACGGAAGAGTACAAGAACCAATACATAGAGGAGAAGGTCAGGGAGTGGGTAAAAGAAATTGAAAAACTGGCCAATATTGCAAAGACGAAACCACAGGCTGCGTATTCGGCATTCACATATGGGGTCAAACATCGCTGGACCTACTTAATGCGAAACATTCCAAATGTGAGCGCATTACTTCAACCGCTGGAAGATGCCATCAGAGACAAACTCATCCCAGCGTGGGTAAAGTCGCACACCACGAGTGATACAGAGAGGGAGTTGCTCACACTGCCTTCTAGGTTGTGAGGGCTGGGAATCATCAACCCTGTGAGGAGGGCGACAACGGAATACCTGAACTCGGTAAAGATAACAGGATCTCTCACTGACCATATCGTAGCACAAGATTCTGACGGGGAAGTGGACCAGGCGGACATGTACAACATCAGAAAGACCATCACGTCAGAGAGGCAAAACTCACAGAAAAATGACCTGGCACATTTGATGGGACAACTTTCCTGGAGACTAACAAGAAAAATATAAGTAGCACAAGAAACGGGTGCTTCAAATTGGCTGACAACACTACCAATCAAGGCAAAAGGCTTCAATCTCAACAAACAAAATTTAATGATGCTATTGCACTGAGGTATGGTTTGCTGATTGAAGGACTGCCCGATTGATGCGTTTGTGGAACCAACAACGATGCAAACCACTCTAAAGGAGGATTCATCAGGATCAGGCACGATGAAGTAAGAGATGTAACGGCGAACATGCTCAGGGAGGTGTGTCGAGATGTAGTGCGCGAACCATCACTCATTTCTTTGGATGGAGAGATCTTGCAGCACAGGACGGCCAACACATACAACGAAGCACGAGTGGACGTTAGTGCACGAGGTTTTTAGACAAGAGGAGAGCGAGCGTTTTTTTTTACATAAAAATATTCGACCCAATGGCTTATAGCTACAGCGAGCTGTCTCTGTATGCTGCACACAAGAGGAACGACCAAGAGAAGGTCAGGGCATATGGGGGAAGGATCTTAAATATCTAACAAGGTAGCTTTACCCCACTAGTCTTCTCCACATCTGGAGGGATGGGACCCAGGGCCCAGTGCTTCTATTCAAGACTTGCAGAGATCATCGCAGAGAAGGAGCAAGAGCCCTGGAGCCAAGTTGTAGCCTGGATGAGGTGACGCCTATCTTTCTCATTGCTCAGATCAGCACTACTATGCCTCCGGGAACAAGACTGTCTGCACCACAACCAGCGACGTGGCAGACGTGGACTACGAGGCAGCGGAGGCAGTGGGTCGCATAGGGAGGCGACTGGATTGAAGTTGCATGGTATAGAGTAGTAGTATAGTAGAATAGTAGGAATAGAGTAATACTTGATGTTTGTAAAATATATTGTATGTACAATATTAAATTTAAATAAAAATAAAAGACAAAAACAAAAAACAGTAGTAGTAGTAGTAGTAGTAGTAGTAACAGTAGTAGTAGTAATAGTAGCAGTAGTAGTAGTAGTAGTAGTAGTAGTAGTAGTAGTAGTAGTAGTAGCAGTAATAGTAGTAGCAGTAATAGTAGTAGCAGTATTAGTAGTAGTAGTCTCCCTCTATTTACGATTGGGTTACGTTCCTGAAAACCCTTTTCTCATCTTAGTATTTCCTCCTATCCAGCTCGCACCCCCCACCCCCATTTTCCATCTTAGTATTTCCGTCTATCCAGCCAAACCCCTAGCCCCTCTCCCCATCTTAGTAATTCCTCCTATCCAGCTTCCCTCCCCCTCCCTTTTCCATCTTAGTAATTCCTTCTATCCTCCCCAAAACACATCCCTTTTCCATCTTCATAATTCCTTCTATCCAGCCCAAAACACACCACCCTATCCCATCTTTGCAATTCCTCCTATCCAGCCCAAAACACACCATCCAATTTCCATCTTAGTAATTCCTTCTATCCTCCTTAAAACACCACCCTTTTCCCATCTTAGTAATTCCTCCTATCCAGCTCCTCTCCCCCCTTTCCCATCTTAATAATTCCTCCTATCCAGCCCAAAACACATCATCCTTTTCCCATCTTAGTAATTCCTTCTATCCAGCCAAACCCCTAACCCCTCTCCTCAGCTTAGTAATTCCTCCTATCAGTCTCTCCTCTCCCCCTTTTCCATCTTAGTAATTCCTTCTATCCTCCACAAAACACCCCCCTTTTCCATCTTAGTAATTCCTTCTATCCTCCACAAAACACCCCCCTTTTCCATCTTAGTAATTCCTTCTATCCTCCACAAAACACCCCCCTTTTCCATCTTAGTAATTCCTTCTATCCTCCACAAAACACCCCCTTTTCCATCTTAGTAATTCCTTCTATTCTCCACAAAACACTCTCCTTTTCCATCTTAGTAATTCTATCCTCCACAAAACACCCCCCTTTTCCTAATTCCTTCTATCCTCCACAAAACACCCCCCTTTTCCATCTTAGTAATTCCTTCTATCCTCCACAAAACACCCCCTTTTCCATCCACAAAACACCCCCCTTTTCCATCTTAGTAATTCCTTCTATCCATCTTAGTAATTCCTTCTATCCTCCACAAAACACCCCCCTTTTTCCATCTTAGTAATTCCTTCTATCCTCCACAAAACACCCCCCTTTTCCATCTTAGTAATTCCTTCTATCCTCCACAAAACACCCCCCTTTTCCATCTTAGTAATTCCTTCTATCCTCCACAAAACACCCCCCTTTTTCGTCTTAGTAATTCCTCCTATCCAGGGATTCAAACGAAAGCAATATCTATAATTAGTCTGTATTACTGTATATGCATAAGTAAAATTATGGTTTATAGTTCAAGTTAAGTCTTCAGAAGTAATAAAATGGTCTAAATAATGCTATTTCATGTTAATGTTATTGTATTGCTTCTCGCATTCATTCAAGTCTTCAATTAAAATTGCGGCGGTTTGACACCCCGCTCCTATCCTCCCCCCAAACCGCACCTTTTCCCCCCTTCGCCCCCTCCTTTTCCCCACCTCGACCCTCAATCCCCCCCCCCCCACGCCACACCCAGCCCAGCCCATATCGACGTTCAGAACTGCCTGGAGGAGCGATGGTCACTTCGCCTCATTTTCCTTTCGCCTCCACAAATAAAAAAAGTATTCAATGCACATCTCCCGAAGATGCTAATTAAGGGGAGATGGCTCGTTTTTTCTGAACCCCTAATTTTTCCTCATATTTAGCCCCATTAGTTTTTAGATTTTAAGACATTTCCCCATTACATTGTCGATATTAAAACTTTTCGTCCCATTTTCTATATCAATATCAAGACTTTTTGGGCCATTTAGGTGTCGATTTTTTTCTGGCGAGCGATAGCGAGCCTGTAGTTTTTATATTTTAGAATAACCGGCCTTGGGCCGAGAATTTGTTTGAATGAAAAATGTACAAATACCAGTGTATCTTGATGAGTGGTCTAGGGATTTTTTTTGTTAAGCTTGATGGAGGTCTAGCGAGGATATACACACATAAATAGACCCCCCAAAATGAGCACTGTCCCCTTAATAGAATATAGAGTATTTTTCTGTGTGGGGCATGCGGACGAACTGTGTTGGTGGTGTAATGGTTTAGATGCTTATGTTCTGGATGTGGTGTCCTAAGTTCGAATCCCGGGAGGACCATATGCTTTCATTATAGTGTATTCAAGTACATTGGGATTTGTAATGGCTGATTGATGCTAAGAACGGGGTGTAACTTAATAATAATAATAATTTGTTTCCAGCTGATGGTAACTTGCCATGTTTTATCTTGGTTATTCAATAAGTACTAAATAATAATTATGATGTTAAATATGATTTTAATCCCTGCTGTACCGGCGACATCTTTTTAATTGTATTCTTGATACATTTAAACGATTCATAAAGCTTAGGAACAGTATATGGTAGCTATAAGAATGACTAGAGATAGTCTGTAGCCTTTGAATTAGTAGACATCCTTCCTAAGCTGAGTATTTCATGGTATATGGTATATGGTAGCTAAAATAATTAATGGAGATAGTCTATTGCCTTGGAATTAGCAGACATCCTTCCAAAGCTGAATACAATTGTTGAAGATTTGCCAGCATCAAATGAAAAAGACGTCGCTGGTACAGAAGGGGTTAATTGTGAGGGGTTAATTGAGGCATGGGTGGGTTGGTGATGATGTGAATTTAAATATCCTCCCATTAACCCTTACAGTACTGGGGACGTCCCTTCTTATCATATGCTGGCAACTATTAGACGATTTTATGCAGGTTAGGAAGGACCTCTAGTCAATAATAAGGCTCTTCAAACTATATCAACCCACTTTCTTTAACGACCACAGATCCTTCCTAAGCTGCATAATATCGTCTAAATATAGCTAGAATACAATGTAACACACGTCGCTGGTACTCAGAGGGGTGAAGTATCGACAAATCAGCTGCTAAGGGATTCAATTGTATCGTCAGTTGGAATATAACCGAGTATAGTAACATATTTATTTTTCCTATTTGTAAATTGAAGGCAGAATAGGAAGAATAGAAAGGCAGCATTACCAATTTGTATATGAATATGGGAGACAAAAGGCATAACTGCCTGCAGCGAGTGCCTCCCCCAGAGTTGAAAGAGTGACAGGGCCAAAATCAAGGTACGTTCGAGCTAAAATGCCTGGACACACGGAGTTTGAAGCAATTTAAGTCACAGGAAGCGGGAAAAACTGATTCTGGAAGAAATTTCCCGAACTCAGCAGTTGAATAGAAGAAAGTCAGAGAATAGCGTTTCACTCTTGGGTTAGAGCGTTGCACAGAGTAGGGGTGGGATTGTGTTGCAAGGCGGCTACTACCTACCCTACGTAGAGGAGGTGGTATACACTGGGAAAGCTTCGAGGGACACTGATTATTGTAGTAGCGATAGCATAGCGAGAGATGCAACATTGCGGCGAAGAGAAAGAGATTGCAGAGAGTTGGTGAGTGGATGGGAGTTAATGATACGAAAGGCTTTCCTTTCTATTTTGCCTATGAGTGCGGTGTGAGAGGATCCTCCCCACACATGTGAACAATACTCATTACAAGGACGCACGTACTGTGCCCCTGTACAGAGCAAAAAGCTGTGCAAGGGTAAAGAACCCCTTGAGGCAATTGAGCACACCCAGCTTCTGGGAGGTTGCCTTAGCAAGACTGGTAATATGGTCCTTCCAAATGAGAGCAGAAGAAAAAGCGACACCGAGAATATTGAGAGAAGATAAAGGATTGATTTTTGTATTGTAGAAGAGTAAGGGATAGTCCTCTGGAGGTTCCTGACGGGTAGTAAAGATGGATAAATTGAGTCTTGGAAGCATACAAGCACATAACGTGATAGAAGAGGCAAAATGATCGTACAGCGAAGTAACCCTATATATTTACGGCTCAACACACGCCCGTCACAGCTCGCCACACTAACATTGGTATACCAATGTTGACTTGCTTGCCAGGGAGTCTATTATATATATATTTCTAGTCACTCAGTGGGGTTCGAACCGTCGACCATCAGGACGATAGCCGACGCTTTAATCAACTACACCACGGCAGTTGATTAAAGAGTCGGCTATCGTCCTGATGGTCGACGGGTCGAACCCCACTGAGAGACTAGAAACATTTAGTGGCTCACGTGTATTTGTGATATATTCTCAATATATATATACTCTATATATTATATATATATTATATATATATATATATATATATATATATATATATTATATATATATATATATATATATATATATATATATATATTATATATATATATATATATAATTTAAATATACAAATAATATATACAATATATAATATATATACAGTATATACTGTATATACCGTATAGGCCTATATATATAAAATATATAATATTATTATATTATATATATCTATATATATATATATATATATATAATATATATATATATATATATTATATATGTCTTGCTAAGGCAGCCTCCCAGAAGCTGGGTGTGCTCAACCGCCTTAGGGGGTTCTTTTCCCCTGCACAGCTTCTTGCTCTGTACAGGGGCATAGTGCACCCTTGTATTGAGTATTGTTCACATGTGTGGGGAGGTTCCTCTCACACCGCTCTCCTAGACAAAGTTGAAAGGAAGGCCTTTCGTATCATTAACTCCCGTCCACTCACCAACTCTCTGCAATCTCTCTCTCTCCGCCGCAATGTTGCATCTCTCTCGCTATTCTATCGCTACTATAATAATCAGTGTTCCTCAGAGCTATCCCAGTGCATACCACCTCCTTTACGTAGGGCACGTGGTACCCGTCTTGCAACTCAATCCCACCCCTACTCTGTGCAACTCTCCAACCCAAGAGTGAAACGTTACTCTCAAACTTTCTTCTACTCAACAGCTGAGCTCTGGAACTCTCTCCCAGAATCAGTCTTTCCCTCTTCCTATGACTTAAATTGCTTCAAACTCCGTGTGTCCAGGCATTTTGGCTCGAACGTCCCTTGATTTTGGCCCTGTCACTCTTTCAACTATGGGGGAGGCACTCGCTATAGGCAGTTATGCCTTTTGCCTCCCTCAATCACATAGAAAAAAAAAAAAAAAAAAAAAAAAAAAAAAAAAACGAATTACGACGAAGAAAATTCATCGATAATTTGTTTAAATTTATATATATATTTTATGTTCACACGCACATATATATATATATATATATATATATATATATTATATATATATATATAATATATATATATATATATATATATATATACTATATATCTATATATATAATGTTATATATATTTGTTATATTTTGTGTGTTGAGTTTCCTCTCTAGGACTCCATCAAACTTTTAAAAACATTCATTAGATCCCCCTTCGCTACCCCCCACCCCCCCCCCCCTCTCTCTCTCTCGTTTTTTTGCTCTCTCTCTCTCTCTATATATATATATATATATATATATATATATATATATATATATATGTGTGTGTGTGTGTGTGTGCGTGTGAACATAAACATAACCATACAGGATACCGATAAATTTAAACAAATTATCGATGAATTTTCTTCGTCGTAATTCGTATTTTTGTTTGTAGTTCACCAAATAGTGTCTCTCATTGGTCATTTATATATGTGTTAATAGACCAATCACTGTACCCTTAATTCCCCTTCAGCACGATGACGTAATTTTCATAGTATTCTGCTAACCATGAGAAGATTGTTATTCAGCTTAGGAAGGACCTCTATAAAAAAATCCAGGCTTCCATATAGTATCTCCATCAACCCTTTTATAACTTCCACCGACCCTTCCTAAGCCGCATAATATCGTCAAAATATAGCTTCAGTAATATATAGCATACGTCGCTGGTACAGTTTGCCAAATAAGTGATGTCGCAGCACCAAGTATAGTTCGATCAATAATTGGTATCAGCACTATGTAAGCATTAATTCATCGTTTCGAGTGATATATACAACCATATTCCTATCTTTACACACCCTATTCAACATCTGACAGACATTAATACAGCATACAGCGAACAAAACGTAATGACAGCGGTGACACGACTTATTTGGCTAATTGTACTCAACCGATTATATTCCCCTGAAAATAAACATAAATATAGTCTACCGAGAGATTAATAATTATAATCATTTGGTAAATAGGTTGCAAAGATTGATGATGGTATACTGAATAATTAAGGGGAGATGGGTAGTTTCTCTGGATCCTTTACTCCATCAAATTTAGGCCTTTTTTAAGACGTTTGGCATATTAGTTTGGCGATATGAACACCTTTTCCTCAATTTCGTTGTCAATTTTAAGACCTCTCGTGCCATTTAGGTGTCTATTGTTTTCAAGGCGAGCCTATAGGTAGCCTGTACATATTAGAGACACCGACCTTTGACCAGGACATATTTCTACCGAAAAAATATACACACATATTTTGAGGAAGGGGGGGTCTAGTTTTGTTTTTATTTTTCTAGGTTTGAGGAAGGTCTAGCGAGGAACCTAATAATTTTATTAATATATTAATTAATGGACCAAACACATCCACTAACCCTTAATGCATGATAATTCCACAGTTTATAAGGCTAAGAGGATTACATCTAGACATCTACTGAACAAGGAATGGGAGTTCTCGATAAGGGGCTCCAGTCCTGACGCTATTCTTGACATACAGTGTGCTGGCATATTAAGATATTTTCATTAATTTCACTCAAATACCAAACACCTCCAATGAAATTAATGAAAGCATGTGATCCACCGGGATTCGAACGTGATCCAGAAAGGTTGATAGCCTCTGAAGTCCCATTAACTAACTACGTTAATTTGAAAGTACAATTGTTAACCATGAATGACATTACTTTGATTAGTTGTATTATTAGTTTTCTTTCATTCAATATGCTGATATATAAATAAAACAACATTACAATGTTTATAAGTGCACAGTAACTTTCCAAACACCCTGCATAATTTAATGTTATGAACAATCGATACGCTTTGAAGCCCTACTTTAACTATAGCCCGTTCATTCTAGGTTGGGCAGAAATCGCAACCTCTAACTTCTGTAACTCAAAATGTGCTAGAGCAAATGAGTTGTCAATTTATACACATATTCCCTAGCCAAGTCTTCCTATGTGGTAGAAATATTTGCTCGATTACTCTAGCCCTTTTTGAGTTATGAGAGGCTTGGGGTTACGGTACGACTTCTACCCGACCTAGAATGAACAGACTATAACTATGGGTGAGGGCTGGTTCTGTCCAGAGTGAGGTTTGGCATCCTCTACCCAACCTTAGCCATTTCTGTCTGATTCTTTTCTTGTAGCCTACCGGTACTACTTGTCCTACTTCATGGGCGGGAAGGCTAGGAATCCTCCTCCGATTGTAAAATTCACCTACTAGATGAGACAGAGTAAGGGGCGAGGGAACGCAAAAGTGATCTCGGACCCTAAGATTTGGAACTTTAAATGTTGTTTCTGTTTAGGATCTGTCTCGAGTCGTCCACCCCTAGCTATGGGGTATGTGTCTGAGCATATACAAATACACAATGTAATGTCATTAAGTAACACCCCGTTCTTAACATTTATCAACAATTACAAACCCCAATGCACTTGAATAAACTAATGAAAGCATAATTATGGTCCTCCAGGGATTCGAACTCGAGATACCACACCCAGAACATAAGCACCTAAACCATTACACTACCAACACACCACTAACACATGGCTTACGTGTCCATACAGAAAGACGTACAATGGTGATTACTGTAACAGAGGTATCAAGGAGAGATGGGCCGTTATTCTGGTCCCCCTTCTTCCTCATGTTTAGCTTCATTAATTACTGTAACAGAGGTATCAAGGAGAGATGGGCCGTTATTCTGGTCCCCCTTCTTCCTCATGTTTAGCTTCATTAATTACTGTAACAGAGGTATCAAGGAGAGATGGACCGTTATTCTGGTCCCCCTTCTTCCTCATGTTTAGCTTCATTAATTTTCAGAATATATGACGTTTCACTCATTAGTTTGACGATGTTAAGACCTTTCGCCCCATTTTTTGTCAATATTCAGACTTTTCGTGTCATTTAGGTATCGATTTTTTCCTGGCAAGCGAAAGCGAGCCTGTAGTTTAAAAGATTTTTCTATCGAACAAAATTCAAATTTATCTTAAGAATGTTCTTTGGGAGGGTGTTTTTTAAGCTTGATGGAAGTCCATGGAGGAAACTAATAAAGTAATAACAATATACATAAATGAGGAAAATAAATACGCTCATCCCCCCTTAAAATGTCCCAATAAAGGGTATATGTCCACAGCGCGGAAAAGAGTATCATGGGTATGAAAGCAGATGTGAAATATGTTCATTGAATTGCCAAACAGTTACGCGAGAATTGGCAGGTTTTATGCGCAATACTATTATGTGCACCGGGAGCAGATGTGAAATATGTTCATTGAATTGGAAAACAGTTACGCGATAATTGGCAGGTTTCATGCACAATACTATTAATAAATATATATATTTTGTTTACTGCACCAAACGAGGTACATGATACTATGGCCTTTCAATTCCAACTCACTTTTTCCATTTTCACTTGAAGTATGACAATATAATCCTATATTGCAAACTGGAATAATCCCCACATGCAAACATAGCCTGCCTAAAAGGTTCATTATTGTTGATAGCATGCAGCAGTATTGCTAGTAAAGGGATCGTCCGTCTTATTTCGTCTGTAAAAGTACTTAAACATTAACCCCTTCTGTACCGGCGACATCTTAAAGGACTTCGGTGAGACTTTTTCTATTGCACTAGACATATCGAAAGCCTTCGATAGAGTCTGGCACAAATCTTTAATTTCTAAACTACCCTCCTTCGGTTTCTATCCCTCCATCTGTGCCTTTGTCTGTAATTTCCTTTCCGGCCGTTCCATAGCCGCGGTTGTGGACGGCCATCGTTCACTTCCTCACCCTATAAACTCCGGTGTTCCTCAGGGCTCTGTCCTATCTCCTATTCTCTTTCTAATTTTTATAATTGATCTAAACTGTACCTTAATTCCCATCCATTCATACGCAGACAATTCAACCTTACAGTACTCCATTAGTTTTTCAGAACGCCCAAGCCAGCAATCCCTCAACGACAAACGTAATGAAGCCATAGAACTCTTAAATTCTGATCTAAATTCTATCTCCAATTGGGGCAGAGAAAGCCTTGTTATCTTTAATGCTTCCAAAACCCAATTTCTCCATCTATATCTACCCATCAGGATCTCCCAGCGGACTATCGCTTATTCTTCAACAATTGCATCTACCGTTCCCCAAATACTCCTCCAGAGCAAAGTCTTTTTGATTCTCTGTCCTCACAACTCAGTGTCCTCAACTTAAATGCTTCTTCTGAAATCACTGTGTTGGGTGATTTTAATGTCCATAATGTTGAATGGCTCACTCATTCAGCCAGGACTGATGATGCTAGTCTTGAATGTGAGCTATTTGCAGACTCATTTAATCTCACTCAACTAGTCAACCAACCCACCCGTGTACCAGATAATCCTAATCATAATTCCCACCTACTGGACTTATTTTTAACAACCAATTCAGAAAATTATGATGTTACAGTGAGGTCCCCGCTTGGATCTTCTGATCACTGTCTGATACAGGCCACCTGTCTATCACCTACCACACCTTCCCTCTCTGAACCTGTTTTGGTGACTAAATGGCATTATGATAGGGCAGACTGGGAGGGTCTTCAAGGTTTCTTTATTGATATTCCATGGACCTCTTTCTTTTCTAATGATGCACACTCCGCCTTGAGCCACATACAAGATTTTGTAAAAATTGGAATGGAAACTTTTATTCCTCATCAAAAGTACAGTAAAAGATCTAATTCACCTAAATGGTTTGACCATAATTGTGCTAGAGTAACTGAACAAAAAGCAATAGCCTACAATGCATACACAAGATCAAAAACACATGAAGCCTTTAATTACTTTAGAAACATCAGAAATCATGCCAAAACTGTATTAAACCTAACTAAATCAAACTTTCTCCACAAGCAGGCAAATAAACTTCTAAATAATCCAAATGATAACAAAATATTTTGGTCTACTCTTAACTCATTTAAATCCAACTTCACTACTGCTTCATCCATTCCACCATTAAAATCTCCGACTGGCAATCTTGTAAGTGACCCACGAGGTAAAGCTAACCTTCTTGCGGATATTTTCTCCACCAACTCAACCTTAGATGAAATAAATCAAGATGTCCCTGTACTTAATTTTAATTCGCCTGAAATTCCCTCACTTAAGATCCACACCAGACATGTCAAAACTATTTTGCAGAATCTCTCAGTAGATAAGGCTCCTGGTCCAGATGAAATTCCTCCAATAGTACTTAAGAATTGCTCCTTGGTGCTCGCTCCTGTATTGGCAAAAATGTTCAGTTTGTGTACTCATACCTCATGCTTCCCAGTACCCTGGAAAGAAGCAAACATCCATCCAGTTCCTAAAAAAGGTGCCTCTTCAGATCCATCAAACTACAGACCAATAGCTATAACTTCCACTCTTGGTAAAGTCTTTGAAATTATATTGAATAATCACATAATTAAGCATCTTGAGAATAATAAATTAATCAGTGATAGGCAATATGGTTTTAGACGATGTCGATCAACTGCAGACATGCTTTGCCTTCTTACGCATCAAATCAACCAAGCTACAGCCCAACATGGTGAAACACATACAATAGCACTGGATATATCAAAGGCATTTGATAGAGTCTGGCATTTCTGACCTTTTTGTTTTGTCTGTGTTTTTCCTTCCTCCGTTCATTGTCTCTTAAAAAAAAAACAAAAAAAAAAATACAAAAATCAACCCTTCATCTTCTCTCAATATTCTTGGTGTCTCTTTTTCTTCTGCTCTCATTTGGAAGGACAATATTACCAGGCTTGCTAAGAAAACCTCCCAGAATCTGGGTGTGCTCAACCGCCTTAGGGGGTTCTTTTCCCCTGCACAGCGTCTTGCTCTGTACAGGGGCATAGTGCGTCCTTGTATTGAGTATTGTTCATATGTGTGGGGAGGTTCCTCTCACACCACTCTCCTAGACAAAGTTGAAAGGAATGCTTTTCGTATCATTAATTCCTGTCCACTCACCAACTCTCTGCAATCTCTCTCTCTCCACCGCAATGTTGCATCTCTCTCGCTATTCTATCGCTACTATAATAATCAGTGTTCCTCATAGCTCTCCCAGTGTATACCACCTCCTTTTCGTAGGGCATGTGGTACCCGTCCTGCAACTCAATCCCACCCCTACTCTGTGCAACTCTCCAACCCAAGAGTGAAACGATACTCTCAAACTTTCTTCTACTCAACAGCTGAGCTCTGGAACTCTCTCCCAGAATCAGTCTTTCTCTCTTCCTATGACTTAAATTGCTTCAAACTCCGTGTGTTCAGGCATTGTGGCTCGAACGTCCCATGATTTTGACCCTGTCACTCTTTCAACTATGGGGGAGGCACTCGCTATAGGCAGTTCTTCCTTTTGCCTCCCTCAATCACATAGGAAAAAAAAAAAAAAAAAAAAAATCAGATATCCCCAGAATCGTCGTTGTCAATGTACAACATATTCCTATGTAAAATATTAGTATGCTGGGTATCTTATATTATTAAATATATACATGTTTGTGTTTTGGGGGGTGAATAGTGACGTCAGTAGTAGCCCTAGGTGATGTCAGGAATAAGATCATGAGTACCTATATTTTCATAATAACACCCTCAGTCAATCTAATATCCTTTATCTAGTTGTGGAGGTGCCAGTTTCTCTAATATGTTTCCCAATAATATTTAGCCCCATGGAAAATGAATGGTTATCTTACCTTTCACATAATGATTCATATACTAGTAAATTAAAGTAGAGAACATTGAAAATAACCTAAATTATCCATATAGCCGGAAAAAACACAGTTGAATTGGGGATTCGATTCCTCTCTGGTCTGTCAATTAGTTAAAATTTTCCTATGTTAGGTAACATTCTCAGATCGAGTTACCAACGGCCACCAGAATTTTGCCGGGCTCGAATTTATCTACGTTAATAATTATTCTTGGTCATTTTGTGACATATTCCATTAAGACTTCGTTCACAGATGCATTCTGATGTTATGTAAGCGCCAATTACTATTATGTGTGATACAGCGGTAAATTATGAAAAATGCTTTGTATTGATACAACTAACAAATGTTTTTACACAAGTTTCCCATAACTTGCTATTGTAGAAAACGTTGTTGTTGTTGACGCTATTATAGAAAACGTTTTACTTTTTTAAATGTCGTAGTAATAAAAAAATTGATGCAGTTAGACAGATAGATGGTGATAGAAAAAGATAGTCTAAATGTATTAGTGGTATAACCTTAAGCAGGTGTCACACTATGCCGATTTAAGTGCCGACGCTCCACGACTTAAGGGTCGGGAGCAGGTCTTTGCCTACATCGCCGCGCGACGTGGTTGGGTGCCTCAAGAGAGCCGTCAGGAGAGGTCGTCAGGGGCCTCAGGAAAAGTTCGACATGCACAACTCTCATAAGCTGAGTCGGCGGCTAGTACATTGACGGCACGGCGACGGTAGGCTGGGGGCGTCGGGCGTCGTCCGGTATGCGTCATACGTTACAAGGGCGCCAACCTGTCTGCATCAGACGCCGCTTATACGGTAGGTCGCCTTCAGGCAGCGACCCGGTAACGCCCGCGCCATCATAGGGCGAGGGCATACCGTGAATCCGCGACCTGGCAACGTCGCACGGGACATCTTTGATAGATGGTTTGGGGGTGTTTTTGTTTTAACCTTGATGGAGGTCTAGCGAGGAAACTAAAAAATAAAATAATATATAAATAAATAGACCCCAAAAATCACCAGTGTCCCCTTAATCAGATCCCATCAACGAGTGACTACCTATAAACCCTTTCGATAGCGGTGGCGTCTGTTTTGCCATAGTTTTGCCATACTTATGCAGCTTAAGAACGGTCTGTGGGAGTTAAGAGAGATAAATGAGAGGAATGGAGGTCATGTGATTGCTACAGGCCCTTTGTAAGCATAATACAATAACCTAATAGTTGCCAGACTATAACGAGAAAGACGTCACCAGTACTGAAAGGGTTAACTATAGATGGCCTTGTTTTACCAATTACTAAAACAAAAATAACACTTAATTAAGGGAAGATGGGCGCATTTGTTTGATCATTTATGGGTCTTTTTATTATGTGTTTAGTTTCCTCCCTAGATCTCAAGCGTAATCCCCCCCCCCCCCCCCACCACCACCCACACACACACACCTCGTCAGGAGCATTGACGCCAACCAGTTTGCGTGCTACGGTGCATGACGCCGCCCCAGCGGCGTCATTTATCTTCCTTAGGTCTTGCATGGTTGCCTCTCGACCCCTTCCAGTTGCCGTTAGGCTGCATGCCCATCCATACTGCCCGCCGTGGGCGTTCCGCCCCTCTATCACCCACGATACTCGGCAGTGGTCTCCCCCTTGTATCGCCACTCCTTACGTCGTGGAGCGTCTGCACTTAAATCGGCATAGTGTGACACCTGCTTTAGTAAGGAACTGTAAAAACAACAACGTATTATGATATAAAATACGTGTAGCGTTCTACTGTGGAGCCGAGATGGCGTCTTTGTGGTAAACTGTGTCGGGAACGCTACAATATACACTTACTTATTTTATGTTTTAGAAAGGGCTAATCATCTGACCAAATAGTAATGCCAACTTAGCATATTTATTGCTAGATCTAGAGGTATTTATTTCGATATAGTAGAATTTTCTTGCATCTAGTGACATGAATTCTAGTGATATTGTAGGAATATTAGTGATAATAATTGACATTAGAGAGATCGTGGTATTATACGAACGATTGTTGCCATTATTTTATTATCTAGGGACACACTAGCAGCTTTTGAGAACGAATCTAGCTCTATTTTGTGTTTCGTTTTGGTAACGAACCGGACATTTTCTTCTCTTGGATATTTAATATCAACTCTCCAAGGCTGTAGGTGGGTACAATTGACAAGGGTGGACGTAAATCTGGAGCCATACATAGAATATAAGCTAATTTAGCAAGGATTGGAGCTGGTCTTAATTTCGGCTCTGTTTTCAAGGGTGACCCCTGCTGATGTCATCACCCCCCTTAAAATATAAATATCTATTGTACATTTGTTTGCTACTTTGGGGTAAAAAATATAATAAAGCAAAGCACATGTGCATTATTTATCAAATTAACATGCTTTGAAGAGTGACAAAACATGATGAGATTTTTGGCGAACTATGCCCTTTTATAACTTTATTCTAGCTATATTTAGACGATTTGGCGCAGTTTAACCCTTAATTAGCGGCGAGCAACATAAGTCGAGTTAAATAAAGCTGGACTATGTGGCGGCGCTCGACATAACTCGAGTGGCAATTTCAGCACGTAATGTGGCTGAGAGAGAGAGACAAGTGGTGGCAGGAGACTAGCGAGCGTATGACTGCTCCAGACCACCGCGGCGAACCTACTGACACAAATCTCAGCTCCCTCCTCCCTCTCTCACTCGCTACATACTCAATTATGTACCGAAAGTACCGAATTACCTGCTTTTTGCACTCGCGTTGCACGGTTATTGCAAGAAAACTATCCATCATACAAGGATCGTTATGGTGTCATTCGAAAGCTCTGTTTATGCCCTTTCAGGGATAGGTACTTGTTTTACGTTCTGGGTCTTATTTAGGCATGAAAATGATCACGTAAACAGCCCTATTTTGGCTAAAAACACCCCGCTGGGCGGTACACATAAATAAACCGTATAGGCCGCTCGTAAGGTGTTAAGAAGGATCTGTGGTAGTAAAAAGGATTAACCCAGGGAGCGCGGGACTGGCCTGTGACGAACGTAGTAATATGCGAATTAATTACCTAAGATTCTGACAGAAGTCGTTATATCTACCATATCAATTTTCCATGTGCACTTATTTTACTTAAAATGATGAACATATGAACCTTGAAGAGCGATAAAACCAGTGGGAAAAGCATTTGAGTGGTGAAAAATTTATAATTTCACCGCCCGATCCTATGCTGAGCCGGGAGAGGGAGAGAGATATCCTCCACATGCAACTTCTTGCAACACACTGAACGCCGCGGGATAGATCTCAATGTTGCATAATGATCTCTAAATTACTCGCTGGTGTGTACGAAACCGCGTGAGATAAATTTGTGCGAAAAATAGCCGATAAATGGGGGAAATATAAGGAAAAATAGCCGATAATTAAGGAGGGGGGTTCATACACATGAGGATGAGTGGTAGGAAGTACTAGAGGCAAATTATCTCACTTTTGACATATTCCTTTGTTTTGAGAGCCCCTGGAGTGTTTTTGAAGGGTTTTTTCATGGTCTTGCTTCCGTGAGGCCTATTTCATTCGCTATATACATACTTCAGTGAGGGTTATCGCACTTCTCGGGTTAAATGAGATAGTTCGAACCCTGTTAATTGATGAAGGTCCTTGTTAAGCTGAATAAAGTTTACTAACAGTAGCTAAAATAAAGGCAAAACGATGGCACCAGTACTGAAAGACTTAAGGGGGTAGTGCTTGTTTTTGGTCTATATATTTATCTATCAATTTATTATTTAGTTTCCTCCCTAGACCTCCATCAAGCTTAAAAATACACCCCGTAGACCCCTCTTTCAAAATAAATGTGTACATCTTACTGTAGAAAAATGTCCTGGTCGAAGGCCGGTTCCTTTTAAAATTACAGGCTCGCTATCGCTCACCAGTTAAAAATCGACACCTAAATGGCACGAAAGATATAAATATTAACGGAGAAATGGGGCGAAAGGTCTCAAAATCGCCAAACTATCGGAAACAACGTCTTGATATCTCAAAAGAACTATACTAAACATGAGGGAGAAAGGGGTCGAGAAAAAACAACCTTTACCCTTAACCCCTTCTATACCGGCGACGTCTTTTTCATATTATTGTAGCTATATTTAGACGATGTTGTGCAGTTTAGGAAGGATCTGTGGTTGTAAATAGGGTTAAATAAGACAGTTCGAAGCCTTTTCATTGTTGGAGGCCATTTATTTAATGCATAAAATCGTCTAATAGTAGCCAACAAAAGTTAAAAAAGACGTAGCTGGTACAGAAGGGGTTAAGAGGGGTCACCGGCTTTTTTAATCCTTCTCTCCTTTTCTCTCTTTCCCTGGCTTGTATCCATTCGGCCCCATTCAGCCAACTGTTTTAAGACGTTTATCCCCATCCAGGTGTCTATTTCTTCCTGGCGAGCGACAGCGAGCCAGCATTGTACGGAGAAATCCGGCTTCGCCGGCGAAATTTTTCTATCGAAAATGTACAAATTTAGCTTGCTGTCAAAACAAAAATATATATATGCTGGCTCGCTACCGCTCGCCAGGAAAATATTGACACCTGGATGGGGGTAAATGTCTTAAAGCAGTAGGCTGAATGTGGCCGAATGAATACAAGCCAAGGAGAGAGGGAGAGAAAGATAAACAAAAAAGCGAAGTGGGCTCCCTTAAAGAAAATGGAGGAAGACAATCAACCGACAGACAAATTATTGTTTTAGTCAATACCATTTCACAATTATCAGGCGCTGGGGAATATGTTAACCCCTTCTGTACCGGGACGTCTTTTAATTTTTTTCTAGCTATATTTTGACGATTTGGGGGGACTTTTAGAAGGATTTGTGGTAGTTTAAAGGGTTAGGTGTGATAGTTCGAAGCCTGTTAACTGCTGGAGACCCATACTAAACTGAATAATATCGTCTAATAGTAACCAGAATACAAATTAATTTCATTAAGGGGGGATGGTTGGTTTTTGGTCTATATATATTTATGTATTTAGATTCTTTAGTTTCCTCGCTAGACCTCCATGAAACATACAACTAAACCCCTTAGACACCCCTCCAAGATAAAGTTGTAAATTTTATTTCGGTAGAAAAACGTACCGGCCAAAGGCCGGTACCTCCTCTAATTACAGGCTCGCTTTCGTTCACAAGGGAAAACCGACAACTAAATGGCACGAAAGGTCTTTATATTGACACATAATTGTATATATTTATCCTGTCAATCTTACAAAGTTATTTTAACTCATGCTTGTGTCAAGCTGTCAATCAAGTAACTTGTTCTCTGTTGCATACTAGGCGAGACACCTTAATGGAGGTAGGCCGTATTTATTTGCTCATTCATGCATTTGTTTGCTATTTGTTTTAGTTTCCTTCATAGGCCTCCACCAAGCTTATATATACACCCGCCCAAGACCCTCCTTCAAGATAAATTTGTATATTTTTCGATAGAAAAATTTCCCAGGTCGTTCGCTAGGAAAAAAATCGACACCTAAATGACATGAAGTCTTAATATAGACAAATAAATGGGACGAAAGGTCCTAAAATTGCCAAACTAATAAGCCGAACGTCTTAAAATGTGAAAACTAATGGGGGTAAGCGTGAGGGAGAAGAGGCCTATCGGGACCCCTTAAACCGTGAAGCGCCGGCCGTCTTCACATCCCTTAACCCCTTCTGTTCCGGTGTTGTCCCTTTCCCTGTATTCTGGCAATATTAGATGAATCTGTTCAGCTTAGGAAGGACCTCTAACCATTAAAAGACTATAGACAGTCTGTGTATGTAACTCTCTCTCTTTCATTCTCTCTCTCACTCTCGTTCTTGCTTTCTCTCTCTCTCTCTTAGCTACCACAGAACCTTCTTAAACTCATACAATCGTCTAAATGTAGCAACAATAACATACAAAATACGATGTCGGTACAGAAGGGGTTAATGCCATATAGAGAGACTCGGATTTAAGGGGGGTAGTGCTTGTTTTGTGGGCTATTTATTTCATTATTTATTGATTTGTTTAGTTTCCTCGCTAGACCTCAATCAGGCTTAACAAGAAAACCCCCAGACCCCCTTTCAAGACAAATGTGTACATTTGTCGGTAGAGAAATCGGCCGGTTTCTCCTAAAATTACAGGCTCGTTATCGCTCACTAGGAAAATAATCGACTCCTAAATGGCACGAAAGGTCTTAACATTGACAACGAAATGGGGCGAAAGGTGTTAAAATCACCAAACAAATGAACCGAACATCATAAAATATCAAAAGTAATGGGGCTAAGCATGAGGGAGACATGGTCCAGAAAAAACAAGCAGGGGCAATAATTAGACCTTATAATTAGGGTTGGGTGTGAGAGGGATCTGCCTTGTGTGGGCCAATCGCCTTTCTGCAGACTCTCATTTTCTTATGTTTTTATGTTTTTATGTGCCCCTTTAACAATAAGGGGTTGAAGTAAATCCCAGAAGTTCACGAACATTTGTCAGTAGCTGTACAGTGGCGCTAATAAGTCATGTCTCAGCTGTCATTACGTTTGGCTCGCTCTATGCTGTATTAATGTCTGTCAGATGTTGAATAGGGTGGCTAAATGTTGGAACATGATTGTATATCTCACACACAAAGAAGAAATCATGTGTAAATATTGCTGATATCAATTATTGATCAAAACCTACTTGGTGCCGAGACATCACATATTTGACCGACTGTACAGTCGGTCTAATATGTGATGTCGCGGCATCAAGTATATTTTGATCAATATTTGGTAACAGCACTAGCTAAGCTTAATTCGTAATTACGAGTGAGATATACAAAGATGTTCCTTTCTTTACACACACTATTCAACATCTGACAGACATTAATACAGTATACAGAGAGGAAAACGTAATGAGAGCGGAGACACGACTTATTTGGCCAACCGTACATGTCCTGTATGTCTATGTTAGTATGTGTATGTGTGTTACAGTGTGTGAGGGAATGGCATATGTGTATTTATGTCTGTGTATACATAGTGTTGTGTGTGTATGTTCGTTGTTTAACCCGTTCTGTACCGGCGACATCTTTTAAATTATATTCTACCTATATATAGACGATTTTGTGTAGCTTAAGAAGGATCTGTGGTAATAAAAAGGGTTAAATGAGATAGTTCAAAGCCTATTAATTAATGGAGGCCCGTTCTTGACTGAATACAATATACCTATAGTAGCCAAAATAAATTAAAAAGAACGTCACCGGTACAGAAGGGGTTAAGGGGAGATGGGCCGTTTTGTTGGTCTATTAATTCCTATATTCCTATATTTCTTAGTTTCCTCGCTAAACCTCCACCAAGCTTAGAAACACACTTGCTAGACCCCAACTTCAAGATAAATGTGTACAATATTCGGTAGACAAATGTCCCGACCGAAGGCCGGTTCCTCTTAAATCTACAGCCTCGCTATCGCTCACCAGAAAAAAATCGACACCTAAATGGCACGAAAGGTCTTAAAATTGACAACGAAATGGGGCGAAAGGTATTAAAATCGCCAAAGTAATGGCTCCAACGTCTTATGATCTCAAAACAAATGGGGCTTAACACGAGGGAGAAAGGGGACCAGAAAACCGGCCCATCCGCCCTTAACAGTATATGGAACGGTTATGATGAACTGGAGAAAGAGAGAGAGAGAGAGAGAGCGAGAGCGAGAGAGAGAGAGAGAGAGGGGGGGGGGGGGGGAATTAAGCGTGGTAGCGGAGAAGGCAAGCAAAGAAAGAGAGAGAGCGAGAGTTACATTATATACACAGACTGCACAGACCTTGCGACCCCTATTAAGCACTCCGGACTAAATTCTAACACATGTTGTTACTAAGTGTGGGAGGTAAGGCTAGCAAAGCAGAAAGCCCTTCCCCCCACTAATTGGGGTGGGTGGGTCTGAAATGGTTTATTTCCCTTCTTCTATCTCCCCATATATTGAAAAAGAGGTGCATAACGATTTGTTTTTCTTCTTTTTTAACTGACAGTAACTTACAAAACTACATAAGTAATAAGCATAACAAACATTGCTCCCTTAAGGGGGTAATGGCTTTTTGTTGGTCTATTCATTCATCTATGCATTTATTTTATACTTTCCTCGTTAGACCTCCATCAAGCTTAGAAAAAACACACCCCCTAGACCCTCTTTCAAGATATACTTTTACATTTTTCGGTAGAAAAATGCCTCGGCCGAAGGCCGGTTACTCATAAAAAAACAGGGTCGCTCTCGCTCGCCAGAAAAAATCAACACCTAAATGGCACAAAAAGTCTTAAAATTGACAACAAAATGGGACAAAAGGTGTCAAAATCGTCAAACTAATGGTTCAAACGTCTTAAAATCTGAGAACTAATGGGGTTAAACACGAGGGAGAAGGGGCTCCAGAAAAAAAGACTACCTCACCTTTAAAGTTGACTTCCTTTCTTCTATCTCTTGATAATAGTGCACTGGATGGAAGGCGAGAGAATAGGTGCGTTCACGTAGGTTGGTGGGTCGTGCAGTAAAGCGGAGGGATTAGACTATGCATAATGGAGGTGCGTTAGGGTCACAGGGGGGGGGGGGGGGGAATGTCCAAAGGGTTGCTGGATTATAGGGCTAAACCTGAGGGAATGGGGGATGCAGTACCAGGGAAGGGTAATAAGCCTTTGAAGATTGTGACGCATTTTGTCATATTATTCTGGCTTCAGTAGAAACATGTATACAGCTTAAGAAGGACCTGTGGCAATGTTAAGAGTACAGACTAGTTCAATCATAATTGGTGGTGTAATGGTTTAGATGCTTATGTTCTGGGTGTGGTGTCCCGAGTTCGAATCCCGGGAGGACGATATGCTTTCATTGGTTTATTCAAGAACATTGGGATTTGTAATGGATGATTAATGTTAAGAACAGGGTGTTACTTATTACACATGCCCTTCCTAATCTGAATACAATTATCTAATAATAGCCGGAAATCAGAAAAGAGATTCTTGTTGGATTTTGGAAGGGTAATAATATAGTGTGGATTGTGCAGGCTCGCTATTGCTTGCCAGGAACACATCCACACCTAAATGGCCTAATATTGACAAAAACATGGGGTGAAATGTCTTAAAATTGCCAAACTAATGGAACGCACATCTTAAAATATCAAAATAATGGGGCTAAACATGGGGGAGAAAGAAGTGCCAGGGTATTAAGGAACACCCCGTTTTTAACATAATCCTCCATTACAAACCCCAATGTACTTGAATAAACTTATGAAAGCATATGGTATTCCCGGGATTCGAATTCGGGACACCACACCCAGAACATAAGCATCTAAGCCATTACACCACCAACACATATAATCTAATAGGATGGTAGGGCTTGTTCATTGGTTAAGGGGACAGCGGCCGTTTGTTTTGGTATATTAATTTAATTCATGTATTCATTTATTTTTTGTTTCCTCTCTAGACCTCCATCAAGCTTAGAAAAACACCCCCTAGACCCCCCTTCAAGATAAATTTGTACATTTTTCGGTAGAAAAATTTCCCGGCCGAAGGCCGGTTACTCTTAGTACTACAGGCTCGCTTTCGCTCGCCAGGAAAAAATCTACACCTAATTGGAACGAAAGCTCTTAAAATTGACAACGCAATGGGGCGAAAAGTATTAAAATCACCAAACTAATGGACCAAGCGTCATGAAATCTGAAAACTAATGGGGATATACATGAAGGAGAAAGGGGTCCAGAAAAACAAGCACTATACCCCCTTAAATCACGACCAGGAAATGTATATCGATAACGTTATGCCCCAAAAGTGTATAGTTCGAAAGTAGAGTGAAGCTTAGGAACATGGTTAAGGGGGTAGTACTAGCTTTTTCTGGACCCCCTTCTCCCTCCTAATAATATTGAGATTTTAAGACGTTCGTTCCGTTAGTTTGGCGATTTTGATACCTTTCGCCTCATTTCTCGGTCAATATGAAGACATTTTGTGCCATTTAGGTGTCGATTTTTCCTGGCGAGCGATAGCGAACCTGTAATTTTAGAAGGAAGCTGCCTTCGGCCGGATTTTTCTACCGATAAATGTACACATTTATCTTGAAAGGAGGTCTAGGGGGAATTTTGCTCAAGCTTGATGGAGGTCTAGCGAGGAAACTCAAAAATATATAAATAATTAAATACACAGACCAAAAACAAATCAGAGTGGTCTTGCCACTGGACTGGTAATCCAATGGACCCGGGTTAGAATCCCAATATGTCAATGGGAAGATATTATTGGGATGGAATTTGTGCTGTACATTGTATCAGTGCATTACCACAGTACACCGAAATGCCAAACAAATACCCTCATTGTTCCCTGATTAAATAGCATTGTATGAATATTCCCATATTCAAAAATATGCTACAGGGGGGCAATGCCTAGTGAGTTAATTGCTCAATAAGTGGCGTTCTGAGAGTGAGGGTCCGAGTCTGTGGGGGGAATAAGACTGTGAAGCGCAGAGGCGATGCGGCTTCAGAGATGGAATTGCTTCGAGCCGTGAAGCTTCGCATGTCTCACCCCCTAGACTGGAGCAAGACCTCACGGGCCTCACCGTGTTCAACGGTTGAGTGTAAAGGCTATCAGCCTATGCCCGAGAGGGAGTAGTTGAAATATAACAAAAAAAAACAAAAAAAAATCGTCGTGGATATGATGCGTTTTAGCAGTATATTCTGGCTATAATTGGATGACTGTATACATCTTAGGAAGGATCGGCCTGAATTGAAAGGCTAAATACTATCTCAATAAAGCCTCTGACTTCCACATAGCCTTCCTAATATGAACACAATCTCCTTATAATAGCCAGAAAACAACAACAAGGATGTGAGTCATGTACCCTCAGAGGTTTAACTCCTTGAACACCATGACGTCTTTTACCTATAATGCTGGCTAAAAGTAGACGATTGTATGCAGCTAAAGGGGGTAGTGCTTGGTTTTTGGTCTACTTTATATTTTTTGTTTTTTTTATTTATTTGTCTAGCTAGACCTCCATTAAGCTTAAAAAGATACCCCGTAGACCCCTTTTCAAGATAAATTTGTAAATTTTTCGGTAGAATAATGTCCCGGCAAAAGGCCGGTTCCCTCTGAAATTACAGGCTCGCTATCGACACCTAAATGGCACGAAGCGTCTTAATATTGACAACAAAATTAGGCGAAAGGTCTCAACATTGCCAAACTAATGGAACGAACGTCTTAACATCTCAAAACTACTATACTAAACATGAGGGAGAAGGAGGTCCAGTATAAGCGAGTACCGGGGTGGTACTCGCTTAAGAAGAACTCGTAATAAGAGGGTTTATTGAGATCGTATTTAATCATTATTTTGAGTCCTAGAGGTTGATTATAAACTAAACACAATCGTCTAATGGTAACCAGAATAGGATAAACATGACGTAATGGTGGTGAAGGGGTTAAACAAAGCACTCTATTGCTGTGATAAATAATGGGAAGAATCAGTCAGACAAATGTCAAATTTTGCTCGTTCGTACAAAACACAAAAAGTATGATTATCAAATGAAAGGCCAACCAATAATAGCAGATTCAAAGGTTGAAGATCTCGGGGTTATAATATCAGAACACCTAAAATCCTCAGAGCAATGTGCGGCTGCGGCAAATAAACAAAACATTGGGATTTATCAAAAGATATATTTAATTTTAAAACGAGAATTTTGTTTTGCCGTTATTCAAAAGCATTGTTAGACCCCATCTTGAATATGGCGTTCAGTTTTGGTCCCCGCATCTCGAGAAAGACATTGGAAAACTCTAATCCGTGCAGCGTAGAGCAACTAAACTAATTCCCTCTTTGAGAAACAAGTCATATTGTAGTAAATATATTTGTTCTCGCTAAAGAAAAGGAGGATACGAGGCCAAATTATCGAGTGTTTTAAGATACTTACAGAATTTGACAGAGTAGATATCAGTGCACTGTTCACGATAAATAACAATGCTGCAACCCGAGGTAATGGAATGAAATTAATTTGAAAGAAGGCATGCCTATGATGTGACACAACATTTCTTCACATACCGTGTGGTTAAAGAGTGGACTAGTTTACCAAGGAAGGTGGTCGAGAGTAATTTAATTGACACGTTTAAGAAGAGACTGGACGATCATCTGATGGAGATTGGATTAGTATGAGTTAAACAATAGGAATATGTAATTTCCCTTTCAAACCAATTGATTTCTATAATCTATAAACACTTTCCTTGTGGGCAATTCCTGACCCATAAGGTTACACTTCATCCTATTTTCCGGTACGGCCATAGTCGGAGGTAGCGGAGGATGGGGAGAGAGCCTTCTACTTTGGTGTCCTATTTATATATTTTAAACTGTCCCTGTCTAGTATTATTAAGGCCGGACCACCTAGAAGTGACTGCAAGGTCTGTGTGGTCTGAGTATCAGTGTAACTGTCTAATTCTCTCTCTCTCTCTCTCTCTCTCTCTCTCTCTCTCTCTCTCTCTCTCTCTCTCTCTCTCTCTCTCTCTCTCTCTCTCTCTCTCTCTCTCTCTCTCTCTCTCTCTCTTTGGTATGTTCATTTATATATTGCTTGAGTACTACAGTATATTTAAATCCTTCCCAGACCAATTGTATTAGGTTTTGTTATGATTATTTTTCACTAGCTGCAAAGTGTCTCTCTAGTTTATCGTCTTCTCTGTTTTGTTTTCCTAGTTTATGGGGGGTTGGGGGGGACAGGGGAAGGGGTAATTTATTCTCCACCCATCCCCTGTACACCGTTCCTATTCCAACCCACCCTCCTCTCTTGGCAAATACAATATACAGTATGTGTCACCATGGTAAGAGAATAGGAAGCGGATTCTCTGTATTACAACTCCTCGTCCTTATTTTCTGTTTTCTTTGTTGTTCTTTCTCGTTTTACTCCAAACGGACACCGTTTTTTCATTGGCTTCTATTTACAGCACCTACTCAAGCCTATTCCTTCACCCCTCCTCCTTCGCCCTTCGTTCAGTTCTGGGTGTCCTTACTATAAAACAGATATAGACACATTGGAACGATTTCAATGTAGAGTCACCAAGATGATACCCTGTCTTCGGAACAAACCATACGAGCAACGTCTTAAAGAACTAAATCTATATCCATTAACCAAGCGCAGATTAAGAAGTGACCTTATTCAAGTTTTCAAGATCATTAAAGGCATCGACAACATGAACTGTAATAATTATTTTACGGTTGACCGATCAAACTACACGCGGGGAAATGGCTGCAAAATCAATGGTAAATCATTGAACTCTAACGAACCCAAGAAGTTCTTCAAACGAGTCGTCAACTTGTGGAATGGGCTTCCCCAAGATGTCATAGACTGCAACATCGCTGATTCCTTCAAAGTTCGCCTACACAAGCACCTTGCCCTGAACCCAAGGTTGACTGCATTTGTAATTGAATACATAATTTCTTTAGTAGTATTCATTCAATAACCTAATAGATCTTAATATAATTTCCCCTGCCATGGACTAAGCCCCAGGGCAGCACTTCTTTCTCACATCTTTCCCACATTCTCTCCGAAATGCTGTTGCAACACTTGTAACAGCAGTGTTTTGGAGGGCAAGTAACCTCGATGGGTCGCATGACCTGTTGTTGCTTGTTTTCCTTTGAGCTTCTTTGTATTCCTTCACCTTCCTCCCTTCCCAGTCATTCTTCCTCCTGGACCAGACTTGTTCTCAATATAAATTCTTCTCTCGCCTCTTCACAGGGGGGGGGGGGGGTCCCTCGGCCTTCGCTTCTCATATCCTCTACAACCCAGTCCTTGCTCTCACCCCCTCTCTTCCTCTCCCCCTCCTCTTACCCCTACCCCCTCCCCTTCCTCTCCCCCCTCCTCTTCCTCTCCCCCCTACCCTTCCTGCTCCACCCCCACCCCCTCTCTATATTCCTTTCCCTCTCCTTATCACTATCTGATGTAACGTCTCCAGTTTTGTTATGATATTATATTATATATTATTGATGGTTTTGATTGTTGTTGCCGTTTTCGACCAATATATATTTAGTTTCTCACGGCAAAGTCCGTGAGGTCTCGTTCCAGTCTAACAGAGTGAAACATGTGAAGCACTTTGGGATACAACCAGCCACCGATATCTTGCCTTCGCAAGATGCACGGTTGCCCACCCATGGCTCAAAGCAGCAACATCTCTGAAGATGCTTCGCTCCAGTGCTTCACTGTATGACCACCTAAACTCGGACCCTCACTCTTAGAACGCCACCTATTGAGCAATGAATTCACTAGGCATTGCCTCCTTGTAGCATATTTTGAATATGGGAATATTCATACAATGCTGTATAATCAGGGACCAATGAGGGTATTTTTGTTGTCCTTTTGGTGGGCTTTGTAAGGCACTGCTACTAGGTACAGCACATATTCCATCCCAATAATATTTTCCCACTGATTCATCGGGATTCGAACCCGGGACCATTGGATTACCAGTTCACGCACACACATATATATATATATATATATATATACATATGTAGCGTATATATATACTATATTCAACTGATGAGCTCTGGAACTCTCACCCAGAATCAGTCTTTCCCTCTTCCTATGACTTAAATTGCTTCAAACTCCATGTGTCCAGGCATTATAGCTCGAACGTCCCTTGATTTCGGCCCTGCCAGTCTTTTAAATCAGGGGGAGGCACTCGGTAAAGGCAGTTATGCCTTTTGTCTCCCTCATTCACATAGACAAAATATATATATATATATATATATATATATATATATATATTATATATACAGTATATGTATACATATATACAGTATATATATACTGTATATATACTGTGTATATATATATATATATATATCCTGCATTGTCTTGCCTTCTCCTCTCATTGGGGTGTCAAACCGGAGCAATTTTGTTTGAAGGCTTTAATGAAAATGAGAACATTAACTTGCAGTAGCATTGTTTTGACCATTATATCATTTCCAGAGACAGAATTTATTTAGGGGGGATGGTTCACTTTTTGGTCGATTTTTTCATATAATTATTTTGGTTTTAGTTTCCTCCCTAGACCTCCAATAAACTTGAACAATCATCCATTGGATCACCTTCTTAGATTAAAGAGTACATTTTTCGGTAGAAAAATGTCCTGGTCACTATCGTTGGCCACGACAAAAAGTAGACACTTAAATAGCACGAAAGGTCTTAATATAGAAAACAAAATTAGGCGAAAAGTCTTAAAATCGACAAACTAATGGGTCAAGCATCATAATTTGAACTATAACCCACAATTTAAGCTATACATAATATACACTAATAAAGACTTAAAAGCTGGTAGTGCTTTTATTTTGGTCTATGCATTTATTTATTATTTTGTTTTTAATTTCCTCGCTAGATCTCCATCAAGCTTTGAAAAACACCCCTAGATCCCCTGCTAAGTTAAGTTTGTAAATTTGTTGGTGGAAAAATAGCCGGTTTCTTCTAAAATGGCACACCTAAATGGCACGAAAGGTCTTAATATTGACATAGAAATAGGACAAAAGCTTCAAATTCGTCAAACTAATGGAACGGAAATGTTTCTATCGAACAAATGTACACATTAATCTAGAGGGGGAATCTAATGGAGGTGTGTTTAAGTTTGATGGAGGTCTAGGGAGGAAACTAGAAAAATAAACAAATTAAACAAAAACAACCAAATAGTGAACCATGACCATAGTGAAGGATGACCTATGTTATTAAGAGGGTTTATTGGGATCCTATTCACCCATTTGAATAGTAGAAGTAGATTATAAATTAAAGAAAATCGTTTAATGGTAGCCAGAATAGGATGAAAATTACGTAATACAATTTTTGTTTTAAGTTATGCCGGTTTCACACGAGCGCTTTTTCTGGCAATTTTCGATGAGCAAGTTTTTCTCGTAACATGTTGAAGCTTTTTAACATTGGAATCGGAAACTAGACTTAAGGTAGATTATGCAAGGCGGCTGTTTCTGATATAAGTAACACCCCGTTCTTAACATTAATCTTTTATTACAAACCCCAATGTACTTGAATAGACTAATAAAAGCATATGGTCCTCCCGGGATTCGAACTCGGGACACAACACCCAGAACATAAGTATCTAAACCATTACACCACCAACACGAGATTTTAAGGCTGCCAGATTACAATTGCTCGAAAAAATGGACGGGAAAGGGGCTCGTGTGACACTATCATTACAGTGGGTCTAACAAATATAGGGGTATGGTTTATTTATTGGTCAATTTATGTAATTTAAAATTTAAAAAAACAATTGTTTCCTCCCTATACCTCCATTAATCTTAAAAAAAACATCCCAAAGACTAGATAAGTTTGTAAATTTGTCTGTAGAATTTGTTGTTGCTATCAAAGGCCGATTCCTCCTGAATTACAGGCTTGCTAGAAAAATATCAACACCTAAATGTCACGAAAGATCTTAATATTGACAACAAAAAAGGTCAAAATATATTAGAATAATGGGCCGAGCGTCTACAAATATATTAGAATAATGGGCCGAGCGTCTACAAATATATTAGAATAATGGGCCGAGCGTCTACAAATCTGAAAACTAATGGGGCTAAACATAAGGGGGGCCAGAAAAAAACACCGTCCCCCCTTAATTCAGTACTGCAAATGAACAGCGAAGTTGGGCATTACTACCCACGAAAATAGAGTGCTTTGCGAACTTTTGCAATATCGGCACCGTTTGTCATATTTCGGTGGGCCCTTGCTTCCGAGCCAATAGAAATGACTCTGAAGGAAATGTTTAAAGTTTTCGTGTTCTCATTTCAATTATTGAGTATATATATATATATATATATATACTAACTCTTGGTCATCCAACTTTCGGGACTTCGGTGAGAATTTTTCTGTTGCACTAGACATATCGAAGGCTTTCGATAGGGTCTGGCACAAATCATTAATTTCCAAACTGCCCTCCTTCGGATTCTGTCCCTCCATCTGTGCCTTTGTCTCTAATTTCCTTTCCGGCCATTCCATAGCTGCGGTTGTGGACGGCCATCGCTCACTTCCTCATCCTATTAACTCCGGTGTTCCTCAGGGTTCTGTCCTATCTCCTATTCTCTTTCTAATTTTCATAAATGATCTTCTCAACTGTACATCTAGTCCCATCCATTCATATGCAGATGACTCTACTTTACACCACTCGATTCGTTTTCCAGAACGCCCCAGCCAGCAGTCCCTCAAAAGTAAACGTAATGAAGCCATAAAATGCTTATCTTCAAATCTAGCTACTATTTCCAATTGGGGTAGAGAAAACCTTGTTACATTTAGTGCTTCCAAAACTCAATTTATCCATCTTACTACCCGTCAGGAACCTCCAGAGGACTATCCCTTATTCTTCAACAATACAAAAATCAACCCTTCATCTTCCCTCAATGTTCTCGGTGTCTCTTTTTCTTCTGCTCTCACTTGGAAAGACCATATCACCAGTCTCGCTAAGGCAGCCTCCCAGAAGCTGGGTGTGCTCAACCGCCTCAAGTTTGTTTTTACCCCTGCGCAGCTACTTGTTCTGTACAGGGGCACAGTGCGTCCTTGTATTGAGTATTGTTCACATGTGTGGGGAGGATCCTCTCACACCGCACTCCTAGATAAAGTAGAAAGGAAAGCCTTTCATATCATTAACTCCCATCCACTCACCAACTCTCTGCAATCTCTCTCTCTTCGCCGCAATGTTGCATCTCTCTCACTATTCTATCGCTACTACAATAATCAGTGTTCCTCGGAGCTTTCCCAGTGTATACCACCTCCTCCACGTAGGCCGCCTTGCAACACAATCCACCCCTACTCTGTGCAACTCTCCAACCCAAGAGTGAAACGCTATTCTCAGACTTTTTGCTATTCAACTGCTGAGCTCTGGAACTCTCTCCCAGAATCAGTCTTTCCCTCTTCCTATGACTTAAATTGCTTCAAACTCCGTGTGTCCAGGCATTTTAGCTCGAACTTCCCTTGATTTCAGCCCTGTCACTCTTTGAAATTTGGGGGAGGCACTCGCTGCAGGCAGTTAGGCCTTTTGTCTCCCTCATTCACATAGAAAAAAATGAAAAAATACAAATAAATATATATAGGCCTACAGTATATATGGCCTTTGTAAATTTCTACTTAGTCTGTAACGCCAAATAATGTCTCAGTTGTTCATAATATGCAGGCAAAAAATTAATAATTGTGGGAATGGGTATATGTTTTTGTCAATTAGATCATGTATTTATTGTTTTTTAGTTGCCTCCCTAGACCTCCTAAAACACACACACGCAAACACACCATTTTTCAGTAGAAAAATGTATAGGCCGGAGGCCGTTTACCATTGTAAAATCGCTCGCCAGGATAAAAATCGAAACTTAAATGGCACAAAAGGTCTTAATATTGACAAAGAAATGAGGTGAAAGGTCTGCAAATCGCCAAACTAATGGGGATAACGTCTTGAAGTTTTGGTGATCTCGTTTCAATTATTGGGCATTGCCTTTGTAAATATCTACTTAGTCCATAACGCAAAATAATAATGTCTTAGTTGTTCTTAATTAGTAGGCCAAACTATACTCTGTTTTATTTCATCTGACGATAAATTGAATCCCTTAGCAGCTATTTTCTCGATACTTAATGGACAAATATGAAACTACTATGTCTCTAGCTGCATCATATTAAGACCAAGTGTATATAATTAGCACCGTATTTCACTACAAAATCTTCAAAATAACGGAGAAATCTTGATGGGAACTTTGCAATTTACCGTCAGTTGAAAAGAAACAATGTATAGATAATTGACCCGTAATGTACAGTATCTTGCTATTAATGATGGTTGACATATGCACTCCGATTTGAGCTTTAAACCCTTCTGTACCGGCGACGTCTTCTTAGTTTCATTCCTGTTCTATTCAAACGATTTTTTGCAGTTTAAGAAGGATCTGAGGTAGTAAAAAGGTTTAAGTGAGATAGTTCGAAGCCTGTTAATTGCTGGAGGCCCTTTATAAACTGAATCGTCATAAAGTAGCCAAAATAAAGTTAAAAGGACGTCGCCAGTAAAGAAGGAGTTATGTATTTTTTATTTTTTATTTATCTCTGTATTATTATTATTTAGTTTCCTCCCTAGACCACCATCAAACTTAAAACAAACTTCCCCAAGAACCCCCTTCAAAATCAATTAGTAAATTTTTCGATAGAAAAGTATCACATTATAGGCTCGCTATCGTTTGCTAGGAAAAAAATCGACACTTAAATGACATGAACAGTCTTAATATTGACAAAGACATGAGGTGAAAGGTCTGAAAATTGCCAAACTAACGTAAACAAGTGTCTTAATTGTTCATAATATACAGGCCAAGCTAGACAATTATCCCTTCCTGTACCCGGTGATGTATATTGGATTTCAGCTGCATTTAGACGACTTTATGAAGTTTAGGAAGACATAAATATGTTTTATATGTTAATGGATGGTGTGGTGAGGGAGGTGAAAATGAGAACTATGGGAAGAGGATTGGGTTTAGAAGGAAAGAATGGTAGAGATTGGGAGTGGAATCAGTTGCTGTTCGCTAATGACACAGCGTTGGTGGCGGATTCTTAGGAGAAATTGCAGCGGGTAGTCAAAGAGTTTGGAGTGGTTTGTGGGAGGAGGAAACTGAAGGTGAACGTCAATAAAAGTAAAGTGAGGGTGTGTAATAGGGGTGATCGTAGGGTAAATCTAGATGTGAGGCTGGATGGGGAAATATTGGAACAAGCAGAGTGTTTTAAATATCTAGGAGGATCAATAAGCAGGAGTGGAAGTATGGAAATGGAGGTAAAACAGAGAGTGTGTGAAGGAAGGAAGGTTTTGGAGCAATGGGAAGTATGTGGAAGACGAGAAATCTCGGAATGAAAGTAAAAAGTGCAATGTATCAAGGAATTGTTGTGCCAACAGTGATGTATGGGGCTGAGACATAGGCTCTGAAGAAAAAGGAGAGAAGAATGCTGGATGTGATGGAGATGAGCTGCTTGAGGAGTATGTGTGGAGTTACCCGTAGAGACGGATTGAGGAATGAAGAGATACGTAGGAGAGTGGGGCAGCAGGACCATTTGTCAGCCAGAGTGGACAGAAGGGTGCTGAGCTGGTATGGTCATGTTGAACGAATGGGAGATGAAAGGCTTACTACGAGAATAAATGAGTCAGATACAAGTGGAGATAGAAGGGAAGGAAGACACCCATTGAGATGGAGAGACTATGTAAGAAAAGCTTTGAATGATAGAGGCATGACTATAGATCAGGCAAAGGAAGTGGTAATAAACAGGAATTAATGGAGAATGCTTGTGAATAGTTGAGTGAACACGTGGTCATTTGGGGGAAGCGGTCGGGCGCAAGTTGGACTAGATAATAGTCCATCAGGCGCCTGGCCCGGGGAGACGATCAATATGAAGTGTGGTGGGCGGGCTTGTGGCTTTGGCTCCGCTGCATGTCTGCCTGCCGAGATCGGAGCCTCTCCGGGTGGTCGGGGGCCGGGGGAGTGCTGCAGCGACCTTGGTGACCCTGGTTTCTGGGTATTCTCCTGGGTGACCTAGATGTGTGTGAATTTTGTGTTTTGTCTGTGTTTGTTCGTTGTTTTGTCTTGTGGTTTGTGTTTTCCTGTTCTTGCTCTGTCTTGAGTCGGCCACCCCCAAGAAAATACAAAAAATAAAATATAAATAACATAATAGAGGAAAATAAAAATTAAAAAATAAGAAAAGTGTGGATTGGGCCTGAGCATATAGATAGATAGATAGGAAGACATTATGGCAGCTATTATTTGTTATTAATTTTTTTATTTTTTTATTTGTTTTTTTGCGAGTGACGGAGACAATACAGAACTGCCTGTAGCAAGTGCCTCCCCCAGAATTAAAAGAGTGACATGGCCAAAATCAAGGAACGTTCGAGCCAAAATGCCTGGACACACGGAGTTTGAAGCAATTTAAGTCATAGGAAGTGGGATATACTGATTCTGAGAGAGAGTTCCCAAGCTCAGCTGTTGAATAGAAGAAAGATTGAGAATAACGTTTCACTCCCGAGTTGCACAGCGTAGGGGTGGGATTGTGTTGCAAGACGGGTGCTACATGCTTGAGATAGTCTGTAGGCTTTTAATTGGTAGATGTCCTTTCTATAATTGTTTAATAGTTGCCACAATATTTTGCAATTAAAATGACCGACTAGAAGGAATTATTGAGGATTGTTGGCATATGCATTCCGATTTGGGTTTAAACTCCTTCTGTACCGTCTACGTCTTTCTAATTTTATCCTAGCTACTAATGAACGATTCTATTCAGTTTAAAAAGGGCCTCCAGCAATCAACAGGCTTCGAACTATCTCACTCAACCCTTTTCACTACCACAGTTCTTTCTTAAGCTGCACAAAATCGTCTAAATATAGCCAAAAATAATTTAATAAGACAACATCGGTAAAGTAGGCCATAAATCGTGTCGCCGCTGTCTTTACGTTTTGCTCTCTGTGTGCTGTATTAATGCCTGTCAGATGTTGAATGGGGTGTGTACAGATAGAAACATGTTTTTATAACGTAACTCACTCGAAACGAAGAAGTACCGGTAATGCTTAGATCCTGATACCAATTATTGATCGTAATATACTTGATGCCGCGACATCATTCATTTAACCAACTGTACAAAAGGAGGTAATATATAAAATTGCAATAATTATTCCGTATATACATTTCTATCATGATCTCAAATGATAATAATTACAATGCACTGTCGAAACTAATTATGAAGTATTGGTTGAAATATAAGGGGGTACTGCTTGGTTTTTGGTCTATTTATTTATCTATTACCGGTAATATATTTTTTAGCTTCATTGATAGCCATCCATCAAGCTTTAAAATAACACCCCCTAGATCCCCTTTCAAGATAAATGTGTACATTTTTCGGTAGACAAATGTCTCGTCCTCTGAAATTACAGGCACGCTGTCGCTCGCCAGGAAAAAATGGGCACCTAAATGGCAAGAAAGATCCAAATATTACCATGAGGGAGAAGGGGGGTCCAGCAAAAACTAAAATAAAAACATAAAACCCGAGTAGAAATGGAGAGAGAAGTGGTGGGAGGGGGGGGGTTAGTAGTTTCCTAACCAGTGACCCCCAGGCCTTTTACCCCCCCTTCTCCTCCTGGTTATTTACCGTCACTTTAGCGGCTATAAAATATATCACTGCTGTCATAACGCAAGTGACCAGGGCGCTATGTAATGGTCTGACCTTTACGTGATGTATATATATATATATATATATATATATATATATATATATATATATATATATATATATATATATATATATGTGTAAATGACGTGATCGTCGGTCATCGGGCTCTTTATCTTGGTGGAGGCTGGTTTGTTGCGGAGAATGAGGTTGAGGTCTTGGGGGATTTGTTAATTTCATCAGGTAGAGCGGGCTCTCCTAACATAGGCGGAGATGGAGGATAGAAGATAACGGCGGGGGCATTCACTATCGCCGTTGAGGCATTGTCCTGTGTTAGTTGGTTTGAACCCATGGTCGTTCAGAGCTACGAGGATGTCGAGGAAGGGGAGTTGTCCATTGTTAGATTTTTCAAAGGTGAAGTTAAGTCCGGAGGAGGTCATGAAGCGACGCTGGAGTTCCTGTAGTTCGTGGAGGTCCTTGATTTGCACGAAGATGTCATCCACGTATCTACAGTAGACGGCGGGTCGTTGGGCAGCTAGGAGCTCTTCCTCGATGGTACCCATGAAAAAGTTCGCAAAAAGAACTCCTAGGGGGCTTCAGGGCCTTCTCCGGGATGTCCAGTGTAGGTGTATCAGGGCAATGATAAATTCGACATAGAATCATGCACTGGCACGTTGGTGAACAGGCTTTCTACGTCGAGAGAGGCGATTGTGTGGTTGTTGTCTCGTAAAATTTCCAAGAAATCGTGGGCTGAGTTAAGGTTGAATTGGCTGGGCACGTAGGGGGTGAGGGCCTTGGCGATCTGGCGATCCCCTTCCTTTGCCCCCGGGGCAACATGTACAAGCAGATAGACGGTGTGGCGATGGGCAGCCCCCTAGGAGTTCTTTTTGTGAACTTTTTCATGGGTACCATCGAGGAAGAGCTCCTAGCTGCCCAACGAGACCTCCACGAACTACAGGAACTCCAGCGTCGCTTCATGACCTCCTCCGGACTTAACTTCACCTTTGAAATCTGATAGTGAATGCCCCCGCTCACGCACTGCTCTACCTGGGCCGACACCCACCAGGAACTAGAAAGACTATCCCCCAATGAAATTAAGATCTTCTACCGCAATTACATGTCCTCTGAACACAAAAATGACGAGGCCGTCTTAAAAGAAATAATCTCCAAGCATGTCCACCCAACCAACCCGGAAAACAAAATCAAATTAATAATTTATTACAAATCCCCCAAGACCTCCAACCTGGTTCTCCGCAACAAACCAGCCTCCACCAAGATAAAGAGCCCGATGACCGACGATCACGTCATTTACCAACATATCTGTAATTATGAGGACCGTGGACCTCATTCCTATATTGGTATGACGCAGACTCGTCTTTCACGTCGGTTAACTCTTCACCTTCAGGCTGGAGCCATTAAAGACCACTATCTCACCCCTAACCACCCTCACCTCACACGCAACGAGTTAGAGAAACACACCACCATACTCGATAAAGAAAGTGACCCAGGAGATTACCTATACTCAAAGCTTTATATATCCAAGCCTTACATCCCAACATCAACAACCAAACTCTGGACCTTCAGATCCTTCCTTCTGCCAAAAGGCACTACCCTACAGGATCTAACACCCCTCCTCGCCCCCCGGTGCCCTTGATGCAGCCCCCCGCGCTACCTCCTTCAGCTTCGTCTTCTGCAGGCGCCACACAACTTAGGCCACGCCCCTCGACACGCAGCCAATCAGCTTCGACCCCACCTACCGACCACCATCCCGCATCCAGTGCGCATGCGTGAAGCGGTTACCCCCTTTCTCTCTCCTAGTTTACCCTTCCACCAATAGCAGACTTTTGCCCCCTGTTTTCCGCCTCCTCTGATCCTCCACCCTCTACCTTCCTGTTTACCTTCCTTCCTGTTTACCTTTTATATCATTCCTTCCTTACTTGATAATGCTGGTTGTCCAGTGAAACGCGTCGTATATCCTGTATCTTCATGTACTTTAATGTAACCCTGTACCACCATGAATTTTGCTCATCTCCTTCATCTACTTCCTGCCACCCAGCGAAAACTCATCAGAGACCTGGAAACTTTGAATAATAAAATTTCCAACGCAGAAATTGCCATTTCTTTCAACCTCGTATGTATTAAAGAAAATATATATATATATATATATATATATATATATATATATATATATATTTTATGCCGGGTTGATATCCAACAGGCTTCAGTATTATCGATTATCAATCTGGGTTTCGGATTTTTAATTTGAAAAATTGCTTAACAGGGACACATCGTACGCAGTAGATATGATAATTATCTACTCAATCAGGCAACAAGAAACACAAAAAACACACAAGGTAATTTACACTTCTATTTATTCACAGACACATCGTAAGATTATGTTAATACAGTACTCGACTATCATATCGAAATAGGGAGTAAGCAATAAATAGTGATGGAGAGAGTTAATTAGTTTGGCTCTCTTATGAGGTTTCTAGTTACTTACACAGAAATAAAAAATGAAAAAACGCATGGTATAACAAATACATATATACACAGAGTATGAATAATTGACAATAATACCTATGTGAGTCAAGCATTTACCACAAAGTATTCTGACTATGATGCGATACTCTGTGAAACGTAGTTTCACGGTGTTTTGTGCCGGCCATGGTTGACTTGTGGAATAAGTTGCCAAATGAGCTAGTCAATTCAGCTAATATCTCCATTTTTAAGTCTAGAGTTAATGCTTTTTTTCAGCATTAATTCTAATTTTTAAACTTATTTTATTCTATTTTATTGTATTATATTTATGCTTGATATCCTCCACTGCATAATATGTTATCTATGTTTAATATGTGTATATGTACAGTACAGTATAGAGTATATGTTTTTATTTTGTCCTAAGTTGCCGTAGTCTCTCTCCAGTGCCTCCGGGTGTTTTGTGTGGATTGATCTGATGGTGTTTCTGCACCCTGGTTGGAGACTTCGGCATATCATATAATAATAATAATAATAATCGTTCACTGTGCGTGGCGAATACGTGGCGGGGTAGTAGGAAGCCAGGCCGCGCTCAGGTGAGAGTTCAAAGGTGCCACCCTGAGGGGTATGGCTCGAGTGGACTGTGGCCACGGGGAAAAACAATATGTTTAAATGTGATGTTAAGTCAGGAAGTAAAGCGAGGTGGATAATTTAATACCAGGGAGGAAGATAAGTTAAATTTGGATTTAACTATATAAGAATTTATGCGAATAATCTCCCACACGAGACAAATAATATCTTCGATCAAATATGAGGTCAAATCACACGGATTGAGGACTTCAGATACACAAACAATTAAAGCAACTGAATTTTAATGGATAACACAGTGTAACAAGGCTGGAACAAATTAACTAAGTAATTAAGGAACGCAGATAAAAATAGCGTGAATAAATAGCTTAATAAGAATAGCTATCTGGAATGTCTGGAATGGCATACACGATGAAGTTGTACTGATCAAATACCAAACTTGGCATGAAAGGAGTACTGAATATATTAACAAATTCCTAGGATAACACAGAACTATTGTAACGTTGTAGTATAACTTAAATCTGGTTATCATTTTTTTTTTGTTTTTTTTTTTTTTAAGAGACAATGAACGGAGGAAGGAAAAACACAGATAAAACAAAAAGGTCCATGTGCCTAAAGGCATCCTCCATTCATAAATTGTTTGTAACAACTGGATTTAAACATTTGTAGATTGTAAGTTTGTGGAAAGCAATTCGAGGGAAGTGAATTCCAAAGAGTAGTAGCTCTGGGGATAAATGAATTTTGATATGCAGAAGTTCTGCATTGTGGAGGAGAAAGTGTAAATTCATGGGCGCTCTCAGCTGCCCTAGTTCTACGGGGAAAGATGTGGAGAGGCGGCACAATTGAAGCAAGTTCCTCGGAACAATTGCTGTGAAAATATCTGTAGAATAATGCAAGGGATGCAACGTTTCTTTGTATGGATAATGTAGGAAGGTCCTGTGTGATTGCAGGGTTATTGATTAATCTAATAGCTTTATTTTGAATTTTGTCCAACTGCCTCAATGCAACCACTCCACTTCCACCCCACAGAGGTGAACAGTAATCCATCTGAGAACGCACATGACTTTTATATATTACGGCCAACTGCTCGTCAGTGAAGAATTCTCGAACTCTGTACAGGAGTCCCAGTTTTTTAGAGGCATTCTTAGCAATGCTTCTAACATAATGTGTCCAGCTCAAGTTAGTAGTTAATGTTACACCGATAATGTAATACTAGGGGAAGTGGGAATATTTACATCATTAACAAATATAAGGGAGTCAGTGATATTCTGTCGGTTAGAAAATTGAATGTACTTGGTTTTCTGTGCATTAAAGGAAACTAGATTCTTTTGTCCCCATCCATTAATTCTAGAAAGGTCCTGGTTCAGAGAAATTGCAGTGTTTATTTTTGAATTTGTAAGATCGGGTTGGGTGAAAGAATTGGTAAATGTGAAGGAACTGTGGAGTGTTGAGTCATCTGCGTAGGAATGTATTGGATTATGAGTGGTAGATATGAGATCATTGATATGAATGAGGAACAGAATTGGGGCCAAAACTGATCCCTGGGGAACACCAGCATTTATTGAGTGAAATTGAGAATAAAGGCCATCTACCATTAACCTTATTTTTCTGTTATGAAGATAAGAAGAAATTAGTGGAACTAATGATGCAAGGCCGTAGTGTGACATCTTCGACAATAAGGATTGATGCCAGACTCTATCAAATGCCTTTGATATATCCAGTGCTATTGTATGTGTTTCACCATGTTGGTCTGTAGCTTGGTTGATTTGATGCATAAGAAGGCAAAGCATGTCTGCAGTTGATCGACATCGTCTAAAACCATATTGCCTATCACTGATTAATTTATTATTCTCAAGATGCTTAATTATGTGATTATTTAATATAATTTCAAAGACTTTACCAAGAGTGGAAGTTATAGCTATTGGTCTGTAGTTTGATGGATCTGAAGAGGCACCTTTTTAGGAACTGGATGGATGTTTGCTTCTTTCCAGGGTACTGGGAAGCATGAGGTATGAGTACACAGACGGAAATTTTTTGCCAATACAGGAGCGAGCACCAAGGAGCAATTCTTAAGTACTATTGGAGGAATTTCATCTGGACCAGGAGCCTTATCTACTGAGAGATTCTGCAAAATAGTTTTGACATGTCTGGTGTGGATCTTAAGTGAGGGAATTTCAGGCGAATTAAAATTAAGTACAGGGAGATCTTGATGTATTTCATCTAAGGTTGAGTTGGTGGAGAAAATATCCGCAAGAAGGTTAGCTTTACCTCGTGGGTCACTTACAAGATTGCCAGTCGGAGATTTTAATGGTGGAATGGATGAAGCAGTAGTGAAGTTGGATTTAAATGAGTTAAGAGTAGACCAAAATATTTTGTTATCATTTGGATTATTTAGAAGTTTATTTGCCTGCTTGTGGAGAAAGTTTGATTTAGTTAGGTTTAATACAGTTTTGGCATGATTTCTGATGTTTCTAAAGTAATTAAAGGCTTCATGTGTTTTTGATCTTGTGTATGCATTGTAGGCTATTGCTTTTTGTTCAGTTACTCTAGCACAATTATGGTCAAACCATTTAGGTGAATTAGATCTTTTACTGTACTTTTGATGAGGAATAAAAGTTTCCATTCCAATTTTTACAAAATCTTGTATGTGGCTCAAGGTGGAGTGTGCATCATTGGAAAAGAAAGAGGTCCAGGGAATATCAATAAAGAAACCTTGAAGACCCTCCCAGTCTGCCCTATCGTAATGCCATTTAGTCACCAAAACAGGTTCAGAGTGGGAAGGTGTGGTAGGTGATAGACAGGTGGCCTGTATCAGACAGTGATCAGTAGATCCAAGCGGGGACCTCACTGTAACATCATAATTTTCTGAATTGGTTGTTAAAAATAAGTCCAGTAGGTGGGAATTATGATTAGGATTATCTGGTACACGGGTGGGTTGGTTGACTAGTTGAGTGAGATTAAATGAGTCTGCAAATAGCTCACATTCAAGACCAGCATCATCAGTCCTGGCTGAATGAGTGAGCCATTCAACATTATGGACATTAAAATCACCCAACACAGTGATAAATGTATTACTGAATCAAGTAATAAAAGGTAAATCAAAAGCCCAAAACGTAGGCGAACTTGATATAAGAATAAACAAACGGAATTCCTAGATTCCTGTGGAAAGAATTATATGATCCGAATAACGTATATTATCAGATTATTCACAAGAATTTATAGAGTAGATAATTTGTTAACGAATAATTACTAGTTCCACGAAAAGGGTTCTTGAGTTTCGAAATAAGGGAAATAATATTATAAATCTCTCTGGGTGGTAACTAAGTGGATAAAAGAATCCTAAAATTGGGCGTAGGTTCTAGGTAGATAGAAGATTTGGGAAGGGAATTAGTTCACGTTATACACGTTCACTTCAACTTAGTTACACAAAGAATAATGAACACATATGAGGAAAATCTGAGAGTAATCCAACTAATTAACACGTATAATATATGAATATGTAGTGTGTGGGTATTGTAAGTTTCTGAAGGATTAACACAGATTAATATGACAATATCTCATACTTCATAAATCACTGTACGGATCAAAAGTATATATTTTACACGGGTAGCAAAGATTCACGATAGCTCTTGGGCACAGATCTAGAGTTAATTATAAATGGAATACTCGCATATTTTACCTTACCTTCACAACAAATAGCCACAACTTAATACACTCAGAGACACTTAGGGTAATGGGTAGAGAGAGCCTTGAGCGAGAATCTGGTCGACGTGGACTCGTGGTTCTGCAGGGCTGGACGTAAGGGGGAACTACATCTCGTGGTACTGCAGGGTTGGACATCAGGGGGAACTGCCTCTCTCCCAGGTACAGGTGAAGGTGGTTCCGGACTGGACGTCAGGTGAAGCGGTGATACCAATGTGTTTACCCACTACTGGCTTTACCAGTGGAGGGATACAATCGTATTTGCTTAATTTCATTCAGTTATAGTCAGGCTATATTTGGTTTATTTTGAGTGTTCAGTTTGGTGTATTTCAATTTCATAGGGACATGTGCATATCGTTGTTTTTTACTTTGGTGAAGGTAATTCTTAATCTAAATATACATGATAGTTATTTATTTATACATATGGAGATTCTTATTCTCTTGATATTGGTCCCCTATTTTTAGAGGGCATTATGGTGACGTAATGGATGATTTCCTGTCCATCGTGGTATCTGTTTTGTCTTACTCTGCAGGCCATATGTTTCTTACTCGTCACTTTTACATTATTCCTAGTCTTCCCGGGAGGTACTATAGGGGGGGGGGGGGTACTGAGATTTACACTTGTACCAATACTGGAAAGGTTCTTGGTGCTCAACTTGCATAAATAGTGTTTTCACTGTACTGCAAGTTAGGCTGGAACTGATGATATGCACCGGGCCGAGTTTTCGGCTTCTGCCATTGGAGGAGCTGGGGCCCCTGTGAGTGGCCAGGGCTTGAATTCCTTTTCCGGGCAGACTGACCTATTTCCCCGGAATTTAGAGCATGGGCTGATCCGGGAAAAGGGGTAGACTTCCTTACCCCGGCAGGAATTAAAGCCTGGGAAGCTGGTCGGGTCTTATTTTCTCTCGTCCTCTCCTGCTGTTGTCTTCTGTTCTTTTTGCTGTCCTGGATGGCTGCTATTCTTGTGTTGGTCTGGGGGTGGCTGCTCAACCCGTCATCTCAATATATGTATATATAATTATATATATATATATATATAAGACATCAGTAGGTGGCCAAGGGCACCGCAGTTTCCATAGCAAGAGGAAGAATAGGGATAGAGCTGCGCCATACGCCATGCTTATTAAACATATTTTCGGCATTAACAAGGTGCCATCTTCAGGTTATACAGACTGATCATAAAAATAAACAAAATAAGTATTATACTATAGGAAACAAAGTGGATCTAACTGAATACATTCTATCACTTAACAAGCTAAAACAAATACCTAGTGGAATAGCTCCCAAATACATACAAAATAAAAATAACCATAACCCACTGACCTCAAACTCCATCTTGTATGCAATGAACATAAACAAAAACAAATTATTTGATAATTGATTAGCATACAATCGAAAAATTACAAAAGACACCCATGTTCAGTACCTCAAAAACGTAAGAAAATCGACAGAGATCCACACCCCATGATAGCTAAGGGACAACTAAACTAACCCAACTTAACCAAACACAACCTTTCATACAACCAATTCCCAGGTTTCGGACACTACAGTAATTGCAGAGAATGATACATAAGTAAACAAAATATGTTAGTTTTCGTGTATTCCCTTTCATATCCATTCAAGTCTTTAAACAAGATTGCTCCGGTTTGACTCCTTAAGGGGGCCCACCTCGTTTTGTTTTGTCTCTATACCTCCCTCTCTTTCTCTCTGGGTTGTATCCATTCGGCCCCATTCAGCCTACTGTGTTTATATGTTTATCTCCATCCAGGTATTATTTTTTCCTGGCGAGCTGTAGCGAGCCAGCATATTTTTTAACATATTTATGACATCAAGCTAAATTTGTAAACAAAATTATAGACACATTGTTCCGGCGAAGCCAGATTTCTTCATACATTGCTGACTTGCTATCGCTTGCCAGGAAGAAATTGACACCTGGATGAGGATAAACGTCTTAAAATAGTTGGATGAATGGGGCCTAATGGATATAAACCAGAGAAAGCGAGAAAAGGAGACAACACAAGCAGGTCACCCCCCTTAATGGACACCACTTTCTGTTGACGATTGATGCAACTTCACGTAAATTTGTCTATGTTCTTTTTTATATTCATTCTAATCTTCAAACACAATTGTCCCGGTATGTCATACTGTCTGGAATTTTAGGTACGGTTGGCCAAATAAGTTGTGTCGCCGCTCTTATTATGTTTTGCTCGCTGTATGCTGTATTGATGTCTGTCAGATGTTGAATAGGCTGTGTAAAGATAGGAACATGTTTGTATATCTCACTGGCAATGATGAATTAATGCTTAGATAGTGCTGATACCAATTATTGATCGAAATATACTTAGTGCCGAGACACCACTTACTTGGGCAACTGAGCGAGATATACAAACATGCTCTTATCTTTACACACTCTATTCAACATCTGACAGACATAAATACAGCACACACGACTTATTTGGCCGACTGTACAGGACAACAAGTATCGATAATCAAACCGTGTATAATAACGTCCACATACTAGACTCGGTTCCCATTACTCTACTTAGTATGACTGTCATATCTACAGTATATAACCAGGGTGTTAAGGGGAAGCGGTGTATTCTGCTTAGTATGACTGTCATATCTACAGTATATAACCAGGGTGTTAAGGGGAAGCGGTGTATTCTACTTAGTATGACTGTCATATCTACAGTATAACCAGGGTGTTAAGGGGAAGCGGTGTATTCTACTTAGTATGACTGTCATATCTACAGTATATAACCAGGGTGTTAAGGGGAAGCGGTGTATTCTACTTAGTATGACTGTCATATCTACAGTATATAACCAGGGTGTTAAGGGGAAGCGGTGTATTCTTAGTATGACTGTCATATCTACAGTATATAACCAGGGTGTTAAGGGGAAGCGGTGTATTCTACTTAGTATGACTGTCATATCTACAGTATATAACCAGGGTGTTAAGGGGAAGCGGTGTATTCTTAGTATGACTGTCATATCTACAGTATATAACCAGGGTGTTAAGGGGAAGCGGTGTATTCTACTTAGTATGACTGTCATATCTACAGTATATAACCAGGGTGTTAAGGGGAAGCGGTGTATTCTGCTTAGTATGACTGTCATATCTACAGTATATAACCAGGGTGTTAAGGGGAAGCGGTGTATTCTACTTAGTATGACTGTCATATCTACAGTATATAACCAGGGTGTTAAGGGGAAGCGGTGTATTCTGCTTAGTATGACTGTCATATCTACAGTATATAACCAGGGTGTTAAGGGGAAGCGGTGTATTCTGCTTAGTATGACTGTCATATCTACAGTATATAACCAGGGTGTTAAGGGGAAGCGGTGTATTTGTTGGTCGATTTTGTCATACATTTATTATTTGTTTTAGTTTCCTCTCAAGACCTCCATCAAAAGATCCATTAGATCCCCCTTTGAGAATAATATGTACATTTTTCGATAGAAAAATGTCACGGCCGAAGGCCGGTTGCTCCACAATTCATGCTCGCTATCGCTCGTCAGGAGAAAAAAATCGACACCTAAAGGGCACGAAAGGTCCTAATTTTGACAAATCATTTGGGCGAAAGGTCTTTAAATCGACAAACTTATGAGGCAAGCGTCTTAAATTCTCAAAACTAATGGGTATAATCATGACGGAAAAAGTGGACCAGAAAAACGACCCATATCCCTTTAAACGAAAGCCAAGTCCATTATGTGTAGTCTTTATTATTGAATTTGTAAAGATAAAATTATAGTGTGCTGTTCAAATGATGTTTATGGAAGTGATACAATGGCTAAAACAATGCTATTTCATGTTATGTTTCCTGTATTTCTTCTCATAATCAATTAACGTGGGCTGGTTGATTTTTTTTTTTTTTTTTTTTTTTTCATCTGTTTAATGTTTAATACTAATATCTACTTTCCTCCCTAGACCTCCATCAAATTTAAAATAAACATCCATTAGATTAATTTGTAATTTTTTTCGGTAAAAAAAGATCCTTGCCAAAGGCCGGTTCTTCCAAAATTAGAGGCTCACTATCGTTCGCCAGGATTTTGTTTTACAATTAAATAGCCAGAAAGGTCTTAATATTGACAAAGAAATTAGTCGAAACGTCTTAAAATCGACAAACTAATGGGGCAAATATCACATGATCTGAAAACAAATGGGGCTAAACATGCGGGAGAAGGGGATCTAGAAAAACGACCCATCTCCCCTTAAGTCTTCAAACAAATTTGATCTAGTTTGCATGTCTGTCCATTATCGGTACGGTACTTCTCGTGCAAAGAATATTGAACGACTTGTTATTTGTGTTTTTTTCACGTATGAACATTTTAAGAGCATTTCGGTCAAAATACACATAGATAGGTAGAAAGATAGATGCTTGCTAACAAATTATTATATTATTCCATTACTAATTACATATAATATTATATATATATTTATGTATATAATATATATTATAATATATTATATTATATTATATACAGTATATAATTGTTTTTGATAATGTTCGAGCTCTGTCTCGAGTCGGCCACACTCATAAAATAAAACGGGGTAAGTGCCAGTGTATTATATCCTACATACATATTAATTACATATGCATTTACAAATACCACTATACGCATTTATTGTAAGCTTAAGAAATTACTTATATATTACAGTGTTTATAGCCAAATATCTCATTAAGTGTGAAAACCTGGTAATGATATGATAATGTAAATATAATAATGTAAACGGGAGGTGAAAATGAGAACTGTGGGTAGATAATTGGGTTTAGCCTAGTAGGAAAGAATGGTAGAGATTGGGAGTTGAATTAGTTGTTGTTCGATGATGACACAGCTGATGATGCAGCGAGTAGTTAAAGAGTTTGGTGTGCTTTGTGGGAGGAGGAAGCGGAGGGTTAACGTCAATAAAAGTAAAGTGATGGTGTGTAATAGGGGTGATCGTAGGGGGAATCTAGATGTGAGGCTGGATGGGAAAATACTGGAACAAGTAGACTGTTTTAAATATCTAGGAGGAATGATAAGCAGCAATGGAGGTATGGAAATGGAGATAAAACAGAGAGTATGTGAAGGAAGGAAAGTTTTCGGAGCAATGAGAAGTATGTGGAAGGTGAGAAATCTCGGAATGAAAGTTAATAGTGCAATGTATCAAGGCATAGTTGTACCAACAGTGATGTATGAAGCTGAGACATGGGCTCTCAAGAAAAAGGAAAGAAAGATGGATGTGATGGAGTTGAGCTGCTTGAGGAGTATGTGTTGAGTGACTAGTAGAAACAGATTGAGGAATGAAGAGATACATAGGAGAGTGGGACAGCAGGAACATTTGTTGGCCAGAGTGGACACAAGGATGCTGAGCTGGTATGGTCATGTTGAGCGAATTGATGATGAAAGGCTTACAAAGAGAATATGTGAGTCAGGTATGAGGGGAGGTAGATGGGTAGGAAGACCTCAATTGAGATAGAGAAAATGTGTAGTACAAACGTTGGAAGATAGAGGAATGACTATAGATCAGGCAAGAGAAGTGTTAATAATTAGGAATGCATGGAGAATGCTAGTGAATATATGAGTGAAAACGCGGTCGTTTGGGAGAGGGGTTCAGGGGCCAAATGGACTAGATAATATTCCGCCAGGCGCATGGCCCTGGGAGCCAATATATAGGAATGGTACGCGCTGATGCATGGTAGGCGGGCTTTGCTGCATGTTTGCCAGCTGAGACCGGATCCTTTCCGGGAGGTCTGGGACCTGGGAATCTTGCTTGGGGACCTCAAAGGGCCTGGGTCTCTTGGTCTTCTCCTGGGCGACCTAGATGTGTGTGAATTTGTGTTTTGTTTTTGTGTATTTTTTGTTGTTGTGTTTTGTTGTCCCTGTTAGGGCTCTGTCTCGAGTCAGCCACCCCTAGCTATGGGGTATGTGCCTGAGTATATAGCTAGATAGATATAAATGCTTAAGTAATTAGGTATACAAAAGTTGGCTGGTGGGAGAAAATGTGGCAAAGTAAATCGCAGACTAATACATCTTTAATGGGAATATGATCAGGAAAATCCCCAACAAAGCGAACCAAAGCAGGAAGAAAATGACAGCAAGTGATTTATGAGCTAAAGAAAAGCCTTCCGTTCGTGCGTGCCTCTTTCCCAGTCTCTTGTTATCGCTAATTATCCACGCTCTTCACGTGGCAGCTTTTGCAATCTCCTGTGTGTTTGTGTTCATTCTCTGTCGTATGATATTTACACTTGACATGTTGGTATAATTTCACCGTTAGCCTGCCTTTATTCTCTTTTCTCTATCCAGCTCCATTAAGTACTTGTCTGGATTATCGTTAGATCTCCCTCGTTATATCATATGGTGTTCGCAGTTTCTTCTGAATATGAGAAGGAATACAAGCAAATCAACACGAGCGCTTTGTCCCTCAACATTTATCCTCAACACTGGTCTGGCAGCTTAGGAGGTCAATATTTATATTATTGTGGATGCATATTTTCATCTACCATGTCTAGTTTCTGATATCAATGCAAAATATTCTAGAAATGTTGCCAGAATTTTTTTGATAATCAAATGTTGAGTATAAAAGCTCTCGTGTGATACCGGCTTAAAATTGTTTTTGGCCATTGTATCGCTTCCAAAGAACATTATTTGAACTCTAAATCATAATTTCATCTTTGCTTATATAATACTAAAGACTAAAAAGAATGGATTCAGCTTCCGTTTGCCACTCTTGTTATGTTATCCATTATTTAAAGTCAAGCGCTTAACCCCTTCAGCACCATGACGCCTTTCTACCTTTGATTCTGGCTACAATTAGAGGATTTATGCATTTTATGATGAGGGATTATTCAGATCGTGTTTACCCAATTGACCACTTGCGAGTTTCAGGCTATAAGGAAGTTGGAGCCGTGAACATCGATATTAAAGAGAAATGCAATAATAATGTGGGTTTCTGATGGATAAAAAGCATGATCAACTTGTTTTGTATGTGTTTTTAAATGTATCATGACCGTAATTTAGCTGACAATTCTGCTAACTATGTGTCTACATCTCCAACTTCCCTATAGCCTGAAACTCGCAAGTGGTCAATTGAGTCGTGAAGGTAGATTATAAACTGAACACAATCATCTAATGGTAACCCCAATACGGTGAAAATTATGTAATGGTGGTGAAGGGGTTTAGGGGGTAATACTTGCTTCTTATTGACCCCCTTCTCCCACATGTTTAGCATATTAGTTTTGAGGTTTTAAGATTTTCGTGCCATTAGTTAGTCAATTTTAAGACCATTCGCCCCATTTCTTCGTCAATGTTAAGGCCTTGCATGGCGAGCGATATCGAGCCTGTAATTTTAGAAGAAACCGGCCTTAGGCCGGAAAGTTTGTCTACCGAAAAACGTACACATTTATCTTGAAAGGGTGTCTAGGGGGTGCTATTTTAAGCTAGATGGAGGTCAAAAAATTAATTAATTAATATATACATATACCAAAAACCAAGCACTACCCCCTTATAACTGTTTGTATCGACTCTGAATAGCATACATACCTATAACATCATGGGCTACTATACCATGTTCCAAGTAAGTAGGCCAAAACTCAGGGTGTCTAATTAAATGAGAATCCAGTAGTTTTATTCTTCATTATTATATGTGTAGCCTAAAGACGTAATTAATGTCTACGGAAGTGATAACATGACCAGAACAATGTTATTTCATGTTAAGTGCTTGGTTTTTGGTCTATATATTTAGTTATCTATATATTTTGAGTTTCCTCCCTAGACCTCCATCAAGCTTAGAAAAACACCCCCTAGACCCCGCTTCAAGATAAATTTGTACATTTTTCGGTAGAAAAATGTCCCGCCTGAAGGCCGGTTCCTCTTAAAATTGCAGGCTCGCTATCGCTCGCCAGGAAATAATCGACACCTAAATGGCACGAAAGGTCTTACAATTGACAACGAAATGGGGCGAAAGGTGTTAACATCGCCAAACTAATGGGCCGAACGTCTTATAATCTCAAAACTAGTGGGCCTAAACATAAGAGAGAAGGGGGTCCAGAAAAACGGTCTGCCTCCCCTTAACCTCTATTGCTCTCAAACGACTGGAGTAATCGAGCTAATATATCTACCATTTGGGAAGGGTCAGCCAGGGTGTAGGTGTGGATATTTACAGCCCATTTGTTCTAGCCCTTTCTGAGTTACAGAGATTAGGGTTCAGGATTTTTGGCCTACCTACTTGGAACAGGATATAAATACTGTATGTATATTTTTCCATATGCGGTATTTCCGTTTCCTTTTATCTACTATTAAGTGGATGTTATTTTATTTATATATTTATTTGTTATTATTACGGGTACCGGCATATATATTTGTTATTATTACGGGTACCGGTATATATATTTGTTATTATTACGGGTACCGGCATATATATTTGTTATTATTACGGGTACCGGCATATATATTTGTTATTATTACGGGTACCGGCATATATATTTGTTATTATTACGGGTACCGGCATATATATTTGTTATTATTACGGGTACCGGCATATATATTTATTATTACGGGTACCGGCATATATATTTGTTATTATTACGGGTACCGGCATATATATTTGTTATTATTACGGGTACCGGCATATATATTTGTTATTATTACGGGTACCGGCATATATATTTGTTATTATTACGGGTACCGGCATATATATTTGTTATTATTACGGGTACCGGCATATATATTTGTTATTATTACGGGTACCGGCATATATATTTGTTATTATTACGGGTACCGGCATATATATTTGTTATTATTACGGGTACCGGCATATATATTTGTTATTATTACGGGTACCGGCATATATATTTGTTATTATTACGGGTACCGGCATATATATTTGTTATTATTACGGGTACCGGCATATATATTTGTTATTATTACGGGTACCGGCATATATATTTGTTATTATTACGGGTACCGGCATATATATTGTTATTATTACGGGTACCGGCATATATATTTGTTATTATTACGGGTACCGGCATATATATTTGTTATTATTACGGGTACCGGCATATATATTTGTTATTATTACGGGTACCGGCATATATATTTGTTATTATTACGGGAACGGCCATATATTTGTTATTATTACGGGTACCGGCATATATATTGTTATTATTACGGGTACCGGCATATATATTTGTTATTATTACGGGTACCGGCATATATTTTGTTATTATTACGGGTACCGGCATATATATTTGTTATTATTACGGGTACCGGCATATATATTTGTTATTATTACGGGTACCGGCATATATATTTGTTATTATTACGGGTACCGGCATATATATTTGTTATTATTACGGGTACCGGCATATATATTTGTTATTATTACGGGTACCGGCATATATATTTGTTATTATTACGGGTACCGGCATATATATTTGTTATTATTACGGGTACCGGCATATATTTGTTATTATTACGGGTACCGGCATATATATTTGTTATTATTACGGGTACCGGCATATATATTTGTTATTATTACGGGTACCGGCATATATATTTGTTATTATTACGGGTACCGGCATATATATTTGTTATTATTACGGGTACCGGCATATATATTTGTTATTATTACGGGTACCGGCATATATATTTGTTATTATTACGGGTACCGGCATATATATTTGTTATTATTACGGGTACCGGCATATATATTTGTTATTATTACGGGTACCGGCATATATATTTGTTATTATTACGGGTACCGGCATATATATTGTTATTATTACGGGTACCGGCATATATATTTGTTATTATTACGGGTACCGGCATATATATTTGTTATTATTACGGGTACCGGCATATATATTTGTTATTATTACGGGTACCGGCATATATATTTGTTATTATTACGGGTACCGGCATATATATTTGTTATTATTACGGGTACCGGCATATATATTTGTTATTATTACGGGTACCGGCATATATATTTGTTATTATTACGGGTACCGGCATATATATTGTTATTATTACGGGTACCGGCATATATATTTGTTATTATTACGGGTACCGGCATATATATTGTTTATTATGGGTACCGGCATATTTATTTGTTATTATTACGGGTACCCGCATATATATTTGTTATTATTACGGGTACCGGCATATATATTTGTTATTATTACGGGTACCGGCATATATATTTGTTATTATTACGGGTACCGGCATATATATTTGTTATTATTACGGGTACCGGCATATATATTTGTTATTATTACGGGTACCGGCATATATATTTGTTATTATTACGGGTACCGGCATATATATTTGTTATTATTACGGGTACCGGCATATATATTTGTTATTATTACGGGTACCGGCATATATATTTGTTATTATTACGGGTACCGGCATATATATTTGTTATTATTACGGGTACCGGCATATATATTTGTTATTATTACGGGTACCGGCATATATATTTGTTATTATTACGGGTACCGGCATATATATTTGTTATTATTACGGGTACCGGCATATATATTTTGTTATTATTACGGGTACCGGCATATATATTTGTTATTATTACGGGTACCGGCATATATATTTGTTATTATTACGGGTACCGGCATATATATTTGTTATTATTACGGGTACCGGCATATATATTTGTTATTATTACGGGTACCGGCATATATATTTGTTATTATTACGGGTACCGGCATATATATTTGTTATTATTACGGGTACCGGCATATATATTTGTTATTATTACGGGTACCGGCATATATATTTGTTATTATTACGGGTACCGGCATATATATTTGTTATTATTACGGGTACCGGCATATTTATTTGTTATTATTACGGGTACCGGCATATATATTTGTTATTATTACGGGTACCGGCATATTTATTTGTTATTATTACGGGTACCGGCATATATATTTGTTATTATTACGGGTACCGGTATATATATTTGTTATTATTACGGGTACCGGCATATATATTTGTTATTATTACGGGTACCGGCATATTTATTTGTTATTATTACGGGTACCGGCATATATATTTGTTATTATTACGGGTACCGGCATATATATTTGTTATTATTACGGGTACCGGTATATATATTTGTCTTAGTTTGCTCCCTAGACCTCTATCAAGCTTAACAAATATCACCCCAAACACCTCCTTCGAGATTAATTTGTACATTTTTTGGGAGATAAATGTCCCAGTCGAAGGCTGGTTTCTCTTGAATTACAGGCTCGCTTTGGCTCACCAGAACACAATTGAAACCTAAATAGGACGAAAGGTCTTAAAATGTCCAAACAAATGGAGCAAACGTCTTAAAATTGCCTTGATGGTGTAATGGTTAGAGTGTTTAAAAGTAGCATGTGGTAACCCAGGTTCGAATCCCTGTGGATCACATTCTTTCTTTCATTAATTTCTTTGGGAGGTGTTTGGTGTTGGAGCTAAATAAATAAAAATAGATTTAGATTGTAGTTCATATTGTGTCTTTGGAAGTGATAACATGATCAAAACGATGATATGCCATGCTAATTTTTGTATATTCATTCTCATTTTAATTCAAGTCTTCAAACAAAATGGCTCAGGTTTGCTTTCTTAACTATCTCATGCAGGACTATAAAGTCATTTACTTTGGTTATCATTAGACGTGTGTAGTCAATGGAGTGTCGGCTGCTGATCAAAACTCAAAAGGTTCGGCGGATTGAGCCCTCACTGTCAAAATGTAGATGTATTGGTAGATGTCAAGCCCGGGCAACTTGACCTAGTGATTCGTGAAAAATGACCCCTTTTCAGGAATTACGTCGTCTGGCAAAACAAAAATAATAATAATAATAATAATAATAATAATATTAATATTCATTAGACGATGTTATTCGATGTGGCATTAATAAGTGTGCATTTTTTATTATTAGGAGAGGCTGAACCGAGGCTGAACCTTGAAATAAAATATGTTTTTTTTTCTTTTCTAAAATGCTTCTTTCAACATAGGAGAATAGCATAGGAGGGCAAAAAAAAAACATATCGCATCCATAACCCCCCCAAACGGGGATTCGCCCACACACCCCAATCAACGAAATTTTTCCCCTTCAGCCCAATTTTTGTTGTTGTGTTGTTTGTCTAAAAGGCTTCTGTAAACAATAGAAACTAACATATGAGGGCATAAACACCCATATGATATCCCTAGCCCCCTCCTCCCCCCCCCCCCCCTTGGCCCCCAATATCATGGATTTATATAAAAATCCTTGGTATATAACCTGTAAAGCCTAGGAGCCAAGATTTTTTACATTAGTATCCCATATAACTTAGTTTTCTCTAACAGCTTAGTAATAGAAAACGTCTCTGGAAGGAGAAGCTTAGTTATTTTCCCCAAAATTGTCACTCAAGGTATGATTTTAAATGTTTTGCGATTTCCAGAGATCATATATTGGCAACTCCAAGTGCCACTACATTCTTGTATATTGCTCTGCTTCGTTCCCCTTCTACACACTATATATAGGACTATATAGCAACGGTCATATGATTAGAAAATGGCCGCATCTCCGATATTTTCCAAGATTCGACATTTTTCATGACAAATTTTGCGCTACCAAAAAATATATGTATATTATATATTTTTTTCAGCACCTTCTATTATTCAATATGGGAAAACTAGATCATATAGTTGTAGGGGATGCTTGTAGGATACGCCAGAAAATAATTGCGGGAAATTTGAACAATTTTCAATGACTAGTTGATTTTTCGGTACGATTTTAGTTACTGGACACCTATTTGACAGGTACCACCGAGGATTTAATACATATTTGTTTTCGGTTTCCACGCATCCAACACCAAGCTACACCTTTTTCTGGTCCGGTAATAGTATTGAAAACGATATAATAACTTTTTAAATGTGGTTTTCGACGAGAATAAAACGGCGCCCGAAAATCGGCGGCGGGAGTCCGTCGTCGCTTCGGATCGTCACGGTTTGTTTACCCAGGACGCTCGAGGTTACTACGGCCAGCTGTTTTACTTGCCCCCTGCTGGCCACATATATGACGATTATTATAATTCCCGGGGGGGGGGGGGGGGGGGGGGGGGGGGCAGAGCCCCTCCTCAGCCCTGTCCTGTATCCCACGGCCTATAACGCAAGTCTTTTTCAAAAAATGGATCCAACAACTGGTTATAGGCTATAAGCTTAGCCATTTGAAGTCGACCGCCAAGGCGGGACCGGAAAGTCACTCCGAGCGTAAAGTAAACAAAGCGACGCTACTTCCACGAACGCAACCGAGTTGTCTTTATATTTCGTCTCATATTATCATTATTAAAGTGTCCCCATTGCTTTTTTAGTGTTTCGTGTTCCAGAAAAGGGTGTAGCTTGGTGTTGGATGCGTGGAAACCGAAAACAAATATGTATTAAATCGTTGGCGGTACCTGTCAAATAGGTGTCCAGTAACTAAAATCGTACCGATTTTTCTAATAGTGCAATGAAATACTGCGCTCGCGCACGCGCGCACGCACATAGAGAGCTTATTTTTTTTTAGCGAGTCTTAGTATTTCCATTGGTATTAAGATGGTATAATGCCAGAAACAAAATCTCTTATACAGGGTGAATTGGGGGTGTAAGGTTCTGTCTTCCCTTACTTAAGCACTGTTTAGTTCCTTGATTACTTAAAATACTGTAAAGTGTCTATATCCCAAAATATCTTCGAACTGTAGATTCTAATTTTAGCTTGTCATGAACAATAAAAAAAGACTCCAAAGAAGGGAGTAGATTTTCGTTTGACACCCTAATTTTGTCCAGTCTTAAGAGGGGTGACCTGCTTTTTCTC